>VZSR01001685.1:28069672-28136641 GCA_013398615.1 Brachypodius melanocephalos
TTGGAGCCTCTCACTTGTTTTGCTTTTCAAACCACAACACTTACTCTTATAGTTGCTTCAGTTTTATGTTCATTGTTTCTAAATCCTAAAAACTATAACACCAGAACATATAAGGAATACTTTTGAATGGATGGACTGATGTGCTGCCACTGTATGCTTTGAGAAAAAACACAAACAAGACAAAAAGAAAGACAGAAATCAAATGAAAGCTTGAAGGTGAGATTAGCTCTCCTGACAAAACCTCATTGGCTTTTATGGTGGAGGGGCTTGTCCTAAGTTTGAATTGATTAAAGGGAAGTCGTGAAAGGAGGGATACAGAGAGCATTGGAAAATGGCTTATGGATCTATCAGGTATTGGAGTGACCTAAAATTAATATTCTCTTGTCTGGTACACTTCCTATCTGCTCAGGATGTGATCTCATTGTTCAGTCTGTGGAGAACTGAATCTGCAGAACTTTAAAGATCTAACTTTGCCACTAGGTCATCTTTGTTAACAGGAGACTGGTTATACTGAGATGGTATCCTGGACCTCTGTTACTATGAGTTTGGTTTTGTTGTTTTATTTTTCCCCCTTAAAAGTCCATCCTTTATTGATTGATGCTGGGGCTCATGGATACGCTTTCTCTCAAGAGCCTTTTCTGAACAGACTCAAGTGTTAAATCTGTGTAATCAGTGGCTCTGAATACAAAAGATCTTTTACTTCCTTCTGACAAAACTACTCGAGGTAAAAGTGAATTTCTGGAAGTGAAAATTTTGTGGATGAGCATGGGCTTGTGCTGAATCATAAGATTAAATCCTTCAAACAGGATTGTGAAGGTCCTGTACCGGCCCTTGTGCAGTGAACCTCAGGGTCAGAACCCCACAGCTTCCTGCACTTGTATATCTGGGTGAAGACTCAGATCTGCTGGCATTCCCCATGTGGCCTTTCCCCTGCTCCAGCTGCTGCAGGCTGCCCCAGGAAGGGTTCATGTCTGAAATGTTTGACACAATGTAAGAAGCACAGTCGTTCATCTGTGGTTAGGTTTTAAAACTATTTTGAAATAAAAGCTCTTTGATTTTAAGTTGGGGTTAAAAGTTCCCTTTAATAACACAGAAAATAAAAAATGGCTCGGAACATCAGTGGCCAAACAGAGTTTAAAGCAGAAAAATTCAATCTTCCCTAAGCAGAAGAAGAAACTGAATTAAAAACAGACTTCAGGAGAACCTTCTCCAAAGTTAAATCCAAAAGGAGGAAAAGAAATATTGATGTAATCCTAGACTATAAACAAACACATATTTTTACTATAAATCTCTTAATTATCGCTTGTCATTCACAAAGAACGATAGATATTAGTGGTTTCATCTGAGCTTCTTTCCCTTGAAGTGTGCTTTATAAACTATTTTTATTCTATTCCCTGTTGAGCAGGCCCATTTTGTTTCTGACTTGAATGTGATCACTTTTCTTAAGCACTCTTGGATAAGCTTCTCTCTTTCCCAAACTTGCTCCTTTCGCTAGGTCTCAGATCAGTTCTGAAGCTCAGATTTCTAGCACTGTAGGAGTAATTATAGTTCTGCTTAACCAATGTATTGTAACTTTTTGCAGGCCTCTTTTATTCATACAAATATATCTTTGTATGAACTTTCTCTCCTTAGAGGCCAGAGGCAGATCCTAATAAACATTGTTTTTAGTGCAATCATACCCTTTGCTACAGTTACCCGATTACTAAACATTTTTTTTTCTCTTTTCTCCTTTCTCTTTTCTCTTTTCTTCTCCTTTCTCTTTTCTCCTTTCTCTTTTCTCCTTTCTCTTTTCTCCTCTTTCCTCATTTTTCTCTTTTTTCCTCTTTCCTCTTTCCTCTTTTTTCTTTTCTCTCTTGTCTTTCTTTTATTCCTGGAAAGGCTGTATTTTTATATAACCCAAGCCTACTGACCACATTTTTCAAACCAGCCTTTGTTTGCACTGAGGATCCCTGAACTGTTTTGGATTAAGCACCAGCTCCCTATCATTGCCTTGTTTATGGGAGACATCTTCCCAGGAGTGTTGATGATTCACTTATGCCTAGAGACAGATCTTCTCCTGTTTTGTATCCAAATCCATCAAATATCACACAGATCTACCCAATATCTGCTGCAACTGCCTGTATTTAAAAACAATTAAAACAAGAAAAAAAAAAAACCATAAAAACATAAAACCAAGAGTTTTATGCTCTGTGGGACATCTCAGTCCAAACCAAGGGTAGAGCAAGTATTTAGGCAATGTAGAGGAAAGTAAGAGAAAGAACTGAGAAAAAAAAGAAGGAGATAAAACAGAAAACCCAGTAAACATGCTTTTCTTAGCCAGTTTTATTTGAATTGCCTTTGGGTTTTTCTCTGACCGAAGCACAAACATTGACTCCTCTGGGTTTTACTTAATAGCAAATGACCTGGACTGCCCAGAGACATTCACAAAGTCACTCCTCTACAGGACATGCTTTAAGGAACAAGTCATGACCTCTAGCTTCTTCTAGCAGTATTCTGAAAACATGGGAATGTTTTTCAGATGTGCCTTACAAGTAGTAGCCAATTGAAAGCAAAAAATGGTATTTACAAAATAGATGCTGTTCACACCCATCCTTTTAATTTTTGTCACATTTGGCTTTAACTATTAAGTGTTAATTCAAATGAGACTGAATAAATAGCAAACAGATATCTAACAGCTACATGAGCATTCTGCAGCTGATACATAAGTAAAAGCTTTTAATGTTAGAATTGTGGTTACTGTACCAGAACGAAATCATATTCTTATCTGCTAAAACAAAAAATTCCACCCAAAACAAAAAGCCTTCCAAAATTAGCTCAACATCTAAGACAGATAATTACAATATGTCTGCAGCTTTGTAAATTATGACACAACTATGGCAAGCTAACAAACAAAAAAATGTTCCTCTGTTTTTCATAACAAAGACTCTGAAGAAAATCACATAGGCAAAGTCTCCTTCAAGTAATTTAGTATGCATGGTGTAGCTTTCAAAGATTCATGACCTTTAGATGACTCATCTTTAGAATACCTGGCACCATTCTTTGCAGATGATTTCATAACCTGATGTGATACTCTGTGAAGCTATTCCTTGAAGTTCTTCATAGAAAGGAATAAACACTTGGGAATTTTCGAGTGCTATAAGCATAATGGATTAGAGGAAATATCTTGTTCATCTCCATAGTGATGAAAAACCATTGCTTTCCCTTTCCACCTTGAAAGAATCCAGTACCAAAGTCAAAAACATCTCATTCATTTCCCTCTCTTCTTATGTCTGTCTTCCTTAAAATTGAAAGGTTTCTCTTCCCCTCTTTTTGCCTCATTCCATTTACAGATGGGCAAACATAATCTCCAGTCTAAAGCACAGAACACTCTCCAGAAAGGTGGAGGATGTGATCTGAATCCACTCAGGCTGAGGGACAGGAAAATGAAGGGAAGGAAGAGAACAGCAGAACCATGGCAACAGTCTTTAAAGGAAAGTTATGTGGTACTACTTTCAAAAGAGGGAACTGGACTTAGGACCAGCAGCAGGAACAGCCTGCTGAAGTCTCCAGCCACAGACAGGACAAAATACTGGTTACAAGTCAAGCAGAGGAATTTCTTGCCTTTTCAGAAATCCACCCTAGGATGCTGCCAGCCAATCCCAGCCCAGGCTATTTCCCTGGATCATAGGGAACACAGATCTATTGGATTTATATCTAGAATGTACATTGAAAAGAATCTACAAACACTGGAACACTACATGCTGTGGTGATCATATAATGATGTTAAATGTCTCCTAACTTTCAATTCAGACACTGATTGAAAAGGTTTTGTATAACCCAGCTCCTCTGGGGACGTAACCCCTGTCTGCCTGCAGCAATTCTTTTGTGAGTCAGGCCTCAGAGGTGCTGAAGAAGGGTACTTTGACTGCATTCATGGTAGTGTGAAACCTACTCAGTTCCTCTAGATCCACAAAGCAGACTTTTTTTTTCCCACCTAGTTTTCCCTCATGTCCTAATCCATAGGTATTTTTGAAATATAGAGGAAATACTGGCTTATCCAGTGCCTCTTTAGAGTGCAGTCCTGGGATGCAGAAATACTGGTTTCCTATCCTGTACTGTGCCCATTTCTGCCATTTGGCTTCATACCTGGAGAATGGCTTTCACTCTAAATTGAGCCAAAAATAAAGCAAGAATAATTAGTGCAGAAATTGGACTTTACTGTGATGCTACTGCTTCCCATTATCTTCTCAGTACATTGCATATGAAAAGTCTGGTGAAGCAGAAGTGAGAGCTAGCCATGCAACTGAGAGCTAGCCCTGACCCTGCCTTCCAAGCTTTCTCCCATTTCTGGTTTAAAAACACTTAAATGCCCCCCAGAGGGACCTTGGATAGATAGAAAGGTATCATCAACTGAAATCTGAGAAATGACCAACTGTTTCTTACTAACACAAACAGATAAACTTACTAACAGGGAAATCTGTAATCTGGAAACACTTTATCCATGTGTCCTTGGCTGGACAACTGACTGATTCCAGGCTTAGCAGTAAAAAATTCTCCTATGGTAAGGATTAAAGAAATAAATGGCTTTAATTCCCATTTACTTTCCAGAAAAATAATTGGAAAAATAACTGTTTGCATGAACATTTTTAGTTCACTCTGTGGAAGAAAATGTCATTGTCCATGGGGCATTTGTCATCACAAATCATCATTTAATAGACAGAAAACAGCTTGATGTTGGCACTGATGCAAGAACTCCTCTAATCTCAGTCATGTTTGCTCTGATAATTATGTTTGCCACATCATTCTTCCTATTATCTCTCCCCTCATTTTCACACTGTGGAGAACAGACCTGATTTTTCTAATCAAATCCACAGGAGGATGTGTATTTCAGAAATTCATATTGGGACTACTTGCAAAAATCTGGCTGTAAAAACATAGAGTTTATAGACATTCAACAACAAATGGAAACATTATTCCCAAAGCAGAAGGCAACATCCCTGACTCAGAACTGATTTTCCACATTGCCAAGGCTAAAAGAAAGTCACTGTTTCTCTTAAAAATCACTCCTAGAGGAGAGGATTGTCTTTGTTCTTCTCTTTGTGACTCCAGTGCAGTTGTATGCATTTTAAAATAAATTATAGAAGAATCCTGAATACACTAAAGCAATATTTAAATAGGAACTAAATAAAAGAGCTCCATTTGTAACTGGGCTATGGTACACACTGATTATTTTGGGCTGCTGAATTTCCTGTGGGGATCACTTGGAGCCAAAATTCAGTTCTAGGAACTGTCTGTGGGCTATCTTTAGCTTAGGCGCAAAGGACAAAATTGGCATAAAGTTTGTTCTTGGCCCACTACCAAGGTGTTTTCAGGAAAGAGAGGATTAGCCAAATAATACTTGTCAAATATTCACTGATGCTTAGAAATGTGCTGCAGTCTTTGCAATGTTCCTGCATCTCTTCCAACATGGCATAATTCCCATACTCTCAACAGAGACCTGTACAACCCTATCCCTGGATGGGCTGATTAATATGGCTGAATTGACTCTATAGCCCACAGAGGGCAAACAATGGTAAGAAAAGGATGAAAAAATTGTTTCCAGGAGACCTGAATGCAGGTGGTACCTTTTGTCATCTAACATCTTTGTCATGTGGGCCTGTGTCTGGATGTTGTACTGGAGGTTGTCCCATTCTCCATGTTTGTCCCATAGGAGTGTACAGTGAGTGTTAACCTTATAGTCTTCTCATGGATATCTCCTATTTATTAAGCACATTCTGTAAGAGCCAAACCTTAGGGTAAATCTTCAACCAATAATTGTGAAGTAAAAAAAACTCAGAACTGTTAAATGCACTGGAGCTGATGTAAAGCTTTTTAACTATGTACAAATGTACTGGTTTTAAACACATTTGAGGTGGTCATGTTCTTGGATATACTTCCACTCAAAACCAAAACCTGTATCTGACTGGATCTTGATGTAGATCACTTGCTGTTGAAATCACTTATCCATTGAGCACTTTGCTAAAGATGGCTTTGTTTGGGAGTAAACATGCCTTGGGTTGTAGGATAATTCACACAGAGATGTCTACACTTTATATGGAGAGTCCTTATTGATCCTATTCCTAAAGTGGCAGTAGTCACCATAGAGTGAAATAAGTCATCTTAAGGTTTAATGATAAAATCTGCAGTTCTATCATCAGGATAGTTTGTTTATCAAAACACTGTAGCCCAGCAAACGTGATGAGAATGCATTTCAGTTCCCTGAACCTTCAATCATTAACCTGGGGATGCTATTAGTCTTAATTGTCTTTGCAAGAATAAGCCAGCTCCCACATGCTCCCTGGCTTCCTTCACACTAAATTTCTATCACTCTTCTCTCTCACAGAGACAGAAAATAAGATTTGCAAAGGTTGCAAAATGGATAAAAATATTTGTTAACAAATAATAGGAATTTTAAAGAACAGAATGGCAAAATAATGAGTCTGAAGAGGACGTGATCCCAAATAAAACAAAGCTAAACCTAATCAGACTAAACACATCCATGGAAATGCACTCCCATAATAAAAAAAAAATTAAACTGAAACTTTTAAAATCTGTTCTATTTCACATCTGTTCTATTTCACATTGAGAATTCATTCCTGCAACCCTAACACATTTATAAAATGACAAGTTATCCAATCCTGTGGTAATGGGTCAATCCTCCAGGATACCATAGTCTCTGAAATGAATGATCATTAGACCTTGCCTTAGAAAGCTATATCTATCATAAGAGTTATTCAATCAATATGAATAATTTTAGACCAGCTATAGATCTGCTGCTGACAAAAGAGTTCATATTCCAGAAAAGAAAGCATGTATGGAGAAGAGATAGAAGAGGGCAACAGCTTCTTTAAGATTTGGTCACAAGCTCAAAATTGCTCAAGTGAAATAAAAAAATCTTTACAAAGTGAATATTGTTTGTGCAGAGATGTTCTGTAGTCCATTTATTTATGTGTTTTCTCACAACACCTAAGGAATAATTGGTTTTAGAAGGCTTTCAAACTGTTCTGTGTGTCCCATATCCTTGAGGACTAAAGTACACTCAAAGCAGAACTCTATCAGTCATGGTCCACACCTGGATGTGCACAGGCATGTTTCCATAGGGATCCATAGGGATGTTTCCAGCTTTTAGGATCCAGGTTATATGATGGCACAGACCTCACTCAGAGCTTCTCAGAGTCAAAACCATCAATTGTTGTCTCAAGAACAAAGTAATTTTTACCTGCAACACCAAAAAAGAAATTCTGCAGTACTGACATAACCAGGCCCCTGGTATGAGCCCTTGGAAGCTTTCAGAAAGATTTCATGAAAAGTTGTGAACAGAGCACTAGGACAAGAGACTCAGAGAGCTGTGGTGGGTCTGGGGAAACTCCAAGCAGATTTGATGTAGGTGGGAAAGGAAAGATATTCCTGTGACTTTTCATCTGCTTCCTGCCTTCAGGAGCCAACCTGATTTCCTAAGAAGTTCAGCAGCCACCTCTAGAGGATTTTGTCCTGGCTGGTGGCTGCAGTGCTGGGGAGGCTGCCCAGATGCAGCTGGTGGTGCAGCAGAAGCAGTGGTGTTGGGCTGGGATGTTCAGATGCTCAAGGAGCAGACTTCACCCAGATGCTGCTGCTTGCAGAGGAGCAGAGTAAGGGAGAAAGGGCAGCCACTGCATTCACTAGTGAGTCAGGGAAAGCCAGTGCTAAACAGGGAAGGTAAAGGCAGAGTGATGCACCCTCTAACAAGGATCTGATTGCTTGGCCTGACAGCTGTTTCACAGCTGGCACGTGATACAAACTCTTGTCCACCAAAATCCCAGGAACCACAGTTAAGAAATATAAAGAGTCGCAATCTGATTTTCCAAGTGCACTTTTTTCTTTTCTTTCCTTCTTGTTCTACAGGAAAAGCTAGCTCTTGGAGAGCTTTTGGTTGGAATGAGAAATGCCAGTTCTCCAAAGAGATGAAAGTGTTTCTAGAACCTTACAGCAGGCATCCACAGAGATAGCCAAAGACAGAAATGTCACTAGGTCTCGTTTCATGGTACCCCAGCCTTAAAAAATTAGTGCCTCCTGCTTTGGGTGTAGCAAGCAGGGAGGTCCACCAAAACTCTCATCAAATGATAAATGAAAGGAAAAAGTACACCCCCTACTTTAATTTCAGAAATGCAAACAATAAACAACAAGAAGAGCAAATATTGTAATGCAAATATTTATAAAAGATTGCCATACTGAATTATCCAGCCTTCTTAGTGATCAGCACAACAAAAGGAAGAAACAATATTTCAGCAGGTAAAGAACTATTTTCTCCAGGCCAAAAATAAGAAGGAAAACAACTGTCACACAAACATCTATGTACATAAATAGAGTTGTCTTGGACTTTTAAAAGTTCTGAACAAATAGAATTCAAAATTTGCATTATACTGAAGGAGTGTAAGGGAGACCAGGATCAACACCAGTGGTTCCAAAATGGTCAGATTGGTGCTGTAACACATTGAATGGTGGCAGTTGTAAAGGGAAGACTATCCTCAATGTCATTTGATAAAACTTTTAGACACTAGTTGTTATTAGTTAATAGTTGTTAAAGCTATGCAGTCTATCAAACAGGACTGAGAAGGAAAGCAACATCTGACTCAAGGGTGTAAGCTCTGAGAGAACAGAATCCGTGTTGAGGAAAAAGAGTTCTGCTTGAGAGTCTATAACTGCACATTCCTGTAGTGGCATTGGAACAGTAGCTGGGATGGATTGGGGGCTTAAGATGGGAAATCAATGGGGAGAAACTTGAAATCCATTTTGCACGCTGCTGTGCTAATGTGCCAAATGTCACTGTCTCCTGGTTGACTGCCTCAGGGAGGGACATTTGCAGTTTTCCATCAGTTCCTTGTAGATTGCCAATCTGGAAGATTTTAAGTCAAGTAAACCCATGTTGCTTCACTGAAGCAACAATGCAGAATGAAAATCGTCATGAGCTGTGGCATTTTGATAGTGACTTCAGACACAAATAGATAACATTATTTGAGAACACAGGACTGTTAGAACAGATATTGCTTGGAACTGTGGTCTGAGATTGTGGAGATGAAGCATCAAGAGAGATTATTTTCAAACTCCCTCTTTTCTGCCTGATCTTCACCACTGTAATTAATACTGGGATGCAGACCAAGCTATGGAGAGCACACACACATCTTAGGAAATGTAGTGGCCACCCTAGAGTCCTCACAGTCTAGACAAGCTAGAAACAGTAGCAGAATCTCATCTTCCATTTCCCTGATGAACAGAGCGATTGAATGAATGGTTAGGGCTATGTGGGAAGCCTTTGGCAGCAGGCAGGACATCTTCTTCCAGGAGTCCACTCAGTGTGTTGTCCAGGACACCCTCCCCACAGCCAATTATCAGCTGTTTTCTTTTGTATGATTCCATCATGCCTTAGAAAATAACCATTAGGCATTTGCAAAAAGGAAAGAGGAGAAAAAGTTCAGCAAAAGAAAAAGCAAAGACATTCCTCAAAGATAAAATTCTTGTCCCACAGGCCAAGGTGAGTATACCCAGGAGAAATTTAGAGAACAAAAGATGTGACTGCAAAGAAAGAAAGAATTAATGCCTGATGAATCACTTACCATGGATGAAAACTGTAAAGATGATTGATGGTATTTACATTCAGCTAGAGAAATAGCCCTGCACTAACCTGTTCAAACCTATAAAATCCAAGTCTGTTTTCACACACTGTTAAGGTCAGTGGAAAGCTTCCCTTGGTTTTGTCTATAAGGAATGGAGACAGAGGGGGGTTAAGTATGCTGTGAGTTATGTGAAAGCAGTGTTTGCATGATATAATGGCAAATTATAAAGTCCTGGCATGCAAGAACATGATCATTCACATTTACAGTGTGGCAATAAAGAGGACAGAAGACATATGAGGTAAAAGGGCAGAGAGGGGAGAGAAAGAGGAAGGAAGAGGACAGATTGCAAACCAACCAAAATTCAGTATACAAAACTATATTTTAGGTAGGGGAATAGTATCAACTTCTAAGCCTTGAACTGAGAACTCTTCTGACATTTTCTCATGAAATAGCTTGTCATGAAAATGACAAATGACTGAAAGTGAAAGCACTTCAGGAAATATTTTCCCCATTATTTTCATAATTCTAGCAATTTTAGACTATATTTTTTATTGCAAAGACAAAAAAAAGACAACTTCATTGTGGAACATCTAATAGCCTAGCGATCTTTTCACTCTACCTGTCTCCAGGTAGGTAGGGCTATTTTCTAAGAGAATTCCCTCAGTAGTAAACTGCTTTACAGTGAGTATGTTCTCTCTCTGTTTTTTGGTGTTTTTTTTACTTTTAACACACACAAAATACTTTGGAACATTTATTTTTGCCTTCTTATTGTGGAAAAGAAAGAATATCTATAAAATATTCAGAAGTATTTCAAAAAAGTGGTCTCTTCAGTGGGCCGTATCTAGCATTTAGGTCATGTGCCTGTCATGTTAATTGAGTGTCACTATGCATTAAGAACTGGTGGCACTTTTGAGAGGATGGAAGGGGAGCAGTTCATTTAAAGCTGATATACTATGAAAGGCCGCCTACCAAGGCAGGCTGAGTGATTCACAATGAATAATTTATCCTCTCCTTTCTCTTGTGGAGTGGAGACAAGCAGGTTGTGAAGGGTTCCTTTTTTTCCATTATAGTTCTATTTTGTGTCTCTAAGCTTGATCAAAAGCCAGCCCAAGCTGATGGAGGACTTTGAGCTCAGACATGCTCCATGGTTCACAGTGAATGTCAGTGGGTAGCAACCCAGGGAAAGTAATGCTGCCAGGAGTTTTGTTATATAGGGAGAAAAAATCAATGATCTTGCTCTAAGAAGCAGATCATAATGTACAGTCCAAACTGAAAACACCTTAAGTAGCAGCTCTGAAGTCTCTCTGCAAGGGTTTTTGCAGGGACAAGAATTTTGGGGTCTGGAGCATCTCACTTATGAGGAGACACTGTGGGAGCTGGGCAGTTTATTCTGGAGAAGACAAGACTGAGAGGGGATCTCAGCAATACATGTAAATACCTCAAAGGCAGGTGCCAGCAGGATGGGGCCAGAGTGTTTTCAGTGGTGTCCAGCCACAGGACAAGGAGCAATGGCCATAAACTAAAGAAAAGAAGTTGTATGTCAACACAAGGAAGAATTTCTTTACATTCTGGGTGGCAGAGCACTGAATGGGCTGCCTGGGGAGGTCGTGGAGTCTCCCTCTCTGGAGACATTGAAAACCCAGAAACCCACCTGGACACATTCCTGGGTCACCTGCTCTACTCGACCCTGCCTTGGCAAGAGGGTTGGACTCAATCATCTGCAGAAGCCCCTTCCAACCATAACAATTCTGTGATTCTGTGAAAAGATGCAAACATAAATGCACCACTCTCTCCCATCAACATCTGACAAGATCACAATAAGGAATTTCTTACTGGCTCTTCTGAGCACAGTTTTCCATAACTGCTCTGTGAGAAAGCGAATGGACTATAGAAAAAGGTGACTGCTTATTATCTGAATATTGGGGGTATTTTCTAAAGTGATAAAAATGGCAATATTTTTTCTATTTTTGATTGGTTTATACATAGGCATTGCTACTAGTATGAATTAAACCACTTTTCCACTATATTGTTTATATTTTCTGTGATCATTCATGTTAAATAATCACTGCCACTGGATCCTAGATTTTAGTGGGAAGTACACACAAAATTACTCTCTCAGTAAATATTGGAAAATTATTTAAAATATTCAACTAGACTAGATAACTAGACAACTCTCCTAGTCTAGATGTATTTCATATCTCAGCTCAAAAGTGAAAGAAATAAATTGAACCACAATTTGAGAAGGAATCTTTTTACCCTAATTGCACCATTTTTCTGAGTGTCTGTTTGATAAATTTGGGATATTAGCAACTTTCTTGTACAGAGACATTTTTAGTCTGTACTTCTTGGGAATTCTGCAGTAATAAGCAACATCCTCAAGCAAGAAAACAAAATTCTCTTAATATTTGAAAAAGCTAAACCCGACTCTACCAGGGGGCACACAGCACTCTGCCATCCACAACTCAGGAACTGGTGTGGGTTGAGGTACAATTCCAGTTACAATTGTGGAGGTAGCCACTCAGTTTTGCAGTATTTGCAGTTATGGGTGCAGGCAGTTCTGTGCCATTTTGAAATACTGGCATAAACACGGCCTTAGAAACCTCAGCCTGCTGGTTTTTGACCCACGATTGAAATAATTTAATGATATTTTCAGGTTTAGTTTGTTGGTTGGTTGGGTTTTTTTAATACTTTGATTTTGGTTTGGATGTGGTCAAGAGAAACCACACAGTAATTTAGGGACAGTATCATCCTCTAGGATGTGGTAGACTCTTAAAAACAGAAACTTGAGTCCTAATGTTTGGCATGAGTGAATCACAGTGACCAGAGTCTACAAGTAGATGGGCTGACAGGTCTTACTGCAATATAAAGCTCCATCCTGGACCTGAGAAGCATTTTTCAATATCATTTTAGCTGAAATGGGGTGTTTTCAGTAAACTGTACCTTACAATACAAAAAAGAGGTGGCAGGTATTTGAGATTCCTTTGAATGTTTTTTGTGCTGTTTTTTGGCTGAGATGATAGAGTTCAGTTTCTTCACAGTAACTAATATGAGGCTATGTTTTGGATTTGTGCTGGAAGCAGTGTTGGTAGTTCAGGGATACTCCTGTGTTTCTGAGCACTGCTTGCAGAGTCAAGGTCTTTTCTGGCCCAGCAGTGAGCAGGCTGTGGGTGCATGAGGAGCTGGGAGGGGGCATGGCTGGGACAGCTGGTGCCCACTGACAAAAGGGACATCCTACATCCACACGCTATTCTATGCCTAACAATATAAAGCTTGGGAAAAAGAAGGAAGCGGAGACCCTTGGAGTTATGACATTTGTGTTCCTAGGTAACTGTTACGTGTGATGAACAGAACACCCTGCTTTCCTGGAGATGGCTGAACCTCTTCCTGACGATGGGACATGGGGAAAGAATGCCTTATTTTGCACAGTTTGCATGCACATCTTTTGCTTTATCTATTAAACTTTTATCTCACCATGGCTTTCTTGCTTTCACTCCTCTGATTCTCTACCCTATCCCAGTAATGGAGGCAATGGCTGGGTCATGCTTTGTTTCTGCCTGGAGTTAAACCACAACATTCCTTACTGGACTATAATGTGGGGCTCAAAGCATTCAAGATAGATTTGATTGGAATGTGCTAGATCAAGTTTATAGTTGATGTTGCTGGTTAGATATTAGTTGCCAAGCTCCTGTGCTTGTCATGGGGCTTGCAGGCCTATGGTTTAGAGTCTAGTGCTCATCAGTGGCTGCTTTTTGCTTTCGCTGCTTGCTGCAGAGCTGCACTGCTTCTTGTCTCACTCTGCTGTGCCTGGGAACATTTTGATAATAGCAATTGTGATGTGTCTGGGCTGGCAGATGGCCAGGGCATCACTGCTGTGCCCGTGCTGCTGAGCTGGAGGGGCTGGAAATCAGTATGAAGTCGAGATAAAGGTACTGTGACCTGCAGATGAGTCCACAGGGGGCAGGGCACCCCAAAGGGTCTGTGGCCATGGATAAATCCACACCAGAGCAGGTGCATCTCAAAGCATCTGTGGCCATGGTTGTGTCTCTGCTGAGGCAGGTACACCTTGAAGCATCAGTGGCTGTGCATGAGATTGTGAAGGAGCCCCTGGAAGCCTGTGGCCATGTACTACAGGTGCTGTACATGATAGTGATCCTTAAAGACCAGTAACCTCTGCAAGCAACCACCACTCAATGTTTTGTCAAATGAAAATGACCTACAGCATTTCAGTGATTCTGCAGATAATTATCCATACCAAAAGAAAAACTCAAGAAAATAGTTTGAAATATTTCAGCTGGATTCAATCCAACAAAGAGAACGGCAGGAAACGTGGGCCTCATTTCTCATTTGAGAACAACCACAATGCACCTCTTGTGATGTGCAAAGGCCTGAACAATAGCCCCTGTCACAAGGAAGGGCTGTTCTTCTCCTTTTACATTATCACTTCTGTTCCTGCCTCACTGTAAAAGTAAAGATTGTAGGGCTGTCTGTGAACTGAACTTTGATGTAGCTACTGAGTGAGTTAAGTCAACTTTTGTCACAACACCAAAAAATCAGCATAGAAATATGCCATCAGATCTTTCTAGGAGATTATTCTTCTCATAAGGCTCCAGATCATGTTTTCCCACCATCCATCCATTTCCTTCATGTTTTCTTCTGACAACCCACTGCAAAGCTCTCCAATCAGTTTTTTCCAGGTAGACTAACCAAGGTGCGGTGTGTCTGTTTCTTTCTCTGTTTTTCTGAGGCACAACAAAAAGTTAAAAAAAAAAAAAAAAAAGTATTATTTCTTGTTCTTTCACCCGATTCCAGAACAGTTTGCAGCAGACCATGGAGCAAGTGCTAACTTGCCTGATCAGGAGCATGAAAATTGAATTTGGATCACTTGATTGTCTTCAGCTGGAAGTCTTGGGATGTTTAGAAACAAAGTACTGGCAAATCTCTACTACTCTATGCAAATCAAGTTGTTGCTGGGGTCAACACCAAAGCCAGTTTGCATGAGATCATAAAAATATATACTAATTTGTAAACATTTGTGTCTCCTTTGTTCCTCTGAACTCTCTCACAATTTGTGTGCATTAAGGCATCCTTTTGTTTATTATTCTCCCTTGGTAGAGTTTGAAATTTTCTCTGTTTGGACAATTGAGGCAGCAAGAAAATGACTGATATTAAAACATACGGACACCATAATACAGTTTTTTAATCATGCTACTCAATTTCTTCTTTGTTTTTCTAGATGGTACATTATTTGTTCACATCTGTTTCTACTGTAGAAAATCTGAGTCTTCACTACTGCCCAGAATTTGCACTATGGATCTGTCACAACTTTCTTTTTTTTGTTTCCATCCTTAACAAGGCAGTATACTGAGTTAAGTAGGTACTGGCTATTTGAGTATTAATTTATTTTTCTAAAAACAGTAGAATGTAGTAACAGTTCTCTAGGAATAAAAGATAATTATATGCTTCTACTAATTAACCATTACTTTTGTAAATTCCCAAAGAAAACGTTAAGCGCATTATCCTAACCTTTAAAATCTCTAAAAAGGCAAATTGTTACAGAGTTCTTCTTGAATTACTTTAAGTAACAATCAAACAAAAAGATTGTCTCACATTCCTACTACCTTGAAATACAGAGCAACTCTCCTAAAAAGCTATTAGACTTTTGAATCTTCCCTATTTGAAAGGCAGAACCGTATCAATAGACATCACTGGAGATGGGTCACTGGGTTATATTTCTCCTGTAGAGCTACTGTGGAGTTCTAAACACTGATCTGAAGTTCTTGCTGCCACAATTTTCATTATTCACGGTAAATTACAAAGCCAAGCCACTTAAAATAATTTAGAAAAATTAGGTTGTTCAGGGTCCATCAATTTCCACTTCAAAGGTTTAAGATATTCTTCTCAACATTGCTAATTTTTCTTTGCAAAAAGAATTTTTAATTCCATTTAAGTGAACAAATTGGACATCTTAGGTCCATATTTTAGTCTAGTGTTCCAAAGACGTAGTTCATACTGTAGATATTCCTATCTAATTGGCATTTTTAATGAAAAAATAAAGAGAAGCCTCCAAGACTATT
Source organism: Brachypodius melanocephalos (assembly GCA_013398615.1). Lineage (NCBI taxonomy): Eukaryota > Metazoa > Chordata > Aves > Passeriformes > Pycnonotidae > Brachypodius > Brachypodius melanocephalos. The sequence goes on from VZSR01001685.1 coordinate 28,085,355, forward strand.
AAGTCCCTAAAAGTTTATCACAATAAATGGCTGAGTAAAAGGAGAGTGTTGCAAGTCCCTATGTCTTCTGAAGAGCGCCTTCTCTTTCACCCCATGGAACAACACATCGTTGCAACATAGCACAGCTTTTCTTACTTCAGTTCCAGGTTCTTTAAAGCAGGTATTACTGCCTTGACTCAGTATTTCAGGCCATTCTCTTCTCAAAAGAAGGAGGCAAATCCTTGCTTCTGTGCATCAGGCTGTATGTACACATCCAAACACATGGATGCACATGGTGCTGTCCATATATATGTATGTATATATATCCACACACAGAGGTAAACAAAAAGCTTCTTTCCAATTTCATGTTCTTTTTCTAATGTCTTTTTTTGTTGCTCAGACAGTCTACATCGTCTGTAGTTTTTCTCACCTAATGGCATTCACATCTTTGCTTCAGAAAGTGTGTTTGGTGAAGTAAATTCCTCCTCACAGATCTGTCATTTCCCAGCTCTGGCTTCTGCCCACTGCAAAATACTAATTATTATGTTCATCGGAAAACTTTAGGGTCTGAAAGAAGTTTAGAAAGTGCACTTCCATACTCAAACAGAATTTAAATTGTCTTATTAACAAAACTAAAGTTTCCTTTCTGTTGAATTTTTTAGAGATGTTCAGCTGACTTTCTCTAACAGTGTATTATGAAACTGCAGCATGTACTCAGTCATCATGAATCTGAGTTCTGTTTAATTTCCAAAAATGCAATTCAGAACTCCCCAGTGAATGAATAACCATTTTTAAACTTGAGGAATTTAATTAAACTTGGTTTCTGTATTTCATCCTTAAACATCACTGTAATCATAACATTGTCTAACACCAAAATAATTTTTGTTTACTTGTCATCAGTATATGACCTTGAATTCCTTGAATGGAATTATTTGGAAGGAAACACACAGTATTATTTTTAAGAATCATGTGAATATTGATGTCTATTCTTTTTCCAAACAATTTTTTTTCTTTCTGGAACATGTCCCATTAGGGTTGTTCGTGCAAATTTCTCTTGGAGGTTTTTTTGGGGGGGGGTTTGGTTTGTTTTTTTTTGGGGGGGGGTACTGAAAGCACAATATAGCACAAAACATAGATAATTATCAGTATCTTCACATATTTCTCTTTCATACTGTTTGGAGATGTGGGGGAGGTTGAAATTTTTTCCAGTCATTTTCCCCACTAATTGGAAAAATATCTCATTGGTGAATTAAATAGAGAGAGACAGATTTGGCTTAAGAGGAAAAAACAGCATAATGAATTACGTGGGTGTACTCTGAATAAAACATTTCTTAGAAGAGCAGTAAATTTCATGACCTGCCTTTAAGTGCTTAAAATACAGTGTTCCTGGATGTCATTAGCATATAATACAGATGATGATTTTCAAGGAAGACAAGTATTACTGTTACAAGGTGATTTGTAGAATTATTGGGTTATTAAGGTTGGAAAAGACCTTAAGAGCATCAAGCCCTACGGTTAACCCAAAATTGCCAAGTTCACCACTAAACCAGTCCCCCCAGATCCATTTCTACATGTCTTTTAGAAATCTCCAGGAATGGTAACTCGAACACTTCCTGGGGAAGCCTGTATCAATTGAATCACCCTTTCAGTGAAGAAATGTTCCCTAGTATCCAATCTAAACCTCCCCTGGCACAATTTGAGGATATTTCCTCTTGTTCTGCCACTTGTTACTTGGGACAAGTAACCCCCACCTGGCTGCAGCCTCCTTTCAGGCAGTGTAGAGAGTGATAAGGTCTCTCTCAGTCTCTTTTTCTCCAGAATAAACAACCCCAGCTCCCTCAGCTTCTCCTCATAAGGTTTGTGCTCCAGACCCTTCACCAGCTCTATTGCCCTTCTCTGGGCACTCTCCAGCACCTCAATGTCCCTCTTGGAGTAAGATTGGAAAAACAGAGGAGGCACTGCTTGTGCTCTTGATCACTTAACCAGTCATTCCAAGTCCATGAAGTCTCTCTTGATTGGCCTTGGAATTCTTGTTGTCACTTCACTTCTGATTACCTGAAAAAATCAATAAGGAATGATAATCTGAGGGTAGTATTATGGTAAGAAGCTTTTTTCCACATCTTTAATCCAGAAGGTGTTACAAGGTGGTGAGCAGCTGCCAACACTGTCAGGCCTTGAACAGGCACAGATACAGAGATACAAGGATGCTCAGTCCAACAATTTAGGTTTTGCCTTGCTGTCAGTGAAGAGATGCACCTTCAATCTCTGGGTTGACTGATAATGTCAGGCAATGAAGAGACCAGACACAAACCTGTGGGAAACAAGCGTATTCCTTTCTGTAGATGATGGAACTGATTTGCCTTTATTTCACCACTAAGAAACAAAAAAAGCAATAGAAAACTTCAAACACCAGAATCCTTGAAATGCATAAGAAAGATTATGAGGGTTACCATGAAGTTTCTGCCATGATACTTACAGCAAACTACTCCAAAGTAAGCACAAAGAAAGAGGAAGCACACAAGTTTTAAACCACCTTAGATTTTCAGTGATGGGTCCAAATGATGTCAAAGAAAAAAATATTGACACAAACTGCTTCCTGAGGTTGTCTCCTCGCTAGATCAATGAAAACGTATTTCCTTACCCATGTCCACAGAACTGCACAGAATCTCACCCAGCCATGCCTAGTCTCATAAGCAGGAATTCTCATTTCAGAGTCTGGTTTCAAGTGCCTATTCTTCTGTGTAAAAGATTTTGCGACCTCCCTTGTGAAGTAGGGAATGTAGCTCATGAATGTAGATCTACATAATGAGATTATGGCTGAAAAACTGAAAAGTAGAGCTCATTTATTCTACATGTCTTCTCCAGAGAAAGATGATCATCGTCCATCAATAGCATGCACTGGAATGAAGAGTCCCAGAGAGGACAAACACAGCTGCTGCCAGAGGCACAAAGGAGACAACACTGTGATCAGCATGGGGAGACTATCACACAATATTTGAGATAACCCTTAAAAACAGCCAACAAAGCTCAGTAGCATCAGCAAACTGTTAGGTTCAGACTCATTTAACCAACCATGTGGGCAGTTTCAACAAACTATGGCATTTCAAAGTGGCTGCACTGGAAGTCTACTTGAAGGCAAAAGGAAGCATGAATCAATTCCTCTTAAAAGGCACTTGTTACAAAAATCATAGTTTAGTCTATTTAAATTATATTGGGGTCAGGGACAAAATCTGAGATGTAAAGATGATCTTAAAGGTCTTTTCCAACCTTAACAATTCCGAGATTCTGTGAATATGCATTAATGGCCCAGTAGGTCAGTATTGCAGCACAATCAGGAACACAACTCTTCCAGGAATAACACAGTCTCAGTCATTTGAATTGGTCTCCAAATGGTAAAAGACAATGAACTTAATCACATCCCACTAAGGTCTTTCTGTAACAGGGGTTTTACCAGAATTGCATCTTGAAATTAAACCACAGAGGAAAGAAACCTGGACCATGTCAACATAACATTGACCTTTTCTGGCTGAAAGGTACTTCCATTCCATTTGACTTTTCTAGATTTTGCATTATGCTAATATGTACAGTATGTATGATAAATATATACATTTCTTTTTCAATATTCTTTTTGATTACAGAAAATATGTAAATAATACATACTATAATTGGCATGAAATCTCTTTGCTTCCTAGAAATATATGCAAAGTTCACCATATCCAGCATTTGAAGTGGTCGTTTGTACTCATTGCTCACTGCACACTTTCAAGGTTTTTTATCTTCAATGTACTATTAACTGCGATTACAAAGATTAAGCCAAACTGGTAACTTTGTTTCTATTCTTCACAAAACCCCCATCAGCTAGATATCCCTATTTTTAAAGTTTCTAAACTCTTATGTCTCCTTTCACATTGCTTTATCTCTTGACAACAAGAGATAAGAGAAAAGAGACACCACCCACTTCTCACGAGCAGTGATGCTTTGGCTATCTAAGGCTGTTAGCTTTGTCAAAATGTAATTTTGATGACTCTCAAAGGAAACTAACATAAAAAGTAATTGCCATGCAAAATGAAATGACTAAATTTATTTATATGAGATACAGCTTGTTTGAGTATATGACACCATTATTTTAGCAACCCAAGAAGAAACACAGTGCTGCAGCAGTCAGTAACTCCTCAACATGGCTTGGTGATCAGCAGAGTTGTCACAGCACAGTTGTGACTCCCAGCAGCACTGCAGATGCAGCCTGATGGAGCCATTAGCTCATTTTCAGTGGACAAACACCTGTGCTTTCATCAATATGTAATCTTACCAGAAGATGAAATTGAAGTCTGCAGGCCACAATGCAATCATATCTTCCACTTTGATTTGTCTTTGTTTGGTTTTGTTTTCCTTTAAGTCTGTGGTGTTCTTGTAGTATTTCTGGTATCTTCTACCTTCTGGTACATTCAGAAAATTACTGAATGAAATGTATTGCTGAATACTTCTCTATTCTGTGCATTTTGCTCTGAGTATTCTTACTGACCTTTCTTTTTCCCTCCTCTTCCTAAATAGATATTCTAACAAATTTAAGACTAAAATCTAATTTTAGCTATCATAAATGTCACCATTAAATTGTCTGCATAAAAATTTCACTGCAAATATAACCCCACTACTGTGTGAAACTATATGGTTATCTATGTGCTTTAATACGCTTACAAGTAGATTTTGGCTGTTCAGTTTGGCACAAGTGAAAGTGATCTCACAGTGACACATCAGGAAATTTTCTCCATGGCAGTTGCTGGTGTGACTGAAATCTCTCATGACTTTCTGGTAAAGATCCACTGAATCTCAAACAGTGAATATTTTCAAATGATCCTAAAGTTCTGAAAATACTCCAAAGTGCTTTCGACCATGTCAACCGTGACTATTTACTTTAATATTTTAACTCATCGAGAGAAATTGAGGTATGAAAACCAAGGGAGGGTTGCTCCTGTATATGCTGAAGGTGGTCAAGACTCTGGATATGTTGAAATCATTAAGAGCATTTTCTCTGAATCAGCCATTCCATCCTGCCTCAAGCTATTGCCAAAGTCAGCATCTCCATAGGAACAACTTTTGTGTTGCAGGGATTGTAGCTACTGCTTCTGCATTGCTCAGTACATGAGAGGCATGAACACACTGGAGAGAGTCCAGCAAAGGGCCACAAATGTCATTAAGTAACTGGAGCATCTCTTCTGTAAGGAGAGGTTGAGAGAGCTGGGACAGTCTGGAAAGCAGAAGTGAATTCATTAATGCCTATAAATACCTGAACAGAGAGGGCAAAGAGGACAGACCTAGGCTCTTCTCCATGATCCCCAGTGACAGGATCAGAGGCAAAGAGCACACAGTGAAACATGGATCATTCCCTCTGAACACCAGGAAACACTTTTTACAGTAAGGGTGACCAAGCACTGGCACAAGTTGCCCAGAAAAGTCGTGGAGTTTCCATTCTGGGAGATATTCAAAAGCCATTTGGACATGGTTCTGGGCAGCCTGCTTGAGAAGAAGGGTTGTGCCAGCTGACCTCCAGAGACCCCTTTAAATCTCAATGATATTGTGATTCTGTGGGATTCTGCTTACAGACATGAACTCCAGTTTGAAAGAACTGAAAGCTCTGCCATTACTATACTGGAATTCAAAACATGGGACCGAAACATTCAGCCTCAGGTCTTATATGGAGTGTTTCCATCACACAGGGAGCAGCCTGTGTAAAACAAATCTTTAGTCAAACCACCATCTCTCCTGAGGTCCTGTAAGCACTGACAAGAGGAAAGTCCTTCAGAGAGCGTTAAAGAGCGGAAATCTATTTTAGCCATCTGTCTTCTTCTCTCTCTCTCCCTTGACTACTTATCCTAAGAAGAAAATGCAGCTCTTTCCTGAGCTGGGGACAATGCCCCTAAAATTTACAAACAGCTGCCCCCTTGCAATGCTGTACAGGATTCCTCATATTGCAGCAAGAAACTTTGGCTTTTCAACAGCTCATTAAAATACCGCTTTTGGGGTCAGAACACGAAATTTTTGTTTATCCTCCAGGAGCACATGAGCATGCACGTCAAGGGTATGACTCACACAGAAGAAGGCTTGCCAAGCTCAGAAGAGATGCATGATAAAGTGCACACAGTGCACAGCAGGTTTGAAGCTGGCAGGATGGTGCCCTTCCTGGCACAGTCACACAGGATCTGCCTGGGACAGTGGTCACAGTGGGAGGGAGAGGCTTTGTTAACAGTCCCAGACAAGGCAAGGTGATTAATCTGGTGATGAGGGTTCATACAGGAGCTCCCTCACAGAGCTGTAGGAAATGGAGAGCGACACAAGGTTGGTGGCAAACCTACAGTGTAGGTCCAACCTCCCTGCTGGGAACAAGGACTAGACACAGGCTAACCTAAAATGCAAAGATTTGGTGTCTTGATCTGTGCTGAAACGTGGCTCCTGGGCATGTGGGCAGGGCTGATGAGAAACTGTCCAGAGCCAGCTGAGCCTGGTAGTTCCCTCAGAGTCTGGACATCTTTTGACCCTACGGACTAACTAATGCTTTTCCTTGGCCTATGAGGATTGGCTTTATGTGTACACAACTACAATTTCACTTGCTTCTACTAATGACACTCTTCCAGATGTAGAACTACCTCCAAAGGCAATCTTTTCCAGCCATTCTGACACAGAAAATTCTGCTAAGAATCGCTGCAGGTGACTTGCAAAAATGTGAACATGTTAGTTTCCTGGGTGAGGATTTCCATCCACCAGTTCTTCTTTTGGATAAAAATTGAGTCAGATAGCTTAAAACCTTTAATTGCCCAATTTACTAGAAAATTTGTCACAGTCAGTAATTAAGACATCCTGTTAACTTTTAATCTGTCCTTTATATTTTTCACTCTTGTACATTTTTACCACTATATCTCACTTTAAAATTTAGGTTCCATTTATCTAGGAAGATAACTGTGAAAAACAGGGGAATCACAAATAGTTTTGTTTCCTCTTTATTTAAAGGTAACCCCTGTTAACTTCACACTTTAAGCTAGATATACAGTATTTCTTCAGTGTGGTCTTAAAAAATATTTTATGTATTATGGTACAAACAAACCTATGCTCCTCAAAACTCATACTAAATTGTATTTAAAAAGCTTAGATAAACAAATAGAGTTCTAAAGCAGTTATTCTAGAAACATGTAGAAATTAAAGTTGCTTCATGAAAAGTTTTATAAAAGACAGATAATTTTCTCTTATATCCTTAAGGACTTTCTGACATGGTCAAAAAGGCTGTGCAATGGCTAAAAAATGTGGGTTCAGAACAATACCTGAAAGAAATGAGACCTCTGCAGTGTTTGTTGTCACAGCACTGTGTCTCAGGGCAGTGGGCACGCTGGAGGTGAGCAGCTGCTCCTCTGGAGGTGAATATTGCCTGCAGAGGGGCAGAGCAGTCAGCAAGGCAGGATGGAACAGCAGGGGCCTGGACTCAAGGTGGAATTATGTGTCACATGGCCTAAAGGGCAAAACTGATAGATGTGCAAAGAGTCCCTAGTAGCTTCAGACTAATTAATCACACAAGCTCAGGTCATATCCTGACTTTATACAACTGTGCCAGGAGGTACAGAAGATTTCAGTCCAGCCTACATTTGAGCATTTCTGAAGAGTGCATTCATTCCATACTGTTCATTTTGATTTCTTTAGATTTTGGATTGCTGCTTTATTAAACTCCATATTTTGCAGAATCCAAAATAGGAACCTCACATGAGCAGAGTGCATAATTAACATCCTGAACAGCAACAAAATCCAAAATACAATCAAATTCCATAATTAAGACAGAAATTTATAGAGTACCATTATTTTCTATGTACATCTCTGCAGAACATGCTCAGCTGCTGTATTTTATGTATATTGCAAAATATTTTATTCTACACATTCAAAGCAACTAATAATCTTTTCCTTTGTGTTGCCCTGCTATACAAAACACATTTTCTTCTATCCTGCATTGGGTACATGGAGTAAATCACAAAGGTCACACTAGTCTGTCAGAAGACAAGTCTATGTTCTTGTTCTGTAATGTGACAGGTTGCCTAAGCACATTTAGAGGTGCTAGATAATTTTCATTTTCCAGGCCTCCAGCCTCCCTTTGATCTCCATACATCACTTTCCAATTCCTTTCAATTCTATTCCCACGTGCATGGATGCAGCTATGCAACAACAGAGGTTATTTGTAATTAACCCTGAACTGAAGACACAACCTCCTTGCCAAGCACCAGCCCTAGAACAGAGCCTTCTCCACCTTTCCTGTTGTGTGGTTAATTGCCACTGGGGCTGTGGCATTCCCTGTGGAGTGTCTGCAAGCAGCTCAGAGCAAGGGTGACAATGAGAACCTGCATATGTAGGGGCTGATGACACCAAAATTACAGCTTATTTAACAGCATGATTCATCCACATACTTAACCACAGATTTAAAAATAAATATACACTCTTTCCATTTGAAGTTGGTGAGACAGAAATACATCTTATTGAACAAAGCATGTGTCTGGCAAATTCTGTAATGAATCAAGGCTTTTTACCACCAAGTCTTAAATAGCTAAATTCAGTCACATTTCTATTCTTACAAGCTACATTACAGGAGTGCCCAGGAGTCATCAACAAGGGCTTTAATTTGTTTATCTCTGCACAGGGTCAAAGGGATAAAAAGGACAAAAGCCTGACAACACAAGAGAAGGGACAGCCAGCAGGGAGGAGATTGGAGTGATGGGACAGAGGGTGGGCAGCACAGCTAAGAGGGGCTCAGCCTGGTGGCAGGCTCATTGTCTGCAGAATGTCACAAGCACCCTGCCCACTTTCCATGCTTTCCATGACGGGGTAATGAGGCAGCTTCACTGAGGTGTGCAGAGAGCTCCTCGCAGGCAGAGGGAGAGAAGACACAAAACTGCTCCCTTGAAATGCTAACAAGTGCAGGCTGAAGCTGGCTGGCATCAGTGACCTACAAGGGCTAAGAGGTGACACTTTCTGAGAGTTATAGGTGATCAGTAGGGAAGGTGCAGCTCTGAAGCACCTTGAAGGTGAGGTCAAGTGCTTCACCTTTAATGCCGTATAAAAAGGAAAGCCAGCAGTGGTGCGATGAGAGGAAGCAAAGCGACAACCCAGTGGAATTATTTTGCAGCAGCATGATGAAGGTCAGGAAAAGGCTACATCCCTGCCCAGATCATTCCCTCCCATGACCACAATCTGCCAGCTGATCCTCCTCACTACATGAGTACATGAGGCACTTCCACTAGCACTCGGCAAGTTTGATTTTTTATTCTCAAATTCAGGGCATGTATGTGACAGAGACTGTACCCAGAATAAAGAGTATGATAAAAATGCCTGAAAAAAATTAAATTTTATAAAAGCATTTCACATTTCTTTTAGATTATCTATTCATAAAATAATCACCAGTTATCAAAAGAAAGTAGTCAATCATTGCCTTATTTTTAAGTTTTGATTCATGTTCTTAATTTCCCAAAGCTTCAAAATATAAAGAAGCGTCTCACTCCATTAATATGTGTGCTTCATAATCAAAATTACAAGTAGTAAAAACTACTTAACTTTTAATATCAGGTAAAAATAAATGGAAAAAATAAATTTTACTAATACAAGTACTTTGTTTAATTGTGGGCGAGTTTTTCATCTCATAAAAGCTTTTGCTTTCATGTTCTTTCACCTTTTCATCTCTCAGAATTACATAGCTGATGTCATATTCTCTAGACATTGACCTTCTGAATAGACCACTGGAGATCTCATCTGTCACATCCCTTGACATGCCTGAATCCCCACATGGGGCACATTCTCATCATTACCCTGTTGTAACATTCCATATCCACACACTGTTTTGCTGTAATTTGCTCTTTTCATTCTGTTCTCCAGCTGTTTTTAACAACTCCATGCACTGAATGAAATCCCAGACTTTGTTTCTTAGCCTCCAGCAATGACCAAATGTGACCAGTAAGCAAAGAGGTCTGGTGAGCAACATTCTCCTATGTCTTTCATTAATAATCAAGTATGTATCACAGATGTTCTCAGCATTATTTCCTACTGGGTTCTTTACACAACATTACTTCCTTCCATTTCCTTCCTCAGCTTTGCTTGGAATGTACACACACAAAATAACAAATTAAAAATATCCAACAACCAATGAAACAAGCAACAACCAAAAAAGGCTTGGTGCAGCTGCCTGGAGAAATACCCCAGCATCCTTGCACGTTTGCACATCAACAGTAGGGTTTGACTAGGATTCACCTCCCTTAATTTTAGCCATCTGAAAGGCATTCCATCTTTGCCATTGTTTTTGACTGTTCCTTTAGTCTGTGAAGAGAAGTGGCTGTCTCTGGCTATTGGTTCATCTTTCCCTCTTTTTGCATCTGCTTACGTGAGGCTTCTGACCTTCAAGTAGCTAAAGGTGCCCACAGCACAGAGCCCTGTAAGGAGGCTTCTTCCTCCTGTCAACAGGGCTCCTTCTTGTAGTGCAGAGTTGCTACTCTACTGCCAGAGTCCTGCATTCAACAGGGATGAATGCATCGACCTTGGTTAAAACAGAAATAGTGGAGAAAAGTTCACTGACTCGCTCCCCACCAGATGGGAAAAGAAGGCATTCTTCTTTTTCAGTTGCCTCCTGTGTAATGAAAAGGTGATGGTTTAGCCTTTTACACATGTCCTGGAGTGTACCATGTTCCAGACCTTCCTGAAAGCACGCTTACTCTACTCTGTTGTCCAACCACCTCTGGGACAGTATATTTCTGGAAGCAGTCCCCATCACTCAGCAGTTATTCAGCTCACTAAAGCATTTCCAGCTGTAGGAATGTTTTCCCTGATAAGCCTTTAAACAATTGCACACATGTGTGCAAAACCTCTGCATTATTTGCATGTGTAAGTTCAATAATGTTTCTAAAGTAGTAAAATAACTGTTGAAACAAAATATTTCCTTTCCCAAATGCATAGTTTTGCTTTCCTGTGAAGTTCACTCCTCTTTAACCTAGTTTCACCCATGCGTGCCCCTCACTCATCAAAACCGAGAGAGAAGAAACATGCACAGCTCTTAAAAAGCAAACAGTGTCCTGGTAAGAACTCAGAGCTGGAAGAAAACATTTTCATATTAATCAAGTGCTGAAAACATTATTAAAAATAATTTTTAAAAATAAAAAAACAGAAAAGAAAACAAGTATTTTGAGAAGTTCTGAACAGGGCAAGGGGAGTGTGAGACACACTTAACACAACTCCACCTTGACTGCTAAAATAGTTGTGGATGTAGCTGAAATGCATCACAGCACAGAAACTATCTCCTCTACAATTTTCAGGTGCATATTTAAGGATCCTTTCTGTTTTCCTGCTTCTTACTCTCTCCTTCTCCTTTCTGTAGACTTTGGTGCCTCCTGTGTTTTTAAGTTTCACTTTAGCCCAGTGACAGCCCTTTGAGATAAATTTCTGGTTACATTCTAGAAAAATTCACATTCCTACAAGGGAGGCATCACATCCAGTATTAATTCTTGATTCTATTATTTAGAAATCCCAGTGAAACTCTGGAAAATGAAGAGAAATTAATATGGCTTCAAAAAAAAAAAAAAAAAGCAGAATTGATCTTTTGGAAATGCACTGCTGAAAATAGAGGAAAGACAGATATTTAGATCAAGAATGAATGAGAACTAAGGGTGCAAATTGCATTTTATTGGGCAATTTGGCAACCTATACTTCTATCTCAAGACACAAGATCTTTTGTCTTACCGTTATTTTTTCTAAATCTGAGCTCTAAGAAACATTGAAAACATTTTTCTTGAAACTGTGACTTGAGCTATACTCGTTTATTGAATTATCTACCCTAGAATAAAAATAGGAGGTGTTCTAAACCTAAAAGGTGGAGTCCTTTCCAGTTCTTGAAGACATTTTTTCGGTCATTGGATCTAGTTTGATTAAGCAACACAACACAGCTACCATGCAGTGTTCCACCACATTCGTGCTGTCCTTATCTAAGAAGAGAAAATGTCATACTAGCTGTTCTGGGGTCCAGTTTATGAGATTTCAGGGTGGTAGTTTGTATTGGAAGACTAAAACAAACATCAAAGAGCAACAATAGCCCCAAAAACGATGATTGAGAAATAACAAATCATTAATAAGTCTATAATCAGGTGTGGAAAGTTTAACTCAGGTCATTGAAAACATTCTTTTCTGTTCTCAGGTGAGAGGAATTCAAGACTGGTCAGGTAGGAATGGTGACTGAAGGAATAGACCAAAGGCTCTATTCTTGCCACATCAAAAGAATGTCATTTAATGTCCACTCAGCTGCGTGCCTGAGAAAAGATCAAAAAAAATGTATCGTAAAAGAAAGATAATCTTTTCCACAGAAATGCTCTGCAGAGAGATTTCTCTGGGAGCAAAAATGAGATCAGCCCCTAAAAGAGAAGGAAGCCGAGCAAAGAGCAGCTGCAGGAAAGGTCCAGATGTGTGCCCCAGCAGCCTGGAGGAGGTGGGAGAGCAGAGCTAATTCCAGCCTGGCTCCTCCCTGTCCCAGCCCAGCAGCACAAACAACAAGGTGCAAAGGTTAGAAAAGGTCAGAAACATCCTTCAGCCTCCATGGGGTAGAATAAAGCTCACTTACGTTTCTTGAAAAATATATATTTTGCAGAAAAAAAAAAAAAAAGAAAATATTTTTGATTCCGCTAATGGAATGTTTGAAATAATATTTTAATAAATTATCAGAAATATTAGTTATACATTCACCTACATTAATAAGCTACTACACATTCATCTACATTAATAAATTTCATTTCTATCATTCCAGCTATATGGCTAATATTTTAAAGATACTCCGATTTTTAAAATACTTTAAAATTCTAAAAATACTCTGTCTCGCTGACAGTCCAAGAAAAAAAGTGTTTGACTTTACAGGAAAGAAAATTTTCCATTTACTAGAGAATATTTTTTTTAAGTTTAAGGTTAGGCAGACTGGAATATTTACTGGAATAGAAATTAAAGATTTAATTGCACTTTTATTTAAATCTGTCTGGTCTTCAAAAAGCATGTCTTTGTTTTAAACCAAAGTATTTTAAAGTCTAAGGTTTTGGGGATTTTTGTCTGTCTTCTTTTTTATGTGGATACTAATATATGAATTCATTATTAATTTGTGAATGACTGAGGCATTTGATGAGGCCCTTTCTGTGAACAACAATTTTCAAAATCTTTAAGCTCTCATCCTCCTGTCTGTAGGAACACGGATGACCTAGAGGTGGCATATTATACAAATGTGTTGATATATTTACATAAGTATATATTTCTGCCTGTATACATAGTGGTGAAAAAAAAATTTAAGTATGAAATAAGCCATAGCCACTTTTGCCAGACTGAAAAGAGATACTAACCAGAAACTGAAATTACTTTTATTTCCTGTTCTTCCACTGAGATCTGGGAACTATGTTGACTCCAAGTAGGAATTAAATTCTGGAGCAGTAGAACACAATTTTCAATGTATGTCCTACAGAACTCTACAACTTTGCAAAAAAAAAAAATAATCAAAGCAAAATAATTTTGTCCTTAAACAAAACATTTAAATCCCTCATTAGAAACTGAAAAGATCATGGAGAGAGGTTGCCACAGAATCTCTTGACTATTAAAATTATTAAACTGAATCTTCCAGCTTTTATTTCTAAGACTGATTCCACTACTGGAAAACGTCTCTCCAATGCAAATTTATTTTTCCTCTTATTGAAATTCTATAATTTGTTACTAAGGAAAAAAAAAATACCACTGAAATGCAGTAAGGGAGGATCAACTTGGGAAGGACAATGCAGCTGTCAAACAACAGATTTCACATTGCTTAGGAGAAAGAATAATGGGATTTCTAGCACTGGGAGTATAAACGGAGTTTGTTGTTGTTTTCAAATTGTTTTCTAAAATTATTTTGAAAATCTCAGAATATTTCCCCTCAGAAATGTCTTCTTTGTTAAAAGCAAACTAATCCATTAAAACCAGCTTTGATATACCATTTTTTTGACGTTGTTGTCCATCAGCTGTAAAACTGAATGTTATTTACAAGGCAAAATAATTAAGAAAAAATTAGGTTATCAATATACACTGGATTGAAATTACAGTCTTACTCCTGAGCCAGGTCCAAAGACACATTTAATTTGAAAGAATTGATAAATACATAACAATGACATTTCTGACCTTTTTCCTGGGCTGACTATTTACTTCATTGCTTTTGATAGCACAAAAATGAGTGAAAGGAAGAAGAAGTTTACTTAAAAATAAGGGAAACATAATGATTACAGTTTATAAAAAATGTAGATTTCATTATGCCAGAAGAGGGGGGGTTTGACTGCTCTTTGTGTAAGAAAAGTATATAGAAAATCCATTCACATCTTCAAAAAAGGAGTTGGCTACAGTTACTCACAGGAAAGAGTAGTAGCAAAGGGTTATCTATCAATTAGTAGAAGAGATATATCTAAAAGTAGACAGAGGTGAGACAGTCGAGATAGATTTTTCCTAGCAATTTCCAGAAATTTTGGTCATCTGGATATAAATTCTGCTGTGGTACTTGGTCTCAGGTATCATATGCTGGAGAACATACTCTGTTCATTTTGATAAGACAAAACATTTTCTTACTTTTTTCCTGCTTATAGAGATTAATTTCATACATGTCAATCACCTGTCATTCTAGCTTACATAATGTACCAGCTAGAGCTATTCTGAACTTATTCTGTTCAATATTTAAATGATATGCACCTTTTACTAGGTCACTGTGTTTCAGTGTTCAAGGCAAATGATATAATCCCCATCTTGGAAAGGATGAGCTACCAGAAGAGTCCGTCATGAATAAATGCATTTGGATCCAGGGCTCCAAGTGTTTGCATCAGCTGGTCACTGCCATGGGACAAGGGAAAGGTCACTTCTCCAAGCCTCAGTTCCTCAAATGTCATCAGATTGCATGTTGAAATATGGCTTTGTCAATTTTATCAAGCAAATACCTAAAGTACTGGAGATGCTAATATTGTCCATTTTGATTATCTTGATTTCACTGTTCAAAATATTTGTACTGGAATTTGACCGGTGTACCATCACTAAAAGTGAAGGAGTTTTCTTGTGCAGGGATAACAGTTAGATATGAAGAAAATAAGGGTGACAGACAAGGCTAATGCCACTACTCCAATGTTTATTACATGTGGCAGCACACAAAAATGACGAAGAATTACAGTGCTCACAGTAGAGAAGTCACTTTTTTGATAACCAAGGAAGACTTCAATGTAGATTTTTATATGGCATTCTCTAATTTCAGCTGTTTTGAACATTTATTGAAGCTGAAGAATGGTCACTTCCTTCCACTGGAGACCACCATGCACCCTTGCAATAACTGGAGAGGTCTCAGTGGAGACCAGGCAGAAGGATTAATTGAGGTTTCTAGGATGAAATTTCTCACGCCCTGATTAAATTCCCATGAATCCCTAAAGCAGAACCATCATAATTCCCAAGTGAAGTCCAGGTGCACTCTTGGCAAGGCCTTACCCACTTTCTGTCTGGCAGCACATACAGTTTTCTGCAGCTACTTGCATGGAGCAGGAGTCATCCCATCAGTCACTGGTAATCATGATGTTGTATGGGAACATTATCTAGAGATGCAGCAGAGGCCAGTGCAAACAGCACTAACTGAAGACAAGAGACCTCCCATGGGCCAAAGCACTTACAATCTAAATAAACAAGATACTAAAAGAGGTGAGACAGTTAATAAGTTTCATCAATGTTGTCAAGGTCATACTAACTGATGAGGATAGGCAATCAGTAACCTGTGTCTGAATGCACACACAGCCCTCCAGTGGATGGGTGTTCATGTCTCCTGGCTGCATTAATCCTCAGAGGATGAGCTGATACGTCTGAATTCCTGCTCTCTGTTAGTAGAAGCTCTTGTAACACACATTATTAATTAGGGAAGTTTCTTGGCTTAACCTGTCATGTATCAGCAGCAGATGAGCAGGCAGAAAATGTACTGATATTGAGCACTAAAAAGAAAAATGGACTAAATTGTTGTCTAAATTCATGGGATGCACCTTGGTAATTGAACCTTGAGCATGGTACTTGTTAAGTAAAATGCATTCGTTTTAAACCACCATTGCATTTGCCTTGACAGTTGCACATAAATAGACCTGACTTGCTAAACTGCAGTAACCCTTTCTGTTCCAAATAATTCTTCACAGTTTTTTTTTCCATAAATGAGTACAAAAGTACTGAATTAAACGCAATGAAAAGCACAGCTTTTTTTGGATAGGAACCTCACTCTCTCTTTTCCTTCCTTCCCTGTCTGTATTTCCCATCCCTTCTGATCAAGGGCACACTGGTCGTTCACATCAGAGGTGACATCTAGCATTGGTGTGACCAGGGCATGGACCTGCTGCCCTCCTGTTCAGCGCCTGAGGCTGCAGTGCAGACAGTCTGAGTGCTGCTGTTCTGGTAGGAGTCTGAGGTGAGGTGGGGCAATAGGTAGGACCAGCAGGCAGGAGACACAAGGCAGATTTGGGACTGAAGCCACAGTTCTGAGCTGTGGCAGGACAGACACAGATGGGCCAGCAAGCCATGAGAGTGAGGTTTGTCCCTGATGGGGCAGTGACATGGCCAGGGTGCTGATATTGGGTTGGGTTTGTGTTGCCTGAAGTTAACCTCTCACGGGGCTTCACTGGCCTACAAGATCTCCTCTCTGCTTTTGTCTTGTGTAAAGTAACACAGGAGATGGGAAACACAAGAGAAAACGCTAAAAGAAAGGGAATGTCAAATCCTAAGATCTCTGTCTTGGATAGGGAGAGAAAAGGGCTGATTGTGACGTATCCTGCATTTCCTAACCTTAGCCAACACATAAGCCCAATTCCTATCATCACAACCCTTAAATTACATTTATAAGGTCTCTTTCTCTCAAAAAGATAGCAGAAGTAGTGTTGCCTGGGTTTCTTTCAGCTTTCCACAAGCTATTTTTTAACCTTGGATCTAACCTTCAAACAAAGTCAGACCTGAGGTTAAACTACAAACACACTTGAATTTCAAAAATTAGGAACACAGAATTAGATTCTTTCTCCAAATCAGAATTGCAAAATGAATGACCTGATTTTCTGAAGTTCTTACACCTAACAGCTCCCACAGATGTCAGCAAAAACTTTAACTCAGAGTTTAACTTCAGTGCTTTAGAAATCAGGTCACTTGTTCAAGTACCTAAATACAGAAGAGTAGCTATTTTTTTTTTTTTTAATACTTAGGTTTAGAGTTCAAAGCAGGTTATTTCTTCAGATTCTGCAAGACAACATTGCAAAACTTGTTTCAGGATCCAAATTTGGCAAGCAGACACAAAGCCCAGGAGTGTACAGAGCCATGGCTTCAATCCCCACCCATTTGTAGGAGGAATCTCAGTCTTTTGTTCTAGTTATCCTGCAAAAGACCCTGACAGCTCAACAGCAGCCCCTGCCACAGGTGCTCTTTGTTCACCTTCAGGCAGTTTACTAAAACCCTGAATTAACACTTAATGCATGACTGGGTACAAGAAACTCAGGGAGGTATTGGGAGTGCCACCTCACATATTAAAAAAGGCATGAGTATACAGAAATTATAAATTACATGGGCTTGACTGTTTATAATGGTATAATGTACACAACTATAAAATAAATGGTAAGTGGCAGATTTTTCTCTGAGGGCTTTCCTTAGATTTGGCTAAAAGAGATGATTGTTTGGGTTTGCATATATTTGTGCCTATTTGTGTACTAATTTGCTGCCAGGAAGTAGAGAGATTAACAGAGGAATAACTTTTGCAAACAACAGATCTGGAATCACTAAGCAGAAACCTACTAGAGACATAATCAGATGGGAAGCCTGATATTTTTGTGATGTATCCATTGTGCATGAGATGATCCTTATCTTTTTTTTTTTTTTTAGGGTTCAGTAATTCATTCAGTACTATAGTTCCAGCTGTTGAGGGGTGATTATTTGCTCTTTCTCTGCAGCTGTCTGATGAAAAACTTCTTGTCTTTGTGCTTTTAGCCTACAAAAACCATGCAGCATTGCCCCTTCAAAACTAAATCTTTGTTTCTGCCCTAAATTTCCCTCTATTTTAATCAAAGAAATAATGTTTGGAAGGCCAAAGACCTTTAACACATGAGAGAACAAAATTACTCCCAAACAGCTTCTTCAAAACAAAATTTTCCTGCACCTCAAAGTATAAAACACATGTCAAAAAAAAAAAAAAAGTTAATTTAGGGCTCTACATATAGATTTCTATTTACCTAAATCTTTCTTTGCATCAGTCTGCAAACATTCTTTCAGCCCAGATGGCCTTCATCTCTAGCTGGAAGACAGGGATAATCCCTATTGTAGAGAGCAATAAGCATGACTGGCAATGGGTCAATAGTCTGTTTACTCCCCACTTCTTCCTAAGGTCATCTTCTGTAAGATTTAGTATGCTCTTTAATGGTCAGCTGAATACCCATAAATCTGTTGGTTTACTTTCTAGTGTACTCTGCAGACAAATTACATCCTGTGCCAGGTCCATTATGAATACAGACATACGTCATACCTGGCTGGCAAAAAGATGAGAGACAGAAACACTGGGTGACAGTGCAAGGTGACACTTGAGAACAGCTTCTGCTGTGGGGGGTTTTAATAGGGGCAGCAACAGATGAGTCTCCCTCTTACCACATCTGTTCCTAGGGGGGGTCTGTAAAACCACAGCGCAAATTCTGCAGTGTAACTGCAATTATGCACACAAGAAGCTGGGTTTGAGGAATGTCATTAACCCACTGAGAACTGAGAATCCCCATGTGTGTTGTGGCCAGCTGAGGCAGTCAGAATGGCACAGCAGCACAGGGCTAGCACATTGTGTGAGGCAGAAAAGAGAGTGGCCTGCAGCAGCAGGGAGCTGGCAGCCCCAGGTGCTCCAGGCAGGTCTCAGCCAGCACCTGCTAGACATGCATTTCACTGTGCTCCTCTTTACTGCCTCCTCCCCTGCCATTGTCTGTTTTTTTCACTCCTACCCCATACAACACTTGACTAAAAAACCTGATGGATTTAACAAGTCATAGAGAAAAGATTTTTTTCATCCAGGAAGGCAAACAGGCCAAGCATTCAGTTTTTCATACACAAACAGTCCCCATGGACACTCCTGGATTCCCAGCTGTCACTTGCCTCCCAGGAGCTGCCAGGGGATGGGAGAAAATTCCCTTCCTACATTCACCTTTCTGTATGTCTATTATTTTCATATTATTTAAGCTACTTGGATGGGTTTCCAAGTGACTGCAACAGAGATGGAAAGTTCAGGATGCTGACAGCAGGGATGTTGTCATGGTGACAGAGAGGGAGACAGGGTGGTTAGAAACTTGGAGGCAGGGTAATTAAAGATGCCCAGAAGCCAGGGACAAGGGTTTGATATTGCCCTGTCACCCTGAGGCAAAATTCAAATGAAGATGAAACCTTCTGCCCCACGCTTGTAATTAATGCTTCCAGTTGTGCTCTCAGGCACAGGGATTCAGAGTCTTTGCATTCAACTGAGGAAAAGTACTGTTTGTAACAAAACACTGATTCATCATTTTCCTGTGCATTTTGGTTTCTCTGTTTCTGTAGTGACAGCATACAAGTGACACAAAATTCCCTGCCAGCTGCGGATGGCCCTGTAATTTGTTGGTTTGGTATCCATCATTCACAATGCAAATTGTCAGTGAGTGTGGTGGGCTGGACAGCACCTGCCCACCAAGCTGCACTGTCACCCTGCTCCTCAGCAGGATGGCAGGAGAGGGGGGAAGAAAACAAATAGGAAAAAAGGTCATGGATCAAGATAAAGGCTGTTCCATAAAGCAAAAGCAAAGATCACACACAAAAGCAAAGGAAAACAAAAGATTTTATCTCCTCTTCCCATCAGTAGGTGATGTCCAGCTATCTCACAGGAACAGAGCTTGTGGTGGTTGTTCCAGAAGACAAACTTTGTAAACAATGAATGCTCGCTCTTGCCCACTCTCTCTTCCTTTCTCTTAACTTTTATCTCTGAGCACATGTCCTATCATATGGAATATCCCTTAGGACAGTTTGAGTCAGCAGCCCTGGCTGTGTCCCCTCACACTCTGGGTGTGTCTTTCCCACCCCCAGCCTGCTGGTGAGGGAGGGAATGTTGTGGAGACAGCACTGGTGCTGTGGGAGCAGTGCTCAGCCAGCATGCTGGAGTGTTATCAGTCACTTCCCAGCTTCAGAGAGAAAGCACCAAAGCATGGCACCGTGAGGGCTCCTGTGGGGAAAACTGATTCCATCCCAGCCAGACCCAACACAATGAGTCAAAATATTCTGAAAATAAGATCTGACTCATTATGGTGTAAATGATGGCATGATTTAAAAAAAAAAAAAAAAAAAAAAAAAAAACAGAAACAAAAAAAAAACAACAACAACAACAAAAAAAAACACTCCTTTTTTTTTTTCTTTTAAATTATATACCTTCTAGGAGAAATAAGAGAATCCAAGCCCTATGCTTTTGGATTGCAAATATAGATGCCTCAGCATGAAAAATAAAATTTCAACTTGCTTCACTCTGTGTTTTTGAGCATACAATTATGCACAGTTAATTTATTTGCATTCATTACATCCACACAGATGCTTAAGTACCCTTGGCTGAGACACCTGTGCTGCTACAGGCAGGGTCCTTTATGCTACGTGATTTGGTGACTCTGCAGTTTATCCCTTGCTGCAAAATATGTTGCAGGTACTCAGCTCTCCTCGTGCACAGAGGTGGCTCTGGCAAAGCCTGTGTGGTGCAAGGAAAAGCCTGAGAATGTGAGCAGAATGCCAACTGCAGCAATCGTGTCCTCCTGCACCAGCAAACGCTCTGGAACAATGGGACACAGACCTCAGCAACACAATTTACCTCAAAGAGCTGCTAACTCCAAGGCTCTGAAAGCAGGAAATGCTCAGCAAAAAGTGTGGAAACATCACAAAATAATATAGCAACAGGAACAGAGGATTGTATGCCCAGTTTTGAATCTGAATCTGCATTCGAACACATTTGAAACTCCTGCAGAAATGCTCACATTCCCAAAGGTAGAATCTAGGCATCTTGGCACAAATCTTGGATACATTTGGCTTTGTTGTAGGATGCCTTCCACCTACAAACAGATGCAGTTATACGTGCAAAAATCTAAATGCATGATTTTTTTCAGGAAATGTCATTGTAGCTAGTGCAATACATCTCATTAACCAGAACCTGGAAAACACAACATGAATGATATGTATATAATCTTTTTGCAATGAAAGTCTTTTTATCCAGTGCATGTTATCTATATTTTGTGCTATATGCACACTAATTAAAACCTGAAACCAAAGAATTATTGTGAATTTTATTAAAAAAAAAAAAAAAGAAAAAACCAAAACCTAAACAAATGAAAAAATATACCCAGAAGAGAAAGCATGGTCTCGTTTCTGTTTTGTTTAAAAATGTTGAGGAATCAGAGAATATCAGTAGTATTTTAAAGCACTGAAAACTTGGACATTTTAAAGAAGATGTACAAATAACCTCAACTCTGCCCTTGATTACTGACACCTGAAAAGTCTTTCTTCCATGAGCTGATTACAGCCTCCTTCTCTTGCAGCAAGTAAGAGGCCACTGATTCAGTTCAACACCTGGCAACCTGCCTTGCTTCTGGAGCTAAATTTCTGTTTCAGAGATTTTTAGGTGAAGACAACAGTGGCAGATCCTTCAATAGCAGCTGCTTCATTTGATGAAGGGAAAAGGTCTTATTGCTGGAGTCATTTGTTGCCATAGCTTCCCACGTTAAAGCCAGAGAAACCATTAGAGCATCTTTCTACCAGAGACCAAAGATTTTCATTCAATTACACCCATTCTGAGTGCAATAATTTGAGTTTTGCAAAAGCATATCTCTCAAAAGCTATCCACATTCAATTTGAATGTGCATGCTATTTTTCATTTCAGTTTCTCAGGTTCTGACTTTTAGCTACTAGTTCTTCCTCTTCATCTTCTTGTTGTTGGATATTTTTGAAACCAGGAGAAGATTTAGATATTCTGATCAAGTCCCTTCTTGATATTCCATTTGATAAACTGTCTGTTGTGACCACTTGTCAAGCAAAGAGCATCCCACCTTGCATTCCTACTCTACAGTTTTTGGTTCATAAGCTAGTTCTTATCTTGACACAAATAGTCAAAAAATACTTTCTGCCCTCCCTTTAAAGGTCTATAATACCCTTATATGCATCAGAATAAAGAGTGTAAGCATGCACTCCTGAGGAATAAAACTCCCTCCCTCTCTCTCAATCATTCTTTCTCTCTCCCCTCCAAGGAAGTCAGCAGCTTTGTTTGTTTTAAAGATGGGCAAACAGAAGCATAGAAAGGATAAAGCCTTACTCTGTATTACATATCAGACAAGGGCAGAACCCTGCAGCCTAAATCTCCTGGCTAAATCCAGCCATGCATAAATAACACCAGTACTGTTATCCCTTGCTGCTGGTTGTCTTCACTGCACAAACATGCTCTCATATTTCCCAGTTTCACTGTGTTGAAATGTATCAAAGATGTCTATCACTGCAATTTTTTTAGGAGATTCCTATTTGTTTTCCTATAAGGCACTTGCAGATTCGCTGCAAATGTACACAGTTCAATTTTTATCCTTTGGTTTCTTAGCAGACAGAGAATAAAACAATGCAGGCAGGAACCCAAAACATTATCACTTCTAGTTTTGGGTGTTCTGTTTAAGGTGCATGCCAAACAAAATGCAAAACAGAAACAACTGACTATACCAGAAAAAAATACAGTAATTTGGACATGAAACATAAAGAATGAGCCCTGCTCCCTGTATTCTGCATACACTGATCTCTCAGACTAACAGAAAGGTAATTTCCTACCAACAAGGTGTTGATCTCCACATTGCACACACAGGCATCTCCTGGAAGTGTCAGATGGTGGATTTATAAAATCTGCAAGAACTAGGACCAGAGATGTGCATTTACTGAATTTTTTCAGTACTACATGCCTTTCAGTCTCATGGTTTATTTCAAATAATAAGTTTAGTGATTTAATTACTGTGAAGTCTCAATGTATACATGCAATAGGAAGTCAACCAGCTTGTGTTCAAGCCAGGCAAAACTGATCCATGATACAGCTGTAATTCAACACACATCAGAGTACACAACAAACTGCACTCTTGCTGTTCCAGAAGAATAAAAATATCAAATCATCATGTTCTACGGTAGCAGTAGACAATCACCTGAAAGACCTAGTAACTATTTAGTTATTTACTACTAACACTGTGATTTACAGAGAATGAAGTGTCTGATTCCTTACAAGGCATGATGTGAATCTGTTGGAATGATTTGACCTAATAGTGTTAGAGCATACATAGCTGAGATAAATCATTCATAATTTACCATATACAAGTGGTATCTTCCCACCTACCAGTGCTCTCAGATGGACTCCATTAAATCCCATTTCACAGTGGTCATGGATTTATTCTGACACACCTGATTATAAAGGCAGGGAATGTTTTTAAACATTAGATCATCATTTGACTACATGAATGTCAAACGGTGGCAGCAAAGATAGATGTCTTCAGTCCCAGGTTGAAATTCAGCATCCACGACAACTAAAAGAAGATGGAAGGTTTGGTTTGTCCTACAGTAGCCCTATTGCTTCCCCACCTGATGGAGAGATTCAGATGAGATTCCCTGAGGAATTTTAAGTGTGCCAAACCATTCCGCTCCAGACACAACACTTGCTTAAGAGCTTCTAACCCAGAGACTGAATTTAACATTCAAAATGATAACAAGGGACATGAAAACCAATTCCTTGTCACCACAGAGTAATGTGCTCTTTGTATATGTTCACTACTCAAAACTTATCTAGGAAATTAATTAGGCCTTTAATGTTCTGTTGTTTTCTTCACTGCTTTATTTGCAGGTTAAGAACACTGTAAGCATTCACAGAGAAATCTTGGGACTCCCATAATCAAATTTTGTCATGGAGACCGGCTAGCACTGTTAGGATTACGATATTATCAGGATGCACAGTGCTGTTTTCAAATGCCAGTGTCATTGTCCTCGTCTCTCCTGCCACTGCTGACAGCAGCTACATGGGGAGGCTCTTCCCACAGTGCAAGATGGTCATCACATTTCAGGTTGAAGGCTGGGCTTAGGACAGGATCAAAACTGTGTGTGCATGCACATAGCTGCACAGCTACAGGGGGACTGGGGAGGCACATTCCTGTATGTTCCTGCCTGTCCATCCACCCCCCTGCCTGTGACTATATGAGAAAGTTTAAAAAAGGTTTAAAGAACTGTTTTCCCTTCTGTATTCTTGGGTCTTTCTACTGTTTTCTGCAAGAATCCTTATGATGGAGACACACAGCTTTCAGAGCCTGCCGGTCCTGGGTGAAGAACAAGAGTTGGTGCTTTCGCAGATTTCCACCAGCAGGGGAGAACGAACAGGGAACCCTTCCTGCCTCATTCACACAGGTAGACACAAACCATCCTGTGTGGTTTTCACCCACAGAAATTTATTGTCTGATCACTTTTCTGCTTGTCAGGTTTTAGTTTAGCTGGTATGCCCAGGGAAGAAATCTGAATTACTGGATTCCTATTGGCACAGTAATTATTGTCAGACTCCTGTGGTCTCCAAGAGTGTCAGCTGTCTACTGAGTCTCTACTAAGTCTCTGTCTACTCAGTTTCTCAGGCATCTTTTGATTTTTGCAATATTCTTAATTCAGAACTAGCAATTCCACAGCTATTTCAATATAAAACTGATTAACAAAATGTCATGCAGATACACACCTTCCAGAGTACTGCTACCATGCTTAACTATAAAAAGAAGATTGATAAACCTTTAGCTTTGTTTCAGTAGTTGCTTTACATCAATTAAAAGCCCACTAAATGCTAAAACCACTTCCAAGAATGTACACCATGAATTGATCTAGATTTACTACTTTGATTTTCCTTGCCATCTGTCAAATTATAGACTTTCATTTCATATATATTACCAGATAATAGTCACTAAATAGAAAAAAAAATATTTCAGAGCTGACATCGCTACCTCCAAAAGTCAAATAAACCTGGATACAAGTAAGTTAACAAAAGGGAAGTGAAGCAGCTTTGATGAAACTCAGAAAGAATCTAAGCATATTCAGGAATGATTGGTAAATGGTATTATTTGCATGAATAAGACACATTCAGAATGCAACAGCAGGAGGATAACAGAAGTCTGACATAACTGATCTTACACCGGAGGCAATAAACTGAGGGAGGGCACAGTGCAGATAAAGTAATTGTATCTGGTGGCACTCCAGATCTGGAGTACCCACTCCCAGCAGCAGCTAAATGTTATCATTTGTTAGAAGGCATTTTCATTTGTTTTAAATTCCCTGAGAGTAACTGAACTCAAATTTAGGAGTTCAACTTACTTTTTTTTAAAAAGACTGTAGATAAGTGTTAGAAGTATAATCTCCTTATTATTACTCTAGAAAAAATAGGAATTCATAAATGCACCAAAAATACTCCATTTTTCTGTGACTTACTACCCTCAGAGTTAGAGATGATGAAAAACAGATTGAATGCTCTCTTGTATATTTTAGAACAATTTTGTTAAGTAAGTTTATGCCAGTAAAATGTTATTGTGTGGAGTTTGGTATTTTCCTGTCCTTTAAAACTTTGGAATACAATTTCAATTTATTGTAGTATAATACATTTTTAAATCAAAAGTAGCATAAAGAATCAGAAAAATTATCTCCTTTAACAGGTTTGGAAACACATCAATACTCTAGAAAAACGTATATTATTATTTCCATCAAACGTGAAAAATCTGTCAGTTCCTCTAGCTCACTTATGTGCCACAAGAAACAACAATAGACTCTTGGAGTCTGTCAAAACTTAAATTAATAATAAATGAGCACCAAATGATAAACAGAAGCTTTCACTGTTCTATTGCTGAAGATTACTGCAGGGTAAATACTAACAGGAAACTGAGCAAGGTTAAACATACAGCTTAATGGATACATTATTTACAACCTGAAAATAAATCCAAAATTCACACTAAACTAAAAGGATTATATTATGAACTAAAGGGCATCTCTTAAAAAAAAGAAGGTGCTTTGAAACACAAATTAAATGGAAAATATATTTTAAAATAAACTAGTTTTCAGTATTTAGTTGCAGAAATGTCTAGGGAGTTCAGAGTTGTCTTAGGCTGTACGACTAAAGCTGTTGATTTGTTGATGCTGCTGAGGTAGAGATGTGTGATGACAGGGAAAACAAATGCTATTTGGAAGGGGTAGAAGACCTAAAATTTCAGCAGAATTTTGGTAGAGAAAATGAAATTACCCAATCCAGAATATGTTCAGAAGAGAGTCCTTGGTACAGTCATGCTTACAGAGTGAGTGACAAAGTGACAAACCCCATCAGAATTTATCTTTTAGAAAAAGAAGACAACAAAACATCTTCTGACACCACATTTTAATAGAGCCAGCTGAAGGATCATGCATTTAGGAATCTTACCTAAAGGATTCATGAAAGCAGTGACAATAAGGAGCGTGTCAGAGTCCCAATACAAGGTTAGACAAGCCATATCTTCATCCTGTCGTAAATAGGAAAGCAAGTAGAAATAGATGTTTAGAAATAGGTATTTGAGGGAATTTGTACCTTTGTTTAGCACATAAATGAAACTACTAATAATCTAACAGTAGTAATCACTAGTATTGTCAGAAGTCTGTTGAAAACCTGCCTCATCCTGAAAGTAGCTCAGTAGCCCTGAGTTGCCTCTTTCTTATATGTAAATCAAAATTACTTTTATGAAAAAACAGATAGGGAGCACAGATCAAGGAGATGCCATGCTTACAAAATAACTATTAATGCCTAAATTTCTTTGCCCAGTGCACCAACACTTTTTCCTGGGCAATGAGTATGTGGTTTTAGGAACTGCTCTGCTCACAGGGATTTTGAGCCCTCGCCCACCACACTGGTTGCACCCTACAGTGCTTAGGGTAGGTTGCTATACAATCTGTCCCCCATCCAAAGAGATGAGACTGCTGTGGAGGCATTTCATTAAACACAGTGTCACTTTAGTCCCTCTCTCTCTGTGACCATCTTAATCTCTGATTTCCTTAGGGGAGGTTACCCATGTTTTTTGATGCCAGAGAGGGACCCCATTGTAAATATTAAGTGTTAATGTAAAATGCATATTCAGGGACAGATCACAGCTTGAGAACTGGAAATGTACTCCCAGATTTTGCAGCAATGGTGGGCAGAAGATTGTATAAAATGCCGAGAGGATTGCATTCAGATTCCTGGGCAGTTTCTTCTCCTGGAACCTGCATTTGGGGTTCTTCCTTAGAGGAATAAGGGTAAAGGCAGCAGGGTAAGGTCTGTTACTGATGGATGCAAGATAAACAAATAGTCATCATTCCACCAAAGACTAGACTTGGAAATAAGGGAGCATTAATTAATCTACTCCTAACTCAGCAGTTCCTTCTTGACACCTCTCCTGAATATACAAATAAAGTCCTTCCCCCATCCAGGACAAATGCTTTGGGTTGGATGGGACCCTAAAGATCATTAAGTTCCAACTCCCTTGCTATGGGTAGGGACATCTTCCACTAGACCAGGTCCCTGGGATGCTCAAGGAAAGGAAAGATCCTGGGAAAAGAAGTCATCTCTCTGAGCCTCATGGGGAAAATCCTAGTTCTATAGACCAGGACTTTCTTGGATTTCCACATAAGAAAAGCCTTGTTCCTCTATTTCAGAGTCCTCACAATGTCACCTTGTCATTTTCTGCTATAAAGACAATAAAAACCATCTAAATGATCTCTGGAAAATAAATATATTAATAGCAACAACTCATCTTCCCTGCAAGAGCCAGGCTTCATGCCAATGTAAGGGAATATGACAAAGTTTGATGTCCTAATAGCCTAGAGACCCAAGCAGGAAGAACACCAAATAGATCCCTATTGTCTTCAGGACTATGTGTTCACCATATATAAAAAAAATTCTATGAGTAAAGTTCAAAAATAAAGAACAGATAATCCCTTTCTGACTGTTTTGCTGCTAAAATCTCAGACTGCTTTATGACCAAAATTAATGGTGCATGTATCATTCAATCCAGTATCATTCATTTCTCAAATACAAACATTAATAGACAACCATAGCAAGTTCCCACAAAATTATTTTTTCAGTATAGAGAAAAGGCAGAGAGAATGGATGTCACTAATCCATCATTATCATTCATATTCCTTGCACAGTTAGCTCTGTGCTTTCAACCTTTACATTCAGCCATTCTTCTGAGGTTCCTACCAATTTCCCACTCTTTTTCTGCCTGGTCCTTGTCTTGCCACTTACTCCTGGACTATTATTGGATTACCTGGCTGTACAGAACAAGTTATCAAACTCAGCATGCCTAAAACCACACAAAGAGGAGCACCAGGAGGTCCTTACCATTCACCTCTGGCAGGAATTTCAAGCTTTGCTTTTTTTAAGCCCTCATCTTCTTAGCCCAGGTGCCACTGAAAGAAGAAAAACAGCCAACAGAACACCACAAAATGTAGGTGTGATTTTCAAATCAGCTTGCTAAAAGGTAAAAAGTAAAAATCTCAAGTGCTTCTCTGCTTGATCACTTTGTACCTTTTTTCCTGCTGCAAAGGACTTAGGAGAGCAGACAAAACAAAGGGTGCATCACAGCTTAAAATCACCATATTTTGGGTTTTAATTTTTCTCCTTAATGTAAAGATGGTGGTACATTAGGAGGCAGTGACATAATTAGTGAAAACCATACTAATTATATCAAGTTTCCCTTAGTCCTCTACTGTACATTCCCTTCTGCCGCCCCATTACATGTTTATTTCTATAATTCCAGGAAAAGAAAATGCTAGATTCTTCTACATGAAAAGCTTTGAAACCAATGGATTTACACACAATGGTAAGTGTTCCTCAGCACTCAAATTTAAGAAAAAAGGAAAGAGAAAAAGGCCTAAATTCTGTCACCAAGGGTGCTGCTTCCACATTGTTTCACCCTTCATAGCCTCAGGGCCCCTCCTCCACTTCCTCTCATAGTTTTCAAGAGCAGTCTCACCTCAGGGTGACTATTATGGACTTCACCAGGAAAAATTCACAGTTTTCTCAAGAATTACTGCAAAATCTTTTATGTGAAATGCCCAAATGCCTTGCAAATATGTATTCACTAAATTCCATTGCAGACAGTGACATTATATTATCACAATCTGAGAAACAAGCAGGTTGAAATGAGAAGTGACCTTCCTGAAGTTATAGTAGAAGCCAGAGGTATATTTTAAGTATTCTTGCTGTTCTCTGATAAGTACATTTTCTTAGTCCAATTTTGGTGCTCAGGTTGTTCACGGTTCAATGAACATCCAAATTACCAGACTACTAAAGAAAAAATGGCCTGAGATACTGTTTAAGTCTATCATGGGAAACCTGTTCAGACTAACACCAGTTCAGTCACAAAAAATTGCCCATGGCAGCCTGTTACTGGTAAAATCACTGATATTCAGTTCCAGTTACTATTTGGCAGAGGCCTTTAGTTCCATGCTATATTTTCAGGCATCTGCAGAAAGAGTAAAAACCATCTCTACTTCTATATATTCTTCAGATCAGCACATTTGCAAACAGGAAAAAAAAAAAAAGAAACCACAGCAAATGCCATGTGTTTTATAAACCTCAAAAGCTTTTTTCTACATGCTTTTTGCACACCCATGCACTCACTAAATCTGGCCCATCAGAAAGAATTCACTTGGGGGACTGTGTCGTTGATTTCTATCAGGAACCAAGGAAAGCAATTTTCCAGAGAAGATGGAAAACCCACGCATTTCTTACCAATATTTGACTGAGGACAGAGCTGCAGAGAGAGAAACAATGGGAGTCATCCCCTTATACTCACCACCCAGCCAAGAAAGTGGCAGTCTCAGCATAATCAGATCAGCAGACTGCTCTGCAGTGTGGTCAGCCTTTGTTTCCTTTATGTGCTTCTTCATTACTTATCTGTGCTGAAAATCAAAGCTTAATGGCTGACACCCATTTTTAATGAATCCGTGTGACAGACAGAAGGGACATGGTCATTACTGCCATCCCAATATATGCAAACATTGCTTTTGTTCAACTGCCCTCTCCACATCACTTGATCAAATTGGACATGTTTCTTGTGGATGATACGCCCAACCAATTTATAAACATCAGCTGTCTCAGACCAAGGGGTTTTCTTTGTATTCTACATAGCCCTTTACTCCCCTCCAGTAATAATAATGATCTGCTTTCTTTAAATAAATAATAAACAAATAGAGACAGTGTGAACTGATTCCAGTCAGAGGTTTAAAGATGGTAGAGCTTGTTTCTGCCTTTGCTCTACCTCTGTAAATTATTATGCTGCAGCTACAAGGAGAACATAAGCCATTATGACCTGCAGCATTTCTCCAGGGATACAGTACAAAAGTGGTCTATCAGAAATGCAATCAATTCCAGAGATGACTGCTTCCTGCACGCTTCCAAGCTGCTGCTTTATAAAACAGCTCCCCATAAAAGGAGCAGGAAATGCATGACATCGTTTAGCAACCAGTCATTAGAACTTAATGGAAGAGGATTAAAATAAAAAAATGCCATGCCAGACCTTTCCATACATTACCACAGCCTTTGAGAGGAGGAATTGGTGACATATTGGTAGAGCCTTAACCCTTTCCTCTACCTTCAGAAATGGAAACATCCCACAATCAAATAAAAATCTTATTAGAAGGATAAGTCAAACGAAAATCAAACCCTTAATGAAAGTGGAGTCAAAGGTTAGATTTCTCCATTTTTTCCTAAAAACCCATGGGGGAAGTGGAAACATGTTCCCTAGTCTTGATTTCTCTGACCTGTCTTTCCTCAGGTGCTGTACCAGGGCATTTCTTGTGTTTCAGTAGTTGTCTCATTCCCAGCTGCCTACGTGAAAGTGCATGTGCACTCTCCCTTGCATACACTTAAGGTACAGTGAGAACAAACCAAATCACCTCTGAAATTATGTACCTACTGATTTATTGTGAAGACATTTTTTGTACTGAAAACACCTGGTGCACAGCACCATGTGCATCGATAATAATTCTAGCAAAGCTTTTTCTCTAGAGCAAAGCAAGTATTTACAGCTACAGCGGAATGCTGATGATGAAGTCATTCTTATCATAATCAAAGGTAACTTGAACAGGAAAAATAGATCCATCTCTTGAGGTTCAGCTCTCTCTAAATCACCCCCAGAAGGTTCTAGGAATCTTTCTCCCCACTGCAAGTTTTGAGACTGACAACTGCACGGTGCTGATAAGCAATATCTGTACAAATGCTTTTTCCACTATATGTTAAATAACATAGCTAAAAATAAGCTACAGATCACTTATCTTTAAAAAGCATATTACGTATCTCTTAATGATTACATATCTCTTAAATGACAAGTCTTTTCACTGTGCTAAGCCAGAAGCCAGAGTAGAGGTATGTTCTTTTTTGGCAACTTTTCTGTCTCTCACACCACAGGAGCCCTTGGAGTCAGAGCTCTGCTCGGCATGCAAATGACCTGGTGCATGACAGAGCTACCTGGTCACACTTTGCCATCCCATAGCCTGAGGTCACTGCCAGCAATGTGCAGTTACAGGAATCCAAGGTACTCAACTGGTAGGAAACAGCATCTTACAGAACTGTGAGAAGTGTTGACTCACGAGGTTTGTCCGACTCACATTAAATATTTACCATTATTTGTTACTTTAATCGTTCAGCTGTAATAAAAAGTATTCCCTGCAGCCACGCCATGCCAGGCTGTGATCCAGCCATGCTCCACACCCAAGATAATGTCAGCAAGCCAGCAAATGCTGTCTCTTGCCATCTCCAGAGCACTGTGGAAGGACAGTTGTCTAACACTGGGACCAGCTGCCACTCCATGACCAACACCTCATCCAGAAGGAGCAGCTGGAAAAAGGTGGAGCTGAAAGCATTGCACTCTGAGTGAAACTAAAAAAGCATTCAGGCCATTTCTGACTATCAGGTCAGGGAAGATGTCTTCTCTCAAAGCACAAAACTTTAATTCATCACTCTAAACCAACTGATCTTCATTTGACTCAGATTTCACAGTCCTCTTGTGGTTTTGGCACAGCATCACCTGACTATACCACTTCTCTAAGGACAATGAATCAAATCTCCTACTATTGCAATCAGACATTTCATTCCTCATGTCATAAATGTCAAATATAGTGTTGCTGTTTATTGCTAAAAATTGTTGTGTTCAACACAAAGATAGATTTATTTCACTAGTATACAAAAACATTCACATATATAAGAAAAAAAACTTGTTCTTCATGCCAAAAAAATTACATAAGCACCAAGACTAAGAAACTCAAACTGTCTCTCAGCTATGTCTCTTCCTTTTTCCTAACTGCACATTTAACTCACCCAGGTATCTTTTACACCTGCGAAATTATGCAATGTTGCAATAACTGTAGTAAAATTTAAATCAAAATGAACATAAAATATCGATAGGATATTGTGGCTGCTTCAAATGAATACCCTTTATTATTACAGTCATTTAGAGTTCAAGTAGCCTGTGATGGTGAAAATCACCTAAATGACTCTTAAAATTTCTTTTAAAAACACACTTTAATTTAACATGCACAGGTTTTTGAGAAGCATTTCTAGTATGGAAATCACCAGCACCAGCCACAAAGGTAAAATTCAGATCTAACTCTCTATTCAAACATCATTTTTACAGCAATTCTTATATATATTATTTTTTGAAAAATCATATAAAAATAAAACAGAATACAAGAAAGAACATAGCACTGCCTCAGAGCAAGGGCTTACCTTTAACAATGTTGTGCCTCTAGCAGTGGTCACAAGGGGACACACAGGGAAGAGGAAGAAATGGGAACATATGGGATCCACCCACTTGCGGCCACAGAGATTTTCCAGTTCTGGCACAACTGATAACCCAGTTAGTAAACATCAACAGATCTCCCTCCCAAGCATTTGTCCAGTCTGCTTTCACACCCACCTGATGTTCACCCAAATGAAACATCCTTTGACAAGGAGCTCCACAGGGTCACTGCACGCCACACAAAGAACCATATAATTTCCTTTGTTTTAAACATGATCCAAATTAATGCAGTACCTAATTCTATGAGATCTGTATCTGAAAATTACAATAACCAGCCAATCTCTAGCACTTCTCTCCATGCCACTGAGAATTGTGTGGACCTGTCTCACACTTCCAATTAATCATTTCTTTTTCAGGTTGAAACATCCACCTCAGCTATGCCTCATCGTACAGTAGATACATCGTGCATTTATAAAACAAAATTATTGATGTAGAGTCTCCAGCACCCTCAGCAGGCTTTTTTTCTTCCAATTAGTATAAAATTGGACCTGCTTTGTACAGTCATTAACAGTTGGATTGCACTGGGCGTGTTCCAGAATTGCACTAGGCATGTTCCAGCATGGGCTGTTTTTTTTTTCTAAATGGAATTTCTTCAGGTGCTCCAAGACTGTCATCTGTTTGAACCAAAGTGCAATAAGTGAGGATAATTTGAAGATTTATTCAAAACCACGTGCCTGATCTGAACTAACACTGTTAGATGTACCTTAGTTTTCCTTACACAGAAGCTGCTCCATGACTCTGAATTGTCTTTGTCACTATGCACTGAACCTTTTCCCCTACAAGGACATCCTTTCTGAAGATTGGAGGACCAGAACTGAACACAGACATCAAGACGTGGAAAAACCATGAATGAATTTGCTTTCATAATGATGTCTTCTGTTTTCTCCTTTATTCCTTTTCTAATATTTCTATTTGTTTTCTTTTCATACTACTGCTGAACAGTAAGCTGACAATATAATGGTCCTCAAGGTTTCATTCCTGAGTGGTAATGGTGTCTCAAAACTCAGCATTTTATGTGTTAAGTCAAAATTGCTTTTCCCTGTATGTATTGCTATACATTTATCCATGTATCTCATGTTTGACACGCATGTGAAATCTAAGAATTTATAGAAACATCTCTCACAGTACAAAAGTCAATTAATCAGCCTGTTATGTCCCACAATGTTCTTTTGAGGTGTGTAAGCATTATTATGAGCACTTAAACACTGTTATATCAATTTTTCAAGAGATAAACCCACTTAGAAAAGCAAGCTCAAACTAGGGGAGAGTTTTTCACCAGTGAAGCAATGAATTCTCCCTATATTTATCCTACTTTTAGTAAATCAAAACTTTCCACAACCAGATAGGAATCCTGGAAAACCCTTCTGGTAGAACTACTTCCAGCACAGATTCTCCAGTTAATATGCAATTTGGGACCACTAGTATCACCTAAATAACACACTATAACCTTGGGCCATCATGTCAAAAAAGAGAATCCAAAAGTTAATTATGCTTTTGAATTGCTTGGCTGTTGTTCACCACTTGCCAGGAGCGACCTCAGGAAGGACATTCAGGTGCTCCAGACAGCAGCATTCTCTGGTAATAGTAACTCAAGTTCAAATAAGCACAGCTAAGCTCTCTCTTTTTCACACTGAGATATTAAAGGTTTCTAAATTTAATACAAAGCTGCAGAATTTTAAGAATTTTAATGCATAACACAAGATGATAGGCTCTAGAAAGAGAATTCTTGAACAGTAAAGAAAACATATTAAAGAGACAGTGTAGCTCAGATCTAAATTCTGGCAGGACATAACAGACATCTTAGTCAGTCAATACATCAGACTTTTTATGGGAACATCTTAACTAAAAAAAAGCCTCACATTTTAATTTCAGATTTTCAATTACTTGGTCCAAAAACTTGCATTATAGCTTTTTTCTCTCTCTTAGGGGCAGATTGTGAGATATAAATTTCCAGAACAGAACAGAGACCCTTGAGAAGGAGGATATTAAGCTGAAAATCATGAGATTAAATATGTTTAATGCATTCTATTATATGAAACATATTTATTGTATAATTTAAATATTTTATATATATACATATATATATATATATATATATGCATCATATTGATGCCTTCTAGCTTCATAGTGTTGGCATTCCCTCAGGTTGCATATTCTTCATAAAAATGAAAGCTGGAGAGCTTTTTGAAAATGAAAGCTTGGATTTTTTCTAAACTCTGATTTAGGTCTTGCAAAGCAGCCTTTTGAGGCGAATGTCCTTGTGCTTCGCTTTTCTTGGGATAAGAACTTTTTACCTTGTGTCATGAAAGACGATCCAGTGCAGTGTGGATGATGAACATTATGGTGTGCAGGTCTAAAGCACTGTGGCTTGTGTGTGTGCATATTTGAGCTTCCTTCCCTCTGTCCCAGTCAAGTGTCTTTGTTTTTCAGTTGAAAGGCTTGCTCCGTCCTCTATAACAAAAAGACACCACATCAAACAAGACTGAACAATCCCTTGGACTGCACAAGGCAGAACCCCTCTGGGCATCAGTGAGATTCTTGAAGAAACTGAATTACCAGGGAAATCAAAGCAGTATCTCATTGTCTGCTGAGCTCTTCCTTCCCAGTCCCCTCCAACCCGTGCTCCAGCAGGAGGGGGCTGAGCAGGACCAGCCGAGATCTGAGCAAGTGCTTTGCCCTGTGAACCCTGCAGCTCCATCACTGCAAGCTGCCAGTGCAGGTGAAGTCACAGCAGGATAAAGAGAGATAAGCCAGCACAGATTGTATTTGTGACCATGCCAAAACGGGCTAGACACTGTAAAAGGCACCTTTATGTGAGGTTCAGAAGTCATCCTCATTGTAAGGCAATATCAATTCAACTGTTGTATCCTAGGTCTGCTAGGGTTGTGTCCTCAAAAACTGTGTAAGAAAGTGCTGCAGGTTCAAGTGTGCATCCATACCTGAAGTCTTTTCTTTGAAGGAGTAGTTGTGGGGATTTCCTTAGAGAAGGATTTTCTCCAGAAACTTTGTCTTGTACAATGATTTCTTGACCTGGAGAAGTGTGTTCCAATATGAATCTCTCATTTTCACTACAAAAATGTGATGAATGTAATGCTACGACACCACTAATTCAGGAAGGCTTCTCATCCCATTTATTTTCTTTTTCCAGTCTGTTGATTGAAGATATTTTGTAGCCTTAACTTTTAGATTAAAATAGTGGTTAAAATAATTGAAATGAAAATTTATTGGCTGTTTTTGTAGTCTGTGGCAGTAATATAATCCCTTTAGCCTTTCATAAAACCACATACAGAGAATAACAGAATTTCAGGAAATGTATTAATTAACAAGTATGTCTGTGACTGTATCTAACACCCACAGCTACAATGTATACCACTGTATATCGAAGCATGTAATACCTAGATGAACTCCAGAGAACATATGAAAAAACCTATACACTAGAGCCTGTATAAGATGGAGAATCCTCTTAAAAGGTCCCTGGTATAGAACTAAACCTTTTAAAGGATGTTTTACTATACTCCATGGGTGTGCTTTGAAGAAGGTTCCATTATATTCAATTACTATTGATTCATTAGGTACATGAACTGTACAGGTCTAATTAAAAACCTTTTTCTTTCTCTCTTTGAATCTGGCGGGGAACCTTAAATAGACTTACTCTGGGAAAAAAAAAAAAAAAAAAAAAAAAAAAAAAAAAAAAAAAAAAAAAAAAAAAAAAAAAAAAAAAAGTGTGAAATAAAGGTTCGTTAGAAAAATGGTAACCCAAACTCCCTGGCTTTCTATGCATGGATGTCTAAGTATCCATGGTCTCCCTGGCTTTCTGAGATGAGGCAGCAGATGATGCACCTTCCAAAGCTCTTAGATTCCTTGTCTTCAGCATGAATATTTCTTGGCATGTCCCACAGGCAGGTGCTGCTTGCTCACACACTCTGTCCCTTCTGTCTCTGGCAGGACAAGGTCCCAGTTCTTGAAATCCCAGAGAGAAAAGAGGAATGTAGAAAAAGGAAGAATGGCTTTATTTAACTAACCAGGCTTCTGACACTGACTCAGAGAGCCTTTCTCAGGGCAGGGGAAGGGCTGGCAAAACACAGTGCTGGGAGTGGGTCTGGCAAGGGGGATTCTGCTCCCCAGACACATTACAAAAGCTAAGGAATAACTGCTGGATTTCATCGAGCTTTCATCATTTTTTGGATGAAGTCCAGCCTTTACTGGTGACCCGGTGGTCAGACTGTGTAAACTCCAAGAGCCTTTCCTTGTATAAGGTTCTTTATCCTCTGGCCCTGTCCCCAAGCATTTAAGAATTTAGATAGTCCTCCAGATGTTACACCATCAGTAAAAGGCTTTGCCAGCTGGACTGAAACAAAAATAATCCAAACCTGCCTTGGGAGAGTGAAATATGCCTCTCTCTAGGTGGCTTGCTACGTTGTGCTTAAAAGTCTGCCACCTTTGCTACTTAGGCTTTGATAGCCCCTTATAGAAATAACAAATAGCCAGAGGTATTTCAAATACTTTATACCTTCTGATTACCTTGCAATTAGTAGCTAATCTGAGATGAGTCATCTCATCCTTCCAATGCCTCCCCATGTAATAATGAGTGGTCAGACTTCCTAAAGGACAAAAGAACATTCTAAACATTGCCAGCAGTCTCCAAAACAATAATACACCCAGGCCTTTATTTCTAATATTATGCACCCACCAGAGTCCCATTTGTGGTAATTCACCAGACCAGGATTGAAATCACAGGGATGGAGTGTTTTAACATAGATTCTACGACCTCCCTGCTGTTGCACTTCTTGCTGAGATGGAGGCAGATTCAGGCTGGAGCAGGGCTCTGGTGGTTTGGGCAGGCACAGCCCATATGCCCCATTCAACCCCGTGTGACTGGCAGCTGGCAAAACACCAGTCCCTGCCCCAGTGATGCTCCATCAGGGCCTGGATCCAGGTCCTACAGCCTTGCTCAGCCACAGAAACAGACTTTTGAAAGAATTGTTGGTATTCAATAGCAACAGGAATTTTGATTACTTACTCAAGATACTTTTACGGAACAAAAAATTGCACCCCTGATCTCCTTTAATCAATATACAAGGCCTTACAGTGTATATACCT
Source organism: Brachypodius melanocephalos (assembly GCA_013398615.1). Classification (NCBI taxonomy): domain Eukaryota; kingdom Metazoa; phylum Chordata; class Aves; order Passeriformes; family Pycnonotidae; genus Brachypodius; species Brachypodius melanocephalos. Next base: position 28,123,337 of record VZSR01001685.1, read on the forward strand.
GTATACAAATTACTGTGATCAATTGACTTTTCCATAAGGATTTCCTTAGACTCGGTTGATTTTAGATAACCATTTCCAATACAGATCTTCTGTTCTGCTTAAACTTTTTGAAATTTCCTCCTGTGTGATGGAAACAAGTCCATGAGTAACGACAAGTTGGTTTTTTTTATGCCTGCTACATCCAGTCCTATAATTGTGACAGGTTGCAGCTTCATCAAATTCCTCCCACAGCAGCCACTTCTGCTCAGCCTCCAGCAGGGATCCAGACCAACCTGCAGGTGCCTTTACACATGAATAAACTCCCACCAGAGGTTCCTTCTTTAATGAACTCTACGTGAAATTCAGACAAATTCTGGTCTTCTCTCATTTTTAACCACTTAAATATGTTTTAGCCTGTCAAGTGAACAGAAAGAGGAAGCCATTACTTTTGTAAATGTAACAAGAAAAGTGTCAGTTCCATTATTTACACCTGAGTTGGGCAAGGTAGAGGATAATGTATGGTAGAGACCAATTCGGCATGGAATGGACTAAACAACCCACTGAACTCCATTTCATCAGCAATTTACTGACTTTCATTTCATTTTCCTGCACCAATAAGTTTGGTTATTAAGGCACAGACCCCTGCCCTGCCTCTGAAAGGCCTCAACACTGCTTTATACAGCAATTTCACTTCCCCAACACTGGAAGAATCCTATTTTCTTCATGTCAAGGATATGTTCAATCTAATTCAAAACATCTGTGCTCAATAGTTTAAACAATGCCAGAAACCCTGCTCTCCAGCTCCATCTTCAACAACTCCCTATGGTCACCTGCTAAGAGGACAAATGAGTTCTAAAGGCCAAAAGTATAATTTTCATATAAGTAATTTTCAAAGTCCAAACAATTTCAGTTGGAGTTGGCTAAATCACTGCACGATTATTTGAAAATTTGCTGCTTGTCTTTTTTGTTACTTTATGGGGTTATAGAAAAAGTCTTAAAACTATACATAGTCCAAAGGACAAATATTATCTTGCAGAGTTTCATTTCTGCTAATTGCTAAGGCCAAAAGGAAGTCTGTCAAAGGCTAATAATTCCCCAGCATCTTCTGAGACACGAACATATATTATCAAATAAGATTATGAATTACATTTGTCCTTTAGAGGGCATTCTATGAATAAGGAGTATGCTCTGGGCAACACTGAGAGTCAGATCTACTCTGGTGTGTATTTCCATATTTGCACTTAGGTTAATGGAAATGCATGAGTTACATCACTTGCACACATTACTCTTTGTCTTCAAATGTTTATTCTAAAAGCCTGAACTGACCTAAATCTTTTCAAATGGATCTACATGACTTCTCAATAGATTTCACACATAGCTTACTGCTATTTTCTGTGTTCTTTTTGCCTATATGTCTTACTTGGTTGATAAAGAAGTAGAGTTACCCAAAAGGAATTGTTGCTGCCCACTGTCCCCCAGATTTCACTGGTAGGAATAGTTTCATATCTGAGTTCTCTTTTCCTAGGTCTAGTGGTGCAGGTATATTTAAATAACGAGTTCTAGAAACCAAAAGCTCATCAAAAATTAATTTGAAATAACTATGTATAACTAATAACCAGTCATGTCTGGTTCATTCAAAAGAACTAATATTATTGGCTAATAATTGAAAAAATATCAGGATGTCTATAGTACCTTACTAAATCTTGTACTTAGTCCTTCAATAAAGGTGACTTTTAGCGTGGATTCCCTGAAAGCTTTCCAGGTCAGTGATTTTATTGACATGGTTTTGGAAACCAGAATTGTAAAGCCAGTTGGACTGGAAGAAAGATCCATGGATGTAAAACATGAAACATGAAATATATTTTTAAAGAATCAACCAGCTTGGATCAGAGAGATGAAAGTACACTTAAAGAAAAAAGTTCAAAATATATTGGGAGAATGTAATATAATGAGGGGAAATGTCCTCTTTAAAGTTTAGCCTAGTAAAAGAAAATATGGGGTTGCCTACCAAGAAAGACAGAAAGACCATAGAATACAAAACCCCAAAGGCTCTCCAGCAAACCTTCAGCCTCAAAGCAGGACCCAGCCCTTACATGCAGTCATTTAAAACATGGAAAAATGGTGAGAATCCACTTCTGAGAGGAAAATACAGAATATATTTTGCCTTATCTCTCATTAATATGTTTAAACCTGTGAAAAAAAAAAAGTGTTCTTTGAGGTTATTTGAATGTCTAAAGTTGTTCCTAAATATGTGCCAGTGGCAGTAAATATGAGGTCAGAATTCCTGTCCCCACTCTGAAGGGTTGCATAATTCTGAGCTGTTGGGCTGATGTAACAAAATGTGTAAAATCACCCATAAGATTAACTCTCCTCTGTGCAGTGGTGACTTTCAGTATGGCAAAGGGGTATAAAGAAGTTGAACTTCTGCATATCTTCTGGGACTCAGAAAAGGCTGCACTGTCACCTGTGCCTTGAAATGAAACTCCAGCTATTCAAAGAATCAGCAGTTCTATTCTCCCTGATCATTGTAATTGTGCATTGTGCTCAGAAGCATAGAAGATTTCTCCTCAGTGTAATATTTTCCAGAATATTTGCCACAAAAAAAGACAGATTGCCATAAGTGCCACTTATTCTAGCAATAAAAGTATCTAATTCTTACATCTCTCAGAATTTCCAGTGTTTGATAGTTTTGACTCTCTGACTTCCCAGCACGTTCTAAGCAGGTCTTTCATCAATCCCACTTTCTGCAACCTTTAAGAATCAAATATTGCTAGTGGGGACAATGTTAAAATGCAGTGTTTATTTTAAAAGCAGTCTTATATCTAAGGGACAGAGGTTCTTTCAAGCACACCTATTTTCCTGAAACCTCAAAGAGCATCAGAAGAAATAATGCAATAAAAAGTTTCCAGTAACGCAGGAAACAATTTTCCACCTCTTCTGAGAATCCAGTTACTAAACTAGGAAGGACAAAACAAAGATTTATAGGATTAAAAGATGAGCATCATGCAAGGAAGGAATAGTCAAAAATATGTGTATTCACCAGAACCAAGACAAATTTCATACCCTGCATAATCTAGGGAAAATTAGTTCAAAATTCAAATTGGATTATGTGCATGTGTGTGTACCCATCTGTGTGTTTGTGTGCGTGTGAGGCCAACCATGCCTCTCTCATCTACTCCACATCTGATTTTTCCTCTCTGGGGTTCTATCTACCATTACATGCACTAGCTGAACCATACTTTGAGAACTTTGATAAATGCTATCTGTTGCTATCCAGGTAGTTACCTCTGTGTTGGTTGAATGTGAAAACATGCAAGCCTCAAACTTTTTGGCTGAGCATGTGTGTGGTTCCTCAGGCTGGCTGTGTATCTTTCAGTAGTGTAAGAGGGAAAGTTTGTCAGTTTGATGTGCATTTGACAGTGAACACAGGCAAACCTGTCCTAGAAACCAAGCACAAAACAAATGGACAAGGTAGAGTCTTTTCAGTTGGGAGTTTTTCCCTTTCTCTCTGGTATAATCATAGCTGAAGTATGTCCAGGTCCTGAGAGCAGGTATAAACTTATTAAAACCAGAAAGAAGGCTGATCTGAGTGAGTAGAAGCGGTGAGTCTGCTTTCAATAGCAGAACTAGGCATGGACTAGCACAAGAGCAACCTGAACAGACACATCCATCACCTCAGGGAGCTGCCTAAACCTCACCAGCAGTAGCTGAAGAAATAGTCCACCTGCCTGATCAAACCATACAAGAGGAAAACCATTTAAACAGTTTGTCTGACATGACACAAGACAACTGATAAACTCAGCATGCTAAAAACATCAGATTTTTCTAAACAACAGATCTTGGTTACAGCACATCCTCATGCAAGACCTTGCTTAACAGGGAGAAGAAATTCAGTCCAAAGATGGAGAACTCTTATCTCTGTTTCCAAAACTCAGGAATGTAATTAAGGATTTTAAAGGAACAGCTTTGAAGAATTCTACATTCTTATAAATAATATTTGCAGCTGCCTTTAGCCTTTGACAAAACGTCAGCAGCAGCAAATATGCTTCCTTCTTCACTATCCTATCTGTACAGAGAGCACACCTGTGTTACTCTTGTTCAGCCTTCCAGTCACCAGCAATTTTTGCTTCCTCAGTCTGTAGGAGAATGATAGCAATAGCAGGAGGTAAATGAGACAGAGCAGTCAAAGAAAAAATGAAAATGTGTGAAAACAATGTTAAACATAACAGTTAAACATGTATTTTGCTCAATGCATACGACAAAACTGATTGAGATTTCCTAAAGGTCCAAAAGTCTTTAACTCTACTTTATACTAGACAGTAGAGTATGAGAATAACAGGTTTTATCTGTCTTCTCTCTGTCAACTGAAACAAGATGGGATTTAATCCCTCTCTGACTCCTTTTTCTCAGATGCTGTTTATTGCATTGAACTTATGTGAAAACCAACACAAATGTGAATTTTATCTCCCTTTCTTTGGAAATGCCAGCACATTACTCCATCTTAGTGTCCACAGTCCTGAGCCAGTCAGTAGTAAATCTGCCTTTCTACTGAAATCACTTTTTAGTAGCAATCTCCTAACTCCTGAGGAACATAAGCTCAAATCTGTGGTAAGAGAAGGTATTTGAGGCCTCCTGTATGGCTGCCACAGTAAATCAGTAATTGATCTAAATCAAGTGCTGCAGAAGAGCTGTAGATGTGTTCCCAGTAGCTGATGCTCTCATTGTAGCAAGTTTTGCTTTCAGGGAAACTAGAGGATATTAGGTCAGTATTTGTATTTGCTAGTTTGGAGATGTCTGGAAAGTCAGCTTTGCTCCTTACCATGCTTTCAAAAGCAATCCAGGTTCATCTCAGGCTCACTTTAGATTTAATTAGGATCTTGGTAAAATTAAGTTTCTACCACAGGCAGTGATTAGAGAGTGGTGCAGAACCAGCCTTTGCACGTGCATCTCTCTCATTGTGATTAGAAGGGGATGGCTGGATTCCTCAAATGAATATCCCAGAAACCAAAGTTGGACAATGCAAGTCTGTCCTCTGGTTTCACAGCAGCCACAAGGATTTAACTGAATAACCAGCAGCATTCCTGATGACAATACTCCTAGCACTGCACAGCTTGACTGGCTTAAGGCTCTGTTTCCAGTTCAAATTCAGGATTTCTCACAAATTCTGTGAAACCCTTCTCTAAACATTCCTGTCACCATCTACAAAGGGACATTGGCCCATGTATTTTTAATAGAGGCCACCCAGACTCCCTCATGGCAAAGTAGGTATACTATGCATGAAGAAAAAAAGTGGTTTTATTCCCCAAAGAAAACTAATTTATAGGAAGAAACATGTCAGGGAAACTTGAGTTGGATTTCAGTTAGGGTATAGTCAATAAAGCTCTGTGTAATACCATCCATCCTTTTAACCAGGGCCATACAGAGTAACTCTTATGTCTTCCATGCCTAATTCCAAGTTCAGGACCTATGCAGGAAATTCCTCTTTCTCCTTCTCTCTTCCAGCAGAAGAGCTGGTACCAGCATGTCTGCTTTATTATTCTAAGGAATCCTTATCAGAGAGGCTCTCCCTGCTAAACCCAGATGAAATCCGAGAGCAATTCAATTTGTGAAAGTAAATGGGGTCACCTATCAGCTGCAACCTGATGGGATTGTTTGACAGGACGTTGGAAACATCTGTGTACCCCAAAACATCGCTGTTCAGATTTTCTAGAGGACCGTCCGTGAAGCTTGTCCTGGTTCCAGCCAGCACAGAGTTAATTTGTGTAAACCCAGAGGTTATTCTGTACCACCTCACCTCATTTCTGGGGACAGGGGAAGGGGTCCCTTCCAGGTGGGGGTAGCATGGTGGTAGTCTGTGTATTGTCATTTTCGTCATGGTGAGCCTTTCACATGTGAATTCTTTGCCTTTCTCATACACCCTTTTATTATCATTGTTGCTGTTACTGTTCATTTCTTCTTTCATTGCCATTTCCAGTAGTTTGTTCTTATCTAGACCCATGATTTTACCTTTTGTGCCTCCAGTTCTGCTCTCCAGCCCTCCACAGTGGGAGAGGGAGGGGTCAGGGGGAGTGAGAGAGCAGCAGCACATGGTTTGGAGTGTTCCAGTGGGAACACTGTATTGGGGAACACCTTTCCTAAACCACAACAAATACTTGCCTTCAAGTATTTCACAGATGGTTGATTGGCTCTTCCTCATTAATGAATTCAGACATCACAACATATTGTCTTGACATAAGGATGGCATTCAAAGACAGTAAGTAGCAAAAGAGGTTGTCTGAAATAATTTATGTGAATAATGTTCTTTAATTAAGTTCAAGGTCCTTTGAGTATAGGCCTGATAAGTACAAAACCCATGCATATGACTAAGAACAATTTTTAAAGTATCTATTTAAGCAATATTAAGAGTCTGATACAAATATAAATGTAAAAAATAAATAGTATCAGATTTAAGATCTTGGTTCTGTTCCTTTCTGACATCCACATTCATTTTCCTGTGGTTTCTCCTCGGGAACTTAAAATCAGAAATTCTGAGAACATCTCTGAGAACAGAGTAGAATTGAAGATTCCAGCTATACTTATGACTTTTGTCATTTTCAGTAGTATAAACCAATACTCATGCTTTCTTTCACTGTAGTTTTCAGGTTCTAACACACTGCCTTTTTTCAAAGCTTCCCTCTCATTACAGAAATTATGGCCTTCTGTGAGCCTCTGCTCAGAGGATGAATTACTCTCCACAAGAATGATGAGGAGCAGTGGCAGCAAATGGTTGTTAAGAAAAAGGCTGCAGCACTCTAAGAGGGAGAGAAACCTTCTTTTAACAGCTCTTTGTAAAGAAATATCCAGAAATAGACATCTCTGAAGTGTCCAATATGACAAACTGAAACAGAGTCTTAAAATGCACTGTGTAAATGCTGTTGATACAGACATTTTAAGAGAGGAAAGTTGTTAACAAGAGGTAAAGCATTTTAGAGAACATGGATGGACTTTGCTTGCTGGGCTGCACAAAGTCTAATGAAAAGAGGTCCAAAGCTCTTGTAGCTGTAGCATGAAAAGACAGTGTGAACACAACGATCTTGATTTGTTCTATTCATTTCTTTTTATACCAGTCAGAACAGAAATTAAGGCCAGACCATTACAGTCTCGTCACTTCCGCCATCTTCAGCCACTATTGTGAGCAAAGAAAGGGTTTCTTCTTCCTAATGAATTGTTGGAAAATTTTTCAAAGCCAAAATCAGATCAAAAATATCTGTAAATCATCTCTCTTGTCCTCACATTAACTTGGTAGCATTGAAGACAGAAGAACTATGGTCTCCACCTGTTCCCCAAGCTACCTCAGGAGAGACTGTGCTGTCAGAACAGCATGCCAACTAAAAATAAGTGAGTAAAGAAGAAGAATTTGCTCAAGAATTTTCCTAGACTGTTAAAACCAGTGGGAAATGCTTCTTCAGAGAAATACTTTAATAAGGAAAACCACTTATGCGAAAGTATCAGAATTTTCTAGGGGAAATGTCATTTTATGCTAGGAAAAAAAGACATGCAATTTTCTGTCAGGAGAATAAAAATGTTAGTTTTGTGATTGCCCACCTGGAGGGACTCTATCCATTAAATTCACTACTCACTAGAAGGAAGGAAATAGGTAAAAGCAACCTCTCTTGAAGCTGCTACCTTCTGCAAATGTTGTCTTCCACACAGATACTGGTAAGGGCCCTAGCTTTTCTTCCACATTTTCCTACTTTTCTAATACGGTTTTTTGTTGTTGTTTTTTGGTGGTTTTTTTTTTTTAGTTCTTATTATTTTTGTTTCAAATAAAAGTTTTCTAGACAAACAGGTTTTGTAAAATCTTAAAATCCATGCTGAGTCAGTACAGCAGTATCTTGCAGAACAGCTTTAGGAAAGGATCTGCTATTACAGAGAACATGGTAAATTAGTTTTTGCTGAATGCCTTCCAGGGTCTGTTCAAAAGCCTCTGGTTACTGGGTAATTCACAGATTACATTATTTCCACTCACATGGATTTGCACCAGTGTGAAAGGTTAATTTTCATAAAAATTACACAGGAAATGGAATGTCACCCCCAGAGCTAAGGAAGAGGTAAGTAAAAGAAAATGTAGATGAATGGAATCACCTGAGAGAAAATAAAGGGGAGAATTGAAGTAGGATGTTTCAGTTTGTAGAAATGCTGATCCCAAGACTTATCTCTGCCTTGCAGAATTTCTCTTCTACACCACTATAAAGGTCCAGATTTCAGTCCCCATAATTTACCTTTATCCAAGAGGAAAGCCCAATTTCCTGAGTATGTTTTGATTCCTTTGTGCATATTTTTGGTTGCTACATAACTTATGAAAGTGTAGTAGAATGTAGCACATTTTCCATTCCTTCTACAGCAAAATGGTGACATGATTGTTGAAATGAAAACCATCCTGTCTGTGACCTTAAATACTTAGCCTTTGAAGTGAAATTCAAAGAGGAGGAAAGTAGGTTGTGATATTTCTCTTTTTCAGCTTGGTACATCCAGGACAGAAATGTATTCCAGCACAGTCTGCAGAAGATGGCATTCCTTCCTTTAAGAGGGAAAATCTTTACTTCCAAGATCCTGAAACTTCTGTTTTGAATGTAGAAAGAAATAATTATGATGAGAGTCCCAGACACCAGTATATTTGCAATCAAAGCTACCTCTGAAGAAAGACTTGAGATAAATGGCAAAGTGAGAGCTGTGCCAGGCAGGAGGAAGAAGTAAGGGAATTAAGAAGCAGTGAATAGCAAACATCTGCAAGGAAACTGCTGATTTGTGGCTGAGCAACTTCTTGTACTGAGCCAGATGGTTCATTAGCAAAAAAAAAAAGCATGGGTAGATGCCAAAGCAGCTTTAACTCTGCAGTGACCAACACCTATACCGAGTGCTTCCAGGAGCATTGCAGAGACAAGGCACTCCAGAGATGTGCCAGAGAGTTTTGTTAATATTGAATATTGAATCATGGGCATCCACTGCAAATTCTAACCTGTAAATAGCCCCCCAAACACGCATGGAGTCTGGCAGATATGGCAGCAGATTATTTTTAAAGGTGTAATAAATGTGATGCTTTGTAGCAGCCTCTTACTGCCCTTTGCTGTTACCTGTCATTTTATGACCTCTTCTCACCACCCACCAAGTTCCAGGGAATATGTGACATTTGCTTCATGTCCAATTTTTTCCATTTTCATTTCTCAAGGCACTAGAAGTTCTCTTTCCATCTACACTTTTACCTTTCTCTCAGATACCAATATCAGCTATGACAAATGCTTGGTTACTTTTTGTACTCAAGGCAGAAATTTTTTTTTTTTTTTTGTAAATATAATACATACTGAGGCCAAATTTTTTGCTGCTTTTTCCTGTCATCTTAGTCACAGCTGTCAGTGAATGATTTTGTTTGAAAATCAGGCCCACCTAAACTCATACAAATTCTCTGTGACAATATTTGGGCATCTGCTTTAGAGCAAACATATAGCAGACAGAGAGATTGTTGCCCTCTTTCACCTCAAAAACATCAGCACTGTAGATTGCCCATTATAGGAGGCTCTGAGAACACCTGGGTTTGTATCTCTGGGGCCATCTCTGTGGAAATCAGGTGATATTTCATGCCACTCTCACCAAATCCGTAAAATCAATCTGTATTTATACCTTCCCAAGGCCACCTTGCAATGAAAAGGAAAAGAGCTGCGGAGTGAAGGACAATGGCACTAACTTTAATTACAATCCTTTACCCAGGATGATGGGGCACAGAAGCATCCATCAAAGACAAGTAAGTGCTTAGTAGGTACTGAGTCAGGCTTGTAATTTCCCAACCAGCTGGCAAGGACACTCTTCCAATGGCTGAATATGCTTTCTCCCATGCTGATGGCTTTGTGCTTAAGGCTAATATTATATTTAAAAGTATACTTAGCATTACATCAATATAATGCACTCCCTTCACCTTGCTGGAGACGTCTGTCCAGAGTATATATAGCTTGGAAAATCTGTCACCATCAGCAGTGCTGAGGTTTTCTGTCTTTATTCTGGAAGTGGTGATACCACTTCCAAGAACTTATACACAAAACACCCAATATAGCTAGCCAAGGGAAAAAAAAATAGAATGCCTCTTCTTCTTTCTCCACTTGAAATGAAATCTCTATTGCTTCTGGACATCATTCCATCATATACTGTCTATGGCATTTTCCATGCCATTTTCCTAGAAACCCAAATGACAAAACTCACATTCTGCACACACTAGTCAGGGACTGATCTCAATCTTTTATTTTAACCAAATTCTAAAATAAAAAAAAAAAAAAACAAAAAACTTCTCCCTGATCACATGTAGCTGGTCTTCCCATTGTCCACTGTCCACAGCGTCATTTTACTGTGTCCTCATACACTTCTGATAGGGTCAAAGAAACTGAGTGCTGAAAAACCATTATAGCCACTGAGCAGCTGTCAGTATTGTGAACTCCAGGTGTTGAAAGGGTAAATTTCCTGCTGTCTTATCTTCACCCTTCTGGTCAGAGGGGTGCACTAAGGTCCCTTGATTAAAAAGTGTGAATATAGACATGGAAAATTAGATTTAACATTTCATCAAATATGTCTTAGAACTGGATTCATATTTACCTACCAGAAAGCTATCTGGGTTAAGACATCACTACCTGTCTTTCCCTCAGGATATGGGATTCCTTTATCATTTCCTATTTTTACATCTCAGCTCTTGTTTTTCACTAGCTGCTTCTCTGGGATTCATCCTTAATTCAAGGACATTTCTGGGTTTTTTATGGAAGTGTCTAGATGTGAGAACAGATACCTTTGCTTCATCTTTAACTTCTGCACCACATAATCTAAAGGTTCACAGTGTTGTATTGTCCTTTGATTTCCTATTTGCACTTCCTCTGATAGCTTGTGTGGTTAGGCTCAGCTTGGGTTTAGAGAAAAGCCTTGCTTTTCTTCCCTCTCAGTGCAAAAGTATTTCTTGCACCTGTGGCCTCTGTTTCAAAGTATTTCAGATTAATCCTTGCCAGTTTTCAAACAGCTTGTACTCAAAACCTCCCTGTGATACTTGAACTTTACTGGAATTCTGTCCCCTGCCTCTGTCTATACCCTCGAGAAGTTTCTCTTCTTCCTTCTCACCCCAGTCCTACACTAGAAAAGACTGTGGTGGTTTGACCCTGGGTGGATGCCAGACACCCACCAGAGATACTCTGCTCTGTCACTCTGCTCCACAATGGGACAGGGGAGAGAAAACATAACAAAAGGTTCATTAATTGAGATAAAGGCAGGGAGAAATCCCTCATCAATTACTGTCATGGGCATGATAGACTTGACTTGAAGAAATCAACTGAAATTATAACCAATCAAAATCAGAGCAAGATAGTGAAAAGTAAAACAAAATCTTATAAATACCTTCCCTCCACCCCTTCCTCCTTCCTGTGCCTTGTAGGAGGCTGAGGGACATGGGGATGGAGTTCTTGTCAGTTCATCACACACTGCTCCTCAGGGAGAGGAGTCATTCTCTGCTCCAGCATGAGGTCCTTCCCATGAGGGATAGTTCTCCATGAGCTACTCCAGAGTCCTTGCTATGGGTTACAGTTCTTCACAAACTGCTCCAGAGGGGTTCCCTTTCTATGGGGTGCAGTCCTTCAAAAACAGGCTGCTCCAAGATGGGTCCCCCACGGGGTTGCAAGTGCTGCCAGGAAACCTGGTCCAGCCCGGGCTCCTCTCCACAGGTCTTCAGGTCCCTGCCAGGAGCCTGCTTCAGCATGTGCTGCCCACAGGGCCACAGCCTTCTTTCCACTGGCTCCAGCAGAGATCTCCTCCATTGCAGGTGGATCTCTTTGTCACCATTGACCTCCACGGGTGCAGGGGAACAGCAGCTTCACCATGGTCTGCACCACGAGCTGCAGGGGACTCTCAGCTTAGGTGCCTGGAGAACTTTCTTCTACTCCCTCTCCATCGACCTTGGTTTCTGCAGAGCTGTTCCTCTCACCTTTTGTAAATCCTCTCTTCTCTGAGCACAATTACAGCTACACAATATTTTTTTTCCTTTTTAAATATGAGGCATTACTATGATTCCCAGTTTTCTTGGCCATGGTCAGTGGTGCATCGTGGAGCTGGTGGCAGTGGCTTTGCCAGATATTGGGAAACTTCTAGAAGTTTCTCAGAGAGGTCACCCCTGTATCCCCTTTACTACCAAAGCCTGGCCACCTAAGCTTAATACAAACCCAAATATTTTTGTTGGCTGCAGATGTTACAACACTACTCCTGTACAAGGAGTAGGTTATCAATAAATGAGACAGTGGTTGTGGTTTGGTTAAGAAGTGGTCTATTACATCCTCTGATATATGTATGAAACACTCCACCCTCTCACCAGTTATTCATGATAGGTTGGCATCCTTGGTACATAAAGAGTTGGATGTTCTTTAAAAACAGAAGAGATCTCTTTTCTTAGGCATCATACAGTTAGTGCATCAATCAGTAAACATTTCTTTGTGCAATCAAACTGAGAAAAGAGCTTAGTTTTGCTATTCATATTTTGGGATAGCATACAGCATAATTTATTAGGATTTGCATTCATGGTCCCGTGTATGACAACTGATTTGCAGCTCTGAACCCTCAATGCACACCCAAAGATAATCACCAGTAACTGTCTTGTTATTGTTCCCTTGCATGTCAAGGATGTTTATTCATGGGCCTCTGGCTGTCTTCCCATCATTTTGGCTCGGCTCTCAAGTCATTAGATCTGAGTCTGTGTCTTCACCTCTATTTCCCACTGTCATTATAGAATAACCATTTGTACTGCCACTCACCATCCCTGAGCTTTGATCAAAACTAAAGTCACTTTCTGGAGCTGTCACTGGTTTTATGTGCTGGAGACAAAAAGCCATCACATTGCTCTGGAAGAGCAGCTCTCTAGGAGCCTATTTTTGTGCTGTGTTTCATGACTTTGATATTTCAAACACATCTGTATAACTTTGGCTCTTTGGCCCTCCAGTCCTCATCTATGCTTTCACCCTTTCAACATACTTTCCATTAGCTTCATGGTAAAATCTGTTTCACAGTTTCTCACTTTTACTTCACTGCAGTCAAAAGCTGAAGTTGCTAATCCTCTCCTGCTCCTTGCTCTTACATCAAGGAACAGAACAAAGACAGACATCTCATATTAAAATGCCATGACTACTGTAGTGAGGTTTTTCATTCCATCATTTTTAGAAATATAGAAGAGTGAAGCAGCACTGGAACTGGTCACAGTAGAAGCATCTTAAGTGCAGAGATGCCAGGGAGACTGATGTAATCCTCCAATCATACATTCAGGTTCAAATTGCATCTTTA
>VZSR01001685.1:28136982-28163154 GCA_013398615.1 Brachypodius melanocephalos
ATTCATTTACACATTTAAATATGTAATTTTTTTGGAAGATGTAACAGTGAAAAAAATGCAGAGACAATTTAAGAGACAAGTCTTATATCTGCTCAGTCAGTATTAACATAGTGATTTCATATCTAAAGTACAATTATTTCCTCTCTTTTAACCAGTAAATCAGATGGAAATTTATCTATTTACAACCAATGTGCAAAATATTTCATCATTCTACAAAATTAATTACAAGTCCACATAATCACAGCAAAGATAAATTCAATTGATTGAGAAATCAACCGTGACACAAGAAGACTGAGCAGTGAGTACATGAGTATGCAGAATTAGGCATACTTGATCTATAGTGTCTTTATCAATAATACCATCAGAATACAGAGCTGAGATCCTGCTGGCTTGTAACACACATCTGTGCACCCAATTTGACTGTGTACAGTAGTCAACAAATATTTTCAGCAAAGTGTCTTTCAAACATACCTGTAGTGCCCTTCAACTGCACAGCACAGCTACAAAGCTACTGGTAAAAAGGAAATTTAATCCTATATAACATTTATGATATACTGTATAGAGAGACTCTAACGGCAACTCTTCACTGTCCCTGACACATTCACTCTACACAACACAAAGAATACAGAGAAAAATGTCAGTCATGTCCAGACTGGTGTAAATTGTGGCCTTGCAACTATTAGCTGAACATAAGATTTAAACATAAAGACCCTATTGTGTTGTATTTCCCTTTGCTAAGAAGACAATTTTGCACTAACAAAGACAATTTTTTCAAAACTTTGCCAGGAGCTTTTCTGATGTATTTGATGACCAAACCCACTAGCCTAACACGTTGGTGGTTATGCTCTACATAAAAGCAATCCACCCTGCAAGAACATTTTTTTCTGGTAGCAGCAGAAGTTACACAGGTATTGGGAAACCATTAAACTTTGCCAAGGATCAGCTTCAGAGGCAAAAATAATTCTCTTTAAATAATCTCAGAGTAAAAAGCCAAAGCCTCTAAAGCTGGAGCCCAGAAGAGATTCCACAGAAGGAATAAGGGCATAACTTTCTCTCCAAATCTGATGAAAACTGTAAGCAAATCACATCTCAGTTTTACAGACAGGCAAATTCAGCCAATCCACCTGAAAATATCACAAGATTCTAAGACTAGCTGGACAACTGTCACTGGTACTGAAAACCTGAGTTTCTAAAAGGCTTTGTCAGTGAACAAAAGGAGATTTGTCTTTTAATCTGACAAAATCAACAAGACTGACAACACCTCTACCAGCACAGATGTCACAACCCATTTAGAGTGGAGACTACAGGCAGATTTAATATTCTCATGAAATACCACATGTTTTGACCCATCTTTTTTTCCTGAAGGTACATGATTAAGAAATAGAGTCTCTAGAGTCATGAAACATTGGAGTAATACAGGTGGTCAGGAAGTCACTGTCCCCTTTTATTCAAATTCATTCTCTTTCTTCAAGACTCTTAGTGGGAATGTCAGTCATATTACCAGCTTCAAAGGACACAGTGCTATATATTGTTCAACAAGTTGGCTTTTTCAGGAGACATATTTCCATTTTGGCAATGGCCTGCAGCATTGTGTGAAGCCAAAATGGCAGATGGTCTCACAGTTATGTTGTTGTTACGTTCCCAAACTCACAGAACCAGTTTTGTTCTAAACAAGATGTTTATATTCTTTGCTCATAATAGCTGTCTTGGGCTAGCTTTGCCTTACTATTCACCTTTCATTTCCCTTATTCTTAACATTGCCAGTGTGAGAATGTGAGTGGGGCTATCAGTGAACTGCTCCATGACTCAAATTTTTGCACCTGCACACAGAACAGCGTTGAAGTCGGTCTCACACGGTGCATGGCAAAACCAAAATTTTGTCTTGCTCAATTTCACACGCATTTGGAAAGACTGTTCTCATTAAAATATATTTTCTAGTTAAAATGTGTTTTTCTAGTTTAGGAAATAAAAAATGCTCCATTTTCAGGCCCTAATTTGATCTAAATTTTTCTGTGATATAAATGTTGTTCTTGCAACAATTTGTCATGACATTTGGAAAGATTTCGTGTATCAGAAAACAGCTAGAGGTAAGAGGTAAAATATCTCTCAAGTTAATTATTTATACCCAAAGCAAAGGAAAAACATTAAGAACGTATTATTTTTAAAAGAAATAAAAATGCTTGTGTTTGAGGCAAAGAAAAGGCACATCAGTGATCCCACCTTCTCATCCAGATCTTAGTGATTCTTTCCAATGCTGCTTTACTCAGGTTGTTTGTGCAGTGTGACAGGGACTCACTCCCTGCAGAGATATTGGCAACCCTCAGCAGTCACCTGTTCTGTGTGAGGGGTGATGACAGCTAAATGTTGGTATCTCTGAAGGCTGGCAGGAGCTACAAAAGCCCAACCAGCAGGCAGTGTTGACTGACTTCCAAATTCTACCACTCCCCAGGGACTGCAAAATATGGGAAGTGCTATGAGTAAGTGAATCCTTTCATTCAAAGTTCTCAAACCTACATCATTTTCGTTGTAGTTTTGCTCCAAGATCAAGGCAAAAATCATAATTTATGGATTTAAAGTTAAATAGCCATTACATAAAATGCAAAGGAGACTCCAGTCTGCTTTTAACCAACCAAGTGTCCTAATTATGGCCAAAGGACCTGATTTGTTCTGGAAACTCAGAAACAGCCCAGTGGTTTTATGAGGACCACCAAAAACTTTGGATGTAAGTGCTGAATTTATGAACCATATTCTGACTCTTTGAGGAAAATAAGGAAAAAAAAATAAAGCCAAGCTCTACATAGCTAGTTAAAAGATTATTATTCTTAGAATGGGTCTAGTGACCTACATTATGTGTTTGTGTTGCTTTGTCAGTGCAGACTGTACTATTTTCTTGCTCATGCCACTTACAGATGTACAGTGTTAGGCAGTACATTGCCTGTTTTAATGTGTTGCTCCATAGATACTGACTCATTAGCTAATCATATGTGCAGACAACCAGAAACATTCTTGAAAGGATTTTGGCTCTTTGATTTTTTTCCCTTCAAATGAAAATTACAATTTTTCCACTCCATTCATCCAGTGTCCTGAATGTTAAGTTATACATAAAGTTTCTCACAGGGACTGAGGCATTAGCTGGTATTCACAGGCTCCTAAAGCCATTTCTGAGAGATGTTGACAGTAAAGTGGAACGTCCTCGTCTCGGTTTCATTCTGTATATTCACATTCAAATGCAAGAGAATGCATCCTGCTGATCCCAGGCTCAGAGATGGAAAGGGAGGAGGTGCCCCAAGCACCAGAGCAGGAATTCTCCTGCAGCCTGTGGAGAAGACCATGGTGGAGCAGGTTGCTTCCCTGCAGCCTATGGAGGACACCACAGATTCTTCAGCTTCTCTCACTTTTCCCTGGCTTACAGCCACACATGGAGAGCTGTAAGGTACCAAATTTCTGTTACCACACACCACAATACATTTTGATTCTACATTTTTCCCGATTATATTATTCAATTCTTCCACGTTCTGTTTTCTTTTTTACTGGTGGAAAAATAAGAAATACAGGTATATTGCATACTCCCAGGCATTTTTACAGGAACAAGTGCCTATACAATTTCTGTATTCATAAATTAATAATAAGTATTCAGGCACATTCAGACTGCTGAGCTTTCTAGCACTAGTCGTGTGTCGCTCTTTAACACCAAAAATTATCATGTAGTTTCCAGAAATAATTCAATTTTAACAAAACCATCATTTTAGAACCGATTTTAACATTTACAACAATTTTCTGGATCTCAGATGAAGCAGTCTGTAGGAATCCGTGCCAAATTGAGATATTTGTCATGAAATTACTATTAACTTTATCAATATAATCTATAATCTATAGTCCATCAAAAGGATGCGGTTAATCAGAGCAATATTTGCAGAATTTTCAGATTACTGAGGAGTCTTAAAATGGTTTTCATCCTAATTCAGGGTGGGTGGGAACAAATTTCCAAAATTTCAGCATCTCCTGTAGGGCAGGATTTCAGTGCTTTGATCATGCTCTTGGCATTTCCCAGAAACTACAGCTCCATCACTGTATTATAACATGCATTGAGACTAAAGGCTATAAGCACTGAAAAGTATTCAGGAAATGCCATTGCTCCTCTAGGATATATTTAGAATTTTTTTTTTTTTTCACAATTAAGTATTTCTACAAGCAGGTAAGTGACACTGTGTATTAGAGGCCAGAGAGAATGACAGTGTGTGGGGTCTTCTATCTAAGAATGGTAATAACAGATTAGTAACAAAATCACAGAACAAGCTCTAGGATGAATTCTTCTCGGGAGGTTCTTTGTGGTACTGTGATTCACATTAATGCAGTGACCCTTTCCATTGTCCTGAGTCAATAATGCATTTCAGCAGAGGCATGAATGTGAATTCCATTTAAAATGAAGCATAAACCTTAACCACACAGGGATTCAAAGCGTCTGAATTCAGGAAAAAACATGTTGCTAGGACCTCAGCAGAAATGGCTATGAATCCTGCTTCTGGGTAATCCCCCTGGAGCTGATTACTCTCTGCTCCATGAAATATGGCAGTGGAGGGAGGTCTGTCCTTCTGACAGAGACATTCAGAAAATTGTGCAGATGGAAACTGATAGCACTTCCCAGCTTCCTTCCCACTACAGCCCTCCAAGAATGAGGAGCTATCTGACTAGAGAACTGGGAGACAATATACCAAAGAAATTAGTTACAGGCTGATTACACATGGCACCATTTTCATGTCTTCTCACCTTGCCACCAGGACACTTGGACACACAACAGCAGATCTCATTTCATCCATGGTTTCTGGTAACAGCTCCCATCATGTTATAATACAGGAGCATTTCTGTCTCATTCTCTTCTTTGTTTTTTGGTTTAAATATGACTATAGGAGCACTTGAAGCTGACCTAAAAAGGTGGGGTTAATGAAAATCATGCAGATATTGAATGTCAGAAGAATGGGTTGAGGATTTGCATGCATCATACTGGAGCCACTGCATACATTTCCATAACAGTAAGTGATGAATAATAAAACCTTCAAGTTTTATGTTTTTATCGTGTCATCATCTCTGATTTAATATTCTTTTTGGTGCATTTTTTTCTTCCTTTTCCACAGTGCTCCTTCCTTCATTACTTTGTTCAAACAATAAGCCTTTCTCTTTATTAAACCTTTGGGAGTTTTATTTATGTTTTTCCCTTCCAGATGCAAATAGAAGTATGCATTAAGAAGCCATCCCAGAGATGATTAGAGTCATTCATACGTAAAGTAAAAGGAGGACTCTCTGGGGAGAACTACTAAGCTTATATCACTGTTTTTAAAAAAACTCCTAGTTTTGTCTTTTTTTCTACTATTTTTCGTACCTCCCCCCAAGAAAGAAAACCTCACGCATGCCAAAATAGATGACCAAAAATTTTATGGTGCTATTTGGTCAAGGTCTTAGAAAGTCGTTCTCTTTAGGGAATGGTGGTAATTTGTGTTTTAGCTCTTATCAGGCAGGTGGTCAGTCCTTGGGACAGCCTGATCCTGTAGTTGCTGAGTGCCTGCAGAAGTGCTATTAAGTCTGATCCTTCCACTCTGAACCCAAAGACAATGTTCACCTTTCATTTCAAAGCAAATAGAACCAAGATTTATGCTGAAGATTATCATCTCTGTTTCACAAATTAAGATTGGTGTAATAAAGCCTCAGAATAAGACACTGCTGCCTACCTTGCTTTTGGACAAAATTTTACAGTCTCCTATCAACTCTTGCAAAATGGAAATTGAAGGGGACCTGAACTGTGCTTAGCTATCATCTAGCTAGAGAGGCATCCAAATTTCCTTCAGCAAGGTATTTCATTTTTTCTTTTGGTGGAGCCCAAGACATTTTTCAGTCTGTTATAATGTCAGAAAATGACTGTGTCATAAGATGTTATAAAAATGACTGTGTGACTTGGCCACTGTCAACTTGCTTTAGGATTCTGAGTACAATGCAAGGATTCCCCAGGGTGCTTTGGGTGCTTATTCTTCTAAGAGAAAAATCCTCTTGTTGTCTGGCTGTCTCTGACTAGGAACGCCTATGTGTCAGTAATATTGAATTATTTAATACCCAACCTTTATACTTGCTTATCTCCTAACATAATTCAGACACTTTGTGCTCAGTTCCACCACTGGAGCTTTTTCCAATATATTTTCTTTGGTATTTACCTACTGGAGCAGATCTGAGCACATAAAGACTATCATTCAAATATTTTGAGTTAGACCAAAACTGTTTAAATCAGCCTTACTGGAAGATTTTCAGTGCCCTTTAGAAGCCACCTTAGCTTTTATAAACTTATTCTCTTATTTAATTCTCAATACATTTATATACCAATGTTCTGAACTGCTGAACAAGCTGTATTAGCCAAATGTGACTAATATATTTTAAATGAGTTTTAAGCCTGTAGTTATGACAGTCTTCAACTAAGGCTAAGACAATTATGACAGATACCAAATATAAAAACAATGAGGACTAAAAAAAAGAGAAAACACATACAGATTTTTATAAGTGACATTTGAATTATTCACACATTAAGAATTTATTTAGTAAATAATTTTACTTTCCCTGAGGTATTTTGCTCAATCTTTCCAAAAGAAATAATTTTTACTTCTTCTGTTTAAAAGAGCCAAGCTAAAAACTAAATCCCTTGCTGAAGTGTTCCATTTGATTTATTTGACCTGCTTTATGTTTATTTAAAAACAAACAAAACACCCTAAATTGCCGTCAATTAGGGATGACCTGAAATCTGGTAAGAAAATCACTGTACAAGATCTACAGTCGTTTGCACTCCTTTTTTTTTTTTTAAATCTTAGCTTAAATGAAAATAGAAACAAAAAAGGGAGAACAATATGTCAGAAATTAACTTTTTGCCTTGACCAGAGTGCAAAATTCTTACTGAGATTTGAATTTCAGCCCAGATGGCTTGGCCAAGAAACACATGTCAATAGTGTGAACTGCACTGTATATGATTTGACATCTTGACATTTAGCAGACTTAGAAAAAAACTATTACAAGAGACATGGATACCTTAAGGATGAGCCTTACTAATACCACTGTACCTATTTTCTGCTGTTGTTCTCCTGATCGTGTGACATACAGCTCAGGCTGTATGCAAAACAGCAAATTCACCAGCACTGCACCCTCTCTAACACACTTTGCCCTGTCCTGGGCATTTCACAACCAAATAAGAATTAGTCCAAAGTAAAAACCCATGGATTGCACCCAGTGTGGACATCAGGTGGCATTTCACCATGCAGACCTTGCTCCCTCTATGCCACAGTTCTGGCTGGTGTAGACGTGCTAGCAAGCACATCAGGAGAAACAAAAAGCCTTGGAGTTCCTCAGGTGCTCCACCTAAGCGTCTGAACCATCTTGCA
The DNA here is from genome assembly GCA_013398615.1 of Brachypodius melanocephalos. Lineage (NCBI taxonomy): Eukaryota > Metazoa > Chordata > Aves > Passeriformes > Pycnonotidae > Brachypodius > Brachypodius melanocephalos. The sequence goes on from VZSR01001685.1 coordinate 28,144,392, forward strand.
ATCAGATTTCAGAGCACTAAATATTCATCACAATGAATTCAATCAATCAATGGTATACAGAAGTGCAACTGCAATCTCTGAAAGCAATTTTTATTGCAGTTTCCATTACAACTGCAAATAGAAACTTGTTCTTAATCTTTTCATAGCAGTCTCCCACTTGAGCTGTTATCATGAAGTATGTTTTCTGTCTTGAAGTAGTGAGGACAGCATAGCACAGATGGGATGAGCCATATAAAATTATTTAGGAATTGGATCCTATTACCGAGCAGTTGCCATGCTAAAAAATAGCAGAAAGGGTGTAACAAGATTATTTTACAAAGAGGATGCAGAGGAAGATGAATTACTTCTAATGAGATTTACCCACTTTTTTTTTCCCTTAGAGTTGAGACTTGAAACACCATGAAAATAATACATAAATTTTAATTACAGAGAAGACTTATTTTTTTCATAGGGTTCTGTAGAACTTCAGGAGACACCAAAGTGAGGTATCCAAAGATTTCTCTATACAACTCCATCAGACTTCAATTGAAAACATACTGTTATCTGTCTAATGAATGACCAAATTGATGATTGTTTTGCTCTTTGAAATGTAATTTTTGAAGGAATTCCTAACACAATGTCCTTTTGCTTTCTAATGTCACTCATGAAGGGTGCTAGTTTAGGCTACAGCTGGCAACATAATTAGTTGATTAGGCAGAGCAATTCTGGAGCGTGCACTGATCTGCTGCCTGTGATCTAAATAATGAAACATTTTGTCCCTCCAAATGAGAATGCTTTTCAAGCACACGCCAAAATCAAAAAACATGTGGTTCTGCTGTGGCAATCTTCCAGAAATGCACCAACGCACCAAGGTACAAGGCACCTTGTACCTTGCACTGGCAGAAAATTGGAGTTTAAATGATGATTCAGTACAAATTCTTCTGAATCACAAGACAGTCTGCAGAAAAGGTACAAATATGCCTTACAGGACAAAAAGATAACAGCCTATCACACTATGTTTTAGCAAAGGGTCACCATCCTCAGTGGAAACAAATAAACCATAAAAATGTCATTGTAATTGGCAGAAAAAGAAATCTCTCTTTGTTTTAGTTGATGCCTTTTTTTTAGTAGTAAAATTAAAGCAGATGTGTATTTCCTCTCTCCTCCCCTTGAATAGGGAATTGGTTCACTGGAAATGCTAAGACAGAAATTTCTATCTGACAGATTCATTGGAAAATTTCGTGTTGTTTATGATAAAGAAGACTATTTTTGTATCTGTTTTCCCCTTCTCCATCAGTGATAGTAAATAAATAAACTGAATAACATATCTCAGCCCACCAGCAGTAACAAGAGTTATTGATTCTAAAATAGAAAATTAAACTTTCTAAAATTAAAGATTTCCACTCCAGATAAAGCCTTTGCTTTGTTATTAACAGCTCTGGAGAAATGCATTCAAGATTTCCTGGTAATCCACTGTTCCTATTTACTGATACATGAAAATTACCACATATTTCTCCTCTGGGTTGTTTATTTACTTCTACTGCTAATGTGAAAAGAAAGTCTGCCTATGTATCAGTCCACGTGGTAAATAGTCAATGTTCAATTAACAGTCCTTAATTAATATTCACAACATTTCTCTGAGGTTTTGTTTATTTCATCCTACCATCAAAAATTAATCCAAGATAGAAAAAAAAGAATGAACAGGTCGAGATTTCAACACATTCTTTAGTAAAGCTTCAGTTGTAAGCTGCACCTTCCTGACACTCACCATATATATTTCTTCCAGTGCCCAAGAGTGGCCCAAGAGCTATTACCTCACTTCTTGTCAAATATCCCATGAAAAATCAAGGGTGACTTATAAAATCAGAAATTTTCTGCATTGTTTTGGAAGAAGTAAGCATTTTTCCTTGTTTTCCTGCCCAGCTATGAAAGATCAATTGCTCTACACACGTACACATGGACACTGCTCCCAAAATCGTTCTACAGAGACATTTTTGATGAAAATACATATGAATCAGGGAGGGAAATTAATTTTATGTCAGCAAGAAGCTTCCTGACCTCCCACTATCTGGCAGCACCACATGTTCCCGCTCTGCAAAATGATTCAACAACCCCCTGGAAGCTCAAGAACAGCCTGCCCCTGAAAAGGGAAATGAAGAAGGCAGAAGAACCTGGGTTGTTCTATAGAACTATGAAAATCAGCATCCAATAGCAACATTAGGAGAAAGCCTGAACACAGATGGACTCTGAACCTGGAAAGAGACAAGCCACACGAAATGATAATGTTATAAATATCAAATGGGGAGAATAAAGGAAACAGAAAATCAGAAACATTGATAAGCCCTTGAAAATGTTTCATAAGAAGCTTGAAAGCAATCCTGAAAGTCATTTGCATACATTACACACGGTAAATACAAAATACATGCAAAAAATTGAAAAATACTAAGAACACAAACAAAATAAGAAAAGATTTATTAAACAGGAAAAGGCAGCAGAAACCAAGCTAAAAACAGCCAGTTCACACAATGAGAACTCAGCTTTTATTCAATGCCTGCTTTACCAGTGTTTTATTTTGTATTTATGGCCTTGTTGTTATAAAACCCCATGGAACATCATATATCTACATTGCAGTTTGTGACTTACAGCTAAAAGTCCCTCACCACAATGGCCTCAAAGGTGAGGGGAGACATCCTCTGAGTGCATGAGGGCCTGGGAAGCATTTACACTGACAATATCAATATGCTGGCAGTGGAGAGGAATGCTTGGTATGTCTGAAGGGGTTTGGGCAGGGGATCTGGGGAGGAAAAGAGAGCGAGAAAGTAATTCCTGAAAGACCTTGGATGGAACGTAATACCTTGAAAATGCTACAATGACTTTAGGAAGAGCAGGGCTAATTTCCTGATGGTTTAGCAATTGTCAGGCTCCAGTGAAAGCCACAGAAAACCTTCAAAACCCCTATGAAAGGGGCCTGTTTTAAAGAGGTTGTCATTGCTGAAAAGAAAAATAATAGGCTAATGGGACTAATTCTAAACCCAGCAGGCCGGGAGCTGAGGCCTTGCAGAATAGAAAGGGAAAGCAATCATGTCAGATGAAAGAGAACTTGTAAGTGGAGAATATTCTGCTGTGTACCTTCAAGCCAATTGTGGGCTAATGCACATCTCTCAATGCTGTCACTAATTTAAACAGGCTGAACATTCAATCACTATTATTGTGTTATCTTTTTAGCTGAAGGTCGAACAAATGGGTGTTCAGACATTATGACTTCTGCAGCACAAGGGAAAAATCTCTGTGCCTACATTTGAAATGTAACTTTGCACTTTGTAGCTAGAAGGTTTACTGGTAAGCAGAATTGAAGGACATATCTGAGAAACAGCAAGCAGAAAAGGCTTTAAGGTGGCAATCCCTATCCAATGAGTAGGGACACAGATCAGGTAAGGAAAGGCATGATCTCTTCTCACAGACCTTCCCAGCATGAAGACACAGATTTGGGATGCTGGGCCAGGGCTGTGGTCACCAGGGAGCAGTTCTTGTTATTGTGGGTCCTGTGATTATTTCTCATATGACTGTATGTGAAAAACAACACATCTTAACAGTGCTTTACTCGTGCAGTCCATGATGCAGATCACTGAAGGAAAAAAATTACAAAGCAGAGTTATTAGCAGGAAATTTAGTCAAAATTTTATATCTCCGAAACAAGAGCTGTCTCTGTCCTCTAAGTTTCTTGAGGAATCATACAATAATTTAGGTTGGAAAGAATTTAGGCCATCTGGGTGGACCTCCAAGAGCAGGATCAGATTCCAGTTTAATGGAGTTGCTCAAGGCTGTGTCCAAGAAACTTTCAAGTATGTACAAGGATGGCAACTCAGCAACCTTGCTAGGTAAATATCACAGTGTTTCCCGTCCCCATTGTGCAGAAATATTTTCCTTCTATCTATGGGGAAGGTTTAATGTTTTTGTATTCAAAGTAAAAATTGCTAACTCTGGTCTTTTCAGTACGCCAAATAAAGATATTTAAACAAACAAATGCTCAGCCCATTACTAGAACTTGCACTGTAACCTGAAATACAAAAATAAATTTTTAATATCATATATCTTGCAAAAAAACAAAAGAGGCAAAAAAATTCAAGGACTCAGGATTTCTGAGTTATTGCTCTCTCAATTTGAAAAATAGGAATAGAGATGATATATTATAGCTTTCTCTTCTCTTTTTTAAACTAAATAAATGAAAAAAAAAAAACCACTCATAAAACGTTTTCTTCAGATCCTTCCAAGAGGAGGACTTTGATGCAGCTCTGTCTCCACATAGTACATATTAGTACAGAGGACACCCACCACACTTCGTCATCACTCACCAAACTGAAGTAGATTCAGGTAAGGCATTAGAAATTATTAAAGTTACAGTTACTTTTATGTGTAACCTAATGTCTTAAAAGACACCGTTCTGCTGCGGGCTATGCAGCAAAAAAAGAGCACAAGGGTTTCTGTTAAATTTAAACAATAATACAGAACGCTCATAAGCACAGACTGGTCAAGATGGAAGAGAGTAGGAAAGAGGAGCTCAGATCTTCAGCTCCTGTGAAGGTGGAGGCATTGGTCTACCCAAATCACAGTCCCAGCTGCACTGGGTGCAGACCTGCAGCAGAGGGAATGAAGACTGCAGCGTGGGGTGTCTCCTGATCCCGCATCACAGCAGCACAGAGAGAAAGAAGGCCCTCAACACACACACACTGCACCTCCTTTCCCTCCTCCTCCTCTGCCACCTAAGTTGGGCTATGGGGATCTCAGAGCCAGATGCCACTGGTGGAGAACAAAACAGATAATAGGGCAGAGACAGCCCTGGCATCAGTGCTACACAGCAACCAAAAACTACTGTGGATACATAGAAATGCCCTTCTCTCTGTGACTGGTTTTAACTAAGCTAACTACCCACGCCCAAATCACAATAGTACTCAGGGCAACGCTACACAAGTCAATGCACAAAATGCCATTGTGCCTCTTGTCCAAAAAATGGGAGTGGTTCGGCAACTGCCAAACAAGCCAAGAGTGCTGGGATTAAGTAACACAGCCTTTTTCTCTGACTGTGACTATTTCTGTAACTTTATAACTATAGAGGCTCCCTAAATTAATTTACACTGACTTGTAAAAATGCCACTGACAGTAAAACCACTACAGCTTTTAAGAAAGAACTGAGATGATTAGTAGCGTCCGTGGTTAAAAAAGTAAAAACCCTTTTACAGGCTGAAATACAGGAATCTTTCAGCTTCCAGTCCCAATATGTTTTTACACCTGGATCTGCTAAAATGATGGTCACTTTATCAAACCCTTGTTCTTCGGGTAAAACTACCCTGAAGTCACTTTTTTTCCTCCTCAGGGAGCTCAGTGTATTAGTTGGCCTTATTTTATTTAATGAATGGGTCCTGTCCTTACAGCTGTTGATGTTTTCACTCCGTGTGTCCTCAAGGACATTTACATAACAGTTCTCTTGAACTGTGCTTGTTACTCCAGCAGCTGAAGCAGGGCACGCCATGGTAACCAGCCCACAATTATCTCTGTGGTCTTCAACGGCGCTGGAAAAGCCCCTGCTATGTCAATGGGATGAACACAATTACTGACAATCTCAGGGAGAAACCTGCAAATGATTGTACAAACACACACCATGTTCTTCCATCCTAAATTCAAAACCATTCAAAACACTAACTGAACAAAGTATTTGTTGTTCTCTTCACTGTTATGGTCATATGCATACGTAAAAAAGTAATCTGGTTTTATCCTGTAAAAAGAGTGATGAAACACAAGTCTAGGGCAACAACAGTGTAAAAGAAATCATCTTCACCCTTAAACAGCACTCGTTTTTCTTTGTCTCTCTGTCACACACAAATGCTGCTCGGAGACATGCTACAGAGTGAATCAATGCTCCATTGTGGTAGTGGGAGTGCGACTGGCACCTGAAAGCCTCATTCTGGAAAACATGGATTGCTCCAAACATTTCTGAAAGGTGTTATAACTCCCCACCCATGGCTACAAGGATCCTGGATGGCTCTGATTGCTATTACTTGAATGTGTGTCATTCCCAATGCTTCCACATTCTGGAATTTATTAAGTATCTGCAGAAGGTTTCAAATTAGCTCCAAAATTCAAAGAGATATCCAGGGGGGTACTGCACTGAATTCATTAGGGTTTGCTTTGAAGCAAAGACCTTCAGGCATGAACCCCAGAGTTTCCTAAGCCTGAGTGAAGCTTTCAGAAACCACTGCAAGCAGTTTAAAAGAGCAATATGACAACGCCCTACTATAAAAGTAAAATAGTACTGTAAAGTGTAATCTTTCATACAAATCCAGACTAAACCCATGGAAATATGTCTGCTAATTACAGCTGGTCAGAGCTGTCATAAATGCCTTTATGATATTTAGTGAGGCAACAAACTGCCTTTAAAAAACTACTGAGAAAGCAGCGGAGCTGCTAAGCATGACAATTAATTGTTTCCACTTCAATAAGATGAGGGAAACAAACACAGGAGGCCCGTGGAAGATAAGCCTAGCATCCATCTTGGGAAGTTCAGCAGATAGCTTTTTGGAATGCTGCTGCCAAAATCCTTCTGACGCAAAACTCTTCAGAGATCAGCTCTGCAAGCCTTGGCCAAGGAGGTTGCTACCTCTACCTCCCGCTGGAGATCAGATCAAGTCCGGAGGGTTGGAAATTGTGCTCACCAACTGCAGTGAAAGAACAGTGGTGTAGCCCTCCTCCTCCCTGGCTCCTGTCACTCCTTGCTCACTCCTCCTGTTGGGGCCAGGTCTGTTTCCAGCTCCTCAGGAGAGCCCAGAAAGCCTCTTTCCTCCAGCTCAGCAGATAATCCCCATGCCCTGGCCAGTCCTTGGCTCCTGTCACCAACGGCAGGACTGAGCCCAAGCTTGTTCATGGCGTGCAACACCTTGGCTTAAAAGTTGGCACCCTAATGTGCAGAGGATTTCTGGCACATGTGAGTGTGCATAGCAGAATCAGACTGCTCTTCCGAGAAATTGGACCAATCTCATCCCGGCAAAGCTAGCGGCAATTTTCGTAATTAATGCATTAGGAACAGCCCTCAGGAACTGTCCTGAAATGTAATTTGCCATCAGCCTCCACAGGGCGGCAGTTTTACAGTGTGACAATTATTCAAATATCACTTCATTGTAAAAATTACAGATTTAAGCTGTGTCATGGGTTTTGACATTTGATAAATTCATGATACTTTTTATTACATGTTCCTACTCAGGTGTTAATGTGCAAAGTCTCATGAATGAAACAAAATACAATAAAACTTCTGACTTAAGATATTAATTAGGTGATTAAACTGTCGCACAAGATTTGTTTGGTCTTTATAAATTAGTAACTCAACCCTCACAATTTATAAGCAGAACAAATAATAAAACAAAAGGCTTGGTTCACTAAAAAAAAACACTAATGTTTTGCACAAGGCCAAAGCAGCCATGGAAAATGGATTTTCCACAGCTTACTCAGTCTTGAATAGACACTGCTTTTTAAAAAAAAAAATTATTGGATGAAGCCAAGACTGATTATAGCTTAGACCATTAGGAACAGTCTGTGTTTGCACAATTATTTCTAATGTCATCAACATCACATTTTAATATCATGTATTAAAGCGGAAAGAGCTCAAAGATGTATTTGCATTTTATTACAAGGGTAAAAAAAAAGGGGGACTGTGCTAAATCTTTGGTAAAATGTGGGCTGTTGGAAAAGGAAAATGATTATGCATTATTTCTCACAGGATGAACTGCAGGTGAAGAGCAGGTTCAAGGTAAAGTGAAGCAGCACTTTTTGTACAATTTACCACTATGGAACTCATTATCATTGAAGCTGGGGACAGCCAACACAAAAAGGGCACTGGACAAATTTGGAGAACAGGACATCACACACAGCATTCCAGGTGCTACCTTAGAAATCTCTCAACCAGTGATCACTGGAAGCTGGGGAGCCCTGAGCAGCATGGACTACCCTTTCTTCAGAATTTGGCCTCACTGTGGGAAGTAGGTTGGACTACAAACCTCCTGGGGAGGTTTTCCAACTTGAATTATGGTTCATCCCTCTGTCCCTGCCCTTGGCTTACACTGTTAACATCCTGGCTAGTATCAGAAAATATGAGGGCTACATGGACATATGATGTGAACTGGTATTATGCTGTGTTAATAAACAAAACTGTGTCACCTGATCCAGGATACATTAAAATCAGCAGTTTTCAGCAGCTTCTCTAGTCATTGAACTGGTCTAGTTGATTTTGCCAGGATTATCATAACGAAATTAATCTTCAGCATATTCTACACAGCTGAATAATAATTGCATAGGGGCTGGGCAACCTGCATTTTACAACTGATACAATTTCTGATCTATGCAAGAACCACCAGCTGCTCACCCAGCTCTTGGCAGAGACCTGATCTCACAGAGTCACAGAGTCTAAACCCAGAGTTGCCACTTTTGATCACCTAATCTGATCTACTTTTCACAGGCCATTACCTTCGTACTGAGCTCAGTAACTTTGTGTTTGACTTAAATACATCTTCCAGCATGAGATCCTGTCTTAATTTGAAAATGAGAGATGGGAAATCCATCTCTTCCATTCATCATGTACTTCAGTGATTAATCACTCTTTCTGTTAAAAAGAGGCACAGAATTTCTAACTTTAATTTGACTGGTGACAGCTTCCAGCCATTCCTTTTGTAGTACTTGGAAATTTCTTACTGTGAATATGCTCACACATTTTAATGAGGTCACCTCTGAGTCTTGTTTTTAATTCACTGACATGCCAACTCCTTTATTTCTCATGGGATGAGGTATTTCTTACTGCTCATGAATCATTTCAGTAGTTCTTTCTCTTGCTCTTTTAAACCTTTGAACCACTTTAAAAATATGAATATGAACTGGATACAATATTCCATTTCTCTGCAGAGAAGTAAGACATTTCTACACTCCTATCAGGAACCTGTTTTTTAATGGGCATTCTATCATTGACTGGAGCATACAAACTGAATTTGTTTGGATGAAATAAAGTCATACTAGAAGACTGACAGTTACTATATGAGTGAACTTTCTTATATTCAAAGGTTTAGTTGGGCATCCAAATTCCTGAGTAAAGACAGCAAATTTCCTAGTGAAACTCATTGACTGTCAAACTGTGGCCTTTCAAAAGTCAGATTACCACCTGATCTCAGTTTCCATAACTATAAAATTATGGAAAAATTCAAAATCTTGTTAACCCTGGCACACCAGGAAAAAAAATGTTTGCTGTAATGCAGTCATAGCAATTCTGTTCTTCATCACTACCAAAATTTTCAAAGAATTATGCCACATTAATGGGAGTGCTCAAACTGGAGAAAAAAAAGGCTCCAGGGAAACACTACAGCAGCCTTCCAGTACCCACAAGAGAACAGGAGAGACTTTTTAAAAGGGTATGACATGACAGGACAAGGTGGAATGGCTTTAAACTGAAGGAAGGTAGACTTAGGTTAGGTATTTGGCAGAAATTCTTTACTCTGAGGGTGCTGAGGGTGCTGAGGGTGCTGAGGGTGCTGAGAGAAGTCATCAATGTCAACAATGTCCCACCCTTGGAAGTATCAAAGGGCAGGCTGCATGGAGCTCTGAGCAACCTGGTCTAGTGGAAGGTGTCCCTGTCCAGAAGAGGGGGGGTTGGAACTAGATCATCTTTCAGGTCCATTGCAGTCCAAACCATTCTGTGATTCTATGAAAAAAATAATTTTATGAAACAGTTCTTTCTTCTCCACGGGCTGCTCAAAGCAACTTCTTAGCCTGTAAGAAAAGCTTTTATCCTAGCGCTACAATGGTGAGATGGATGATTACTGAGGTTAAAAAAAAAGGGCATGGGCTACTGTGTTAGTTCAAACCCACTGAATTTTGCAAACTTTTAGCTGACAAATCTCATTTTAGAATTGCTGCTGCCATCATAGATGTTTAATAATGCCAATTTAAATGCATTACTGAATTGAAAAAAAAAAAGAGGTCTCTAAATGAGCATTATTTACTTTAGAAATTATTTCTTTTTAGTGATAGGGATACATGGTTTCTCAGAAATGATGGATGCTGCATTCCTTTTGCTGTTCAGGATTCTTATCATCCTTTCAGACAATTGAATTTCTTCCATTTGTAAAATCTATTACCAGCAGAAGGACTGCAAGTAAAAACCCAATGCCTGGAATCAGAACTGTTTTGGCAATACAGTGAATGAGTACTTCGCTGACCCATATCATTACCCAGGAATCCTATTTTAAGAAAAAAAAATAAAATGGTATTTACTTTGGCTTAGAAATTAGAATTCAAGCAATACCATGAAAAAACTCACAAAAGATAAGAATTCACTATATTTATACAATATATTTATGTAAAATGCACTTTAGCTTGGACCAATTTAATGCTTTGATTTTTGGAATTGCACTAAGGGAATACAACCATATTAAATGTCTAAAGGCTGATTAACCAGAGAGACTGAAGAAAGCAATAGTAGGCTTAGCAACTTTGTCCAAAAAGGTACTTTCTGGGCAGAACCTTCTTTAAATCAGATTGAAGCAACATTTCTTAGTAATATAAGTGGGACTATTAAACTGATGCTAGTAGATATGAAATTACTAATAAAATTTGTGATTTCATAAATAATTATTTGCAGAATGACTCAGAGAAAGTAATAGTCTTTTCCAGGCTTAAAAATTTATGAACTGATGACACTCTATTGATTGGAGCATTTACTGCACTTCCAATAGGTCTAATTAACAAAACTGCTTACAAAATTAAACATAGTACTTAGCAGGATGACACTATGTCCTGGTCCTTTGCAAATATCTCTATGATCAAACATTTTCATCCTCATGGAGTGGTCCAAGGAGCAGCTGACTGCTTGTCCTAGTGAAGCCAGAGTGCTTCTCATTAACTTCAGTTATCTTATGCTTACCTACACGTGAATATAAAGCTACCTAGAAGACATGTAAACTGACCCTTGATCAAGCAACACTGCACAAAATATGATATAAAAGAACACTTGGTTTGCTTCCTCTATCATTAACTTTAAATCATTCCTATAGCATGGAATATGTGGAAAACCAATTTTTTGTTATTTTTTTAAAATAATGTCGATTTGAACTTTAATATGTGCCAATGCAAAGGTATACATCCAGCAACAGGCAGTCTAACACAGCAGAGAACAACCTGAAAAGCAGAGTCTGGAAGGGATCTTCAGATCCCAGTGGAGAAACGGCATGAACTCTTAAAAGCAGCTATATTATGACAAGATGTGTTAATACAATTTTCAAACTTGTTAAAAGAAATGAGCAAAAACAGAGAGGCAGTTTTTGTCTGTTGATGTCTTTTGTATGTTTCTACTGCATTTTTTAAAGATGTTAGAAAACAAGGAGAGAAATGGAAGAAGAGTCACAAAGCTAAGACTTAAGATAATGCCTTAAGGCAAGAAACTTCAGGGACCAAATCATCTTGGTTTTTCAGGCAAGCAACTGAAAAGCGAGTGAAAACTAAAACATAAAAATATAATCAGAAGATGGACTTAGAAGGCAGAGAAATTCAGCTGCTGTGCTGGAAGATTTCACCTAATATGTTTTTCCATGTTTGGTTATTACAATGGCTATGTACCATGGAGCCATTGACAAAGATGAACAGCTTTTTTCTCTTCTTTTTCTTTTTCTGTCTGAAGTTCTTACATTACTTGAATCCAATAACATTTGACTGAATAGGAAATCAGAGGTAAGCGAGGAATTTTTCAGCCCTAGAAAAGATAAAAGTGAGTTATGGCTTTAATTGGCCATTGAATTAGCTCATATGAATAATAGCTCACAGTCTTTTTAAGTTCTGTGGCTTAATAAGACTCTCTTTTATTTCTTTATCTGAGGATTTACTGGAAAATATTCTTTTCTTCTGAACTTAGTGATTACATTCAAACTTCAGGCACGAAAAAAAAAATAGCTATGCAAAGGGAAAAACCTAAGTAGCATAAGCTGCTGGGAACAGAGGTTTTTTACCACCTTCTACATGTCTGCTACAGGACAAAAACTGACAGGGCACATTGTGACATGGGACTGCACCAGACAGGCTTTGCAAGGCTGCATATAAAAATATGAAAAGACAGAAGGGGACAGACAGACATGCACCAGACAGCAGAACCATCACCCATGCCACAGTATGGTCGGTACCCATGCCAAGGTACAGTCGGTACCTTGGCTTTTCTAAGTTCAGAGATGAATTAACAAACATAGGAGAAATTTTATGCCATTCAAAAATTAAATTCTTATTGAGCCCTATACTGACAGTGCCAACAAGCAGACACTAACAAAAAGCTATCTTGTGTGGCTTCTAATAAGCCATGGCTTTAATAATCCAAACAAAAGGTCAGTAAAGGAAACCATTTTTTATTCTCTTTTGTGAGTTACTAAGCCTGTAACTCCCTACCCGCATAAGCTCTTCCTAAAACACCATTTTCCTTGCAAACAGTAGCATTAAAGATGTTTAGTTAACCTCTGACCAGTCACAAGCTGTTAGTGCATGGCCACTATTTTCCATGACACATATTAAGTGCCTACCTAAGTACTATTCATTCTTAGTGTACCTGACCACACTGCTCAGAAGCAGTTACTCTATGAGACAGAGTTTGGAGTAAGTTTCCATGAGAGACAGGAACTTAAAAAAAAAATAAATAAAAAAAACAAAACCACCACTTCAAAATCTCCACTACCTTCTACCCTCAGCACAAAGTGCACTCATGAACCCTACACATTTAAAATAGGAGTGTAACCATTAAAGTTCTCATCACAGACCTGAAGTTCCATACTATCCAAACAAGCGACCCTGCCTAGAGAAAGAAAGAAGCCATGGGTCATCAGCACATCTTTTAATCCCCCTCCTGGAGATCTACCCATTACAAGGGTGATAACAACTTCCTGTATCTATGTCACACGGTCTTTAACTGCTATTTTTGCATAGGACCACTATGCTATATTCACCAAACAGTTAATCAATACTTTGCTTTCACCTCATAATTCATTGTGTGGCCTGTACTTTGTTCACCGCCCGTTATTCAATTGCCTTATGAGGCCAGAAATATTAATTTCCTCCAGGCCTTCTCAATGTTGCTCATCACTTCAACATCTGCGTGCTGCACAAATTCAAATTAATTCACAAAAATTCACAGCAGCAAAGAAAAGGTACTACTGCTATTTAAAATACAGGGCAAGGAGGCACAAAATAATTGAAGGCAAAAATATTCACTGATTTTAGATTTTATTTCTGAGGCATTACAGATGCAATTTAAAATTATTTTAAAATATTTCAAACACAGACATTGCAACATCACTTGCAGGTGTGATTGCTGAGAAAATTGGATTTAGGGCTCTAAAAGGGGTCATTAAAAATTAGATTATTAGAAACTGTTACACCATTAGAGGTTCCACACAGAACTGGTTTAAGCATCTATATTAGCACTACACAGAAAAGTATCTTTTGTGCAACAGTGCATTATTAGAGTTGCATGACCTTTCTTTCCCCACCCATTGTTCATTATTGATTTCCCAGCTCAAGCAATAAATGAAGCAGGAGCCACATGGGCATCACTCGTGTCTCCTGCCCCAGTACCTCCCCAGAGCAGGTCCACCCTGCACAGAGACAGAAACTCTGCATAAACACAGCATGTGATCACCCGTGTATAATAAGGGGACCAAATTAAGGTTGCCAAGCAACCACCTCCCCACATTATGCCACAAATCCCTGTTCTTCATCTCTTCAGCAAACACATGCCATGCCCTGTCTCACAACCCACCTCTCCCTTGTCTGCTTCTGTGACCCTAATTACCCGTTCTCCCAAAGGCTTCTTCATTGCAGTTTCTTTGTCCAGCCAGCACCCATTTTCTCTCATTATTCCAGTTGTTACCCTGTCTGTCTGTTCTTCATAATTAGCATTTTGTTCCTCTTATTTTCCTATTTCCCTGACCAGCTCTCAGTCCACTGGCATTGCTAAAAAAATAAGCAGCAAACAACACTAAAAATATCAGATTAAGATAATGAAGTCTGGCAAAGCTGTAAGCAAAAACAGTTGTTAAATGAAATTTCCTGTAAACATTTTAATGTACTAAGAGCAAGACTAGAACTAAAAAAGTTCTCTTACACTTCATTCTCCAAGTGATTTTCTGCTACTGTTTCCTTCTAAGTGTGAATTTCACACTAAGATTTCAGCTAATATCTTCAAAATCTGTTTTATCTAACCTCAGCATATTTTCACTTTACCATCATCTGTTGTTTTGCACGCTAAATCACTAAGTCAAAATAAAATTTAGTTGTAGAAAGAGTAGACGATGTGCCTGGTATCAAGAATCATATCTTTATTTGACAGCCAACAACAATATAACACTTATCAGCCCTAAAACAAATATATCTATGAATATGCCTGATAACATAGAGAAAAATGTTCTAGAATACACTTGGAGCAGCAAAAGGTCTGTTGGTCTTCTCCAAGGCATGTGAGAAAAAGCCATGATGAAACAGCTGATAACCAGCCAACAGTAACAAGAAATTTAGTAAATTCAAAGAAGAGCACAAGAAAGTTAAAATGGCTCAGTACTCTCTCACAGCAAGCAGTAAGGGAGGCAGAGCAAAGTGAATTAGGCACTTCACAGCATGATTTTGTGGCTGGCTTCACCTAACACGGGGTATTTTGCTGTGCAGAAAATTACAGTCAGGAAAGCAAATCAGAACCACGCTAGGATATGCCTCATTTGGATAGGACACTTGGAGGACACTTTCCAACTAGGACTCCTGGTCTTGAAATGACTGGTGATTTAGGTCTGCTGAATATTGACATCAGCAATTCTGTTTTTATAGGAAAATTTCACTGTGAACCTCTGAGGTGCAGCACACAGTGTTGTTCCCCATCAGCCTAATCTAACTCCTTCTGTATCATCTATTTCTCATATTTTAAAAGTACAGTTGGATCCAGTATTCTTCCCTCCATTAACTTTTACTTTAAAGAGAGAATGACCCTATGATTCTAGGGCTGAAAGAATACTTAGTATCCCACATCAAGTTAAACATAACAGGTCTTGGTAGGACACATGCCCAATATATACAAAAGAAGATGCTTCTTCACACAGCAAGGGGCTGCTCTGTGGAACGGATTTCCATGAGACACTGTGGGTACCATGGAAGGAAAAAGGTCAGTCAAGGGTTACTGAGTATCAAAATTGTATTAGGGTCAGGCATTCTTGAGAGCAATCAGTGGCTGGAATGACCCCTAGGGAAGATGTTCATGTGCTTTTCCTACTGCCAGCCTTCCCCCTAGAGTTTACCTGCAGCCAGTGGGGACAAAGAGAAGCTGCACTACCAGAGGGTAGGTAACCAAATGTGTAAAGATTACAGGAAGGACTCAAAGTGCATATACTGGGAGAACAACAGGAGCTTGCCCTTTGCTTGTGGCTGTTCTTCCTACATGGTTTCCCATTTCAAAGACAAGTATCAGCTCATCCCTTTACAAAAATAAAAAAAAATAAGACTTTACCTGTGAAGAGTGAACTGAAGAAGAAAGAAATTAGGGATAAATTATTTTTAAAAGCCAGGGAATATGGAAGTGGAAGTAAGAAGGCAGTAGAGGGTCAAAGAATTACAAATGTAAGGATTCACAGGTAGACATCAGGCTGAGCATCTCTAACAGCACTTCTGTGAGCACGCTGAACATATGCAGGGATGTGGTGGCTATCACAAAGATGGGTCAGGATGAGAGAACCAAAACTGTTCCACAGGCACTGGGATTCCCCTCCAAGCTGCTCTGTCCAAGAGCTGATGATGGGGGGTTCATCCAAGGCAAGAATGTCACTGACTAGAAAATTCTGCTGTCTGGCAGGGCCTTGGAAGGGGAGGACATGCAATTTACAGGCTACTGGACAGACGGCCCCTTGGTTTAATTCCACACAAGAGTTCTCAGGGTCCCATGCACATGCTATCCTTATTCAGAATGATGTAATTTGTTTCCACTTCAATTTGCCCAGTCTTCACCCACCAGGCCTATGGATTTTTGGCACAGAGCAGATCTAGCTGCAACCAAGTCACTCCCACTATGTGGCCTTGCACAGCTCCAGCTCACATCTCATGGACAAGGTTGTTGAGAGAGATCTCATTATGTACAATATCCGTGTTAGCATTAAGCCACTGCTTACAGATTGCCATGAAAATAAAAAACATGGTAAACCCACAAATGCCACAATAGCGTTATTCAGCTTCCCCACAGTGGTCCTGAATGCTGCTGAAAGGAGCACCATGTGCAAGAATAAGAGCCTGCATGAAACCAGGCGAGCTCTAAAGCTGTCTTGCTCCAGCATGTGTGTGGAACAAGCAGCAACCGAAAGCACTAATGGTGATATTGTCTGCAGCTGGATTATTAAGCTGCTACCAAGTTTCTTTACAAGATGATTTTTAGATAGGCTATGCTCAGCAAAAAAAAAAAAAAAAAAAAAAAAAAAAAAAAAAAAAAAAAAAAAAAAAAAGCACAGTTTCAGAAGCAGGGAAATGCTAACGGGAGCATAACAAATGCTTCATAGCAAGAATGTTGCATAGGGAAATGAAAGGATGAGAAAGATACAATTCAAGAAGAAAATGGTTGCCATGCTTCAGATACAAGACACAGTCATACATACATATGTATCTCTGGTTTTTCTTGCTCCCTGTGTTTTCAGTACACAGCTAATCTTTTCATCTGCTTGGTATATTTATACAGTTCTACAGAAAATTTCAGAAAAAGTTACCAAAAATTCCCAAATGTTATAAAGATTATGAAAATCACACATGCATATATTTGGAGTCTTCTCTTTCTAAATTTCACATTAAAATATGCTTGCTTATCTGCTTACTGAAACACAAACTATGCTAACACCTTCTAATCTGCGGTTAACCTGCTGTGAAGAGGCAAGGCAAAAGATTTTTTCACCCATATTAGGAAAATGTTCTGGCAAACATTCCTGCAAGAAAATCTTTATTGTACTCATGCTTTCAAGGACACAGAGGACTGTGCCAAGGTCCTTTTTTATGAGAACAAAATGAAAATAAAATATCAACTAGTGCTCAAAAAGGGAGTACCATCCATCTTGTTACATATGTAGAGAGAAAAAAAAAACAAGTGAGTGTGTAATCTAAAACTCTATCATTATATAAATGCATTGGAAGAGTAATTAAGATTGTATAGGCACCATTCTTCTTTGAGTTTTGAACATTTCATCATATAGTCTGAACAATATCTTTTATCATAAGTTTTGGTGAGGACATGAAAGTAAGAGATGTAAACGCACTAATGATGAACTAATTACTAGCAAATTTTCTAAAATTTCATAGACACAAAGAGAAATCACTCTTGAGGGCCTAAAGAAGGAGTAGAAGTGAACAAATAGTAAAAAAATCAGCTCCTCTGGATAAGGTCCATTACATTTCCTAATGACAAAGGCTAAGTGTAAACAATTCTCCCAAAATTCAGTAGGAAAAATGCTGATTTTCAGGTTATTTAAGAGAACTAAACAAGGTGGCAAAGCCTTACAGCCTATGCAGTGGAAACAAATAGCACAGGCAGAGAAAAAGAGATTCATGACCTATTCCCACCTCTGTGATTCACATTTCAGTGCCAATGCAGTTCATTTACTTAGCAGCAATTGTCTTCAAAGTGCTGCGCAAACATTTTTCTTTCCAGTACCACCTCCCCTTCTCCCTTGTCTGCAATGGAGTAAAAAGTAAAGTCTTTCCTAACAAATGGAGAAAAGAACAAATGGGGGAAATGAACAAAAGGTTTTCAACAATCTGGTCATGGCCAGACAAATGTCCAACAAAAATAGGATGAAAGAGAGTTATGCCCTACTGTTATGTAGAAGAAATTCAGGGGTGTTTTGCTCAGTGGCACATCCTTACAGGCTGTACAGACACAGACCTGGAGGTAGCCTGGCCTGCAAACGCATTTTAATGTCAGTCAAGAAAAAGCCCAAACTGTGAAAGAAAGTAAGTCCTAGCCTTGCTAGGACTGGGGTTTAATTTATGCTCCCGTAAAATTTATGTGGAACACAACAGGAAAACGTGGCAGTCAGTAGAATAGAAATGATGCATGAGGTGTCTGGAAACTGCTCCTGTACGTGCCAAGATGTGACATGACAGTGATTGCCAAGCAATTTCTTGCACCGCTTTCTCGGCACTCCCCGCCCCAGGAGCTCGGGAACTGCATCCTGGGGGAGACCCGAACTGTCATCGTCTGCGTCCCACGTACCCCAGGCCTGACAATCCGCTCCGGCTCCCTCGAAAAGGTCTGCGGGGAGTCCTGGTCCCGCCTGGGGCACCCGGGGATCGGACAGAGGCTCCGTTCCCGGCGGCGAAGGGAACGGGGAAATGCTGATGCCACTGCGGCGGCAGCAGGGAACCGGGAAGGGCGGTCCCTCCCGCAAGGGCGGGGAACCTTCCCACCCTGCCGGCCGCCCGTGTCGCTGCTTTAGCTCGGAGGGCAGGAAAATCAACTAAATAGAAAAGACAGACGCCGGGGCGGGTTCGCTGCGTACTGGGCGTGCCGGGTGGGGGATGGGGAGCCGAGCAGAGATGCTCTGTGTCAGGGCAGCCCCGGTGTCACGTCCTTCCCTGGACAGCTGAGCCCCGCCGATGCCGCTCCGTGTCGGGAAAGCACCAGGGCGATGGGGAGCGGCGGGGCCGGGCGGGGCAGGCGGGGCCGGCAGCGAGACCCCCACTGCTCCGCGGGGCCGGGTCAGCCGCACCT
>VZSR01001685.1:28163478-28183768 GCA_013398615.1 Brachypodius melanocephalos
GCGCCGCCGCCTCCAGCACCGCGGAGAGCGCCCAGGCACCCTCGGCTCGGCCCGCCCCGCCCGGGGAGGGACCGCCCTGCCCGCGCACGGGAGGCTCGATGGGTCCCTGGGATGGGGCGAGGCCGCCCTTGTGTGCGCAGCGCTGCGCCGATGCTCACCATTTCCTTTGGGGAATAAGCTCCTCTCACTACAGACATCCAGCCGCAATCCTGTCCCATGCTCACCAACGCCCCTACGCAGACACAGAACCGAAGGCCCAGAGGTGACACACCATAGAAAGCCACCGGGTCCCGGTGCCGCATCCCTGCTTTCCCCGCCGGCAGGGCCTCTCAGGAGGGTGGATGGGCCCCACATCCCGATATACTTCTTCTCATTCCCTCTGCCTGCACCTCGGCAGGGAGCCATCACGGCGTCTGCCTCGCCTCAGCTCACATGATGGTGTCTGTGCACAGAGTTGTTTCTGTCCCCAGACTCACTTCTAGACTTTACTATTCTCGTTTAAAGAAAAAACCTAGTTTCGTTTTCAGAGTCATCGTTGGTGTCTCAAAAGAGAAAGCTAGGCTTACGCTCCAGGTGATGCTTCATTCAAAAGTGCTCTTCACCAACTCCAAGGAAGCTTGAGAAGCATAGAATGGTGGTTCACCTGTTCTAGTGAACCACACAGAGTGAGAGCATCACAGCTAGTGATGGCACACAATGTGAGCTGTGCAGCTGCACACAAGGAAGAACAACAGTGCCAATGTCCTGCTTTTCCCACCCACCCATACACACACCATGAAACACATCTACAAGTAGTGTCCTCCAAATTGCAAGCTGAAAATTTGCCCTGTGCCCTGTCTGGAAGCAGTATGGGAGTCTGGTATCTCTGAAAGCTCAACAGTAAGGCTGGTTATCCCCTGGGAGAGGCAAATGAGCTCCAGCTGGACAGTGAGATGGAAGGTAAAGGTGGAGCATCCTTCTCTTTGTGCCAAGGTCTTGGACACTTGCTCCTCTAGGCCAGCAATGGCTTCCAGTCCTACAAGGTGTACAAACAGATCCCATAACTGCCATGTTTCTAGCTATGTTTCAATTAACCTCCACAACATTTGTTTAGTGGCTGCCTGTTATGTTACTGGCTTTCCTCTTGCCAGAGACAGAGAATTCTTAAAATCAGTGCAGGGAATTCTGTACAAACGGGTCCCATCAGTGCCATGTTTTTAGCAATGTTTCAATTAACCTCCACCACATTTGTTTACCAGCTGCCAGTTATGTTACTGGCTTTCCTCTTGCCAGGGATAGAAAATTCCTAAAATTAGTGTAGGGAATTCTTAGACTATGTCCATCCCCTTTCATGTAATGACCATGTCAGATCCCATTGTGCACACTTTATCAAGGCAATCAAGCTCACATCTTCCCAGTGACTCTTACCACTGTGCATCAGGGAAGTAGCTACTGACTTCTGTCCACATTTATCCTGTTCTGGTGTTTCCAGAGCCCTTTGAGAGTGTAAGCAGGTCCAGCTGCCATTTCCCAAGGTTTAGAAAAGTTTGACATGACCAAGATTAGGTCTGGGGACAGTAAAACAGGTACTAAAATGCAGAAACATTTAGTATAAAACTATTTAATAGGCTATCTATGTATCCTTGCAGGAGGCAAAAATAATTTGAGCAGCTGTTTTACTGAAATGGTCTAGGAAATCCCTTGCAATGGTCCCTCTTCTTGTTGTACCTTTGGAATGAAATATGTTAAAATGAATTTGTGCATGTTTTACAGGTAGCAACAGCAGAGCCTTCAACACCAATAGGCTTTTTTCATGTAAGACATAAAACATTTGACATGGAATGTACTATTAATGCCAGACCGAGGGGGGAGAAGCATCCACGGACTGATTTCCATTTCAAACTGCATTCTGGCACTTTGTACTCCAGCACCATTGGTGGATCAATATTTAATGCCCGGAGATTCTGGCTCTGCAGGAGTCATGTCAGGGGACCTCTCGAGCCAATCTGCTTGGGTAGAGGAGTGATAATTATTCATGGGCTCCTGCCTCTTGCTCCTTCTCTTGCACAGCCCCACTCTGCTGACTCAGTGCCTTATTCAGTCTTCTCTCCCTCTCTCCACTGCTGTAGCTGGACCCCTTTGCCTTCACTGCCTCTGAGAGCTGCACATCCCAGCATGGCTAAAACAGCAATGGGTAAGAAAATGCCTCTCTTTTCCTTCAGCCACTGTCTCCTAGGTCGGCTACCTACACTGGGTGTTCTTCTTGCTGCTCCAAAAGTTTAGGGAAAAAAAAAAAATGAGAACACTGAACATATTCTTAATTTCATTGATCAGAGAGAAAAAAGGGAGGGTGGGTGGGACCTGGGGCTGTTTTAATATCCTAGCCATAGATCCGATTAATTATATACCGATGGGTGAGGTCGGCACATGAGCACAGTGTAATTTTGAAATGGCTTTCATTATTTTAAAGATGAGTAGATATTTTTATATATATAGATAGATATTATATAGAGATATATTTTATATATATATTATCTATATGTGTGTGTGTGTCTGTATATATTTATATATATAATATATGTATATATATATATATAAAAGAAAGAAAGGAAATAAAACCAAAGCCGAACGGTAAAGTTATCCCTGTTGTCAGTGTGCCTCCGCCCGTCCCCGGCGGCCGAAGTCAGCGCTCCCCTCTGCCTCTGAAACCGCGTGGGGAGAAGAAAAGGGGAACGGGGGAGAGGCACGGCCGCCCGAACCGGGCTCGGCGCGGGTCGGGGGCTGCGGGCGGGGCCGGGCCGGGCCGGCGGGGGCCCCGCGGTGCCGGGCGGGGGGGGCTGCGGCGGGGCGGACCCTGCCAGGCGCGCACTGCGGCCGGCCGCGCCCAGCCCAGCCCTGCCCAGCCCAGCCCAGCCTGGCACGGCACGGCACGGCACGGGGCTGCGGGAGGGGCGAGAAGGAGCCGCCGCTCGGCGTTGCCCCGGCGCTGCCCGCACCTGCAGTGTGCCGGGGGGGGGCGGCTGAAGTAGGTCACTGCATCACGGAGAGCTGGTGTGCGCTAGCAGTGCCCGCCCTGCTCTCTCTCCCGGGGGACAGCTTCCGGGGCTGTTGTTACCTCGCGTTTTCCAGCGGCAGGGAGAGCAGCCCCCCTCCCCCGCAGGAGCCGCGCCCTGCCGCCGCGCCGCCCCCGCCGCCCCCAGCCCGCCCCGCCGGCAGCGGCAGCGGCAGCGCCCGGGCGGGGCGCAGCTCCTCCGACCCCTCCCCAGCCCCAGCGGGCTCCCGGGTCCTGGGCAGCCCGTCCCCGAAGGGTCCCTGCTGGTCCTGGCAGGAGGCAAGGGCGGTAGCCCGGCCCCGGTCCCTTTGTTCGAGGGAGGCTGCTGGGCAGGGTGGGCGAAGAAATCCCAGTGAGGGTGTGGAAGGAGAGCGAGAACAGTCGTGCGGTCGGGCTGCTGAAAGGGTCTAGACCCTAATGCTTCTTAGGATTGGGTTTTGATGGTTTGGGGCGGGGGTGGGGGGAGGAGGGGATTGAGTTGGGGTGTGTTTTTTTGGTTTTTTCTCTTTTTTTTAAGAGGCATGAGGCTGGACCTACATTTGACGCATTCAAATTCAAGTTTTCACAATCATTCACCGCTAATGTCGTGCACACGCAAGTCCTACAAAATAAGGATGAAGTGCTCCCAACACAATTAGCGTCCTCCCCAAGAAGCAAATCCTGCTCAAATTTTCATCTGTGCAGGTTCTTGTTATCACTCCTCATCGCATTGCACGAAGTTACAGCAAACCCTCCTGGCACCGGCTGAAACCGATGCGTTCCACCCAAGCATTTATCTGAATGCTGATGTTCCCTCCCAAGGAACAATTGGTGTGGATTGAAAGCATTCTAACCCGGCTGTGGCACCCTTGGGAACAAGGCAGGAGACAGCTGTAGATGCAAATAGAGGAGGGAAGTGAGGGCTGTGGGAGCCTGGCCAGCCCTGCAGTGCCGAGCACGCCGTCCCCTCCCCACTGCAGCAATCCCGTAATCAGTATTGATAATTTGTAGTCGCTCGGGGACTTGGCGCTGCAGAAGGCCTGTTAGGAATTCTGTCACAAGGGAAGGAAGGGCTCCTCAGCCCGATGTTAATGATCTCGCAGCACACAAATATACAGATTTCTGCGGCAAGGGTGATGCCAGGAATCATTAGGTTTACCCAGAGACAGAGAGAGTGTGTGGCACCAGTTTGTCTGTTAATCCCTGGCTAACGAGCCACCTATGCCAGCAACAAAAAGCCATTCAGCCACCTAGCTCCAGTTTCCAAAAACGCTA
Source organism: Brachypodius melanocephalos (assembly GCA_013398615.1). Taxonomy (NCBI): domain Eukaryota; kingdom Metazoa; phylum Chordata; class Aves; order Passeriformes; family Pycnonotidae; genus Brachypodius; species Brachypodius melanocephalos. Next base: position 28,167,764 of record VZSR01001685.1, read on the forward strand.
ATCACAACAACATTCAATTAGAAAACTAAAGTTACTTTATTAAAAGCATCTTCCATCTTTAAACTCACAAAGCTTAACAGATTCTCCTCGCCATTTCTTTAAACTCTATTCTTCATTGCTATAGTTATAAATAGACTAAATTTATATCTAGACAGCCTATTAGAATAAACCTTTATTAGAATAAACCACTTTAATTCAAGAGTTACAACAAAGCAACAAATTTTATTTTCATGTGGAAAACCAGATGCATTCTCAGTAAAGCACATTTCCAGTTAAGGCTAAATGAGTTACATTTGTTCTGTACTCAAACTTTAGCCAGTAGAAGACTGGAAGAACTACAGTGCCTGATTTTTTCCCTGTTGAGCACCAGCTTTTGCAAAGTGGCAATAAAGGCTAGGTCCTGCTACCACTGGAGCCACCAAAACATTTCTAATCAGCTTAACCCAGCTCACTATTATATTTCTGGCCCTGGTCCAGCAAGGCACTTAATCAGGTGTCTGAGCATGTGAATGGTCCTGCTGGCTTTGGACAGAACTCTTCACATAACTCAGGTCAGGCAGATGCTAAATACTTTGAGCAAGCCTCTGTTTGTATTCTGCCATAGAAAGCAAAACTAGGCCTAATTTTCTATCAGTGTAAAAAGAAAAAGTTTTCAGGAGAAGTTTCTTTTACTTACATAGGAATTTTAACAGCTGCAAGAACTGCTGGAGATCATTACACTCTGAATGCTTGCAAGATTCTTCTTTCTGTTTAGTTTACATACTATATGAATGAGGTATGCCACACAAGCATCTTTCTTTGGGTTTGTCTTTTGGGTTTTGTTTTTTTGGTTTTTTTAAGGGTGTCATTTTTTTTGAAATTCCATGTAACATGACTGTACAGAAATTCTGGGGGCTTTTAAACTTCATCCTCTCCCTGACACCATCTTCCACATGAAATATGTATTGGATAGAGGGACTCCTTCATGCCTTAAGCTCCCAAGCAAGCAGGGCTGTGTGTTACATAAATCAAGGCCTTTGCAGGTAGGGTCCCTACAGACCAATCAGGGCACATATCAGGTTTGATAAACTTACTTAATGTAAAGTACATAGGTGGCAGTGTGAAGGTGAAACAGTCTGTGATGCCACTGGAACTAAAAAAGTGTTAGAAACCATTATTTCATTGTTTCGTTGTGGTGTTTTATTTACAGAATATTTACTATTCTGACCTCTTCAGACAACCATCATACAGAAAATCTCAGTCCTGATTATGGCTCTGGTTTGTTTTATAGGAAGTTGTTTAAAAGAAATGCGTGGAGTATGTGTTAATAGTGTGTTACAGAAGTGTTTTAATGTCAACTCCTTTTGAGATAGTCAGGAACACTGTAAGGTGATAAACGGGTGGGATTATGAGGATACAGGAATTCAGGCAGCCCCATACTCCCTCTTTCACATACCTGAGTAAGACTGATTAAGCCATTGTAGAAGTGTTTCAGAGTTGCTCTTCTACTTTGTAATTTGCATTTTAGTTACAAGCCCAGACCTCAATACTTAGCTCGATGGATGCAAGGCCACTGCTAAGTCTTCCTATTGACTAAGTACTACATTATTGTTTTATCTGGTATGTAACATATATATGTAGTCATAAATAAGTGTATAGTTATTGAGTTTAACTGGTTCCATTATTTTAATAAGTTGCCCTTTTTTACTGCAAATGGGTAAGAATTTTGCCTCTGATCTGCCACAATACTTAAACAATTGCTTGATCATCAACAATTGCACATGAGCAGTCATCTGAATATCAGTGCAATGACAAGCTTCAAGTTAAACAATATATAGCTAAGTACCAGGCTGAATTTGGACTGAACACCCTTCTTTCCATATTATTCAGTTTTTATCTGAAGGTTTTAACCTTCCTCTTTTATAATTAAATGAATATACATCAGCTCTGAATTACTTCCATCAGAAAATTACGTGTCTGTAAATAGGAAATCACTTTAAGAGAAGAATTAACATAGGCAAGAATCAGAGTTATTTATTGTATCATAAAGTTGGCAGAAATGTGATTTGACTGAGATACCAGTATTCCAGATTTTGCAAAGAACTAGGAGAAGAAATCACAGAGTATGCTGAGTTTGAAGAGACCCATCAGGGTCACTGAGTCCAACTCTTGACTCTGCACAGGACCATCCCCAAGAGTTACACCATGTACCTTGAGAGCATTGTCCAAACACTTCTTGAACTTTGTCAGGCTGATGCTGTGACCACTTCCCTGTGGGGCCTATTCCAGTGCCCAACAACCATCTGGGGAAAAAAATCCTTTTCCTAATACCACTTTGATGTGATAAGGAAACTGAAGTGAAAACATTTCAGTTAGTTTATTTTTTCTGAGAGCTTTTATAGCTGAGCTAATTTTAAAAAAATGTTGGTAAGTAAAATTCACTAAAGAATTGATGTTAACACCTATTCACATTCTTTTATTAGTTTTTAAAGACTAGATTACTCTTCCTGCTATTAAGAATTAAGGCAGGAATAATTTTAAAAACAGTCCATATGGCTAAGAGTTTATACTGCCTCATAGCAGTTCTTTACTTACCCTGTGAGGTGTACAGGCAGGAGGGACAGAACGTCATATATTCCATTTTCTTATGGAAGATATCCCATAACACACTGAGGAAATAAAAATAAAATTCAGCAGCTTGAACACTTCCAAAATGTTCTCTCACCTCCACCTCCATTGCCATCACCTCTTTGTTCCAATATAAGCTCTAGTTAGACTAAAAACTCCCCTGCTTAATAATGTATTCCTGTAATTCATTCACATAGATTTTGTGAATTTGAATTTTCTTTAATTTATTATTTAAGACTGGATTTTTTTTACTATTTTTATTGATATTTGTCCTACAGTAGTCATTTCTCTAGATAACATTTTGCACACCTACTTTTTATTATATATACAATGTAATCTAACCTTATGGTTAGATTTATCTCAGGTGACATTTATACTAATTTCTTTAGAAAAGAATTCTCCATTTTCAGATTAATAGCGTTAATTTGAACAAAAAAGAAACTTATTAAAAGAGAGAGATAGGGCACTCACATCCAGCAATATATTTAAATAGTGTTTTAGCCTTCAAAGACTACACAATATTAATTAATTAATTCTCCTAATTGCTTGTAGTGAGAAGTCAGTGTTATTTTGTAGTCTAAAACAGAGGGCAGAAGGATCCCATGACAGATCAGTCTGGGCAATACTTGACCTGTTCAGCATTTTCATGTAGGCCTAATTTCACTACCTTATTAGTTCACAGACAAAAGAAACAAAGAGATGCTCAGCACTCCTGAAAAATAACAAGCCATAGGAGTACTAAAGCAGGTATTTGAAAATGGTATTGTTTTGATATAGATAATTTATAGACTTGATCAATATTATCAATTAATAATATCAATATCAAAATAATTATCAATTATCTATCACATAATATAATGGAAAATTGACTCACTAAAAGCTTTGCTAGAGCTGGTAGAGCAAAAAAGCTGAACATGAGGGACTGAGGGTGGCATCTGGCCCTGTGGGCAACACCACCACTGAAAGTGAATCCTCCAGCAGGCATCCTCACAGGCTGCAGACAGGGGATGTAAATTTGCCTTTCAGCTTAGGGTATCAGGCTTCAAAACCTTTTAATCTGCCACTCTCAGTAGTTCTGCTCAAGAGGACAAGCAAATGGTACATCATGGAGCAGCAGTTCTTGCTTACCTCTGCAGTAACTACCTTCCCAAAATCTGCTGTCAGTTCTCCATACAAATCACCTTTATAAACAAAACCTGTTGCCATCCTCAGGTGGCTTGTAGAGAACAGGTCTTCTTCAGCATTTATCCATAAAATGGATGATAGATGAACCAACTTTACAAATGAGTCTTGCCTCACAGGAGCCAATGGAGCACAGCCAATGGCCTCAGCACAATGGTCTGGTTTTTAGCCCATGGAGAAACACAGAAGCTGGCAGCTGATTTGGAGGACTGGCTGCTATTCACAACCCTTGCTAGGCTACACACAACCCTCACACTATTCCATGGATACAATCTGAGGTGGAGTTGGTTTTCATTCAGTTTAAAAGTACTGTTGATCCCACTCAGAAGGGTAGGTCCCTGTGGGGAATCAATCTCAGCCAGCAATTCTACCTGGGACAGGTATCTCAATCCTGCAAGATGCTGGGTACCCATGGCTGCAGTGCAGACAGTATTTATTCCTGTAGTTGCTCAGCACTTTTCAAAAGTGGACAAAAATTGCTGTGGAGACCTCAATCCACATGGACCTGCATCCTGAGTCCAAAAAAAAAAAGAAAATGGATTGATGCAGAAATGTTGGCTCCTAGGAACTAAATACTTATAACATCATGTATCCGACAAATACCAGCATACAAAGTGATCTGAAATGATTTCATTTTCTCTTCCACTTATGTTTTTCTTTTTCCTGTCTGCTAATACATAATTTAACCAATGAAGTGAATTTAAGCTGTTTCTGCCCGGATGTGCAGTTAAACTGGTGCACAGCATCTGCACAAAACATTAGGCTTTGCTGAATATATTCAGAAATGCTATTTTTCTAAGTTGTAGCTTCAAATCCAAGCAGTTCATAAATAAATTATGATTTATGCATTCATTCTAGTACACAAAACCTATCACTGTTGTAGCAGTTGTTGTGTGGAGAAGCTGTGATCCTTCACAGACACAATAACAAAGTGGGATTATTAGGAGTTTCCACCAGTTTTGCCCCAAGCAGGTAGTTTAGTTTAGAGAAATGACTGAGGATAAGGTTAGTAAAGCACCTGTGGTGAGATACAGGCAGCACACAGGGAGAGGTCAGCACCTCTGTCTGTGGTCAAGGTCTGCCTACAGTGAATGTGCTCATAGTTCAGTGACCCAGAGGACAATGCAGGGAGGAATGGTGAGACTTCAGCTCTCCCTTGGACACTTCACACACAGCCTTAGAGAAGCCCTGGCTCAGTCTATTCCATTGTGGTGGGTGGAGAAAAGGATGTGGCAATGGGTGCACTCCTTCCCCTGAGCCAAACAGCTGTGCTTGGCCTCCAGGTGTGCTGCTGGGATGTGGTGGCCCTTGTCCCTGTGTGTCCCCACAGAATACCAGAGCCACCAAGCTGTGTCTTCTTTCCACTCTCCCATGGAAGGAACACCATGCTAGAGAGAGGACCAGAGAGCACTCAGGAGGGAGGATGACCTACACTTCAGAGCTGGGGATCCCAGGAGAATCCTAGATTTTGCATGATATGACAAAATAGAAACAGCTGTGGAAGCAGAAAATAGAGCCTGAGTTCCCTTGGGTGACAGTTAGGACACTTTGGCTTGAATGGAAATTTTGAGAGCTTGACCCTAACTCTGGCATTTCCCAGTCAAAGATGTCACTGGAGGAAGTTTCTCCAACAGGCAGGGGTAAGACAGCCAGCAGCATTCCTCCTTAGCTGCATTTTAAAGGAAAACTGTGGCTTGCTCCTCTCTTTTTGAAGAACTCTGTGCTACCTATGTGTGCCACATGCTCCCAGGAAACAGGCTACACAGATTTCTTCAGAGGAAATGAAGAAATTCTTCTCTGTCTGTGAGCTGGAAGAACATGCAATTCCCTGTGTTAGTGGCTTAAGCGTTTCAAGTCTGAGCTATCCTTGCTTGTCCAAAGTTTAACACCCTACAATGCACCCTACAGTTTAAAGAGCACAAATTGTGTTTTTCTGTATTCTCATGACTTCTCCTCATCTGTGTAGGAATTTCTAGGATCCAGATTTTCGATTTAGAAACCTGAGTTTTCTTAAGCATCATTTTAGCTACCTAGTTCCCTTATTGGATTTGTAGGTTAATCATTTTACGACCTGACTTTCTCCTCTTTAAGATGGGGATAATCTTGGGTACTTACCTCAGTGCTGAGATGTGAGGTTATGTTCCGTACTGCATGGAAATGTGTAGCCATGCAGAAATAGAACAACTTACCTGCTAAATCTGTATTAGCATTCTGTGCTATTGAAGTACTTTTTTATAATCCTCAGGGAATTTTTTTATATAAAGAAAAAATAATGACATGTGTATTTTATGCTACCAAAGGCATAGAGTTCTAAAAATTGCGAATTTACTCTAAGCTAAGGTACATTCTACCTGAAGAAAGATGGAGTATTTTTTTAATGCTTAAAGTTTTTACATTTAAATATATTCACTAGTCACTAAGTAGCCCTAACTTTTGATCTTGGTGCTATTTTTGATGCTTTCAAAATTACTGAAAACACAAATTGTCCTATTGAATTATGATTTGTAATATATATATATGTTCAAATTCATCCTCTGGTTTCCAGTAGGATAACTCTGGATGTCATTTTCTTGGCAGAGCTCCTTGAAATGATTAATATTACACATTTATTATATTTTTCTTTTTCAAAAGACTGTGGAGACCACAGCCATGTCAAAGATGCACAAATTTTTTTTAGCAACATCGCTATATGTAATTGTAGCAAAAATTACCTTTTTTTGGTTTACTAGTATTATTGTACTGCAAATCCTCCAGTTACATGAACGGAGCTGTAAGAAATGTTGCATATATCTAGGAAATCTTAAAACAAATTAATGAATCAATATCCATAGTTTTTCAAAGACGTTTTTGGAATTAAAATTCACTTCTGTAATGCATTTTATTTGTCTATTAACTATTTTGATATATTTGTTGCTTTCTGTATTCATGTGAAAAAAAAAGGGTAGCTGATGTCACTCAAGTCATGTTTATATCACTTGAATACACCTTCTTTGGGCTGGTATTTATTACATAGATGTAATACAAAAAGCTATTTCTAAGCTGATATCTTTTCTATGTGCTCAGATATTTTTTGATGCTGTCGAGACTGCAGTTGGGAAGATTTCAATAATATATGTCGTAGGTAGGAATGAAGCCCTGGTTCCTGATTTAAAAACCTAAATGTTTAATGTTTGTCAACAAACCACTTGTTCTCAAGGCAAATAACTTCTTGCTGGGAAATGATGTTTTAAGTCTAAATGTCATCATTTTCCAAGTAAAATATCAATAATGACTTCTTAAGAAAAGTAGTAGTAAAGTATTTATTTTAAGCTGCATTGACAATTCAAGTTACTCCATTTTGAAGTGCATTTACTTTCTTTTGCAGTGAAACATTAAGAAGGGAAATATCACTTAGAGAATCCTACTGCATTTGATCAACAGTGTAAAGTATTTCATCTTCTTGTTGTGAGAGGCCTGAAAAACAGAAATAAACGTGACAGAGAGACTTTTCAAGTCCTCTGCAAAATTTTGATTACCAGTCTGCATAGTTTGCCAGTGCTGTTCTAGAGGTCTCATCTCTCTGGAATCCTGGTTTCTGCACAGAGATGTGAACAGGTCTGTCAAGGTTAAAAATTGCAATAAGAACAAATACTGAACCCATGCAGCAAAATGAAGGCATTTAGATAAGCAAACAGGTAATCTACAATACAAAGGTTGCAAAATTATATTTAGTACACTTGTGTGTAATTATACAAATAGAATTTCCAAGATTAAAAAAAAAAAAAAAAAGAAAAAGTATTGTGGAAACAGAATGTTATATGAGATGGACCCCAGTCTGTCCCTGAACTGCAATCCTACTATTTTTATAGTCTTTTAATGTCATCTGCATGTAGGGGGAAGTCTGAGATAACAGTTAGGAAAATTTCTATTTGAGATGACTCTCAATGTTCTTGTGAACCATCTCCCACCCTAATCAGTTTCCTGTCTATCCATCCCCATGACCCACTGATTTCCTCATCCATTTCCTTGGTTCCCTTTTCCTGATTTTCTCAACCTAGTTTCATTATTCAGTCAGTCAAGTGTAACCTTCATTCTTGATCCAGTTTCAGTCATCCTATTCCCTGACTTTACCTGCTTGGTTTTCCTTCTTTATTTTTTTCTTTAATTTCTCTGCTCTTGGCAATTACTTCCACGATGCAGATTCAGCTCTCATCTCGTCACACAGCTGCTTCATTCTTGTAGTCCTTCACACTTCTGTGAGGCCAGGAGAGGAGGAATTGAAACCACAGGATAGTTGTTTCCTCTTCTTCTTTCCAGTTTCCAATGCTCCTCTGGTCCGTAATATCACTCTCAGCCCACGTGGAATCAGAATCCAGCACAAAGTGGCTTGAGAGAAACTGGCTGTAAAGCTTGGATTTGTGTCTCTCAGACAAGGCTGAGGGCTGAAATCTGATATTTCACTGGCTTATTCCATGGCCAGGCTTGGACAGATTTTTCAAATGAAGAATTATTCCCTGGAACAAAGAACTAAAATCCCTTCAAACAAGTGCAATACCCACCTGCTTAGTTTACCCACATGCATCTATTTTTTCCCTCGTCATCTTCACAGAAATAGTGAAATGTTTTTAGCTAAAAGCTTCTCCAAAATTCACCAAGGAGCAGCCTCCCAGCCAAGAAGACTGTAGGCAATATTGTAATTTAACAATGTGATGTCCAGTGGAAGGACATATTTTCTGATGCAGTGGAAGAAACAAAGTGGCACAAGGTGGGAAATAGCAATGGCTGACAGTGTTGCACATTTAAGTGGCTAAGATGTGCAAAGGCCAGGAACAGCAGTCTTGACAGAATTAGACACTAAACCAGTGGAAATCTCTGGGTGAAGTAAACTCATCTTGATTTGCATCTGATGAAACTATTTTTCCCCTTTAAATCTCCCAAAGCATCAACTTAGGAGGAAACATTTCCTTTATTATTTTCTAAAATCATTTCGTGTAGCTAAGAGCTAGCTACATTAAAAAACAGGAGAATTTTATTATTCAGAAAAAGAAACTTTTTTGTAATACTGGAAGAAGAACATCATATAATGAAAGAGACAGAATAGGCTGTTACAAATTGACATTTGGGGATATCTAACTCCTGCTACTTTTAGAACATATTAAAAATTCGATGGACAATCCAGTCCTGGAAGTTTGATAAGTCTGTTATAAAGGATAGGCTGAACAACAAAGAGGTTCTGATTTTCCATTGATGACAGATTGTTGATGCTGGTGCACAGTGCCCTGAAAATCTCACTATTGCAGGATCATTTTTTTTATTCTAAATGAGACAAACACCCTTACACCAAAATCAGTGGAGCATCTCTGCAGGGATCAGCTCCTCAGGTGGTTAATTTAGTAACAGAGCAGTGTCTCTGAATTAATCAAGATTTTCTTCTAAGTGGAGGCTGGTATTGCAGAAAAATAGACACAGACAGAGACACCTGCAGAGAGAGAGATAGACTGAGAGAGGGATTGTACTCTGGAAATTCTCAGTCATATTTTGAGATGGGAAAAATACCACTAAATTGAAAAACAGTAAAAAAGAGAGAAGGAGAAGAGAAAGATGAAAAAGAGAGGTGGGTCATGAAAGACTTAATTTGGAGTAGTCACGTTTCCAAAAGTCCATAGAAATTTTTATAGCATAAACATTTATGCATTAATTTTACATCTTCAAAAATCAAAGCGGTTCTATTATGCAAATCTGAGTAAAGCTACTTAAAACATAGATCCCTTCACTGTAAGCAGTGGCTCTTCTTCTAGTTTATTGTAGCATCAATTGTGGTAAAAGTATCCCACCAGCAAATGTTCCCTCTCAGCCAATTTAATCAATTTTGAATAATATACTAATTTCTTTGCACCATCAGTATGGTTTCCAAATGATGGTTTTCATTCTTTATCTTTCTTTTTTCTGTTAATTTTATACAACTTCTGGTTAGCATACTCAATAATATTCATAATCTATGACCAACCATGATAGATTTTATATGCTGTTGAGAGCTGTCCTTATTTTCATTATGGAAGCAATCAAATGTTTTCATATATGCATAAAGTCATGGCAGGATACAATAGTAGAAGTGTAAATATGGTAATTAGTAGTAATAACTGCATAGATTGTTTAGGTAGAGATCACATTGAAAACTTTGAAAGCCACAGAGTGATAGATGTATGTCTTATGGAAGGATTTGGTTGTGTCATTTCATTAATTTGAGCATCTGTCCCTTAAGCCATCTCTTTGCCCAATTATCCCTCCCTTTCCTGATAGCCCTCCACTGGACTTTTACCTGACGTGTCACTCTTAAATTGGGAGATCCAAGGCTGGATGTATTACCTCAGGTGCACCTCACAACACCAAACACCTTCAATCAATGGTGAACCCAACCCCTCCTGCTGATTCACGCACACCTCTGCTTCTCTTCTCTTCTTCTGTCTTCCAAACCTGGACATTTAAAAGAAAGATTGAAGAAATAGGGGAAAAAAAACCCAAAAAAACCAAACCAAACCAACCAACCAACCAAACAAACAAACAAAATCAACCCCAAACTCTCCATTGTGAGACTTTTGGAGTCAGCCTACACATGCTGAATTTATTTCTGCAAACATATTTTTTTGAAAAGTTACTTCCCCAATATCCATTCCTAGTTTGGTTCTTACTCTTCATCCTTCAGTGTTGACAGTTATGGGTTTAGGAACACATCATCCAAAACCTCACTTGGGAATTTGTACTTTTTTTGGACTGTGGAGAAGACTAACAGGAAATTATCCTATCCTTTCAAAGCTGTAAAAATAGATTTCCACACTAACCCCAGTTTCTAGATTTGGTGACCTGCCAAAAGATTCTTCTCCCAGTCATTCTGCTGCCCACTTTTTAGCAGAAAACTCTCAGTGAAAAGATGAGTTTTACAGAATCTGCTTTGTATCAACATCGTTGGTGAGGGAGTTGCTGTCATTTTTGCTTACTCTGTGCAGTGCTTTCAAAGTCCTTCAAAACCTGAAGACATTATTTTTGAATCAAAGGATTTCTCCAAAGATAAATATGCCTTTGATAGGCTTCCTACATAGGGAAACTATTTTAAATTAGGGATTACATTTCTCTAAACCCAGAAATTTAGTCCTTTGTAATAGCTCATAATTACATACAGCCCCTTACTCCCACATATATCCCACTGGGTGGACTTAAAATTGTATAAAAACATTTATATTTCGATAGTCTCTGTTATGAAAAATGGGAATTAAGTCATACAACATAAAGCATCAGACTAACACAGTTTCCATTATCACACCTCCTTGGGTTTAAAGCAAAATCTTCCACAATTATGAGTTATGTTGACAGGCAAAAACTAATATCAAACAGTTTTATTGGAAACTCAGAAGTTATTTGCTAGGAGCTTGTTCTGGCATTCAGATTTAAAATACTACTGTTAATTAACACAATTATAATGTGTGTCCCATTGTATTATTGTAAGGATTGGAATTCTTCCTTTGTAAGTAATCTACTTACATATGTCATTTGCAATTGTGTGCAGAAAGCAAACTTTGTAAAGAAAATGCCTTCATTCAAACTGATGAGACATTCTTATTTTAAAACATTCCACAAAATTAAAATTCCTTTCAAAACCCAGAGGTAAATTGGATTTTCCAGACTGCCTCCTTTCATTGTCTTTTGCATTTTGACATTTAGTCGGTAGTCATGGCAGCCAGTAAGAATGATTGTGTAGCATAAAGATGCAGTTACACATATTTGGCTTTGGGTTAAGTACATTAAATACATGGGAATTGCTCGAAATCAACCAATAAACTTACACAAATAAAGCTTTATATACCTATATATATACACATACACATATATACTTTTTTATGTATAGATGTAGATATAAACTAACTAATTAATGATTCTATGTGTTTGGTTTTCAGAGCCTATAAAATGTGTTTTCTAGTCTATATAGAATGATTAGTTTTGAAAGATACTATCTACAGCCCTCACAGCTACATAATTTCTCTTTAATGCATTCTCCTGATATTTATGGTGTGAAAAGAATTGCAATAGGTTTTGCACTCAGTGTGATGACTCAACAAGCAAGGAATGCATTTAATTACTTGAATAAAAAGATTGACAATCCAACCCTACAAGAAATCATAATTGCATTTATATCATCGTACAAACACAAATTTCTGCTTAGCTGATTGCCCTGCTGCTTTTTTTTTCTTTTTGTCTAGAAAACAGAAAAAAAAGGGGGAAAAAAAGGGGAAAAAAAGGCACCTTGCAATTAATTTGGCTTATTGTTCTGAGCCTCAAGACACAACTAAATATTTTTGCCTTCATCAGTTCAAAGCAAAATTTTGAAAATATTGGAAGACATTAAAGGTATCTGCACTTTGGAATGGCACAAGTTAATGAAGGTTGTGTTTAAAAAACTTATATGAGTTATAAAAATGTCATCTTTTATATCAGAGCTACAGTTTTGTTAAAACCCTGTTCATATCTGAGCCAGAAAAATGGTAAGAATCAGTTAATGGAAACTGTCACTGTAGTGATCGCTCTCTGTTCCCTTGACTGAGATACTCCACAACAGCTGAATGACGAAAACACAAAAAGTTGCATTCCTTACCCCTTCTTTCTTAATTGCTTGCTTTTCCTGAACTATTTTGGGCCATTCTTTTCCTTGATGCCATATCGGTGGTTTGATTTCTGCTAAAATTTTCTTTCTGGAGAAGCCTGGTATGAACAATTTGACTGTAATCTCAGCATAGAGGTGAGGGGAAGGATTTCATCACATAATACCAGGTACAAGTCCAGAAAGCATCTGCTGTGTCCAGATGAAAAGAAACAGTAGCAGAACTCCTATTTCCATCACGAAGACTGGCAATATGCAAGGTTATGTCAGTGTCTCCAAGCACGACAAAACACAGATGGCTTGGAATAAAATGAAACTCAGTGTCAAGTGTCAGTGGGCGATGCACAGCCAGGTGATGCATGACCAGGAAAGGTTTAACATAAAGGGATAAGGGTGATGCAAGTTCAAGTCAGTGGAAGACTCTGAAGACATCACCAGGAAAAACTAAATAAATGCCACTGTTTCAAACACACATGGATGACAGTGAGATTCAGATAAATAGAAGTAATACTGGCAGCCAGCTCTCTCACACCCTGCTCTAGTAACCCAGTCTTACTGTGCTGGAACAGAACTCATAGTGATTCATACCTTGGGAAGATGCTGTTTGATCATAGCAGGCTGCGTGACTGGACCATTGCCATTCTAGTTCATCATATTTGATTTGCATCCTCCCTCAAGGGGCTGTTTCACCAGCCAGCACCTGTATTGCCTGCAGCACTTGCAAACAGGTGTCATTTATACAGAATTCAGGAGAGCTCTGTTCCCCAAGAAGTTTTCCTACAGAATAGGTCTGTGACCCAAGGCATTTTTTTTTCATGTCTGGGTCAATTTTCCCCCCAACATCCCTTGCCTCTCTTTCTCACACCATAAACTCTTTGGCATAGCGTGTTTGCATCTGACACATTTTTACAGAAAGTAGCTCAGATCTCAGCTGGGCCCCCACACACTCCCACAAAGTGATGATGAGATGACCTTAAGAGCATTCCAGGAGGTAGCAGCCATCCCTGACAGCCTAGTCCAGGATGTTCTGCTGGGTTCTCTGCCTGAGCCACCAGAGGAGATGGAAGTGCTCAACATAAAGAACTCAAAACTTCACTTCCCACCACTGCTCAGTTCAGCACCAAGCTGCACTCATGCTGCTGCTGTAGCGGCTGAAGCCCTCGTGCTGCTGAGGGAAAGTGGGCTGCTTGCAGGCTTGGCAGCTTCAAATCTCAGATCTCCCCACCCCACACTTAGAAAGACACTGAAGAAGTTGCAGCTCATTTGCATGTTCTTCCCTGATGCTTCAGCCACCAGCAGGGCCCCAGAACCAAACCAAGGCCCACAGGAAACAGCTCAGTTCAGGGAGTTCCTGAGCACTACGTCTGTTTCTGAGGGAAGGACCAGCAATCTGGAGTTGTCCTATTGCAAGGAAGTCCTGAAGCAAACTTCACTATGCTGATGCCATGGAAGGTGAGTACAGCTGGTAGCCCCCATCTCAGGAATGCTGAGACAAAATAACCTGCATACAGCAAGGTTGGGGTGGTTGTGTTGAGAAGAGTCTTTGAAAATCCTTCTGCTTCCCTGGCCTTCAGACAGGTGCATCAGGACTGCTGAAAACATTGCTTTCTAACCTGCAGGTAGATGGACATCATGGTTCAGTGGTGCCTACCAGGAAGGATTTCAAAGCCGTGCTAATGGAAACTTTGGAGTGAAATAGCTGGCTTTTAAAGCCATTTTATACGTATTCTGTCTCAGAAGTGTAAAAGAGATTAATGTTGTGTTCTGGTGAAAGGGTATGTCACAACCCTTCAGGCATACAATACAAAGGAAGTACATTACACACCATGAGCACTAAATCAGGACAGGCAAATCCACCCATTCAAGAACTCCAGAGCTCAAGGTTTTATTTCTTAAATCATTCATATAAGATTTTAAGTGATAGATCAGGAGATAGGAATTTTTCTCCAGAACAGAAAAATTAGTGGTAGAATCAAACCCAGAACAGTACATGGAGAATCCTTACTACTATTACTACTACTACTACTACTACTACTACTACTACTCCTACTCTATAGCAGGAGCCCTTAGCTAAAAGTAAACCAGATTTTTTTGTAAGGCACGACAGAGCCAAGCTTGTTACAATGCCAATCAAAAGAAACTCTTTGCCTCAGGTGCAAGTATGTAACAAAATCAATAACAGTTCTCGAGCAGGTAAGGTGAGCCAAATAAGGAAGGTTATTTTCTCCTGATCTTGCTGCTTTCCTCTTGGTGCTTGCTGAAAGACTTTTCCATCCAGTACAGATTCAGGAAAATTACTTTGGTTCAAATCATGCCATAGCTGAATTTCCACAGTGTTTTCTGCTTCCAATGAATACAGGAGACAGTGGGTAGCAGAATGGTTCCTGGCTAGGGCTGGCTTAAAAATTTTCAAATTTTGATGTTTGCATGACTTTCACACTTACATGATAATCAGAAACTGTGTCTCTGGTGGCTTCTTATGAAGTAGGTGTAAGCTCAGCATCTTAAACATCAGTATGCTGCCAAATCATCTGAATAACAGGGTTTGAACTTCTGACTGCACAAAAATTAAACAGTTATGTTCAGTTAACCAGCAGGAAGTAAAGCTGTCTTAGGACTACTGTAGCCTTTAAGTTCATTCTTCACTCTTCATCCTCCCCCTTGTTTTCAAAGTCTGTTTTAGTAATGTACATCCTTTCCTACACAGAAAGCTCTGTGGAAAGAAAACTGAGGGAAGGCAGATGGAATGTAGAGAAATAGAGGGAAATATGGTGAATGGATGCCTTGTAAAGGCAAAGCAGAGCTTAAAGAAGGCTGTTTTCCCCTTGTGAAAAAAAAAAAATCTCTGGAATTTTTGTTTTTACCTTGGTTGAAGTTCTCTTAAATACAAAAGAAGTTCAAGAGGGCCACAGTTCTGTACATTGGTACTGGCTCCTTGGCTTTCCCTTCAGTCCCAGAGGACTTTTGGAACTGAACTGCCAGGGGCTTCTTCATGCCAGTGTGATGCATGGGCTCTGCAAAGGGGTGGCTCAGAAGAGAGTGCAGCATCTGGCTTTGCCACTGCTATGGACCAGATTCTGCAGAGCTGAAGAAGGAGGAGCTAGCCCATGGCTTTCCTATCTTGTCTTCCATTGTTTCCACCACCATGCAGTGTGATGAGGCTGTGGGGCCTGAGTGCACCAACAGACTCTGAACAGAACCACAGAATCATAGAATCACAGAATCACAGGATCACAGAATCACAGAATCACAGAATTTCTAGGTTGGAAGATACCTTCAAGATCATTGAGTCCAACCCATGCACCAACACCAAGTAAACCACGGCACCATGTGCCACATCCAGTCTTTTTTTAAACACATCCAGGGATGGTGACTCCACCACTCCCCACAAAATACACTCCAGTACTTTATCACTCTTTCTGTAAAAAACTTTTTCCTAACATCCAACCTCTATTTCCCTTGGCATAACTTAAGACTGTGTCCTCTCGTTCTGTCAGTTGCTTGCCTAGAGAAAGAGACCAACCCTCACCTGGCTACAGCCACATTTCAGGAAGTTGTAGCGAGTGATAAGGTCACCTCTGAGTCTC
>VZSR01001685.1:28191936-28208279 GCA_013398615.1 Brachypodius melanocephalos
CTTCTTCCTTGTAAGGAAAAAGTGTGGGGGTGCATTGCTACAGAGATAGATCTGCAATTCAAGAAGATGCTCTCTGGGCTACCAGACCTTGACTCCTCATAATGTGCATGGAAATTATTCACAGGGTGTGCATAAAGCAGCTAAAATGTCTTAATTATGAAATATAGAGGAACACCCTGAACAGAGTGAGTTTGGGATCATTCACACATACTTGAATGAAGACACTAGTGTAGCACAGGTGCTAAAAGGCATTTCTAGCAGTTTCAGTAGTGATGGAAATTTGCCTTCTAGGGGAGGGGGGACAAAGTCTTCCCCTCTTTATGATCTTACCCATAATGGTAAAGTTCTGTTTCATAATCATTGAGTTTGTCACATAGCATTTGGAAGAGTTGTTACACCTTTTTCACAAAGGTTGGTGCAAAGGCAGCTGGAAATACCCATTAACTGCTTATTTGGCTTTCATCATGACTGATGTGTTGAAGAGGTCTTTATTTTCTCCAAGTCAGAGCCGAATCCGGTTGCTTTTTCTTTTTACTTTTTACAAAGAGAAAAATACAAGCTCCATATTGGATAAGTCAGAAGATGACACTCACCATAGCCAACCTGAATTGCCAGTATGGAAATTATCAGTGTTCTATATACACACAGCAGAGCATTTATACTGTGTTGCACCATTTCAGAAAAGTCATGACTGGCTGCAATGACCACAGAAAAATCTAATTGGTAATATATGGTTTCTTTTTGCTGACACACAATAGGAGAGCCACAGAAGCTTTAGCATCCTAGGACTTTCTGCATCCTTCACCCAGGAGATCAATGTTATTTTCTGAAAAATTAGCTTGCACAGTTAAATAGGCATTGGAAACCCCTCCTACCTGCCCATGGAGTCCCTGGTAGGGGGTTTCTGAAAATGAAACAAGCTTATGTGTCTCTTAAGTCTTTTATTTGTCTTTTAAACAATGTGATTTCTTGTTAAAACTGCTGTTAACAGAACTTTTCCTGATGTCATCAAAAATGCATACAGAGATTCAGGGACAGCATCTATGCCACAGATAGCACACGGATCAGATCCAGGAAAAGCAATTCCATTCTCTTTCACTCCTGTCACACCAGATCAGGGTCACTGCCAAGAACCCCAAGGGAATGATTACCCTGGTGTGTGGTTTGTTATGTGTCTGCTGAAGTCTGTAGATCTGGATTACTGACAGGTTTTTAAGACCTGGCACTCAGTTTGCACTTGCATTGAAACCTGACTATTCTGAACCTCACTAATTTGAACAATTCCTCTAGATGAGAACTGCAGTGTTGCTACTTCTGTCATTTTTGCTGGCCTGCCAGCAATGACTCTGTGGTTCTAGCACACATTCATTAACAGTATTGCTTCTTTCAAACAAATATATCTGCCAGAGCATTCATTTCAGTAAGAGGACATGATTGTATATCAAAGGAGTTTCCATTTGCACCTGCTGGGAAGGGTGAGCTCTCACTCACCAAGTTATGATATTCCCCAAAAGCTCAGTCTGTGAAGTTCCTTTGTGCCGAGTACAAATGCTCAAGTAAAAATACAGACACAGAATGAAATGACAGCAATTAAAAGCTTGATATTATGCATATACTTGGTGGAAAATACAAATTGAATGTTTCAGAGATTTCATTCCATTGATTTCATTACAGTTCATTTCTTCCTAAAGAAAAACTCATCATGAAATAAATTGGTAATCAGTGACAGCAATACAGACACCTGCCATTTCTGCCCCTTGACACTATATCCATTTTGAATAAACATATGACTGAGTTATTTTAATAGACAAGATACTCCACATTAGCATTGCAGCAGAAATTGCTGGGAAAAGAACAAAGAACAGAGCAAAATATTTCTTTGCATCAGTATTAAAATCCCTGGTGTTCTCACATCTCAACTACTGGCTTCATTTTTGCCCCAAAAAAGAGCACAGTGCATAGAAGGATAAAAAAGCAATTAGAGGAACAGAAAGTCTTCCATAAGAAGATAAATTAAACAGTCTACTTTTCAGCTTGGAAAGAGACAAGAGATGAAAGATAAGATAGAAGCCTACAAAGTCGTGAATAGTAATGAGAAGATGAATAGGAACAATTACATTCTATTTCACAAAATCCAAAGGGGACAAAACATTCAAGGAAATCATCAGACAGCAATTTCAAAAAGGAATCATGTTTTCATGTATTGTTTATTCAAGTTATATTTGTTATCACTGACTGTTTACAGGTTATTAAAATATTATTTTGTTCAACATGATAATAGCAAAATCAATAGAGCACTGCCTTGTACAAAATTATTGTGTGAACGGAACTTGTGACTCAGAAAATATGGAATTTGCTGAGTGATGAAAGCTAGAGAGATTTGCCCAGCTTCATCTAGTTTCCCTCAGCATCTCCTTCTACTTTCTGCTGCTAGACAAACCAGGCAGACTTTTTCTAAAAGCCAGCAGGGCTGTTATTATCATACTTTTCAATCTATGTCAGACATAGCCATTCTAGATCATGTCCTTCCAATACAGTTCT
The DNA here is from genome assembly GCA_013398615.1 of Brachypodius melanocephalos. Lineage (NCBI taxonomy): Eukaryota > Metazoa > Chordata > Aves > Passeriformes > Pycnonotidae > Brachypodius > Brachypodius melanocephalos. The sequence continues at coordinate 28,194,478 of VZSR01001685.1, forward strand.
AATTAAAATCAAGTATAACTAATGAACGAGAATTGACTATTTGGAAAAAAAATCACTAATGAATTTTACACTGCTTAGGAATTAGGTTCTACTCTGTTAATTAGGCAGTGTTCATTATTAAATTTTCAAACTCATGAGAACATCTAGAGCAACACATGCACTTCAGCAGTATCCTGCTTATGCTTTTTCCAGTTTATCATTCTTCTTTATTTCCTTGTAAGCTTTTACAGGAATCCTCTTTCCTTTTCTCCCCCTTTTTCTCTACCTCACTTGACAGTCACAACCTCATACTCACAGAGAGTCTCACCCAAGGCAGTTTTTGCTTTTTGCACTACACAGCAAAGCCTATTTGGGCTAGTCACAGATTTGTCCTTTCCATTTTTTTTTTGGCATATGTGTGCTATATTTTCCTACCTTGATGGATAATCAGAAAGATCTTTGCATCCTTCTCAGTTAAGAAATTAGAGCACTGTGACGTTGTATGCAGCAGAAGTTTTTCTTACAGAATATTTAACATTTATTAATTTTTACCCTTTGGCCTTGAATGTTCAGCTGTTCTTACTAGTGGTGTACAGAGTTCAAGGGGATATGTCAAATTTTATATTTTTATTGCCTATGTTCAATTTACTTACTAGCATAAAAAAGAAACACAAAAGGGATGTGCATTTCTACTAGACTTTGGATTATAGGAGAGAAACTGTATGTAATTAAATCCTTTCAATGGCTTTGTATTGGGATGAAATTGAATCAAGCCTATTCCTAGAGCTTAGTGTGACAAAGAATGCAGGAAAACAGTCATTTTTTTTTTTTTAACTTTCATGCTGTTGGGTGTAGAGTTATGGCTCCGTGGGTTTTTAATGCCATTGCAATGAGGTGCCACAAGGCAGCCTGGGCTGGGCTGGGCTCACTGAGCTCCCCACAGCAGCAGCCAGCCCAGGGCACCTCTGCCAGCATCAGGACCACGCTCAGTGTTGGGCTCCAGCATCCAACTCACTGCCCCCTTGAGCCAGCCCCACAGCCTGCCCAAAGGCTGCTCTTGATACTCTGAATCCATCTCTGCTTTGGCCATCTGTGCTTTACAGATGTACAGGAGGCTGATGGGGAAGGGCTTTGCCAAGGCAGGGAAGGCAACAGAGCCAGGGGACAAATGTTCCTCCCTGGACATGGCATGGCACCTACAGAACTGCTGCTCCAGGTGACAGGCAGAGAAGGGATGCCCACCTTCCCTGTCAAAAGTGGAGCTTTTTTCCTTCCATCTCATTTCTGTTACCCTTTCCCACCAAATTTTAAGGTGAGAAGGATGGGGATGAAGATAAGCAGTGCCCAAGATATAAGTCTCCTGTCTTGCTCAGTTATTGATCTCCCTTTCTATTGCTGCTGGCCCTCAGCTGTGCTTGTGTGGAGAGGCAATACAGCATGAAGCATTTTTCCATGTAAAGGTCCCAGTAACAGGTGTAATCAGCCCCTGAAACAGATGTTTCTGTCACATTTTGATTTATACCATAATGTGTCTTTACACAGTGCTTCACTCCTAAGTTTTACAAAAGATAGGCAAAACTGTAAGAAACTTTGCAGTTCCTCATCCAAAAAATATTAAAAAAACCAACCCATTAGCCTATGGCATGTGTGCCTGTAGGAAGATGTTTGCTACCAACAAGGAGAGGATTTGGTGCTGGGCACCAGGATCTATCTTGGAGCACATGGAGCAAACATCCCAGTGCTGGTAAACATTCTCTCCCCAGTTTGCTGTGGGCTCTGCCAGTAATGAACAACCATAAGACAATGTGACATTGATCTTAATTAACTTTATGCCAGGCCTCAAACTGCAGCAGACCACGAAGGCAGAGGGCTCAGATGGTATTTCTTGAATGCCCTCAACATGCCTTGTTCACCCCCACAGGTCACAGCCATGAGAGCAGCAATTTTGTGCCAGGTGAGGAATAGAAACTGAGTTTTCTTGAATCACAACATAGATGGACTCTTTCTTTTATTTTTTTAATTCACACCCCAAAGGTCATTTGGTAGACTATCCAAAAAAAAAAATTAAAAAGAGATCCTCATCTAAATTTAAGCAAATTTTTTCAGCAGCTGGCTTCACTAGAAGCAGAGCTTCACACACAGTTACAGATCACATGTCTCTGACTCTCCTGCCAAATGGATACTTCTGAGAGGAAGCTAATTTGAGTCCCTTCCCATGCTTTTACATGGAAAAATCCCAGCCTCAGTTCCTTCCCCTGAAAACATTAGCACTTCAAGTCACCAAGGCTTCACCTTGGCATTTACATTGCAGTAGGAGCCTTTCCTCCTGTCTTCACAATCTGCTCCATTAATAGTAGCTCTTAGATACACAGGATATTGAGGAACACCACAGTTATTGCACTTCTTCTGAGCAACTTATTGTAAAAAAAACCCAATCAGTGAACAAATGTGCTGTGAAAGAGGAGCACTCATGACTGGTAGCGTGTTTCAGACACCCCAGTAATTAAGGGTACTAGGTTGAATGCATTCAAGCTGAAATTCCCAGCTTAAAAGCAGTTGTCTGAACCCATTTCTTGTTTAAGAGTAATAAAGGATTGCTTTTATCTCCATATAAATTACTTCAATATTTGGAGATATCTGTCAAACAAAGATAGATAAATAGATGTGAGAAAACAAAGCACTGCTTTGTCAGATAAGGAGAATTTTCTTCCTGTGAGTAATAATTAAACACTGTATCTCCAAAGCCAGTTCCCTTGACTAATTTTGCTCATGACTTGAGTGTTTAGTAGTCTGCATCTGTCTCCAGCCAGCTAGGTAACAGATGTGGATTTCTTTCTGAAGCAATCATCTCTGAGAACTGAAGATGCACATGGTCTCTTAAAAATATGACATGAACATCACAGGAGTTTGCCTGCACTTTTAGCACATCAGTATGTTTCTTGGAGCAAAGGCGTCTGTACCAGGAATATTCTCCAGTATTTTTATTCCTCCATATTTAAATATTAACAAATAAACATTTTGGTTTCTCTACATTATTTTGCACCCTTTCAGTACCTTAAGGGTCTTGTAAAATAGAGGGAAAGTGATTTTTTTTATCAGCACAGATAGTGATAGAACAAGGAAGAATGGTTTTAAACTAAAAGAGGGGAGATACAGATTAGATGGTAGGAGAAAGTTTTTTAATGTTTGGGTGGTGAGGCGGTGACACAGGTTGCTCAGAGAAGCTGTGGGTGCCTCATCCTTCGATGTGCCCCAAATCAGGTTGGATGGGGCTTTGCACAACCTGGTTTAGTGGAAGATGCACCTGCCTATGGCAGGGAGTTGGAACTGGATGATCTTTAAGGTCCATTCCTGCCCAAGACAGTCTATGATTCTTTGATTCTATAATGTAGCATTAGATGCTGCAGCTGGAGCTGCATTGGTTATGCCTTGTTATATTTGAGAAGTCTTTTGAATATTCCCCCTTGAATATTGCTTTTTGTTTCCTCCACCATTTCATATTTTTCTCTCCTTATTAGTCTTTCTCCTTCATCCCATTTACAGCTTTTTTTTTCATTTTCTCACTACATCTGTATAAGAAACACTTACCATAAGAGGTTTACAACTATGTTAGGGCTATCAAAGATTCGAAAATGTCTTTTCCAGCACTTCAAACAGCATTGAAAATAAACCTGAAATAAAAACCTCCTATGTATGTTGGAGTCCTGCATCACTGTGAAACTGTGTGAGTCCAAACACAGCCATTTAAAAGCCAAGACAAACAACAAAGGGAGTCTATTAATCCCAGGTCCCCTGGGTATCCATGGTCATTCATTTACCCATTTCTGGATGTGCAGTAGACTTTGAACAGACAGGGTGGCCAAGTTCTTCTGCCAAATGGGTTGGAAACAGAAAATCATTTGACAATCCAGTGCAAACACATAGCAGCCACCTTCCAGAACTGCCGTAAGGGGATTTCAGAACGGTCTGAACACCAGGGAAACAGGCAGACTGACAGCTGGGCTACAACACCATTAGAGGAGGGACATCACCCTAAATGACACTCTACCCTGTGGATGTTTTGTGGCAGAGAGAGGGGTTCCTTTATTTTGAACCAGTCCTGGGTACCGGTGATTTTCCTCTCTCGAAATTCATCACAGTATGCCATTAAAGACATATTATAAAGGAAAATGGCATTAGGGGTTTACAGTCAGCTCCTGAGGCCTGCTTCAGCTTTCAAGGAGTCTCTTTCTGGTGCCAACGCTATTTGTATCCAGTAAATAATGAATTAGAGTATTAGGATTTTCTTCATTACCATGAATTAGAGGACAAATTACTTTTAAATGTACTGTCTGCCAGCCCAGCATCCAGAAATACGTGTACTTTGATATGAAAGCTCTGATTTTTCACTGTTCTCCTGGATTTATGAAAAAAAGTCTTTCCAGAAGGCAAAGGGTTTGAATGGAAGATAACAAATCTTAAAAAATGTCCAAGTGCCTCAAAGTATCAAAGGCATTTTGCCACCTCCATTGAACACAAATGCTCTTTCAGAAAATGCTTCTTATATGCATAGTCCAAATCTTACTTTTTATTAGTGCATGGCTATGTCCTTGAAAATTGTTTTCCAAATCTGAAAAGCTCCGATTTGACAATATATTATATATGCATATTTAAACACCATGAAATATTAACCTTTCAAATTAACAAGTCACTTCTGAAATGTTTCATGGGAAAGGACATTACAATTAGTCTAATAGTGTCTTTTCCATTCAAATTCTCAACAGGAAGAGAAATGAGTTTTCAGATTATCCATTATTTTTAGATAATTTAGCAAAGTGTTCACAAAATTCATATCCGCAAACAAAATTTAATGATCATGACTTTTCCAAAAGTAGGTGAGAGATTGCCATTGAGTAGTAAATTAAACAGAAAAAGTAGAATAACTTCACAAGCACTGGTCAAACTAGGCCACTCAGTTTTGTCCACAAGTGGGAAAGAGAGAGGAAAATATTTCATTATTTCAGTTTTACATTGCATCAGATCTTTTAAAATAACTTTTTTACATAGTAAAATAACCTACAGTTAAGAACTGTTAAATGCTAAGTATCCGAAATCAAATATTTTGTTTCAAAATAAGCTACATTTATTATATTATTTTAAAAATTTATATTTTTGTTAAACTTATGGGGCTTTCATGATTTTTTAATTGCTCTACAAAATTCCTCCTTTGCCCAACTCTACTTGTCTTTGGCTCATCCTTCTTCCATACTCCACCAGAGAAAGTTCCTCTGCTTTTGGCTTCATCAGTCTGGGGACTTTTGTTCCCATTTGGAACATCTTTCATGTGGCCCAACAGAGCCAAAGACATGAAAAATGCTTGCTCTACTCCTCTGTTCAGCATATGCTGTAAGGGAATGAAGAGCCAGGAGGAGTCTCTGGAAGGTGCCAGCCTTTCCAGGAGACCATTCCTACCAGCAAGTGCTCCAGAGATCAGTTTGAGAAATGAGCCTGCACCTGCAGCCAGGCCAGAGGTGAAATGTGTTCAGTGATGAGGATGGATGCAAGAGGCTCTCTCCTATGATCTCAAACAAGCCATTATAGCCCTTCAAAGCCAGATGTGCTTTACCCCAACATATTGCTGCAAAATGTTCTTCCTGGACTTTGCAGCCTTTTCTAAAATCCGCTTAATTTGCCTTTTCGGTGCATTTGGCTTTATGCATAACTTACTTTCATTAAAATATTTGTTTTCTGCTAGTTGAGTCTTGCTCATATGAAAGAATTGCAGCCTTTTTCAGTCCATTTGAAGCCACATGATAGAATTTAAAATGTTTCATTACCACTAATTGTAATTAATGGTTAAACCCCTTTAATTTAGGCCTTAAACTAACTCATTTTTATGGATCACAATGGCAACAGTGCCTCGGGATCAGCACTCAAATACGCATTTATCCTCCTGGTGCCCTATTTCATTCTTTGTTTTTCTGTTTCTCCTCATGCTGCCTCTCATTTATTTTATCCAAAACTGTATGATGTTGTTTATCCTTTCCAAATAACTATCTTTTCAACTAGACTTGCCTGGAGAATGGAACCAATGCTGCAAGTTTTTTGGCTTCTTTCCTAGGATTAGTGGTTTCCTGTTAGAAATTTGATTTAATATAAATAACAAAGCTTATGCTTCTGAGAAGTGAGTTTACAAAGAAGAACACAATATTAAGAATAGACTGCATCTGTTTGATTTCGACTCACAGTTTTCATCTTCCTTGAAAAATAAAAACTTTTAACTAAAAATTTTTGTCATTTCCTATGCAATAAAATGCTTTTTCCCCCCTTCCTAATCAGTGAAACTATCCAAATATAAGTGTAATGGGAAAAAACACTGTCTGAATTGATGCTGCCTCTCTTTCATGTCAATAAACTTCCAAGCCTGTTGTTGACTATGCAAGCACATTAAAGAAGAGTCCAACCTGAGTGAAAACTGCACCTGCATCAGTAATCTCCCTTTTAACTCAGTACATTTCTTCAGCCCCAGATCCCTATCTCTAAAGATAAAAGGCCTACAGCTAAGAGACTGCAGCTGTCAGAGGTTGAGCAACCACTGCAGCGATCCAGGCGAGCCAGGGCAGCAGCACAACAGCATTTCATATTAACAGAAATGCTCTGGACATTTCTCTGCTGCTGCCTCGGGTCTCTACCCCACACTTAGCCACCTAAACAGGTGGTTTTGAGGCTAATCAGGTTGAGTCACAAAGTGACCTTTCTGAAAAAAAGCAGCAAACTTTACACGGTTTCCACACTCAGGGAGCTGTTGCCCTATGGCAACACACTGCGCTCCCTGGCAGCACGGCAACATGCTTTGCTCCACTCGAGTATTTCTTCTCATCTTCCTCTCTGTTTCCAGTCCCAGGAGGCCCAGGTGCTGAAACATCTGGCGGAGAAGAGAGAACACGAGCGAGAAGTGCTTCAGAAAGCTTTGGAGGAGAACAATAACTTCAGCAAAATGGCAGAGGAAAAGCTGATACTGAAAATGGAACAGATCAAAGAAAACCGTGAAGCTAATTTAGCTGCTCTTATTGAACGCCTCCAAGAGAAGGTAACCACATCACCACTCCTCACCTTAGACTAGAAGGGAAAATGTAATCAATATTTTGCAGAGATGTTGTGCATAGTCCTTATTTCAGTTGCTACACCTGAAAGTCAGAGCTACTGATGTCTAAACCAGCAATCCCTTTGAAAAAGGACAGCAGCGCTACAGTCACACAATCACAGGATGGTTGAGGTTGGAAGGGCCCTCTGGAGATCATCTGGTTCAACCCCAGGCTCTAGTAGGACCACCTAGAACCAGTTGCCCAGGTCTATGTCCGGGTGGCTTTTTAATATCTCCAAGGATGAAGATTCTAATTCCACTCTGGGCAACCTGTGCCAGTGCTCAGTCACCTGGCAATGAAAAAGAGTTCCCTGATGATCAGAGGAAAACTCACTGGTTCTAGTTTTTGCCCATTGTCCCTGATCATGTCACTGGGCACCACTGGAAAGATCCTGGCTCTGTGTTTCCTTCATTCAGGTATTTACAGATACTTGTAAGAGCCCCCCTGAGATGTCCCCAAAACTGAACAGTCCCAGCTCTCTCTGGCTTTCCTCACAGCAGAGACTGAGAGTAGCTCCTTAATCCTCATGGCCCTTTGCTGGACTTCCCCTAGAGAAAGGTTGGTTTTCTAGCTTTTAAGAAGTTCTGTGAACATATGAAAGGTCAGTTGTGTTTAGATTTCAGCTTCTGAGAAAAGTCACTGATCAAATCAAACAACTGCCCTATGTCCGCAATTCTTGGTTTCTCAGAGGAGATAGATGAAAAATTATGGGAAAATCTTTTCATATACAGCAAAACACAGCAAAAAAGGTCTGTCTTTCCACAAGCCTTGCAAGAAAGAGAGTAAATTTTCCTATGGAGATGTTTGGTACATCCAGAGGAAACAGAGAATCACAGACCCGAGATGCAGGATGAAATATGCCCTTCTCCAAAAAAAACCCCTTCCACACAAGGGAGAGAAACATGCAAATAAAGATTTACAAGTGTTAAGAAAAAGTTAATTAGTTCTGCATGAGTAACCACTTGTTTCTCTCAATTATGAACCTTCTAATATACTGGTAAATTGGCCAAAGGAATTAGCTCTCAGAGGTTTTCAAGGAGATCTTCATAAGCACTTCTACATCTTTGATGGACACAAAAATCTTTGAGAGTAGGAAAGAAACAACAGAATCCAAAGTATTACAAGTAACTACAAACAGGATAATTCTTGAGCTTAAGAACTATACCCAGATCACTTGATATTTGCATTAGCTTCATTTGCAGGCACATACCCAGACCTTATGAAAACAAAGGGAAATGCAAATTAGTTATCCTGGAGGTCCAAAAGGAAGTGGGAAGGACAGCTGATGCATCTCTCTGTCCTAGGTTAATATTAACAGACTGTTAAACCCTGTTTCCACAGAACTTGATGGCATATATGCATTAAACCCAAGAAAGACTTCTGAGGAAAGATGACAATAACTCACTTGGAAGCATTTCCACTGACAAGTAATTAAAAAATACAATTTTGCCAACAACAGAACATCAAAAACAAACATGATTTGCCAACATCAAAAGTGGATCCTTAATATACAGAAAAAGAAATGAGATATCTGTTTCCAAGTCTTCCAAAGTTACAACAGAGCTGTGGGTGCCCCAAGGTATTGGTGTCTGGAAGCTACTGCAGAGATAACTTCCATATACTGCAGTTAATGGGAACGAACACCAAGCAACAAATCCCTTATAAAATCTAGCATTCATTATTACAGGCCTTCCAAGGACTGATTCACAGGTTCAGTCAGTGCCAATAGGTGGTGTCCTTTGTCATAGCCAGAGAAAGATTCAAGAGGACAGGTAGCTTCTGTGTCCACACTAAGGAGATGTTTGAGACATTCAGATTGGTTTATCTCGTTGAAACTGACTTCTTGGATCTTTATTACAGTTCCTAAATGCTACAGAAAACAGAGTAACCAACATACAATGTGCAGGCAATTAATTCCTCACTCATCCTTCCCTATATTTAGTTTAATATCCAGAAATTCAAAGGGCAAGTGTGAGCACATGGCGTATTTCACGCTACAAGCAGCACCTCTCAATGTGGCCCTTTTAAATGCAACTCTGTGAGGTGCTGAGGATTATAAGACCGTATCAGATAAAAGACTGAGATTCAGAGCAGGAGTATAAAGTAAGCATAAAATGTGCCCCAGGCTGGTCTGGTGGATGACATCTCTCCTGTGTTGCTTCTTTCAAAGATGGTTGTGCTGTGAAACAAGTTTTGCACAAGCATCAAATTAATGACCTAAATGGGTTGTCAGCATGACCCTCCCTGGGCAGGTGGAACGAGAAAAAGTTTTGATTTTTCCCTTCTTGATGTTTTCCAGGAGAGGCATGCTGCAGAGGTCCGTAGAAACAAGGAGCTCCAGGTGGAACTGTCTGGCTGAAAACAGCAATGGTGGATGTGACCCATCCCCACCATTAGTAAACTCCCCCTGCCTATATTATTATGGATCATGCGATATAAGTATGGGAAATGTATGACGTGGTTTAAAAAAAAAAAAAAAGTAAAAATCAAGAACTCAATAAAAAACTTTAAGAAAGAAACAAAAAATAAAAACAAAAACAATGCGATCTCTTTGCAGAATGATTTGCTTGATGTTTAAAAAACTTGGATCTTATTTTGTAAATACTTACATTTTTGTTAAAAAATACGATTATTGCATTATGCAAGTTATTTCATAATCTTACATGTCCTGTAACAGGCTTCTGATGTTGTCTATTTCCACTCGGTTGAATTTGCTGGGTCTGTTCATTTGAAGCACCTCATGTCTAATTCCATTCCCTGCGACTTCTCATTCCAACCCACCATGAGGTCAGTAGTAGTTCTATGGTGCTAGAGACCAGTCATTGCCTAATAACCTAGACTGCTTTGCCATCAAAAAGCTTCCTTGAAACAGCGACTAGACCACAGGTATTGTGACTTCACCTTCAGCTGTCCAGGACAAAAGGCTCTTAAAATGGTTTTCCAAATGCAACTTATGCTGCAGGACTCTGTACTGTGCTGTACAATTGAGGTTTAATCGCCACACAGAGTGTTTGTTGCTTCTGCTTTTTGAGGTGAGAGGCAACAAAAACAGCTGAGCATCAGAATGACATCAAGCAAGATCAGTTTGAGACAAATTTAAGAGGCACATTGTAACCATCAAGCTACGACAAATTTGGGGTGATGCCAAACAGCCATACAAATGCTAATTGTAAAGTGAGCTTAATTCACCACTTGAAAATTTATCGATGGAGCAACCAATAGATAGCATCAAGTGGCTTTATCTGTAGGTGCCATGATCTATGATACTTATCTGATGCTACCACATTACATGTGTAATAGTACAAGAGGCTACAGAATATTTCACCTGGAACCCATGAGCCAGTTGTTACCTTTTTTTTCATGACACTGCTGACTTCCATTCATCATGACCTTTACTCTTCAGTGTTAGCCAACCCTACCTAGTGACAGGCAACTATGACTAAGAGGGCTGAAGCAGGAGGAATGACTAGACAGGGTGCTTGTGCCAAGTACAGTATCACCAAACCTAACACATCATCCCCAAAATAGCTGCAGTTTTGAAGTTGTCCCTACCCCCCTAGAGGTTGCTGCCTGCATATTCTACTCTTCATTAGTGCTATTTTCCTGTATGTCATTGTGAGCAAGCTGTGATTAATAAAGAATTGGGGTTCTGTGAACTGAAAAAGGGCTTGTTTCTTCTCTCACTCCATTAACGCCTCTGGCATGTGCCCATGTAAGGGGAAAACCTAATTTAGTCATAAAAGCATGGAAATGAGACTTAAACAAGACCTATTAATAAACCAAGCCTATTTCTCTGCTAATATGGGATTAACCCCTGCTATGCATTTTCCACTGCTCAGGCTGGTTGTTTTTAAAGATTACCATATAAAGTGAGCCTGTAAATGTGACCTCCAGCACTGAGTTTATTAAAAAGAACTAGCTATATACATATGCAGTCCTTAATCCTGACTCAGCATTGGGGGAAAAATGGAATCTGGGGGAAAAAAGTAAATAATCTAGCTCTGGGTACATACATCAATAACTACAACGAAATTCTGGGTGTTAACACACTGGTTTTCAGGGTACAAAATATTAATTTATAGGATTTGTTGAAGAACAAAACCATTTGCATTTCTGCTGAGCTACAGAACTGAGATGAAAAATTGAATCAGACCTCATTCTGAACTGAACAAATGGTAAAGAATGATCTCCAAGATTAGTAGAAAACTAAACTAATTATTTGAAGTCATCAAAGTGGCATCATTTACTTGCTCTTTCAGAGAGATGGACTTTATGCTCCAGGTCTGCAACAGTCAGTTTTTATTTCAGCAGACTATTTTTTTTCCAGAGCCAAGAGGTGGCTTGCAGTCAAAAAGCAGCAGCAGCTGAACCTGGAGAAAGGCTGTGAACTCAACTCTGTGTGCAGGGAACTCAATACCACAGAATGAAATGAGTACTCCGACTTGTTATGGCAGCTGGGTCTTCTTGCCTAAATTACTTCTCTTTCTCATGAAATTACCAAAAGTAAACCTGGCATAGAAGCCAGATGGCAGACCTTGAGTCTGGAAGACATGAACTTCAATGTTGCCAAGCCTATGAAGTTTGTATATTTCTTTAAGCCCCAGTAAAAAAAGAATATTATTGTAATTAAATTTAAGGTCCAGGATCTTAGCTTGAAGGCTTGTGGATTCTGTTTTCATTTCCCAATGGCAAGCCAATCACAGTTTTCCCTGCCCATTGACTTCACAAATTCTGGTAGTACTTCAAGCCTTTTTCCTGTTTGTCTTCCTGGCTGTGGTTGCTCAGAGAACAAGCCAAGAATCTCTGGTGCTGAGCCAAGCAGGGCAACCTGCATCACTTCCATGGGGTTCAGTGCTCTGAAAAGGGTGTCCACACCCAAAGTGCCAACTGGGATGGTCTCCAGCACACTCTCACTCTGCCACTGGGCTTTGCCTGGGAAATGCTTCTCAACAGGTACCAAGGCTGCACCAGGGAAAAGAGTGAAGAACCAGACAGTGGGAGCACTGCTGTCCCAGGTCATAAACCATGTTTTGCTCCTGCTCACTTGACTCTTTGAACAGTGGAGGGTCTACAGTTCATTTTATTAGTGTATAACTGTGTTTTGAAAGCCTGTTTGCAAATACACTGCCTATTTAATCTCTAATAGGAAAAGGAAATGTCTGGAGACCTGCAGCATGGTCAGTTCCTTCTTTTACTCCTGTTGCCTTACATTTTCTTATATTTGCTTCAGTGCTGCCTTTCCAGCTCCTCCCTGCTTGTGCTAGCAAAAGTGTATTGATCTCATGGGTCTCTCTTCATGTAGCTACAGATAAAGAATCTCCTCGAAAAGTAATAAAATGTAAGTGTAAAACACCTGCTTTTTAAAGTATTGCCATTTCAGTAACATGGGCTTTTTTGATTCAATGGCAACCAGAGCGTTCAGAGATTTTAGATCAAAAAAAATTAGGATTCTTCTTTGATTAGCTGTAGATGCCCAAGTCCATGCCAAGAGCTGTGAGTAGCTGCTGCTGAATTGCAGACCATTTTGCATAGACTGCCTGAAACCTTCCACAGGATGAGAGGGAGGCTGGAGAGCTGGCATTGCACCACACAGATGTTTCATCCTTTCCTGGGCTGTTTGATGGCTCAGAAGCAGGACAGAGCTGTGCAGCACATCTAGAGAGGCACTTCTGGCCTCTGACCTCTGCAGGTCCAAGGACAGCCACTCCAGGATTGGGTAGGGTTCAATTTCCTCCTGGTTAACTTATCAGTTGTGTCAGAGCTGCCACGAGGTGACAGCCTGAGTAATCAAACAGAAATGGCTCAAACCTGTCACCCTTCTCATGGTCCTACTGAAGCCTCAAAATTTATGCTCAAACCAATTCATAGAATCATTTAGGTTGGAAGAGACATTTAAGATCATTGGGTCCTGCCATCATTAACCTGGCACTGCCAACTCCATCACTAAACCATGTCCCTAAGTGTCACGTCTACACATCTTTTAAATAACTGCAGGGATGGCAACAGAGTCACTTCTGCTACAATGCTTGATAAACCTGTTGGTGAAGAAATTTTTCCTAATATCAGAATCACAGAATCATTCATGTAGGAAAAGACCATTTAGTCCAACCTGTGACCAAACACTACCATGTCAACTAGAATATGGCACTAAGTCCATGTCCAGTCTTCCCTTAAACATGTACAAGGATAGTGACTCCACCACATCCCTGGGCAGCCCATTCCAATATCTAATTACTCTTTCTGTGAAGAATTCCCTCCTAATAGCCAATCTGAACCCTCCTTGGCACAATTTTAGGCCATTTGCTCTTGTACAGTCACTTGTTACCTGGGAGAAGAGACCAACCCTGCTAAAACCTCCAAATATTTCCACAGCCAGGACGTTTGGATGTACGGTTTAAATCCACCACCAGTTCAGAACTTGAAAACAATGCCTTTTCTTCCCTCTTTATCATGCTTTTTGTCACATGGAGAGTTGTTTGTTGCTTTGTTTTTAAATGACTGGAAGAAAATCCTAACCCTTCTATAGCCAAATAGCAATGTCTCTCACTGCAGAGTCACCAAACATTTGACTGATGCAGAGCAGCATTGTACACACACTCAGAGCTGTCTGCCTGACTGCCACCCAGCAGCCCTGTCAGAGAGATGGGCTCTGTCAACAGGAGAGGAGAGAGGAGAGAGGAGAGAGGAGAGAGGAGAGAG
>VZSR01001685.1:28208379-28231863 GCA_013398615.1 Brachypodius melanocephalos
AATACCTTTCTCATCCTGCTGTTGCCATAACCCATCATGTCAAATCAAACCCTCCCATCAGGTTTTGATGGAGAGAAGCCAGGATTGCACAGGAACAGGCAGGCCCCACATCCATCTTGCAGCACATGCCCTCTTCCGAGCACATTCCAGCGGTGGGAAGAGGAGACATTCACTCAGCAGAATGGAAATTACCGGGGTGAGATTGGGATAATTTTAGTCCCCGTTCCCCGTGTCTCAGGGCTGGTGCCGCAGTGATGTTGGTGCGATACTGCCATACAGTGGTCAGAGATTGCGAGGGGGAGCGTCTCGGTATATCAGGGATTGATTGCAAGGATTTCCTCTGAAGAATGTCCATTCCATCTGCCGCTCAGCTTACAGTTTATATAAGGGTCTTTATATAATCTGAAGCCTGAGTCCAGACATTTTCAGGTTTAACTTCTCTGTAACAGGAGTGGCATGACCACAGATAGCTGTAAATCCAAAGAAAGGACTGATATTTTTGTGTGGAACATGGAGCAGCCAGAATTACAATTATGGCAACACCACCATCAGAAGCATGCCTGACTATGAGAATTCCTGCCTTACTGAAACTTCAAGTATGTCTAGGAAACAACATAGTGCACAGCAGCCAGCTCAGAAGAAAGGCTGAGAAAATCATAAAAGCTGTGTCTGAAGTACAGGTAAGGGTAAAAGAAGCTACGTCAGAAACCATCAGCAGATTAGGGGCTAAATGAACTCTGACACAAATCTCACATTTGAAAAGTAGCTTTCATCTCCCAGGGAGGGAGAGAGCATGGTCACCCTTGAAGCTGTCTCCCTTGAAAAACACTGAACTCTTTCTCCATCCCCACAGCAATACTTGGAACTAAGGCACAAGACAGCCTAAAATCCAGCCTACATTATATATATGTGTGTGTATGTTTGTGTGTGTGTGTGTGTGTGTTATCCATAGCTCTGTGAGCAATAGGAACAAGAATATGCTTGGATTATGCCATGGACTGGGGGGTTCTCCTATGTACAATAAAATGCCTGTGCTATAATTCCAGTGCTATGCTGAAGCTCTGATGCCATCTGACCTTTTAGTTTTCCTCCAGGGAAAAGCATGGAGATTCCTTTTTCTGTTCAAAAACAATAGGAATGCATATGATTAATAATTTACTTAGGGAAACATTTCCCTGCTTCAAGTCTACAATATAATGCCATGCTCCCCTTCTTTTGGATGACAGTAAGTAGCTGCTGGAAAATGTCTTCCTGCTGTAACAGTTTGGCTTTGGTGAAATGGGTCACAGAAAAGGGAGATCCTGGGCAACTCTTGAAGATGGAGACACGAAAGGCATTATCACAGAGACAGACCAGACAAGTGTGATGTAAGAAAATGGCCAAACTACAATTTAAATTTCTTTTAGCCATTATAGTTGCAATGGATTTTTAAACGAACTTTGAAAAACAGGTTCACCCTATCAAAATACATTTAAAGACATTAGCTCTAAAAAGCCACAGCTTTCCAATAAGTTGTTTAGATAACAATTTCTACATATTCACAAAAGTTGACAAACATCTCCATGTACAACTGCTTTTGACCAGAAGATGGCAATCTCTTATTATTTAATAGGCAACTACAGATGGTAAATTTTATTTTGAAGAGCCTTTCAAGCTCTGCAGAATCTGGAAATCCGGCTTTGTGGATTCTGATTCTCTATATTTATCCTAAAATGTGGATTTGGGTTTATAGAAAACATAAAAGAAAGCACTTTTTCCTTGGGCAAAACTCATTGCCTTTGCTACATTTCCTTAAAAATCCAGCAGTGGGCAGACATTTAAAAGAAACTAAAGGATAAGGTAGCCATATGAGTAAACAGGTTAATATTACCTGCTCCTTTAGTCTGGAGCTTAGAGGCTGATTCCTGCTCCTAGCAAGTCTAAACCAACTCTCCTGAGTGCTGGATGGAAGCAGGAGAACATCACTGCTCTTCAGACAGATTTCATGAAGGCTGAAAAAGGATGATACTCATAGCATAAGAAACTGGAGCATCCCTTCCTGCACTGTGTTTTACACTTAGGTGTTTGCAAATGATGAAAAAAATGGTGGAGTGCAGTGGCATATGGAGAGCTGTCCATGAACTGGTTGCACAGATCTCACGTTTTCCTGACACAGATATTAGCTTGGGAGTAGCAGTGGACAAGTGCACATCTTCTGCCTCCGGGGACAAGTTTGGAGGCAGCAGAGCTGCTTGCTTGCATAGCACAGTCTGTGCTCAGATTAACAGTTTCTCTCAGACCTTGGGTGACTATGAAGGGCCAGCTCAGACCTTATGCCATGCTCCTCAGACACCCTACAGTGCTGCAGGGAGCCTGACTCACCCAGCATCTCCTTGGGTGCCTGTCCATGCAGGCACAGCCTGGGGCAGAGCTGTAGGGAAAGATGTCATCTGGGAAATACAGAGAAGGAGGAGGCTGAGGGCTGCCACTGAGAGACAGCAGCAAATTGGCAGCAGCAGCCAAGCTGGGGGAGAACAAGGGTGAACCTGGGGGATGCTGCCTCTGCTCTGAGTTTTCCTGATCCCTGGCACCTCAGGAGGGGTCCTGTGGGAAGGTGATCCACACATGGGTGTCATGGTTTAATCCAGCATGCAGCTAAACACAACACAGCTGCTGGCTCACTCCACCCACCAGTGGGATGGAGGGGAAAACCGGGGGGGAAAAGCAAAGTTCATGAGTTGACAGTTTTACAGGACAGAAATGGAAAGGTAATAATAATAATAATAATAATAATAATAATAATAATAATAATAATATAAAAAGGGGATGCACAATGCAATTGATCACCAATGCCCAGACAGCTCCAAGGCTTATATACTGAGCATGATGTCATAAGGTATGGAATATCCCTTTGGGCAGCTGGGGTCAGCTGATCCAGCTGTGTCCCCTCCTATCTCCTTGTGCCCCCACAGCCTTCTCAAAGTGGTGTGGTGTAAGCAGCTGAAAAGTCCTTGACTCAGAGTAAGCACTGCTCAGCAAAACATCAGTGTATTATCAACACTGTTCTCACCCTAAATCCAAAACACAGCATGGTACCAGCTACTAGGAAGAAAATCAACTCTATCCCAGCTAAAACCAGGACAGCAGGATGCCAGGGCATCCTGGGAACTGCACTCTGAACCCATCCAAGATGCTTCCCAGCACTGACACCGCTGCAGGGTGTGTGCCCTGTACTCCCCAACTCACAACACTTGGGCATTATCTGCTTGTCTCTGGCCAGCTCCGTTTCAGAGCTGACTGTAGAAATGATGCTACTTCTGCAATGCACAGTACATTTTTACCCTCATGTTTTACACAATAATCAGGTGCTTGGGCTGATTTTAGAAATGTAATTTTTTTTTTCCCTGTGAAAGGATTTATGATGAGTTTTTGAAGGCACACAGGCATCTCCGTTCTTTAGGGAGTGCACCTCCACAGCTTTGGTACAGCTCATCAGCAAAACAAGCTGGAATTTACAGTGTTGAAATGAGAGAGATTCTTCCACATTATTTCCTGTTAGTTTTATGGTTGTCCGAGGTGTATAATCACTCCACATCAAAGCTGAAGGCAAAACTGAACATCTTCCTCCAGAGCTCTGGAAGATGCAGAGTTTGCAGTATTGACAAGGTCTCTTTTGGGCCATGGAAGATGCTGCTGTGCCTGGCAGATCCCAGGCAGGGCTGGAAGTACCACATTCCCAGCAGGCAGCCTGCTGCTGGGCACTGGGTTGGTTTCCTGGGACACAGGGTGTTTGCACCAATTGGCCTCACATGTTTAATGTTCCCAGATACATTGCATTGCCCAAGGGCACCCTGCAGCACATGTGCCAGGGGGTGTTCAAACAGCCCCACGCTCCCGGCCCACGCTCAGACCCAGCTGAGCTTAGCCAGACTGAAAACAGCATCTTGCCCAGCCAGGCTGGGGGTCCCAGGACACTGGGAGCAAACATTTGGCTGCTGAAGCACAGCTACACAGGCTCCAGCTCACCCAGAGGTGTTGCTGCTTACTGCTGCAAGCATGGAGCCCTAACACAGATTTTATGGAAAACATGAATGTTTTCTGGTTTTACCCACTGTAAAAAGAATCCCCTCTTTTTATTTGGACCAATAAAATATAGGACTGGATTTTTGATCACCCCATTTTTCTCCTTTCTGAGAGAAATTAGATCTTTCCTAGTTTAGAAGAGAAAAATTCCTTGCATTGAAAGAGAATTGCTCCTTTCTCATGTACTGTAGCACAGGGGGCCCACTATGCAGTCAGATACCATTTTACCTGCAGTCTTCTATGGATTCTCCAGGCAGAGAAAGAAAGGAAAGAGGTTTCTAAACTGAAGATAATTTCTTCCCAAGGGATGTGGAACACATAGGTATAACCTGTATATCTCCTTTTCTTTCCATCACATTTCAGACAATTTTCCAATGGGCTTAAAGCCAGGACAAAAGCAAGAAGTCAGCCAAGTATTCCCGCTTCCTGAAGAACTCTGTCTGCATTTTGGAGCTCTAAAGTCCTGTGCCCAGCACAAGATGATGTGCAGGTCTGAGGTGCAAGCAAAATTGAATGATTAAAACATAAACACACCATTTTCTAAGCAGCCTCTTGATTTCTGCAGAAGGGGTATTGCACTTTCTCTCCCAGCAGTGGCAATCAACCACAAATACTTTGATATTGAATACTGGCATGGCTATATCCACAGACTTGCTCTTTCTTGGTTTGTCTAAGACAGGAAAATTATCTTTCTCCCTATTTTGCTCAGTGATTTATCCATTATTTTGGTGTTAACAATGATTTATTTTCTTCTCTCTAGCCTTGTAGTAGAAGATATGGTTGTTTGAAACCACAGAAAAGCTTTTGCACAGTGCATATTATCTCACTAACAAAAAGGTTTAAAACATGACTTTGCATCCTTGCATCACTGTGAAGACAGTATTGTTCTCCAAATGACCACTGTATTCACAGTGGTCTTAAAAGAAAGCAAATAGAAATGAAATACAAAATTATCTCCATTACACTTAGGCAGGCAAGAACTGGCTGAAAACAGAGCTGCAAACAGATAGAGTAGCAGTTTTATTCAGCAACTGGTCTTAAAGCAAAACTATACATTTGAGATACTAAAATGCCTAGAGAAGTGTTAGAACAACTTCCAGTTTCTCAGAATTAGGCAAGACTCATGAATGTTACCATCCTGATGGATATTTCTGAGGAAAAGCCTAGAGATGGTCATAAATAAAGCAAGAGGCTTTAAGAAGACAAAATCAACTGGATATGTGGGTGGAAATACAAATATTCATGGTAGTCATGGCATTGCATGGGGGTAATTGCTCACATCAACCCTGTCAGTAACTGCAGATATTTTATTAAATTTAAATATGAAGAGTCCACTATGGCATTACAAACATGGCACTTTCCATAGGAAGGGTACCAGTCAGCTTGCTACTGGAGAAATCATTATCTACACCTCTTCAGGGATGTTGGCTATGATATGCCCCTAAAGTCATACAATCTACAAAGCATCAACAATTCCATATGGAATCACAAATTATTTTCACATACTTATCAAAAGCCAGCCAGATGGGTACGTGGTTCTGGTGGAAATGTCCTGCATTTAGGCAACTGTAAATACTCAACCACCAGTAACAGATTTTAAACTGTCTCTGGAAAGTTGCTGGAAGCACAGATAATGTTCCTATAAATATTATTAAATCCAAGGTAACTCGAAGCAGAAATTAAGCTTCTCTAATTTTGCTTTCTAACTCACATGCTACCTATGTTAGTTAAGTGGGCTTCTCTCATGACCCAAGACCCCAGACAACTGCCCTGGGTACCCTCACAAGCTACTCATCCTCTGAGAAAACCTGTGTATGGCACTGGGCTTCATTTGGTACAGCAATCACATGAGAATGAGAGAACAGGAATCCAAGAACCATCCCCTTACTACAAACTGCTCAGTATTTTTTGGCAAAAGAGGTCTCAGAGGCCATGGTAGAGAAAAATATGCAAAGGAGAAGAAGGCAGAGAGTTTCTAAAATAGTTTTAGCTTACCCCATGTTATGTATTTTGTCCATCATGACATACACAAATGCTGGTAGAAGTGTTTCACGGCAAATGCAGGTCATTCTTGGGGATTTGGAAGAGGGAATAAAGTAACAAATAACAAGGTAACACATCGTTTTTGGTGTTTGGACCTCATCAATTTATGTGCACTTCTTGAAACAGTGCCCTGTGGAAACCTGTTTAAGTCACACACAAGGAATTGCACAGAATCCAGTACTTGTCAAACTGGAGTGTTCTACTTTGTGAAGAATTAACTTTGCCTCTCAAAACCATCTGTGGATCTGCAAAATTACTCATGGATAAGTTTATTTCCCTCTCTTTCCCATTAATCACAATCTGATTTACTTAATTTACTTAAGCCACGACCTCTTTTATGGATTCTTGAAAGAGAATGGATAACAGGAGAGACTAAGACTGGGCATTGAGAAGCATTTTTTCGCCAAGAAGGTGGTCAGCCATTGAAACAGACTTCACAGGGAGTTGGCCAATGCTCCAAGCTCATCACTGTATAGGAGGCATTTGGACAATGCCCTTAAAACTTGCCTTAACTTTTGGTCAACCCCTTAGTGATCAGGATGAGATGATCTTTGTAGATCCCTTCCAACAGAAATTGTCTATTCTATTTTGTTCTGTGCTATGCTATGCTGAAATGACTGTGGGATTCTGAAGATGTACGGAATTTTGCCTGGACACCACTAGTAAGCACTGCAATTCTTTTTGTTGTCATTGTTTCCATTAGTATTTAATTGATCATTCATGTTTTCATCCCTGAGAGAATACTGAATGAATTTTTGGTTGCGAAATAATATCTTGGTTCTTCTTATTCTAAAGAAAAATGGATGGTGATATAACAGCTACAATAAATACATCCTCAAAGTAAAATCTTTTCAGTTATAAATTTAAGCTTGGGCATTTGGATCACACTTCAAAAACCACAAAGTTTAAAGTTAACTGTAAATCTAATTTTTAAAAAAAGAGACAAAATAGCACATAAGAGGTGTGGTTGTTCATTTGATCTTTGCATGGCTAATAAAGGATCTGATGTGAATATTCCCTTATACAAACAGATTTTTTTCCACCATGTTAGTTAATGTTGAATCAGGCACTAAACAGGTCATTCAAAAGACCGTAGTTGAAAAGTTGAGTCATTGCAAAAAGGAAACATTTAGACTGAAGTAAATAAGAAAATGCACACATCATGACCCTTCAGACAATACCCTCTCTTTTTTTTTAGATACCACAGAATAATTGTGCCTAAAATGGGAAGTACATTGTTGTTGACCTGGAAATGTGGCAATCATTCTTCCATTCATCACGTGTATCCAAGCAGTACCTGTATCTGACTGCAGACAGAAATGGAAGCAATATCAGCAAATGAAATACTGTCCTTGGCTGCCAAGGGGAAAAAAAAAAGTAAAAAGAATAAAGAAAAAGTGATCTGGTTAAATACTTGTGATTCCATGTGTGGTTCAGCTCAGGAGCTGCATCTCTCCATTCTCTGACCTGGATGAACTTTCTGGGTGAGCTACCTTCTTCCTACCTTCCTGTTTGCTAGGGAAAACTGTCATGAGTTTATCAATCTTTGTTGTGCTACTAATGCAGCCTTCAGAACAGAAGGGTTGGTTCAAGGCATAAAAAACGTACCAGACTCTACATTTCAACCAAATACCTAAACAGAGGCACGTGTTAAGAACAATCCATTATGTGATGGATGCAGGCATCACTGGGATCATGTTGGCAGCAAAAAAAACCTGCAGGGAGAAGTTGCCTGCTTCACCATAGCTCCCAGCCACAAACCATCCTATCCCCAAAGCAGGAAAGCAGGCCACAGCCCCGTGCATCCTATGGAATTCTGCCATCACTTTAAATGCTAAATATAGAGTCAAGGACAACTTATACGGTTGTCCTTGACTCTATCTGTGAAGATAATTGCAAAGATAACCTCCATTTTCACCCACCCCAAAGTGGAGCTTCGTTATCAGCCTTTATGGAGAAAAATGTAAATAACAGAATATTTATGCTTGCTTGATTTACCTCTACATGCTCCCAGTGTTCCACCACCCAGAGCATTTAAGGGAACCACAAGAAACTGCTAAGAGTGGTTCAGGAGAGCTCAATAGTGATCCCACATAATTTAGGATTATTTAAGATTCTGGCAGGATACTCCAAGTGAACAAAGCATCATGTAGGAGCCAAATGAGGAAAGAATCTGGTTCATCCTAGTGTTGAAAGACGGCTGACCTTTGAGCAAATCCACTCATGGTTGTTATGTACCAGAGCAGTCCTGAAGTAAAGACAACAACAAATGATGCCTGGTGATGACAGCTAAAACCAGAGTCCTAAAACATCTATCTGCTGAGCAGAGCCAAGCCAAGCATCAGCTCGTGCCTCTGATCACAGGCCACCAAGAAAGAGCAGCAGCATTCCTTGGCACATTCAGGAGATCCCATAGCTATTTTTGACGACTACCAGGTGGTGGCCAGCCAATACATTCTGCAGATGGGCAGATGATCACATCTTGTTGCCAAAAAGCTTTAAGTGATTTACTCTTTTAAAGAGGACCAGAGTATTTCTAACCTCCGTCCCAGGCAGCAGCATCTCAGCAAAGGGTGAGCTGAGAAAAAGCGTCCAGCAGGTGATCTGTCACTTCAGTTTAATTCTCAGAAGATAAAGCAGAGCTTACAGTGTTCTTCCAACCTGCTCAGGGGAGCCTTCAAAGTTACCTGTAGACCTGGGGGAGGATTGTGTCAAGCCCATGAAGGTGCCTTTGCCACGGGTGAAGTTTTTCTGAACACAGACATGCTGTTGTGCAGTGCATCTCAGGCAAACAGTGCGAACATAAATCTGTTCAAATTTGGGGGGTGCTTTATGGAGAGCTGAAGACCCTTTGAGTAGCACGCTGCTGTCAGCAGAAAATAAATTGTGTGATCCTCATGCCAACTGGGCATCCCTTTTTGGCATTTTCAAACACAATGTCACGTAGGACGATGCCAGAGAAGTAGTCAGAAAACAAAAGAAACTGCAAGTCAGGGTCTTGCAAGTCTCCAGTGGAAATGGTATTCATGTCAAATGACACAAGTGTCAAACATGAGTCACTGCTGCCATTTCTCCCTTCCCACATGAGGGAAATGTATACTCTGTGGTCAAGGCAGAGCAGGACAGGATGATAAATACTAGCCAGTTAGATTCCAGTGCAAATGAGCTGTTAGGGTTTAATAAAAGTGTCTCTCTATAATGCATACTACATTTCCATAGCCCCAAATGAAGGACTGGAAAGTGAGTCCTGCAGCCAATGTGAGTTTACCAACATTTCAGTGGCAGAAAGCAATACTCTTGGAAAGCTCTCCTGAACCGCTGCCCGCATTTGGTAGCTGTGGTGACTAATACAAAGCTGCTGTTTTAAAAGAAGCATTAGGACAAGAAAGCTGCTTCATTTTCCTCCCTGATTGTAGGCCAAGTGCCAGCAGTGACTGACAGTTTGATCTGTCAAACAAGAAAGACAGCCTGATCTGTCAAACAAGAAAAGCTTAGGTTGGGGGTGTGATTATTTAGACATGAGAAAGGTGATGCACCTTTGAAAGTTTGTACACATAAAGCACGTCTTTTCATTTTGAGAGCATGGTCTCACATAAAAGGGGCTGCTTAAACTAAGAGCAAAGTGGGCCAATCTTCGGCCATTGCAGTATTGTGAGCAAGGCTCCAGCAGCTCACAAATGCCAGGAATCTGGCCTATTGTCTGCCTTTCTACCCCAAGTCATTGTCTGTGAAGTTTGCCTTCAGTGCACCCAAGTTTAGTGTACTTCAATAACTCAGTCAACAGAGGGAAGCAGATGGCAAACATTCCCTCCCAGGAGGCTGGGGTTTCTTTCTGGTACCTTAGTGATATGAGAGGTAATCCAGATGCAAACCCTTTGGCCAGCACCACTGTGCTTTGCCATCAGGTTTCCTCTCTTGTCAAGGCATCACTGAGTCTTAAAAGCCAAAGTGATCCAGTTTGGTTTTGGGACTAGCGGTGTACATGGTTTGAATCTTATCTTACTTCTTCAACAATTTGCCCAGAAAAAAAGTCTGTTGGGAAAAAAACTGCTAACACTGATCCTTCCCTGCTCATCTGGACACCATAAAGGCATGCATGTTGTTAAGGTCACACTTGTTAAGGTCACACTGTGTCATCCCAAGGATGTGACGTGCAGGCTGGGTTACCTCCAAGAATATAGGAGGAATTTCAGGGGCCAGGAGGGAGGATTTGCTGTGGTGCCTGAAAATGCTGTTATTTTTCAGGTATGCTTGTCTGTGAGCCTGCAGGACTCTTGACAGTTCAGTGTGCCCAATGCATTCCATTATTTTCTCATTTTTTAATAACACTTAATTCAAACTTATGAATAGTGACTATTTCACCAGAGCACAACCATAACCTGCCATCTGGAATAGGCATTTGCAGTGGTGCAATGCTTTACTCCATAGAGATACCAGTATAGCTCCAGAACAGAAAGATATTTTCTGACACTAGATTACTTACTGTAAGGGATATCTCAGTGTTCAGTGGCACAGAATTCATTATTTGTCCCTTTTGAACATGTCAGACTTTATCCCACAGGTTCCAGGGAAAAACAAAGATCTCCAACTGCAACTGTGATCTCATCTCCCTGAAGAGAGCAGGGTGAAACCTCTAATTATTACCCATGGTACCAAGTCTCTGTACAGGTTTCTTGGTTTGTTTTGGTTTTTTTAAGAAATCTTCTTTCCCTTATGCCATAAATGTTAGAACTGAGCCCTGACACAGTTGCTGGCCTCAGAGGGAGAGGAGGGAAAACCCAGAGAAATCAGCCCATTGCACCCCAACACGCAGAAAGCCGCAGAGATGTCAGGGCACAATGAATACTATAAAGTTCTTTGGTGGAACAAAAGCACCCTCATTGCAGTCTCATTCTCTTTTAAATCAACAGAGTTGTAAAAGTTATTTCTATAGGCATCTATTTTCCCTCTCTCATAAAATGGTATGAAAGCATTTCCCAAACAGCCCCGTCGCTATTGTGCGGCCGACGCCCCCGCCCCAAACGGCGTTCCTCCGCTCCCATGGGCCCTGCCACTGAATACAGCAATCCCTCTGCTGCCTCACAGCCTTCCTCCTCTTGTGAAAGCCACAGCATAAACCATAATCCATCCAGAGACATTAATCTGTGTTTTCTGTGCACTCCCTATTTTCTGTACACAACCTATTTTCCTATGTCCTCCAGAAAAGAGTTTTCCTACCCACTCTGAGAAGGGTTCATCTTTCTCTCCTTACCAAGGATTGCAAAACAAGTCCTAACAAGTCCTAATGGCCTTTTTATTTCCCCTGACATCATCATGTGAAGACCACTTGCCCAAGGTTATAAGGGCTCCTTGTTCATTCCTTGAATACGTCCCTGCATCACTCCAAGTTAGAGATTGGCCATTTTAAGCAACAGAGCCATGTGTAGGCACAAATGCCTTGCTGAAGCCTCTAGTTGTTTATTAGTGCTACACATTTGTCACTGCTCCTGGTATCAGATAGTAAGAGCTAGAGAGGCAACAGAAGAGAAGCAAGCAATTAGTTAGGGGGAAAAAAATCTGTGGTATTGTTTGTGCCCAGGGAAGGCTGTAGGAGCACAGGGGCTGTGTCTGCAGAAATTCAGGATCTGGGCCACCTTGTGTAAAAGGAGTGATGTTTTATTGTCAGCTTCTCATCCAGGTAATTACATTCATTTCATGAACAGAGGCAATTTCAGTCAGAATAAAGGTTCAGCCTTATCTGATAGTGATCCTACCTCTTGTGTCCAAGCAGCAGGCACATCACACAGGGTTAGAAACCACCATGATGTTTCTGGCAAGTGAGGAGGATTGAGGGGACCATCCCCTCCTTTCACACATGGGCCCATTTTCTCAGTCCTTATCTCTTTCCACAGTCTCAACAAGTTTCCTTTCGTGCCTTTAACTCCTCCCAAAGCTGCACTCTAAATGCCAATTTTCACATCCTAGACATTCTTATTACTGCACATCCCAGCCAGCATCTCACCATGTGCCTACCATGATCCAGTGCCACAATGGCCATCTGTGCCATCTCAACAGAGTTTCAGCTGTACAAGCCCCATGATCACAGAGAGCCCTCAAACGTGTATTTTTCTCCCCTTAAACCCATTTTTATCTAGATCTGGTCCACATGAAGATCACCTATATGTCACCACTTATCCCTCCCTGCTGAAGTGGTCTGTGTAGCAAATCAAAGACCTTCAGCCCTACTAATAAACCATACACATGATGATCTGAGACATCATAACTGAAGCCATGCCTTCAAATTATTTATTTAAGACCTAGTACATAACATTAAAAAGACTGTGTTAGAAATACAATGTTGAGGTTTGAAGTCAAACACAAAAAAACACATCTAAGGGAAGTATTAATTTTGCTTACAAAACCTGTTTCATTCCAAACACTGGCTGGATTTCCTTTCTTCAGGGTGCAGTGAAGGGGTCTGGTTGTTGCTGAAATATCTGAGTGTGTTAGGAAACTTTGGAGTGGAAAATAGAGTCTTAGAGTTAAGGGCAAAGTGGGAACTAGATTTTTTGGTGTTTGGGGGTTTTTTGGGTTTTTTTACTTCCATTTGCTTAAGTGCTGTAGGAGAGTAGAAAAAGACTTCCTAAACATTCCCTGTGCTGAAACTTTGACATGGGAAGTAACTCAGGCTGATATGAAGAACTATTCACCCTCTGGGGCTTCCAGAAAATCAAGAGCAGCTGTGCTTTGAATCCAGAACTGCTGCAGAAGTCCTGAAGAAAAAAAACCAACTCCCTTTGAAACACCTCTGCCAAGAAGCTCGACTATTTGATTTTCAACTTTCTGAGTCCCAACTTCTTACCCAGAATATAGTGCTACACCTCTGCAGTACACTGCAAATACCACCCAATTTTGGGGACAGGAAAATGCAGTAGTGTTGAGACTAAAAAGCCCTGGGGATAGCGAGCTTATTAATGAAAACCTCCTCTTTAGAATCAGGCTTCAACAGAAAAGGGGTCTCAACTTTTCCCTGTTGCCCTACTCACCCACCTGGACTATGCTTCATTCTGCAGCTTCTGCTATCTTGGAGAAAAGTCAGGCCAGGTGTTGCACAGAAGTTCAGTGTACAAAATTAACTTCATCATCTCTCCCTGTCCCACAGGATTAATAGCAGTGTTGCAACAGTAGAAATGAGTGAGGAGCAGACATTGTCGCCAAAAAATTAAATCTGAGGTGGCACTAGCCCCTGGCAAAGTCTTCTCTGGCCTTTTTCAGTCAGTCAGACATAGTTGTTAAGGGAACATTTTTGGGGATGTGTCAAATGCAATCTCATAAAAATCTCCTTTCTGATGGGAGTTTTAGGTTATAAAAGTTAATGCAATGCAGATAGTTGAGTTGAACAGGCTGTTTCCCAATAGACTCTGGTAGAAAAAGTATTGCATTATATAAACCTTGAATCACAGCTTTCTCAGCAACTGTTTGGTACAGACTGGGTATCTATCTCAGGAAAGGCAATGAAAATAGTATGGAGAGAAGGCTGCACTTCCTAGGAGAAGACCTGGAAATAAGATGGGGATTTTGAACCTTTTTTTTTTTCCGTCTAAAAAGCATACAGCCAAAAGGAAAGCTAAAGAATAATTTTATTATTGCTCCCTCTTTATTTACAAAAGAAGCATAAAGCCAGACTGTCTGGCTAGCACATTATGAGGATACTGATGCTGTTAAAAAAAAAAAAAAACCCACAAGGGAAAAAAAAAGGGAAAAAAAAAAAAAACACAAAAAAACCCAAACCCACAAACAAAAAACCCCAGAGATTTTTCTACCCGGAAACCTGTTGTGTCACTCCTTCAGCTTTGTCCCTGGGGGCACACCATGGGAATTCCCAGTCTTGGGCCCCTGTGGCTCTCAGCCAGCCCTGCCATTGAGGCTGTGCTTTCAGCCTAGGATGTTGCTGTGCTGCAGGGGCAGAAAATAAGCCTTCAGTGTGTTTCCTGGCAGGATGAGGTTGGGTCTGAGGGGGCTGTGTAAAGAGTCCTGCAAACCTTTGTCAGCACTGTGAAGAAGCAGGGAGCCTTCTTACCTCCCAGAGAGCAAAGAAAAATCAAACAATCTTTGTCTAAACCAGCAATAACCCTAAGTATTCTAAAGTGCCATAACATATTTTGCTTTAGTTTCTTTCATGGAGTATCTTACTCATCCAGGGTCCTCACAGCTTCAAGGCTGGCTGAGGAAAGTGAGTGAGATTTCAACTGTCTCCTTTGAAACAAGCACAGATCTAACAGGTGAAGGAATGACAACCTTTAGCTTTACATCTACAATCACACCAAGGTGTACTTGGTTAACTTGGCTCTCCAAATCCCAGAACACATTTGTAGCCACGTGGCAGTTCAGCCCCTGGCTTCGAGTGGGAGCTGCACCTGCCCCCTGCTCAGCCCACACTGGTTTGTGTGGTGGGAAAGGTCTGTGCAGCTGGAACTGAAGTAGGGAGGGCCAGATTTTGGAAACCTATTGGAAAAGTTTGTCTTCAAAAGAGCTTCTCTTTCTTCTTGCGTGGCATTTACAGCACAACGCTGACCAATGCACCTTCCCCTGCCCACATCAACCTAGTGGATATTTGGGTTTGGCCTACAGGTACATGCACCATTAGCATCTTCACCTATTCCAATCCTTAACAGGGTAAAGTTTAATCATTCTTATTCCTGCTGCTATTTTGAGGAAGAAAAAGAGTCATTCTGTCATTGCGTGCTCCAGAAAACATAAAAGTCTCTAAGGAGCCCAGGCTTCCTGTTACCAATGCCTTAAACTTTGCCCCACCTCTGGGAAGCACAGGCAGCTCTAGTGGAAGAATGTCATCCACTCTAACAATTGATTTTCTTATGTACAATAACGTCAGACCTTTTAAATAAAAGGCTGACCTGTCTCCTTCTAAAATAATTCATCTGTTTTATGGAGTGTTGTTCTGATTATATACAATTCCCACAAGAAGGGAAGTACCTTTAAAATAAGGACTATTCAGTACTAGTACAGGATTTCCTCTTGTTGTTGATAATTTCCTCCTAACAGAAGACGCAATGAATCCCAGAGAAATTCAAAGGGGCAATCTACAGACAGTTGGGCTTCTACATTATACAGGGAACATTGTTCAATCATATTGATGTTTTCCTGATGGAGTAAAAAAC
Organism: Brachypodius melanocephalos; assembly: GCA_013398615.1. Classification (NCBI taxonomy): domain Eukaryota; kingdom Metazoa; phylum Chordata; class Aves; order Passeriformes; family Pycnonotidae; genus Brachypodius; species Brachypodius melanocephalos. The sequence goes on from VZSR01001685.1 coordinate 28,223,643, forward strand.
ATATATACCTGCTGTGCAGCATATAAAAGAGCTCCTACAGCACACATTTCAGTTCTCTTTTCTACATTTTAATCACTATCCAATCCCACAAACTCTCACATAACCATCCCTGAACAGCAACAAATGACTTTTTTTCTCTCTTTTCATCTTTTGCTATTGAAATCCAGCCTCTGAAATAGCCTCTGCTGTAAAAGAAGGCAGGCTTGGTGACAATGAGAAGATTACCCAGTCACTATCAGCACAATCTACAGCAGATATATATAACATGAAAGAAGTTCTGTGTTCTCTCTACCAGATGTACCTTGACTCCGAAAGAAGTTCCATATTCACCTTCACTAGAAGGGCTCATTTTCCACTACTGGTCAGAACATGCACCTGCTCTACTTACATAATTGTGAAGGAGACCTCATACCTACATAAATGGCTAATTCATGCTGAGAAACTCCATATCAAAACCCAGGAGCAAAGTGGCAGCACTAACAGCTGGGTGGTAACTGCTGATGAAGGCTGATGGGTTTGTGGAAGAGGCTGCCAGTCACTAGATGTTTTTATCAGTTATTCAGATGTCTCAAATTCTCTGCCAACTTGGGTGAAGCCCCATCTCATGCTTTAATTCCTTGAGCTCCTTTCACTTACCTGACTGGACTGTACAAATGCAATCAGTAAACAATGCTATGATGCATTCCTACAGCAATTGACTGTCCATCTAGCCCTGGTTTCTCCTCAGCCAGTGGGATGACCCATCAAATTTGATGAAGACATTCACATGCATTGTTTCAGCATCTCATTGGTTTTAAATAACATGCCTCACTCTGTGTATGTTGCTCCTACTGAGAAAAATTAAAAGTACTGAGTGCTACCTTCCCTCTCTAAATTCTGTACATACTGGCATGCAGCTTATTTTTCCACCTGATGTCAGGTATTTCCGTATCTTTGCCACAGGCAATGCACACAATGCATCTCTTCATTCATCTGTCCACAGCTTCAATTTTCCTGATCCTAGAGATCAGCCTTCCTTCCTTCTCCTGCCATTCTCTTGCAGAACTGCTTCACCAACTTTCCTACTCCCAACATCCTTTCTTCTGTGAAAACAGAGCAAAACAGAGAAATGCACATACCTGTTTAACCTGTTACTAATGTTTGTGCCCAGACTTTACAGCTTACCTTGGAGAAGCCACCTGGAAAGCTCCAAGAAGTCTCTTCAGTGCAGAGAGTAAAGCACGGTCTGCAAAGTCTTCCCTGTGCTGAGGCTGCCTCAATGAGCAAGAGGTGTGCACAACTGGTTCCAGCTATTCTCCCCTTCCTTGCCAGAAGGTTTCTCCTGAAATGAGCAGCCTGGTCAAAGGCTCTGAAAAGGTCCAAGCAATGTAATGTGGTTAGGGAGTCTACAAGGAGGACAGAATGCTCCCCCTACTCAGCTGTCCTGAGCACTTAGATAAGCCCCTCCTGAATTATACAGCTGTGTTACATGATTTACCAAGATAAAAAATAAGAAACAGCTGGAAGGGAACCTATGTCTAAGAACTTTGCTTTGAAGGCTTGGGCAGACTGCACACTGCAGGGGTCAGAGCAAGGCAGTTTGATCCACTCCTTCAAGCTGCACAAATAATCAGCAGAATTTGCTAGACAAAAAAAATCACAGGACTAGATGGAATAAGAGAGAACAACATATAACACCCAAGCACTTCCTTAATAAAAGCCTTCACCAAATGAACACTTCAGACTCCCAAAAGACATCTTTGAGGACCTGTATCTTACAAGGCATTGGCATTTCAACATTTATGACTGCAGACACACTACTATATTGCAAGCATGAGTCAATGCCCACATCTTCTGGCTCCAGAAGAAAGGGACTGGTCTAATTTTTATTTATAAGCTGGGCCAGAGGAGAGAAAGTCATTCAGTTACAGGCAAAGCACACATAGACCCTGCGAGGTCAGGTAGGTTGGTTAATGCATGAATATATTCATGCCTTAGTGTACTGAGTCACAAATACCACAAATTCATCTGCATCCTTTCATGTAAGACCTCAGAAAAGGGCTTTGTACATAATTTTTGTTGCCTTCCAGCACGAAGCCCATGGCCTCTCCATTATTCACTAGAGAATTCCAGCGCCATGTAGAGCATGTTGCAATCCAAGCTGGGAGTTTCTGGCAATAAACATTTGTGAGTGTGCACACAGTATAAAACAGGAAGAAGGATTTCAGTTTATCTGTGTTCACTTGGGCTTATTTTTTGCTTGGGAAAAAAAAAAAAAAAACAAACCACCAAAAAAACCTGGCAGACTTCCCACCACTATGCAATAGTCTAGGAAGTCTCCTGTCACCTAGGGACTCACATGCTGATGTGTGAGTGAAGAGAGCAATAGGCAGGATTCATGGGGTTTTCAGCATGATCCTAATAAACTCTGTCATGCTACCAGTGTTAAGACAGGAGTGCTGAACAGAAAGTGTCGTAAGAACTACTGACAGCTTCTTTCCAAAAGCTAAAAAATGTCACTTCCATCAGCTATTCCTTTACGCCAAAGCACAGAATGGATTTCCAGAGGTTTGTATCTAGTTTTGTGCAGCATTTACCAGCCTTTTAAATTTATTCTGCACTCCAAGCCAGCTTCCTTAATAAAGGAAGATAGTATTAGCTTATATAAAGTACCATATCATCTTATATCCTACACAAAGCTTTAGCCTGAGGATTTTCAGATGGACACATTTCATCTAAAGCAATGATGGTGGCTGGGGGGTCATGGGATCAAGACACAGATGCATTTCCTTTCTTTTCCAGCATCTCTGTGGTCAAGCTTGTGCTCCTGAATTGCTCTTTTGCAATAGGGTAAACAAGTAAACGTTTCGAACTCTGGATATATCTATTGCCTAGAGAAGCAAGCTTATTTTTGCCTTTCTTGGTTTCCCTTTAGCAACCTAGCATCCTGTAAGAAAAAATATAGCAGAATTGTACTTTTTGATAAATACCGGTATTTAACATTCATATAGAAAATTTCCAGCTACAACTGCCTGTTGAGGAAAGGAGACCAAACATTGCCATACCTGTTTCACTGCTGGCAAAACAGATATACATTAAGTGATTGCTAAGATGGATTTACAAAGTTAGCAGCAGCCCTGGACTCATAATCCTGGTGTTTCAGCTTCTGGGCCATGCATTTCCCATTTGAATTACTAGTTTTTGTGAGTTGGTGGAATTCATTCATCTCTTTCTATGATAACAATCAATAGATTTTTGAATCCCTAAAAATTAATATAGAATTACTGCAAAAGTTGAATTAGGACTTTTCATTAATACCTTTGTCATTGGTAACAGAAAGAGAAGACAGTGGATATAGAGACAAACACCAGCAGCAAAACTTTTATTGCACTTTGCTTCTGAAGTCCATTCAAGGGTAGGACAGTGGGACAAAAATAATTATAGGGGTCTTTCTACACAAAAGAGCCAGCTATTTAGAGGGAGGCAAAGTCATTTGAATGTCAATGAAATAACCATTAAAAGGCTGAGAAGCATTGCCATTTATTAAAAGATCTAAAGAATAGTTGCATGCACTATAGCAATCTTCTAGGTAGGAGTTGTTAATTTGCTATAAAAACCTGTTAGGGACAGGGCAGAGCATAATTAAACAGGAGACAATACACACTGTGAAAGGAAACTGGATTTGGAATTTTACAGCCTCTTATTTCAGGTTTCTACATGAAATACTATGCTCTATAATCTCTCCTTAATAACACCTATGTATTTCTAGCTCCCACAGTGTTTTGCATTTCATTTCCAGCCGTGGTCTCCTACAGCCTCAGAAGGAAGGTAAAACAAGGTTACGCACTTGAACGCTCTCCCGCTCTTTCCAGCCTCACAGCAATCCCTCTTCCGAGAAAGTCTCTCATCAATGCCACTCCTTAATTGGCCTGAGAGCCCCTCTTTAAACAAAGCTCTCGTCTCCCACAGGGCCGAGTTCTTTCTGCTATTCTGGCAGAGCTAAATCCAGACAAGGATGTGCCATTTACCAAAACAAGTGTACTATAAATTCAAATTTGCAGGAAAGAAGTAAAGTACTTCCAGAAGTTCTGCAGGTAGAGAGTTGCAGACGGGAGAGAGTGCATCAGGAAAAAAATCTAACTGCCTGTAATCCTGTCAGGTTTTTACTCCAAGCAAAGGTGTTAGACGCTGGTGGTACCACTCAGTAACAGATACAGGATCAGTGGGAGATATGGGGTAGATTCTGCACTAATGAACTGAATGTGATCAGAACCTCACTGTAAGTGACAAAACTTCATTACAGAGCTATAGGACAGATAAAGACTTCATGAGTTACAGAATAGGACGTCATATTTGTAAAGATGATCACTTTTTAATGTTAATACAAGTCACTAAGAATATTCAAGCGCACTGCAGCTTTAACCTCCTCTTTTAGCAAAAACCCCGGTATCTTGGCTCACTGCCCACACGTTGCCAGGCACATAAAAGTGATGTGCAAAAGAAATCCTACATTTTCCTTCCCTTGCCTGCTACTCCAAGGCACTGTGGTTCTTCATGTACTCAGCTAGCACAGCTACACATGCCATCATATCTGAGAAGAGTAAATACAAATGCCCACAGCAGGACTAAAGCAATTGTTCGACATCTGTGACACCCACTGCCATAGAACTCTCCATTGATATATATTAGACAAGCATGTCATTTAAAATACTTTGTTCTTTCTCCTTTATTTAGCCACAACACAGATACAAGAGCAGGCAAACCCCTTCCAAAGGAACTCACCCGATAAACCTGTTCAGATTAAGATTCTCATGAAATCAAGTAAAATATATGTACATGCACACACTCTCAGGCACACAAGAACACAGCAGAACCCTTACAAAATGAGGAGTGGCACTTAACTGCACCTAAAACGCAATAGAAACATCACCCAGTTAGGATGCATCTGTCAAGCAACAAGGCTGTGCACTGAACAGGTTCCCACTGTACCATTCCATTGGCTATTTAAATACCAGCATCAACTGTTTCAGCTGAAAATTTGAAGTTGACAGAGAAGAGTCTGACCTCAAATGCCCAAGAATTCAGGCTAGCAGAACAGTTACTCCACTGTAACTCAAAGCAGGATCTGGCCCTAAGAAATGAAGATGCATGTGACCACCTCCAGCTGGGAGATTACTGCAGGTGACAACTTTTAATATTCATAACTTCCCCAGCAACTAAACCCACCACCAATACAGCGTGCAGTTTTGCACCCTCCCCATGCATACTGCTCCTTTCGGTAGAAGAAATAGTGTAGTGGTTCCAAGAAGTGAGCAACTATCTACTAGGGACAAGAATAAGACTGCCAAATATACCAAACTGCTTCAGAAGAAAGAGGAATTGGGCTCTCAGATAAAGCTGGTCAAGCAGGTCCATCTGATTTGTCAACGCTTTGCTCAGAAATATAAGACTCAAATATAGTTTACAAAAAGAGTAATTCTTTATAGAACATCTCAGTGTCAAAATACTAACAAAAACACAGCTTGTAAATGCTGAGAAGAATGGTCTTGGAAAATCAATAACAAAACTAGGCCATTGCTAACAATAATAGGTGGTATCTCTCCATAAAAAGCCAGTCTGATGTACTCAGGAAGAAATGAAACATTTGAAACAAACTGTTTACAAAAGTGACTTAAATGCTCAGCAGAGGTCTAACACAAGTGTTAACAAACCACTATTGTAATTTTATTTTTGGACAACTTCAGCAACTATTAGAAAAAAAACAAAACAAAACAAAACAAAAACGTGTTAATACAAAAATGTAGAAAACAAAAAGAAAAATCCAATGAGACAGTTTTTTAGACAAACTCAGTTAAGATGAAGCTGTACCTTTGTCCCAGTTACTAAGAACTTCAACTTTAAGGGTGGCATAACCCAGCTCAGCTAGGTTTATAGGCTTTCCCACCCTTGTTAAAGAGTCAGTTCTTAGAAGGCGCCAATCTCAGTCCCCCAGGGTCTGTACGGTTTGCTGAGAGTTGCTGACTGCGTTGCTGTAGATGGGCTCAGCACGTTGGGGGACAGCAGATGAAAGGAGCCAAACGAAAAGGGGAATGCAGACAAAGATGCCATGGAGGAGAGAAGAGGAGGAGACAGTTTGGTAGTAGATGTGACCACAGGGAGCACTGGTCCGACGCTGCCATTTGGGGGCACTCTGAGTGAGGAAGTTTCAGCATGTGGGGCAGCAATTCTGCTCTGGTGATGTGGTTCTGTGGAAGATGCTGTAGTGCTGGTGTTACCATGCCCACTTTGAGCCAGCAGCAAGGGGTGAGGTATGTGAGGGTGATGTCCAAAGGCACTGCCCCAAGGAATGTGTCCAATGCCAGTGTGTGCACTACTCGCTGCTTCCCGCTGAGAGGCGTAGTTGTTGAGATGAGACACAAGTCGGACCCGCAGAGGATCAGAGGCATCCAGACCCTCGATGATACTCAGGTATCGAGCAACCTCAGCCAGGCACTCTCGAAATCCTAGACTCCGATAGTCCATAGCCAAAGCATGGGCATCAAAATAACCTATGAGAAAAGAGCAGAGAATGAAATCTCAAGATGTTGTTTGCTAGTCATTGTCTACAAGTAGCCTCCCCACTCCACCCTCCCCTATAAGCATATTTCACTTGGATGTGGTTAGAATTCGCAACCATAGACTAGCTGCCAAGCTCCTTTTTTTTTTTTTCTTCCTTTTTTGTTTAACAAGCTTTTCTTTTAAATCTGTGCTGTGATGCTGCAAGTCCCAAGACCAGTCACAGACTGCCATTTTTAAACTGGAATTGCTCACTGACACTGGAGGAAAGTATTTTTGTTCTTTCTATGTCTCCCTTGTGCAAATAAAACCACAGCACAGTGAAATTCATTAGAAACGCAAGTCTTAACTTATCAGGAGACTTAAGCAGGCAAAGTATTTTTTTCTTAAAAGTTCCTTTCAGCATTTTTGCTAAATCTTTTCACCACTTACTTCATCCTGTATTTTTACCTAGTTCTGTTCTGAACTTTCAGAAAATCAGAGAAACAAGCCTTACACATCAATAATAACTGTTTTTCAAGCTGCCAAAAGCTGATTCACTTCATAGCATTGACACACTGGTAGAGAAACTTGCAGTCACTCTCCTCTAGAATAACTCTCTCCTCAGAGCTACCACTGCAAAACCTTTCAGTGCTGGTGATGCCACAAATCTTGTCAAGCAGAGAAAGTCTCTAATTCCTGATGAAACGTGAGAGAGCTGCCGTTCACTTTCTGCCAATGCTGGGGAATGCGCTGCTTGCTCTCACAGCAGCCTCCCTGCAGGGCTGCTGACTGTCACGCACAAAACTTTACCTTTCCCTCCTGCTGTATGCAGCATTTTCAGGTGATCGACAGTCATCTGCAGAATCTCTGCTTTTTCCAGCTTGGCTGATCCCTAGGAGAGAAGGGAAGGCACGAAACGTTTTAAGCAGAACCAGAGACGTTACCGAGGGGTGACGCTCCCTCCTGGGAAGGGATGAGGGGCGCAGCGCGGAGGGTCGCTGGGCGCTACCTGCTTCTCAAAGGCGCTGGGCACCAGCCTCCTCAGCTCGGACAGGCTGTTGTTGATGCGGTCGCGGCGGCGCTTCTCGATGATCTAGGGCAGAGAGCGGGGGTCAGCGGAGCCGTGCCGGGCTGCGGGGAGCCGCGGCCGGCCGGCGGGCACTCACCCCTCGGCGCCTCTTCCTGGCCAAGATCTGCGAGGTGGTGGAGGGAGACATGGAGCCCGCGGCCGAGCTCAGGTTCCTGCGGGGAGCAGCGGAACACCGGTCACGGCGCGGGTTCGGGGGTGCCGGGGCTCCGCGGGGCGGAGGGGAGGGAGGGGGCGCGGCGCAGCCCCACGGCGCCCACCCCGCCTGAGCTCACCCATTCTCGTCTGCGCTCTCCTTCTCCACCTCGACGGCCTCATCCAGCTCCTCGCTGTCCGACGAGCTGTACTCGGGGTGCGCCCGCTTCATGGCCCCGACGGCAGGGACGGGGGCGGCGGGGCGCGGGCGGCCGTCGGGAAGGCGGCGGGCGGCGGGGCGCGGGAGGAGCGCGCCCAGAGCGCGTCCCGCGCCTCGCCCGGCGCCCGTCTCTCCCATGGAGTTCCCACGCCTGGCGGGCAGGCAGGAGGCAGCGGGCAGAGACAGGGAGGGACGCAAGGAGGCAGGGAGGGACGGAGGGAGGCAGGGAGGGACGGACGGAGGGACAGACGGAGGGAGGGAGG
>VZSR01001685.1:28231963-28329407 GCA_013398615.1 Brachypodius melanocephalos
TGGATGGATGGATGGATGGATGGATGGATGGACGGATGGAAGGACGGATGGACGAATGGATGGAAGGATAGCATTGGGCAGGGGTGGGAATGCGGCATGTCCCCAGCTGGAGAGCCAGTGTGGGTGCTGTGGGTGCTGTGTGGATGGACAGGGCAGGGCAGCACCCTCGGGGCTCCTGCCAGTCCTTCCCTCAGCGCCTCCTGCTGAGGTCCCCAGTAGCCTGAGCCCAGTGGAATCACGGCACCCTGCAGAGGCTGATGAAGTTTCTGAGGGCTTCCCTAAGGCAACAAGGGAGAACTGAGTGAGGAAAGTCACAGAATAAACCAGGTTAGAAGAGACCTCTTGTCGACTAGACAATGGTTAGTGCCACACCAAGTGCCACACCAAGTGCCACATCCACTCTTTTCTTGAACTCCTCCAGGTACGGTGACTCCACCAGCTCCCTGGCAGCCCATTCCAGGTATCACCTTTGCTGAGAAGAAATACTTCCTCATGTCCAACTTGAACTTCACCTGGCACAGCTTAAGACTATGCCCTGATGTCCTGTCCCTGGTTGCCTGGGGGGAGAGGCTGACCTCCACCTGGCTACAACCTCCTTTCAGGGAGTTCTAAAGAGTTATAAGGTCACCCTGATTCTCTTCTCCAGGCTAAAAGAAGAAGGGGAACGCCTGGGTGAGAGTAACTTGGCCTCCTTCAGAAAAAAAATAAATAGTGAAAATGGTGGCTAAAGCCTGAGAGCTGGGGAGGCTTTAACTTGGGGTTTTTCAGTTTGTTGGCAATGCAAGGGGAATCAAGGCATCTCTCTTCCCTGCATTCTTCTAAACTGTAAATCTGCCAGCCACATCTTTTCCTTGTCTACTCCCCCCACCATGTATTGTGGCAGTGGGCAGAAGTAGGAACAGTTTTTAAGAAGCTGAAAGCACATGGCATTTGCTGCCAAGAAGGGAGGAAAGGCAGGAAAGGTCAGCACTGGATTCAGGATATCTGGTTGGCACACTCACCATGAGTACACGCTGCCTTGCACTCAGCAGGGCCCTAAGCCTGAATGCTGTATTTCCCCAACAATTCCTCTTCATTCTGCCAGCTTTCTCAGGCTGAGGTACTGGAAAAATAGGACAGGTGAAATGAGGGTGTACTCTTTGAGGTGGTTTCATAATAATTAAATTTTCATTTACATGGAGACTTTCAACTAAGGCTCCCTTCTAGGTTGATTCTTCCGCGTTTCACAATCGGATGGACTGGAGGATGAACATCATGTGAGAGCAGAGGGCTGATGAACCCAGATTTCCCATTCTAAGGGCCTAGCATAACTACCTTCGACCTCCCATTGGTTTAAGTAAAAGTTACCAGTACAGGATTGCCTCAGATTTCATGGAGCTGCCCACATTTTTGCAAAGCATCTCAAGTAGGAAGGAAATGGAAGCAGGGATCAAGCTAAAAGTAGTAAAAGAGCTGTAGTTAAGAAGATAGAAACAGTCCTGCAGCCACCTGTAAGCAGCTAACAGAAGATCACATAAAATTTCTATCCCCACATTATTTTTTTGAAAAGCTATCATTTCTGTGGTGCTTTAATTAAGTTTGTGTCAGCACTTCTATTACATCCACCTTTCCAGCCTCTATATTCTTGTTGTGAAACTTGTCTGCCTGCACCACTTGCTTTTACAGGTCAGTGAAAGGCACAGTGACGTTCGTGTCTTTCTGGCCTGCAGACTACACATCTGAGTTCTCCCATCCAGGCACATATATGGCTTCTCCTACTATGGAGAAAACAAACATGGTAGAAGAAGTTCCTTAGGATTAAGCATCAATTACTTGAGAGTAGAGGCGTGGCCACCCAGGTTCCCAGCAGCTGGATCCTGGAGCTGCCCCTGTCTGTAGCTCTGTGAACCACTGGGGCCAGGCAGCCTCCAAAGAAGATTTCTGAGCTTGTGTAGACACTGACTTCTGCAAATGATTTACAAGAATGGGCAGGTAGAGTGTAGCTCTGCCTTTACACAGTGTGAGCAATAGCAGTTGGCTATCAGCAGCTGTGGGAAGATAGGAAACCTTTCCCTGTGTGTGGCTTCCACCTTCCCATCCAGCACTAGGAGGAGCAGAGAGCAAAACCAGCTTTAAATTGCTCTTGTGCTTTTCTGGTGCTGGGCATGGATCCACAGCGTTGGTCTAATTGTTAACCATGCCCGAAGGGAGATTTTATTAGCCCAAAATTACCAACACGCCAGGACAGGGCTGTCATACATCTCTTTCACCAGAAGGGCAGACAGGAGAGCAGCCCATTGCTTACTAAAGCCCAAGGAAATTAAAACAACAGTGCACAAGGTGACACTTCTAAAGAGAGTTGAATTTCAGCCCCCACTGATAGCTTTGCACCAATAAGGCAATGAACCTCAGGAGATGACAACCTTCTCTCTTGTCCTCTACACAGCCACCGTGCCTCCCTTTTCCCTGTTTCACACTGCAGTGCCCTCTTGCCTTCTACATGCCCACCTCCTACTGCAGCCACACTGTGCCTCAGTCACCCCACCACCCAGATATTTCATCTCACACCCTTCCTATCACACACACCACCACACTTGACTCGTCCCTGTTGCCCCCTCACCCCCCCACCCCTGCCCCAGTTTCCCCATTGCTTACAAGTCTGGCACAACTCAGCATTTCCAAGGGTCTACAGTCACATCTGACCCCTAGTGCTGGAAGCAGGAATGGTAGGACGGGGTAAAGCCCTCACCCCAAAGCAGACACTCAGGTTTGAGACATGCAGGAGCTCTAGTGGCAACTGTCCTTTGGAAGACAGTGGTGCTAGTTTTTGTGTGCACCTCATATTTTTCTTTGTTGGATGCCCCCCTATAGTGATTTCAGTGGTACTCAAAGTGCTCTGAAATGCTGTTGTTTGTTGCTGCTGCAGACTTCCCTCCAGCAGAGACCTGCCATCACTGACCCTTGCTCTAGTGTGTGTGTGTGCTAAATTAACTTCCATCCCCTTCCTTTAGGTTTTCTCTCCCAAGGGAGCAAGTGCTTTGAAGAGTAATCCCGTCAACCTGTCACCCCAAGTCCTGGAAACTCGTTGTTGCTATGGTTACTGTGCCCAATTCAACTGGTGGTTCTGGCACTCACATTGCAGGCAGGCAAAAACATCAGAACTCCCCCCTGGCCTCCCCTCCTTGCATATATCCAGCTGCAGCATCAGCTCTGCAAGCAAGAAGTTGCTGCTCCCAATCTTGGATTTTTTCTTTATGGAGTTTTGGCTAAGTGTTGGTTGTTGGTGCCACTGACATAGGGCAAAACTACTTATCACAGATCAAATGGAAGTGCTGGAGAAGTGAATGGGAGTGACAGAGGAGGGTTTTAGACTCCTTGCATGATCTGTTAGCAGTACTGCGACTATAAATGTGTTTCCTCAGGAACTGAACACTGACATTCCTGTCTGCACAGGCCAGAGGTACAAACAGCCAGCTCAGGAGTTAGGCTGGGTTGCTCTCCAAGCACACCGGCCCCAATTTCTGCCGTGCAGGTGCTGAGCGTCTTTGTGCTGGAGCCATTGCCGCAGCAGAATGATGTAAACATCACACATTCACATTCATCTGTAGTGATAGCCAGATCATCAAGACATTCTTCTCTTCAAGCTGGCCAAGGACAGGGATAACATTTACATCAAAGTCTTCACAGTAAGCAGAATGCTCCAGCTGCAATGCTTCTGCTGCAGGATGGGTTTCAAGTGTCATATTTTGGAAGCAGTGTATAGCTATGAATAAGCAAGACTAGCACTGTCAGCACAGTAAGAGCAGCAGTGTAAACAGATATCTGTTCTGGGTGGCTCCAAGAGGTTCTCTTTGCTCTTACCTGCTTAGGCCTCAGCTCATCTCCAAAACCAGACCTGGGTTATAACTGTGCAAGAGGCTAACCCATGAACACACATTCAAGATGCTGACAGGCAAAGCTACCTCACATTTCATCAGCCCTGTGATTGAGGTGGGAAGAGACAGATTGGCTATTTTATTACCTGGTTTCCTTTCCAAAAAAATTTGCCTCTTTTCTTTTTTTTATGCAAGGTTTCATGTGATCCAAGGCTCTTACAGATGTCAGCTTCTTCCACAGATATCCCTTCTTCCATTCCCACAGCACAGGCTGTCCTGTGGAAAGACACTACAAGACACAGGGAGACCCTACAGGAGGAATGACACCAGGTGAGGTTAATTAATGGCTGTCTCACAATAGATGCAAAACTTGACATGGCACAGTGTAGAAAATTCTGGTTTGACTTGCAACCACCTTTGATCCTAATCACGGGAAAGTGACACCCTGTCCATATGTGTTACAGTGCACCTCGTGTAAAATCACACAAAAAGTCAGCAGCACGTTATTGGCAGGACAACCTCTCTCAGCATTGCCAAATCTAGAGGGGACAGTGGCCCCAGAATTGTGTCAACTACTGACACCATCCCAGCACGGTGACAATTTCACTGTAAATTGGTAGTTTTCTTATACCAGTGATCACTCCTCAGTGTCACAGCACAGTTTGCACCAAATATCACAGAGTAAAACCAGGTTTTCCTTTTGCTGACCTTTTTTTTTAACCAAATTCTCTACAGCTGGCCAAAATAGTTTTGTTCTGTTCCTACAGTTCTTCTCATAAATGGACAGAGGAATGAGGACACAGAAGCTTGCTCTGGTTTCATGCTGTTGAAATCTTCACATCCATCAAGGAACAGCCTGGCTAGTTGTTTTCCTGTGCAATTTTACAACTTCAATGTTTTAAAAGTAGTGCTCAAACCATGCTTTGTGTTATACAGTGATATATGCAAGTCCCTGCTCCAAAGAGCTTACAGTCTGAGACCTGCTTTGAGTTTTCTTTGCCAATAAGATGTAGCTTTGAGAAAAATGTGTGTGTACTATTCATTCTTGCTAGGGGGCACAGGATAGAGAGTAAGTCTCAGACCTTCTGTTTCACCATGAAAACTATTATTTATAGTATGCTTTTCCAATGGGAAAATCTGGCTTTTTTTTTGCTAATAAAAGCAATATTTTTTTCCTAAAAAGTTTCTTTGAACTGAATTTCATTGTGAAAAAATAAAAATGAGACTTGAGCATGCCCTGTAGCTGTTGGTAAGCACAGTTTATAATAAAGCAAATCAAAGTAATAATCCATGACTTTTGAAGGTACCAGCTATTATGACCATTGCACAGAGGAGTGAAATAAAAAGGGTGAATATTCTGTATCTGAAGTGGTGAGCACTGACTCCCACAAAAGCATCTGTTCTCTCTCAGATGATAACTTTCATTCACCTCACACCTTTCTGCCCTAGGCTTTACTAGACAGCTGCTGTCCCACAACGATCAGCCACCTGAGCAAAAGCAGCCACTGCAGGAGACACTCCCCAGTCACAGAGAGATGAACTGTGAGGGGATGTTTAGCACGTGTGACAAGAGTGAGAAAGTGCCAGGGATTTTCAATTGCCATAAATGCGGTTGGGACTTTGGCTGAGATTTCATCATGGAGGTCCTGGCAAAGTAGCTTGATTTGCCTACTTTAAATGATGACAAAACTTGACTGGTTTGAATGTGAAATCTTATTCCAGACAGTATTTGGGTATTGGAGGACACCAAAATCAAATCCTATCATCAGTTGTCTTTTCCATTATGTTATGGAATACCAGGATAAAAATAAACCACAGAAAAGAAGTGTCACTGTGATTTTGCCAGAACAGAGTTAGGAACTGCACTTACCATTTGATTTGAGCCTTTTGACTCCAAGTGGAGGGGTCATAATTTTGAGATTCAAGCCGACTTTGGTGCACCGTGAAAGCTTTGTAACATCCTGCACTGATATTGATGGTATTTTCCTGTAACATGCTTTACTTCAGTCTTGCTCATGGTTCTTAAAAACAGCAGCATTCCTGCTGGTTTCAGAAAAGTCAAGACCTGTGGACCCTGCAGAGCTGAGCAGTATAGTAGTGCAACACCTGTACCCTGTATAGATCCACTGTTCTCTGAGTAACCTTCATTTCAGCTGCTTCTAAAAATGAAAAACTATTCCAGGGGAAATAGTTTTCTTCCAAAACAGCCCCCATCTCAAAGATTTATTCCAGAAAAATCTCAGTTATATGGGAAAAGACACTATCAAAGCAGCATGCCCGGTCAGCTCCAGCAGCTACTTTCCAGGCATACCCAGGCCTCTCTGGATTCATACCGCCCTAGACATGACAAAAATCTCTCGTGTTTACTTGTCAGCAAACCAAACCTCTGGGACATGGCTCTCAATGCGTAACTGTGCAAGCTCTGAGGTGCCAGGATGATGAGCTCTCTGTGAGCACCTCCACAGGCACTGCTAATGACGGTGCTCTAAAGCAAGTGCAAACAGTCACACGCTCGTAATGCTTAAACCACAGCAAATGTGTTTAATCCCACACAATAGCCCCGTTATGCTGTGTCCTAGAGCTGTGCTCGGCCAGGGAAGTGGTGACCACTTCTCACATATATAACGTATACCAAACATACTCAGTTTGGCAGGAGGACAAGAAGCTGGAAGTGTCACGCTGGAGCCTAGTCCCCTGACAGCATGAGACATGTGCTTGTAAGCTGTCTCAAGGAGGATATTTGATTGCCCTCTTTCTTCTTCTGCCTCTCTCCCAACAAAAGTAGAGTGACCTCCCCCATGACCTGGCAAGTGCTGAAATTCCCCAAACACATTTTTCTGTTGTGCCCCGACGCCGAACAAAAGGAAACGAAGCAGCCTCGATATATTTGAAGTATGGAAGGAAAATAATAGCTGGCTCTTGCCCTCCCTGCAAAGGCCGATCTTTACCTCCTCCCCAGCACGGTTTGTGCTGCCTCCCACGCTTATCTGCCGTACTGTCTGCAGCTATTTCGGATTTATACACTTATTTATTTATTTGTGCCTTTATTTATTTATTTGGAGAAGGGCAGAGTGGGGGGCGGGCGGGGGAGAAGGGGGGGTCTATGTAATTGCAGTTTACACTGCGTTCCCACGCTACTATTGTTTGTGGCTTTGTTTCCTATTCCCATCACGTGTGCTAATTAGTTGGAGCCGCTGGCTAGCTGGGAGGCGTGTGTCTGGAGTAAAAGCAGAAAGATCACTTCCTGGAGGGATCTAGGCAATCTGAACAATTCTTTGCTTTACTTTCAGCCCTCTCCCTCCCCCCGGCTTTACCACTCAG
The DNA here is from genome assembly GCA_013398615.1 of Brachypodius melanocephalos. Lineage (NCBI taxonomy): Eukaryota > Metazoa > Chordata > Aves > Passeriformes > Pycnonotidae > Brachypodius > Brachypodius melanocephalos. The sequence goes on from VZSR01001685.1 coordinate 28,239,139, forward strand.
GGAAGAGAGAAGAAGTGCTGATTGTCAAGCACTAGACACCGGAGAGGCACAGATTCTCTTCTGAAAAGGAGCAACTCACAGAGGCAGAGAAAACCGGGCTGGAAAGAACACCTCATCTGTGTTTAACAAACCTGATTTTTAAATTTTATTTTCTTTTAATCTTCAGAAACCTCCAAAGTCTTTCTGTTGCAGCTAAGAAGGTAAAAAAGCATCATTAAAAAAAAATCCTCAGGTTATTTTAGCCTGCCCTTAGGAAGTGAATCAGGTTTTTATGGCAAGGCTAAGCTAGCTCATGCCATGGCTTGCAAAATGAAATGAGACTCAGAGAGAGAGGGAAGATTACCTGAGTCATGGCATTTGCTTATTAGTGCAGGCGTCAGACAGCAAGGCCAAGTCACACAGCAGCACCAAGTACCTGTGCATGGATCAGGCTTTAGACTCAACACTGCATTTGGTTTAGGGGCTTTTTTTTTTTTTTTTAACTTTTGGATCTCTATTTAAATCCTCCTGCCCATAGCCCTGGTGTTTCTCAAATGCTGAGCACACCAGCCCCCACTCAGATCATGCAGGCAGCATGTAGCCCACACAGGCATCGAGCTGGAGCTGTAGGAGTTGCCAGGGTCCCCCCGACCCCTGCTGTCATGTCAGCAGCCTTGGCTGAAACCAGGCAGTAAGCCCTGGGGCCATGCCCCTCTGGCATTAATAGTCCCTGTCCTGCTTGTCTAGAGTGACTCTCCGTGTTCTCCAGTTTCCCATGCTGAGGAAAATAATGTGTTTTCCTCTACAAGTCTGGTACTGTTAAAGGAAAGGCCCAAAGAAAGAACTATCAGTCTGCCTTGACATTGTGGGATGGCAGCTAGGCAAAAATTTCCATCCTCTGGGAAATTCCAATATTTCTACGCTTTTATTTTGCTTTCACTTGGGTTACAGAGAACTGAAATATCTCAAGTCTGTTTGGTTTGGGGTTTTCCTGTCCTTTCAATGGGGAAAACAAGTCCTACGTTTCAGAAACAGTGAAATGCTTCCCTGTGAGTCAGCTCAGCTTTAAAGCGCATCTCTGTGAGAGTCGCATTAATACTTGGATGTTGTCACTTAGGTTATCCCCCAACCCTTTTTTCTTTAGAAACTAAAGTCCCTTTCTGGGTTACCTGTCTAATGATAGCCTCTTCAGCTCGGGGTACAGGACAATATTTTGCATTATTGAAGGCATAGACTGAATGGCTGGCCCAGAGAAATGCAGGGCAGTTTTTTCTGCCATGGAAAGAAGTGTTTTACAGAGTTATTGTGCAAGGCTTCAGAGGTGGTGTCCTCATACCATCATGCACATCCTGTTTTTTGCTCATAACTGCTTTTGCCATTTACAAACATTTCACATCCATGCAGTAGCTTCAATTGCTCTGGTAAGTAAATTGGGGAAATATTTAGCTTTCAATGAGATAAGGAGCTAGAATTTGAGGAGAGGTGAGCCAGTAGCTGGTGACCCAGCCCTCTGAAGATGAGCAGGCACTTCTGGTGCTCTAGCAGGTTGGAAAGCAGAGTCAGGCTTGCCCACTGTGAGTGTGGAGAGGCTCAGAGAGGGAAAGACCTGCAGAATCCACCCTGCATCATGCTCTGCTTTACTCAGGAAACTGGTGGCCAGTGAGGAAGGTGTCATGTAGAAATATGGAGGGCATTCACGTGTGCATCATTAACTTCATTATTTCCATTAAATAATCTCTGACTTGGCCCCAGGTTTATATCTTTGCAGATAGTCCTGAGCAATGTCCTGTCATATCTTCCTCTTCTTAGGGGAAAGCACCCCTCTCCTTTGGAATGGCTACAGTATTATTGGGAACACTAGGCTTTACCGTAGCACTAACAGTTGATAGAGTCTGCGGCTTTTTGCACCTGTGGTCTTCCACTGACTGTAAATATTATAATTTTTTATTAATTGTTTCTTTTATAATGCAACTCACAAACTGCTCCAGACATTGACCTCCCAGAGAGATTGCTAATCAGACAGAATTGCACTGCAGGGAGTGGTGAGTGCTCTGTTCAGATATCTTTTAAAAATATGTGAGGACCACCAACATCTTTGCACAAGTAACCTGAACCAAAGGAAAACTAATCTAGCAAAGCAACTCTATGCACTATAACAATTACAAGTCTTCTTCAGAACTAAATTTAGTTAATTATTTTTTTAGTTTTTGCAACTCATTATTTATATTTGGAAATTAAAAAGCTCCAACTAGAACAAAAAACCCCAGCCCATCAGTGAGTCATTCAAAAGTTCTCTGTTCTTTTTCCTGTTTTCTCACTGAATATGGAAAATGGCTCATGATACACAAAGCCTATATGAGCTTGAGGGAACTTCACTCAGACTTCATGGCCACAGTAGCCTACAACAGTCACTTCAGAGGAACAGAGTTCCAGCTAAAAGAGACGCTTCTGGGTGCATTGGTCATAGTAATATCAAAATGTTCTGTGAAGATGCCCACCCCTTCTGAAACTACAAATTAAATGAACGACCTCGTTTCAACTTTCTTTTAGTGTGTGTACTGGTACAATATACTTGGTTACACACAAAAATTTTAAAAATGGTGCTTTTCCATGGTCAGCAGAATTAATCAAGCCTTGTTTTCTATGGAGTAATGCTCTACATCCTGATTCTGGCCCAGAATCTGTACCTGCCAATTTGTTCCATGGTGCTGCAGCCTTCACCCGTGGGCTGGCAGGGGGGCAGGAAGCAGAAGATGCTGCAGTGAGCAGAGGGTTTGGGATTACTGACTACCCAGATCAAATCCTCTGGCATGGCCACTGGAGGACAACAAGTCTAGGGCCCTTTTCTTCACCAGGTTTGCATAAAACCTGTAGGATATCCATTAGTTTGAATCTGCCATTCATCAAAGGTGGTGGATGGTAGCCAACAGATTTCAACATTATTGAGCTTAGAGTGTCTGATCAATAAATACATAAACAGCAAAGCAGATAAATGAGATGGTTGCTGGAACTTGGTCGCCAAAGAAACTCCATTTAAAAAGCACCTATTTTGAGTACTAAAAGGCTTCCCTGTGGAGTAGGAGGAAGATATTATTTCAATCCTTAGAGGTAGTAGTAGAAATGATATTGCTATAGACATAATGATACAAATAAACAAAATGCAGGATTTTCTGGAAGAGTCCATATCTTTAGATCTAAGGTTTGTGTTTGCAGTTTATCCACTTTCTCAGTTATATTGCCTGCTCTAGTAAAAGGTACTCCTTTTTTTTTTTTCCAAGCTTTGCCTCTCTTAAGGACTTGGAAGACTGTTAGACATTGAAGTATTGGGCCTCAGAGTAAGTACACAGATGAGATAGTTAATCAGTCACTCAGATTGTTTCTGAGATAGAAGAGCTTTCATGCTCTCTCTTGGAGAGTTCTCAGGTTTGTAATGACTGAAAATGGGGGATGGTTTCAGTACTGCCTTTACAACTACAGGAATGTGGAGTCCACCTTTAACTTGAAAATATTTGCATAAAGCATTCAGGTATTATAAAGGAAACTGATTACTTTATACCAGCTGGCTTACAGCAAGCCAATATTGACTTCAGGTTTTGGTTGTCAGCAAGATTTATTTTCCTCAAAGTAAATATTGACTGTGGCACCGCCAAGGCCAGTATTTACTTTGGAGGAATATCAATCTTGTGACTCAAAACTGGAAGTCGATATCATCATTGTTACACTTTCTCATAAGTACTAGGGAGGAGGGGCTTTGGCTAATGGGAAACATATATACATATATACATAATTTAAGATGCAGTGAAGAAAAGAATATATGGAAGGACAGTAACTACCTTGGACAAGTAAAAGACAGAAGCTATTGGAAGAAACCACACAGTCAGAATATTATAATTCCCAGGAACATCCTTTCTGCAGACACTGGTTGTTGACCTCTTGAAAAGTAAACAGCAAGAAATGTAAGTGGTAGCTATCATACCAGGAATAGTATAATAAATGCAAAAAGAATTTCTGTTCCCAGCCTCCTTTGAACAGTCAGTTGATTTTGTCTTAATACCCTGTAAGCCCTACAAAATACAACACGCCTGCTCTGTCATGGGATAAGTTTAGAAAGTCATTGAAATTGTGCTTATGGGAGCCTTGGTCACTTGTGTCTTTATAAAGAAAAACAGCATCTAAACTTCGACCAAGAGGAAGACAAGGAGTCTGTTTGGATTTGAGGCCACTAACATGGAAAATGCCCTAAGTTGCTTTTCACTCTCTTGGTGAAACTGTGGAGGAGGGCATTAAATCCATAGCATTTATGTTATCCATGAAATCTCCTGGCACATGCACACACACTGTGTTCCTTGATACAACAGAGCTTTCCTAGTTTAAGTGCTGCAAGAATATAAAAATAGCCATTTTCCTGCTAATGTCAGAGATAGTCCTATTAATTACAGAGACAGACAAAAGTCCTCCGGATTCCATGGGGCTGGAAGAAGTGGAGTGCCCCCAGCACAGAGCCTAGGTGTAGCAGTGTGCAGGAAGAACTAACAGGTAAACCCTGCTGTGAAGAACCAGGACAAGTCTGCCAAGGACTGTGGCTGGTTTCCCCAAGGCCTCATTCACACCACCACACTGCTGCTGGTAGAGGATGAGTTTGATGCAGGCCAGCTAAAATACTCTTTCTCACCTAAGAAGCCCACGGACTGGCTCCTAGCCAGGGAGAGTTTGCAACTGCTGGAGCTGAAACCTTCCTGACCTAGAGCTCAGCACCCTCCAGATGTTGACAGAGACAGAATTGGTCTGTGGAAATTCAGCCTGGGCACCGACACATCTGCCAAGTGGTACCAAAGACTGCCTGTCAAGGGTATGTACCAGTAAAGGAAAGTTGCATGGCACTGAACTGCTTCTCACTTGCCAGCTGCATTGAGAGGCACAAGTGGCAGGGGTGTGACTTCCCAGGCTAAAAAACGTGACAGGAGTCAGCTCTCTGCAGCAGGCCATTCGCTCTCTCAGGAAAATCCTCAGCTGGTGGCTTACAGCTGGATTTGCCATCACACAAACACACAGCTATAATGTTTGCCTTTCAAAAGATCTACGGGCTTAACAGCTGCTGTGACAATTGCTGCAAAGATCCAAGCTGAGCTTGTTAGGAACAGCAGCCTCCTTGCTCCATGTGTTAGCTGTGTTTGTGTGTTGCAGCCCTCCAAAGGGTAGGCATCAGGGCTGAGAACACTCATACTGACTTTCCTGTGCCTGTCCACTCTCTCTGCTCAGCTGTGCTTGTAGCAATGCCAAGCATCCAAAGTTGGTGAGTTCCCATCTAGAAGCTTTGCTGGGGCCAGTCCTGTGCATGAGCAATGACAGCTCTTCAGAGAGCTTTCAGCACACTCAGCATAGGGGAGTTGTCCAAGTCATGCAATAGAAATGGTAGCTTAAGTCACTAAGTGTAAGTGTAAGTAACTTACTAAGAGCAAGTGACTCTCTATATGTTTAAGATCAATAAATATCAGCCTGCTGTGAAATGACTTAATGATGCTAATTTAGTGGATGTTAACAAGGTGATATTGGAGTAACATGATCATCTATTGCCTTTGGCCAGGCAGCAAACCGCTATTTTATTAATTTTTCTTCTTCCTGTATTTTTATCGTTTGGTTTAGAAGATTGAAGAAATTTTGGCTGTGAAATTTTGCATTTTTGAAGTAAATAGATGTGAATTTTGTCCCTCAATTCACATGAAAATAATTCAGTCTTGACTCATGCGAATGCTAAGAGAAACACAATGAGCTTGGAATAAGATACTTCCTCTGCATGACTGCCTCAGAATATTGTAGGAGGGAACTCCAGAAAGTCATGAACAGCAGTAATTTCGTATGACATCCACAAGACACAAGGGTTTTTCGGTTGTCACACAGAGGAACGTGGTCCCCAAGATGAAAAACTGTCACATACTAAAAGTTCCCCTGAAAGCAGCTTTTCTTGTGAAAGCATTTGCTCTCGTCATGGTAAGAGGCTGAGTTTCGGCTCAGATAGTTGCACATGTGTGTGTGTGTGTGTGTTCATCTTGATTTGCTATACCTTTTATGCATCTCACTTTTTTTTCATGTGAACTTCTTTCTTTCATAACAAGTTGCTGTTTCCAAGGGTAGGGCACATCCAATCCCTTCCCGCATGTCAGGCCTTCAACTTCAGCCATAAAACAAGCATGGGTTCTCCCAGTGGGCTGATGTGAGCGCCCGTAATTGGGTCCCTCAGGAAGGTTTAACATGAAGAGGAGATGAGGTTTGTGGCTTTGACCAAGGCAAGAAGCCAAGGGAGGAAATGAAGGGGGACTCAGGAGGTGCTCTCCTTCACTCTCACCTCCCATGTCAAGAAAGGCATAATGATGCATTTTGGAAAAGACATTTATTTCTGTTCCTGCCATTCAAAATTATTTCATTCCCTGCATTTGTGTAGTTTCTTTGGCTTTAGTGAAATTCTTTCCCTTGCTAACATCCATAATATTTTTTATAACTGGCCATGCAAGAGGTCTGGAACACCGTCAGCCTCTTTGGGAAATAATTACTGTTTGTGTGGTCTAATAAATGGTCCCAGAGGGTTCAACATGAAATAGCCAGGGCCTACAAGAAAGAAAACTATGTGGAAACTCGTACAGCCTCACTAATCTGCAAGGAACAAAACGAAGTGGTACCCCGGGGTAAGAACCAGTAGCAACTTACTTAATTGCTACCATGTCAGTGTGTGAAAATACTACCTCCACACAAACTAATGCAAACCTGATGTGGTCAGATTTCTGATTGAGAGCAGCTAAATGTCACATCAAACGAGCAGATAATCCCCATGACAGATCTGCAGGGCAGCCAGGGCTGTTTGTTATCTGAGCCTGGTGAGGCAGCCAGTGAGGAGGACATGGGCAGGGCAGAGCGGTCACCTTTAATGTGTAATGGGTATAAAGAGTGGCCACTGCCTCTGAATCCATGTCCCTCCCTCACCCACCTCACTTATCCTTCCCATGGAGAGGAAATTCAGCCAGAGGGCAATGAGAGCAGAAGGTGAAGCCTCTTTGATTAGAGCACAAATGACCATCTGCATTTCAGTCTCGTTTCCTTCCTTCCCCTAAGGTGTGCTTGAATGAGGGCACTTGGTCTCCCAAGTCCAGTAATGTCCACTGTGACCACATGAGCTGGAAATGCAAATACAGGGGAGGAGGCCACAGGCTGACCTGCTTCCCCAGATTTGGGATCAGAAAGTCATTACCCAAAATCCTGCTTTGTCCCAGCTGCACCAGCCCCAGTCAGCCTGCCTAGAGGCAGAGATGCCATGGCTGACTTGATGCCTGTGTCCCCTTCATCACGAGACAACATTCCCATGGTGGTCCTTCTGCAGATCTCTGCCACAGACCAGGCCATATGATGGCCTCACACTCCTTGGCGTGGACTGTGAGAGCAGCTCACGAGCTGCTCCAAGAGCTAAGTCCTGCTCCCAGTGCTGTGGCTGCAGTCCCAGAGCTTTGCTCCTGGTGTGTGCCCAGATGTGCTTACGCTGTCCAGCCCTGCAGTTCCTGGCCAGGCACACAGCAAGGCTGTGGTAAAGCCAGGAATAAATCCATTGCCAAAAAAACCTCCTCTTCATCCTCCACCTGCCCTAATCACTAGATTGCACTTTTGTTGCTTCACCCATTACACAAGATTTCTTCTTTTTTGGTATTTTCAGTGGGACATTCTCCTGTTTCCTGTGGATTTTGGACATGGTAAAAAAACAAGGCTGCAGCTTGTTTCTTTTAAGTGACATGAGCACTTTCAGATACAAATTCCTGTAGTCTTTTCTTTGAAAGGAATCAAAATTCAGAGGTGTGGAAAGTTTTCTTGTAACGCTTTCAATGCTCCTGTAAATCTTTCCTCTTTTAATTAAAGCTACAGGAAAGTGAACATGACAGTGATGCAGTATTTGCCCTGTCATGCACTGCAGTCACTGAAGGACAGCTCCTGTGGATGTTTGGTGGTGCACCAGGCACCTTTTGGCACATGGCAGAGGTGTCCTCATTCATCACCAGCAGAGATGCTGTGAAGACACTGGGTAGGTTCACCAAGGAGAGGCAGTGCCTAGGCATTGCCCAACTGTGCATTCTGCATACACTGTTATGTTTTAAAGAGAACTATTATTGTTTTATCTGAAAATACTGACACATTTCATTACTAGCTTTCACGCAAGGAAACTGTTTCTGAAAGAAACACCAGGCAGATTGTTAGGAGGAAAAGGGCAATGAAAGAGGAGAGAACATCTTTCTGAGAGTGATCAGAGGAGCTTTAAGTAGGTTAGGGCAACAACACCCAGCTTCTTTTTCAGGTCCCTCAGAGATCTAACACTGCATTCAGTGCATTATTTGGGTGGCATGTACAGACAGGAGAAGAGGGACATTTATCTTCTGTGATCAGACAACACCCTGAACAACTTGTAGGCGAATAGGTGTTGAGGACCCCAGGCCATTGTGCTGTTGCCAGCAGCAGAAGAGCTGTCTCACATCTACAGCTACTCTGTAAATAGCCTTTGGAGATCAAAGGGGGTTAAACAGTTCGTGGAGTGTAAAACTGAAGATGTCACAGAGTCACAGAATCATGGAATCACAGAATGATTTGAGCTTGAAGAGACCTTAAAGACTATTTGGTTTCATCCGCACTGACGTGGAGAAGGATATTTTCACTAGACCAGATTTCTCAAATCTCCATCCAATCTGGCCTTGAATACTTCCAGGGATGTCCACAATTTCTCTGGATAACGTGTTCCAGTGCCTCACCATCTTTAATAATCTGTTTCATTGGTAACCTCCTCCCCACCACAGACTTTCCTCAGCCCACCACTCTGACAGGCACACCGTCCCATTTCTGCCCATCCAGGAAACAACATCCTGCTCCAAAACCTTATAGTGCACACTCACTACTCTCACTCACCCACCAGCTGGTGCCAATAACAGAGCTGACATCAAAGGGCAGAATCCCCTGATTTGCACTGCCTGGCCATAAATTAGCTGAACTCTAGCCCCAGCACCCCATCCCTATGACCTCTGAGGTGCTATATTTACCAGGGCACTCTGTGTGCTAGGTCAATGTGGAAATTGGGTTAGTCATACTTTCCTGGAAGTGTGATCTTGCCCTGCTTGGCTGCAACCTGTGAGCTTCCCCAGCACCACAAGCACTTTCAAAACTGAATGCTTTTCCAGTGGAAAGCCTTCCTGCTCTATTGTGAAGCAGGACTGAAACGATTTGCATTGGGAGCCAGCAGGAATTCAGGTTGAAAGAAAAAAAAAAAAAAAAAGAAAAGAAAGGGGTGTGCTGAGGTGGCCATATCAATGTGTTTCACACGGAGGTTTGCTTTCAGCTCAGAAAGGGATCAGTGGTTATGTGAGATAGGAGAGTCCTGCAGAGAAGTCACAGTTGTGGATTGTTCCTTAGCTGAACTGCTGCATCTCCCACGAAAACTGGAGCAGCCCCAACACAAAATGCAATTGTCGAGCCTTAACATATCATGAGAATGAAAAGAGAAATTATATTGCAAGCAGGCAGTAAACAAGGAGAAAATTTACCTGCTCCAGGCAAATGTAGAGCCAGGATCTCATCCAGACACAATAAATTCAGCCTATCTGAAGGACAACATCGTGCTATTTCTTGATATTCCAGTTGGGTGGGTCTTCTCTAAAGTTAAAAGGGTTGGAGGACTCCTGACAGTAGGCAGATTCCAAGCTGGATTCACAGAAATGTTGGCAACTTCATAATCTAGGAAAAGTTCACAACTATTTATTTAACAGCAATTTTATTTTAATTATGTTTTAGAGTAAATTAATTAAATAATCAAAATAAACTGAGGCACTTCTCACTTTGAAATCCCATTTGGGAAAGAGTCCTGCTTTGAGGAATTGTTGTTACACAAAGGCTTCACAGAAAGCTGCTGATGGCCAGAGTTTCTGGATTTACACTAATTCAGTCCTGATAGCACTGGAATTTCAAAGGTGAGCTATTTGTGCTGTAAGCCTTGATCATCCTCTGCAGAGCTGCAAATGGACCCTGTGTTGCCTCCTGCCCTGCCACGCTGCATCAGCGCCTTCTCACCCAAAGGCCAACACCTGTCAGGATGGCTGAGGTTCAAATGCATCTATAGCTCTGATTTCCCACCTTGTTTAATGGTTACCTCTCATAAAAGCCATGAAAAAGGCTCATAAAGCCATGAAGAATTTTCAGACTATAAAACTTGCGCACTGTAAAAGCCTCTGTTTTTTCACAGTCTTTGCTGTTGTGTACATTTTGTACAACAAAATGTCTTCTGCTGGTAGCAGATTCTTCTAAAGAACTAATTTCTCTCTTTTTCAGGACAACACACTGCTTAGCAGCATCTGCAAGGAGCTGGAAGCAATCCCTCTCTGCACTTCACAGGGATGCACTGATCACCAGCACAGTTACTCACCCTGGGTGACAGTAGCAGGGACCAGAATCAGTGAGTTGTTCAGCAAGTGAGAAGAGACAAACCCCAAATCAGTCAACAAGCTGGAGAAGCACCTCCTCTCCTTCCAGTCAAGGCTTTTGAGTAACTGAACGAGATTTTCTGGTCCTGTAGGGTCATATTGAAGGAGTAATGTCTTCACTCCTGGGAGTCCAAGGCTGAGCTGGGAGACTGCAACTTCTATGTGTGAGAAGAAATGTCTTCACACAGCTCATGCTAGCTGGACCAGGCCTGGCTATGGGCCAAAGAGTGGGGCACCTGCTCCCCAGTGCTCTCCTACATGTTGTGTCAGCTTCACCAGAAAGATGGGTTGGTCTCCTCCAGCAAGGTTAGGCCTGGAAGAATGACAAGATCAAGCAGTGATTTGGTTGATGAGAGCACAGCTGAGCCTATTGCAGCTACTGCAGATTAAAGATAGAGAAGTGGGGGACACTGCCCCACACATCTTTCCAAGTCTTGGTAGTGTAATAGAGTATGAATATCAAAATTACATAAATCTGAGGTCTGCTGTCTTCCAACAACTTCTGGAACAATCTTATACTCTTTACAAAAGTGAAGAAACTTATAAACAGCCATGATGTCATTGAGTGTGTATATTGTATATTTGCTCTATGAATACTGTAGCAGACAGCACTGTAAGGAACTCTGGATAGGAAGAAAGAAACCCTGTGGGGATGAGGCTTGCAAGCAGTCAGAGCTCAAAGCTCCCCTTACACTGAGCAGCACAGACATCTCTTACAGAAGGAGACATAAAGATCTGTCCATCTTCATGTGTCTTTCCCTGACCTTGGCTGACCTGTGAGCGAGGGGACTGAGAAAAAGATGCGCTGGAGAGGACATTTTCCTCTCAGAGTGAGCCAGGCTCTGTCCTGAGATTTAATTTCCTGTGAACCAAAGCAGTGTCAGAGCCTGTCGGTGGCAGGTTGTCTGTGGACTGGGAGTAGCAAACCCCTGTTGTAAAGCTCTGGGTTTACTTTACCTGAACTGTGTCTATACTCTTAAATAAACAGACCAGGGCTCATGAGGCCAAGTGCCACAACACAGCTTATATACACACAGCTGGACTTTCTTTCCCCTCAAAAGAGAGTGGCCTCATCCCTTCTGCATTTTGGAGACTGGACTAAAACCATGCTGGAGAGCAACCAGACAACCTGATTAATAATGGAAGACTGGCCAAGGCCAGACAGCCAGCCTGGAATCCTGATGCCAAAGGACAGCCTGCTGTGAACCAGGTTCACAAGGCTGGTCTGGCTGCAGCTGATACAGCTGGAGCAGTTGCCATTCAAAGTCTTCTCCATTCCTCCATCCCACACACTCAGTAATCCTGCCACCATGGCTGAGGGAATTACTTATCCAGGCCAGGTCAGCCAACCTGCATAAGTTTGAATGGTTTCGGTAGAAGGTTCTTTGAGGACCTGGATCAGTCAGAGAGATGGAAATTAAGGACTGATTTTTCTATTAGCTATGATGTCTGTAAATGTGAAATGACCTGAAGCCAGGGAAGTTTCCCTCCGGTGAAATGACCTGAAGCCAGGGAAGGTTCCCAGAGGATGTGTAGTGGCCTTTGTGTACCCCTCGTGCTGAGCACAAGCCATTCACTGCTTGTTTCAGTCTGCAGCTCACTGTGACAAAATGTGACAGTGCCAGAGGTCTGCCTTTACTGAGGAAATTTTACCAGTGGAGAGGCTAGGCCTCCGGTGCAGTCTATAAATGTCTGGGAAAAGCAGGAGAAAAATGTGTCTGTTTTTTATATAGCAAGAGCCTCATTACAACTCATAGCATACCTGTACATCCTTCCCAGTTCCGGACAACTACATGGGCTTGGCCAAAGCCTCTCCCAGCTTGCTGCCAGTTGCTCTGGTTTTCAGCCAAGCTGCACAGATCAGCCTCACAGTGAGTCTCTGAGACTTCAAGTGCAGTAAAATGTAGGTCAGATCCTGCCCTGTAGCTGGAGGCAAGCTGCCCTCTGGATCTGTGGAGTCTGTGCAGCCCCAGTTCCTATGTCAGGCATTGTCTCACCCTTTTGCTTGAGTTTTATTTGTGAGAATTAGCCTGGAGGCTGAGAAATTAGAGATGGACTGGCCAGCGTTTGCCAGTAGAGTTGGGCAAAGAAGGGATTATGCAAAGCAGGAGACACTGGAAAATAAAATAAAAATACTGTACTGAAAAGTTGGTTGCATAATAAAAATAACAATTAAATTTTTTTTAACATAATCTGGTCTGCGGATAGGAGCCATTGCGGTCGTTTTTTGACCTCTTCTCGTCCAGCACTCGGGGAGACGTGCAAACACAGGCGATTAAAGGGGGGTAAGGAGGCTCTTCCTTCCCCAGCAGAGCGAGGTCAGTGCAGAGGGCTCCTCTTGCGGGCGATGGAGGGCGGCTGGCCGGTGAGGAGGGGCGGGGGGCACAGGGAGGGGTGGCTCTCCGTGCCGAGGTGCGATGGCCCCGCGGAGCACCGCGCATTGTACGCGGCTTGGCGAGCCGGCGCTTTGGTGCCAGCCGAGAAAACAAATGCCTTCCCGCTGTCTCCTGGAAATGCCTCCACCGCTCCTGCTGAGCGCGTTCATTTCAAAGCCCGCTGACTTTTTGCCCTTTCTAATAGAGCTTAAAATGTTTCAGTTTTCCAGGCTCCCCCCGCCCCGGCCCTCGGGTTCGTGGGATGCCAGGGGAGCGTATGGCCAATCGAAAGGATTAGGGGCCGGTTGGTATCTGAAGGGGACGGTGGTCTTAAGATTCTTCCCCGCAGTGGCAGCGAAACGCTATAAACCTGCAAATCTTCAAAAGTATCGCTTAAAGCCGGCAAAATCCCCTCTGGAGCCTGGCCGCTCCAGCTGCGGGGCTGCCATCCCGCCTTTCCCATCCCGGCCTCTCCCCTTTTTCCAGGAGTTTCTCGGCTCCCCCGTGCCGCCGGGAGCGAGGCGGGAGCGGCTCCCCCGCCGGCGCTGCCCCGGGCCCGGCCCGCAGCTGCCCGCCCTCCCCGGCCGCCCTCCCGCCGCCGGCCGTGTGTGTGTTTAGGAGGTGCCGTTTCCCACAGCTCTGATCTAATGCAGCTGTAATTCAATCTCCGTGTGACCGGCACTCCGCCGGCGCTCTCCCACCCGCCGGCAGGCTCCTCTCTCCCAGGCTGTGTGTGTGTGTTACACATTTACACTGTCAATCTGACGGGCTCCCCTCAAACAACCCCTCTGTATAGATTTACAATGTCAATCAGGCGGGCTGCGGGGGCTGTCGGCGGCAATCGCTCCCCCTCGCCGCCTCCGCTGCCCCCGCAGCACGGTCACCCTATACCTGCCACTCAGCCCCGGCAAAAGGACTTTTGTTTAATGGCATTTGTGTGCGGCCACAAAGAGCAAAGGCAGCTGAGGCAGATAAGGCTGAGAACCTGAAACAGATGTAAAAGAGATCAGATCGAGTTTTCTGCGGATCCTCAGCTCCTGTAGAGATTTATGACCCCTTTTAACCCCGTTTTAAATAGGTTAAACCGGGCTTGTTTTATATGGATGAAATGAGACCGGCGCTCGTATAGAAATTTACCAAGGGGAATGATCAGCCCCCCAGTTTTGCTCCATTCCTTACCATCGGCCAGCCCCTTCGGCCACTGCATTGCTCATCATTCGAAAACTTTTCTGTGATCTCATTATAGCTCACATCCTCAGAGAGATCACAAAGCTGCCAGTTGACCTTTAGCCCCTGAAGAGTCCTAATTTTGGGTTGGCAACTTACAGCTCAACAAGCGAGGCAGGCAGGCGGACAATAGCGGCGGCTGAGGACGGGGAGCACGGCACAACAATAAGCTGTCCTTGGAAGTGCTGGGCTGCGATTGTCATCCCAGACACAATCATGGGAGACTCGGTTGGGATCGCCTTCTTTTGGCAGACAGCTTTGAACTCTGCTCTTCCCTTCCTGTTTCTCTGTTAATTATAAGTTTCTGCTTCTTCCCAATGACAGATGAATCCGCCAGGGGTGAGAAAAACCAAAGGGACAAATTCTGCTCAGCTGGGGCTGCTGAGCCTGCACTGGCTCACACTCACTTACTCCAGATTTACACTACAGGGCCTGACTTGAGAGGAGAATACAGCTTAGCAGGTCAGCCAGTGGTTTGTACAAAATGCATGAACCAGCCTTCTTGGAGAAGGTTTGGCAAAGCACCGTGATACTCACTACAGATTACAGTGGAGCTTTAAAGCTCACTTACTGCTGCAGAACTGCTCTCTTCCTCTTCTCACAGGCACCAACACCACCAGCATCCTGGGAATCATTTCTTGAAGGCTTCTGCACCATCCTAATGGAAGTGGTGGCAGCTCTGCAGCCCCTTTACAGCTCCAATACCATTGTCTCTACCTGTGAGGCGACTTCATGATTCTTTTTAAACAAGAGTGTCACTGATACCAGAAGGGATTTTTTGCAAGTTTTTTTGGCAAAAAAGACTTTCCCACTGTTCTCCTAAAAGGGAGACTCACAACAAAGCAGCCCTAGAAACACTACCATAAGAAGAACCATGTCAATTATTTCCATTTCACGGGTATTACTGACTCATCACAATTTTCTATCGCACTGAGCTTTTGAAGCCAGCTGTAAGAGATGGAATGTATTTCATTATTGTCTGGGGTTCTTCTGAAATCCTGCATTTTCTCTGGTTGGGGATGGAGGTAAAAGGGGGAAGTTCCCTAACAGCGACATAAAGAGTGTTCCAACTTGTGGCTGTGCCTCCACTCTCCCACGCATGCACCTGTGCCCCCAAGCCTCTAACAACACCATCAGAACTAAAACAGCTTTGCCATGCTCAAAGGAAAATGAAGAAATGTGACCATCCAGCCTGGGAGGGAATGAGAGAAAACTTCTAACTCGAGTTCATGTCTCAAATCAGTATTCATCAGGCACAAGCTTACAGAAAAGAGCTCCTGACAAGAAGAAAAAACACACAGATAAAAAGCAGGCATGTCATAAAATAGAAAGGACGCCTCTACATTTTCCCACTTTTGGGGCAGGTATTTTCTGCTGAGCTCCTACCCAGCCCCCAGCTCACACTCATGCAAATGACCACAGGTGTCAGGTTTTTTTCCCTCACAATTTACACATACATGAGGAAATTCAGTTTGCACCAAGGGGGCAGAAAATCAAGTGTTTGCCACAGCTGCTGGTGCTGAGGGTTCATGTCCATCAGCAAACACCCAGGGCTGAGGAGAGGATGCTCCACAGGTGAGCAGCAGTCCCTGGAGATGCAGCGTGCTCACCTCAAAGCCCTGTGTCTGGCAGATGCTGCGGGGCTGGGGCTCAGAACAAATCCTGCCCTCCTCTATCCCCGTGTTGCTGGAGGAATTGAAGTTCCTCTGCCTTTGAGCAGACAACATCTCAGGGCCAAGGGCAAGGGGGTACAAGGCTTCTTGCTCTTCAGCAAGACGCCAGGTAGAGTTTAGCCCAACTTCCTACCCTTGCCATCTCTGCCTCAGCCTGAAGATTAACTCCATCACCCTCAATCCACAAACTGAGCAGAGAGAGTTGGTTTTATTTAAAGGTAACATTAAAAAGCCTATAAAAAGGTTAAAAGCCCCATATAATTATCTTATTTTATTTTATTTTCGGTCCCATGGTATTAATTAAAAAAAACTGCCCAGCCTGAGAATTCGATCCCTTCTACCTGATATGGGGACGCAAAGGAATCTCTCTTGAGAAAGGTCTCCAGAGTCCTTAATCACCATTTAGGGGCCCTGCTCTTTGAAGGGCCATAGAGGAACAAAGTGGTTTGGGGATTAGTGAATGGCTTTTATTTCTTCCCTAATGATGAGCAAAGTGCAACGAATGCCTAGGGCAGATGATAAATTGAGGCAGAAAATGTTGCACGAGTGCCTTTTGCTAAGCTAGAGGATCAGTGTCAACAATATAAAAAAAATGCCTCTGTTTGCTCATAAGAAATAATGTTTGAATCGTTAAACAGTCGAGACGGTATTGGCCATATTTAACAGCCTGGTACCTGCAGCCCCTTTGCAAACAACCCCTTTGAAGTGACTTCAAAGGGTCTGTGCACATAAGGAGAGGCTGCAGTATCAGTCACTGCACTGGGTACTCATGGGACTCGGAGCAGAGCACAACAGAGCAGAGCTGACGCTGCCCAACAGCCTCATTCAGGGTTGGGAGTGAAAAGGAAGGCCATCCAAGAGCCCCTGAGAATATTTCACTCCTAAAAAGAGAAAGAAAAAAAATCAGCATGTTCCTTTTGACACTGTCCCACAAGCCACTTTGAGCTAGGATTTCCTTCAGTCATGGGGGAAAAAAATTAAAAAAAAAAAACAATCCAAACAACGAAAACTTAATTCTAGGGTGGGGGGCGGGTGGGAAATTGAATAGTCATGATGCTCTGCAGCATGTTTCTGTGGTGAGGGTGAGGAATTCAGGATGGAACCAATGTCCCCAGAAGTCACTGGAGACACTCCCTGGTTTTAGAGAGTGCCAAGCCAGGCTTCAGCCAAAGTTAACAGGCAGCATGAGTCAGAAAGTTCTGCTGGTAAAAGGGGTACAGGAGCTGACTTAACAGAAAACAACCAGATCTGCAAAACAGACTGTAAATTCTTCCTTTTGTAAGGCTGAGATACAGCTCTATCTCAGAGTGCAGACAAGATTAACTGACCCAATGATACATGTGGCAGGATTTGTGGAAGCACCTTTTCTCCTTTTCTTCTTTTTACAGATAATTTTCCCTTCTTTGCACAAACACCATATGAGTCATAGTCCAGATAGACAAGATGGCATCACGATGTCACAACTCCTTGTTTTTTAGCCTGCAGGAATGATACAAGATCCTTGGGTACACCTGGAGCTCAGATCACCTTCTTTGGAAACCAGTGAGATACTGACAGCAGGGTAATTTTGTGTGTTCATTCTACCTCTCTGTTCATTAAAGAGGAAGCCTATGAGGTTCAGGTGTTCAGAAGTGCCATGTTTTTATGTCTGAGGTTATAGGTTTCAGAGATATATGAGGCTCTTCTACTTATTATGGCCGTTATAAGGTTCAAAAGCATTTTCTGTGGAAAGACAAAATATAAATACATACTACATGGTTTCATTCTGCAAGATAATCTTAGGAAGCGACCCTCACCAGAGATGTGTAAATGTTCTTCCTTACTTAAAAGTCTACAATCAGTTTTTAATTTAGAGGATTTCATAAGGAACTTGGGGAGGATGAGGAATCAGGCAAAACCCTCAAGATTTCTGAGATAATTAGTATTTTTAAATGACGAAACAGCATGAATAAGAGTGCTATGTGTTTATCTCCATGGAGAAAAATGAATTACCTGCTACTACAGAAAAACAACTCTGTTAGCAACTTAGATACTTGTGAGGAATGAAAATAGTAGTGCTAGGGCAAGTGCTACCCAATTAGCAATTGGCAGAGAATGAAAATATGTTGTACTGGACAATGCAGACTAGCAACATGCTTTACTGCACATTATCTGAATATATAAAATAAATACCTATAATGTGCAGGTGACATAAATGGATAAGGTGGGGAAATTACTGAGGAATTGTAAATACAAGGAGCTACAGAGCTCTTGTTTGCCTCTCTTATATGAAACTAAACAAATGTGGGAGCAGAAGCTCATTGTTAAGATTGGAATCAGAAACAAATACTTCAAGTAAGCCAAGGAACCATAGAGATTAGGAAAATATTGTGGGCAAGCAAGTAATGTAAGGATAGATGCTATATAGACCTTCTGAGGAGAGAAATTCAGAAGATGGTTTTTACACATGCCAAGAATGTGACACTGCCAGCCTTTACATCAGTGTGAAGGAAAAGTGAAATTGTGTCAGTGGTTCAAAAGGGCTTCTAGGAAAGAAATATAAACGGGTTCAAAAAACTATTCAGGCAAACATCCATGGCTGGAGGCAGAGGGAGGAAGTGAGAAGGAAGGGTTCATGGTGAAAAGCAATGCCACAGCTTATGATGCCCTTAGGTCATAGGCAGGCCAGGCATGGAGGCTTGATTCCCAGGGACCAGTGCCCCCATGGTCACCTCACAGGCCAAAAACAGTGAATGCTGCCCTTAATTAGGAGCAAACCGAGGTCATCTTCCTCTGCTTCAGGGGTAAAGACTGATGGTAAGCTAGAGACAGCTTTGGCTGTATTGGGAAAAGAGATCCTTCTGCAAGGTAAGAGTTAATCCTGGGAGCATGGCTGTGATCCTGGTAACTGTGAACAGAAAAAAAAGCTAAGTACCTAAAGTTGTCCATAAAGAGAGAGGAATCAGTAGTAGGAAGTGGAGATGGGTGAAGGCAATAAGTTCAGTAAGCCTAAGTAAAGATGCAAGTGATTAGGACGAGCAATAAGCAAAGCCCTTCCAACTATAAACAAGCTGGGGAAAGAGGACTCTGGGAAAGCTGTACAAATAAGCAGCAGTGATTTTAAAAAAGATATTTAAAGGAGGAAAAATAAATCTTGACTAGAGTCCTTCAGAGAGTGGTGGACAGGAGCAGCGTCCTGTGGCATCTGCATTCAGAGGAGGGCACACTGTCCCCAGCTCACCCCATCTGCCAAGGCTGTCTGACCAGCAAGGACGTGCACTGCCATCCCCAGAGAGCAGACTGAGATTTGGATCTCCTCTCTGCAGGTGCTGGAGGTGGTGAGAGTTCTAAGAAATACTTCACATTTTATTAATATTTTGAAATTCTTTTACACTGAGTTGATGAACAGGCTAAGAGACCACTATCTAGGATATGAAGGATTAATCTGTCAGCTACCAGTGTTTCATAGGCAATTTTTCAGCTCCCCCAGTCATGATATTTTATATATTTACATTAGAAAACATGAAGAGAAAATCCTGATAATTTTACCGTCTTGTAGCCTGAATTGCTGCAGAGAGGAAAAAAGGGAAAAAAAGAAAAGAAAAAAAAAAAAGACAAAGAGGCTTTTCCATTATTTCCTTTCAGGAGAAAATTAGATACCACATGGTCATAAAGCACTGAATTGAGAGCAACAAGTCCCCTTTCCCAAATCTCTCACAATGTGCAAAGGATAAAAAAATGGGTTTGTGTGTAGAGGGGATAAATGGTCTTTTCATATCCATAAATGCTTTATTTTTGCATGAGTCATAGTGGGTTTGAGTAAGTCCTTTAAAATGCTTCACATTTTGGCTCTGGGCATGGCCATCCTCTGTCAGAATTCAAGTTTCTTAAGGCCACTTGAAGGCTCTGTGTGAGCTAGGGAAACTCAGAGCTGCTTCCACCACTGCAGACCCTGTTCCAGTCACTGACTGAGGCAGTGCTGGTGACCCTGCAGCCAACACCATCCTGGGAACTCCAGTATGTGCACCTGAGCCTGCCTGGGTCACTGCAAAATGGTGTGAGCAGGGATGCATAAGCACATCTATGGAGAGGAATATTAACTGGTACTAGCAGCTGGTTTGGGGGCCTCTGAGTGGATTTTGTCTTCCTGTTTTTGTCCAGAATACATCCCTGAGAGGGATGAGGGTGGTTCCTGCCAGGGAGGTCTGTTGTGCCAGCACTTAAACAGGATCTCTTCAGGATTCTCACATTTAATTCCCACCGCTTCACATTTTCAGAGCCTTTTCCAGTCCTTTTATCTAAGCCTGAAAGCTTTCAGTTGTTTCCTCAGTGTTGCAGGGTTGGAATCAGCTCGGGTCCCTGGGTGGAGGGATCCTCTGGGCCATGGATTGTTGTACGAGCAGCCGTGTTTGCAGGGACACCCGGCAGAGCTGCCCAGAGCTGTGCCAAGGCTGCTCTCAGGGCTCTGGGTGGACAAATCCACAACAAAGGGCTTGGGGGAAAGGAGGGAAAACACAAGTCATGGGAGGCTTTGTAGCCCTCCTGGATGGCTTTTCACCAGACAAAATTATTTCTCCATCTGTCTCCCTGGAAGAGGCAAGGGAAAGAGGTGGGAAGAGCCTCCACGAGTATGGATATCTGCTGCAGCTTGTGTTGTAGGGTTTCTGGACCACATGTTTACTTTTTATCCCTACAAACCATGCCTGAGACATGGAGAAAGCCTCACAGAAAACCTACTCTGAGTGGCTTTGCTCCTGCAAATGGAGTTGCTCAGAATGGTTCTGGGAAGAGGGAGGGATTTTCAAGCAGAAACTTTGGAAGATGGCACTTTGAATGATGAAGGCAATTCCTTTACCCAGTGGAAGAGCTTTTCACCTCCCTTTTGGCCCATTTGGCCTCTTCCATTGCTGAATAAGAATCACTAAAGCTTCTGACAATTAGCAAATGGCAAGCCAGGCCTCAATGCTGAAAAAGAAGACTATCCCTGGGGATTTTATTGAACTACAAATTAAAATCAATTGTACAATTAGTACAGTAGCCCTGCATTGCCCGTTTGATACAAAAATCAGCTTTGTCTCATCTATCTGCCTCCCAGTGCACTTTGACTACTTCTAATGGGAGATTTCCACCACGGAAATGACTGGGAGAGGCTGTCCTGTCACTCAGTTTTTCTTTCTTTGCAGCCACCAGGCTGTGGCTGGATTTATGCCTGACATCTTAGTGCCATGCCTGCCATATATTCACATCCATTAATGAGCCTCTCTCCTATTCTGAATGTTACTTGTCACAGGGGGAAGGTGAATCTGTTAAAAGGTGAGTCATGAAACAGTCAAGACCAAGCAGAAGAAGACACAGAGACCCCCTTAACAAGCAATGGCCACATGATGCAGCCCACAGAAGGGAGTTTTCAGCAATTATAATGAAAAATCATAGCCAAGACACCAGTCAGGTTTGAGTTTCTCTTTTTATCTCCCTATATTGCTCTGCAGCCAAGACATCACCTAATTTAGCTAAGTCCATTGTTATCCTGCCATCAGGCCCTGGTGAGGAGCTGCAGGTACCCTGCAGGATTCAGTGCAGCCGAGAGCACATTGCCTCTGAGGGTGCATTTTTGCTCCATTCAATCAAACTGATTTGCTGCCAGGCCAACATGCATGTGACACACTCAAAACCCCTTCAACCTGCATGCCCTCAGAGGACAGTTCCTGAGCTTATGAAGATATGGCACAGCTCAATCCTGCTGGCATTTAATTGCCATCACTCTCCATAGCAGGTACCAGAGTCACCCTTCCCACCTTCCTGGCTAATCCCAAAACAAGCACTGGGGCTGCCCACCCCACAGGGCATCCCAACAGGAAATGTCTGACCCAAGGAAGCAAACTGCAGTGGCCATGATTGATGAGGAGCACTGCCCAATCTTCCTTTCCTGGAAAAGAAAGTGCTCAGCCTCCAGACCTGTCAGCAGGGTCAGATAAGATAAATTACTTTAGAAAAATAAGTATCAGAAAAATTATTTCAAAAATTGAATATGGCTAATACCATTTTGAGAACAGACTTGCCAAAAAATGTGAGAAGAAGAAAAGTAGTAATGAGGCCAGAACACCACGAGGTTTAGGAATAACCTAGCATGCCTTGGGCATCTGATGGATCCTCAGCACCACATGGACAGACACACCTAGCAATTTCAAGGAAACACATCTAAAACAGGATCATCATTGTGTTGCTTTTTTAACTTCAGTCACCAGATGCAGATTTCCTTCCACAAGGGCTCGAGGATATCTGACACCCTCCACAAAGAAAACAACAATAGATACTATATGACCTTTCTTCTAGGGGCAGCATGTCCTTCCCACATGCACCTTTACATCTGCCCCAGCCTGCATGTCAGTGCAGCTGTTGGGAGAGCAAGGGAAGGAAACAGAGAGCCAGGAGAGACCATGGAAGGCAGGTCAGGACCAAGAGGAACCTTCACCTTCTTTGACACTAACACCACCTCGCTCTTATCTGCCTTAGCAGCGACCCCTCATTCTTCAGCCTTAAAAACCTCCTTTGAATTAGCCAAAGCTGAAGCCTGAGGTGAAAAGCAGCAGGTGGACTTCAGTTTATGTTAGACTATTGCAGTCCATGGTGGTAGTGGTGGTGAGGGTGGCAGGGGCCATGGTGCAGGGTTGCCTGAGCCTGGGTGCGGTGGGATCCTGCCAGAACAGAGCTGATGCAAATGCCAAAGGGTGACAGGAACTGGTGAAGCAACTCAAAAGTCTCTTGGGGTGGCTCTCTCCCCTGTTGTCTAGAGGCAGCAGTGGGAATTGTTCTGGTGTCTGTAGAGGGGAAAAGAGAAAGGCAGGAAGGTGAGAAGAGGATCAGCCACATCGAGGAGTGGGAAGGAGAAAGGGGCTCTGTATGAGCCATATGACTGCTGAATTTTTCTTTAATTTCTCTCAGCTCTTGGCACAGATAAGAGAAATCCTTTTCCAGACCCTGCCAAGCTAACATGCCAATCAAGCTCTTTTCCATCCACATGCTGATATGTGCAATTAAAAGTTCCAGAAAGATCCAGTTAAACTTGATGTAAACCACAGACTCATATTCTCTACCAGCCTCCCACAAAGCCTTTCATACCTAACCTAAACTCAACATTGCCAACTCTCCTGCAATGTTTCTTGATAATGTCTTGTGATAACGGATATTTTTCCTAAAGCCCCAGCTCCCAAATGGAAATCATTACACGAGAATCTCAGCTTTCATTAAGAAGTAGATTTCTATCCCTCAGGGCCATGAAAGAAAGCTCAAAGCTGTGAATCAAGAAAATCATGCAGGCTTAGAAAACAGAAGGCAAAACAAAGGAAGCCAAGGATAACTCGTGCAGCCACAGCTCAACACAGCTCCTGGCCTGGGACAGCTGGGGCAGTCCCTGCAGGGCCATGAGCCCACTCTCAGGTAAACTGCCCTATGGCACCATGCACCGCAAAATAAAGGTGCATAAACTCGTCTTTAGTAGCTGTTGGGTGATAAGACACCTTCATTATGCCTTATTTTGGAGTGCACAGATGTAAAAAGAGATTCACCAACAGACGTCCATACACAGGCGCTCAGGCACAGACCCACGTCATATATCAGACCTGCTGGTGTAGACACAGTCACACCAACGTAAAACCCAGATGAATCCAACATCCTCACAAGCATCCCACTAAGAGATTGCTCAGTTAAAATGAAGCTACAAAAATAGCCCAAAGATTCTTCGTTTTCTGATCACGCTATTCAGAATACAGCAAAAAATGACAAGTGCTCACATTTTGCCTCCTGACTTTTCTAACTAAACTCCTCTCCAAGTACAAAAAAGGAGACAGAAAGAAGCAATTTAATTCTCACCCTAATATGAAAATACATTCAAAAGGAGAAGAAAGAACATAATCTGGACCTTCTGCTTGGCATCTCTGTTACTCTTATATATACAGATTTCACTTAGGTGTATGCTTAAACTGTTGTATTTTAATTTTTATAGCATAAACATCTCATTTTCCACACAGAAAAGGCTGGTTGTTCCCAACTCTTTCTGCCAGTGAAGGACAGTGTTTCTTAGAGCAAATAGATCACTGGCTTTTCTGCCAAGATGCAGCAAAACACAGAGGTAGGGGCCACACTCCTGCCTTGCTCCTGTCTTCTTCAGGGCTGCTATAGAAAAGGAGCAGGACGAGGGATTTTGGATTCCTCAGAAAGGCAAAATGTTTTGTGACCTTTGCAACAGCGCTGCAGAAATCCAGCTGTCTCATGAGCAAGCAGCAGACACAGCAGCATTAGTAAGCTGTGCACTGAGGAGCTCAGCCCCACGGTTTGCTTAGAGAGGAAATTGCTCTTGTAAAGGTTTTAAAAGCTCAGCTCACATGTGTGCACACCCTGCACGGAAAAAAATATTCCGAGCTTTTTCTCTTAACACTTCTGATTTTCTAACTAATTGAATGACTCAGTGAGCATGGCTGGCATTAAAGTCTTGGGGGAGGGAAAAGCAGAGGTAGCAGGCTCTAAATCCTCTGCCAAATCCCCTTTTCATAATTTATAGTCTGTCACCAGTTTATCACCGAGAACTGTCCCTCTTTTTCTCATTCTCCAGGCTCCTTTCCCAGTGGACAGTCCATGCCAGCTGTCTCGGCAGCAGGAACGTCCTTTTTTTCCCAAGCCTCGACCTGTGGGAAAATCTTCATTGGCCAGTAATTGATTCCACCCTGCCAGCTCCATTACTTTAGTCTACAGTCAAAGTGCCAGCAAGCTGGAGACAGGCAGCCTCAGCCCTCCCCTGCTCCGCTATTGAACCCCTCCTGCCCGGCCCGTTGGCTACCGCGCCTCTGAGCTGATGTGTCAGCCCGCCCCGCAATTAGCACTAATCTGAAAATTGGCCTTTGCCAGCAAAGCCAAGCACCTGACAGCTAATTGTTGATGTCAGATTGATGTGCATTTAATATGGAAAGGTTATTTATCAAAGAGTCCCTTTTTTTTCTTCTTTTTTTTTTTTTTTTTCTGTTGGTCTCAGTTTGTCCCTGGATTGCCGCAGGCGCTTACAGCCCACAGACCAATAAAGATCTTATACTTCATTTAACTTAAGGAGCCTTCTAAATACCCTTTTTAAGCTCTCGGTGTAGGGCAGTGCAGTACTCATCTATTTATAATGTTTATAAAGAAATCACTGCTAAGCAAGCAATTATTGTTTTTAGTCTCTTTTTATGGAATCAAAATATTGGGGGGTGAAGAAAGGTTGATAACAGAATAGCAACTGCCAGCCAGCCCTGGGATTAAAAATGAAGTTTCAACTCATCCCCAGAGTCTTGCCAGCCTTTTCTTACACCTACTACTAGGCTACTTCAATGTTTACAGTATTACTTCTGATTTCCATGGCTGAGTGTGTCATAGGAAACACAAGGGGAAAAACACAGGTCCTGTTGATTTTAACAGAGGTTTTCCCACTCATGACAACAGAGCAGGGACTTCCCTGGTGGTTTTGTGGAGATAAAAGGACATGATCCTACAAGTCCTCATCCTGGTATCAGATTGCAGAAGGTGAAGCTGTGTGTACATAGAAACCCACTCACGCTGCAGTGAAGCTGGCTGACATCTATCTATCTATCTATCTATCCATCCATCCATCCATCCATCCATCCATCCATCCTTTCATCCATCCATCTATGTATTGCAAAATGGGTTCTCTTGATGATGAAAGCTGTAGCTAAGTGTTTTCCATGAGTGTCAAGCAATGGCTAGACTGGAAACAGGCTGCAATTACAAGCATTACTATTGGGAGCATCTGCCTGATGCTGCACAGGTTGCCATCTAGCATCTCCATAAACAAGCAAATCCACCAGACATTTGAACAAAATCACATTTTTTCAGACTGGACACACACATTTTAGGTCATGATAAAGTCCTGCTAAAAACCAATAAGGTTTTGCAGATGCTTAGAGGAAATTAATATATTTTGTGGAGCCTTGGGGGTCAGCAATGATACAAGCAGTGCATGTAAAGCTCTGCCATAGAACCTACAGTAAGAAAAAAAAAAAACAAACTGATAGTTTTAAATGAAGCAAGAGAGAAGACAGTCTCTAGCATGAAAGGCTATGAAAAGTGGTAAATCAGAGGGTAGACAAACACAACAACAGTTTGATATAAATCAAATTCTGACAGGGAAATGAAAAGTACCAGTGTGAGTTTTGTGAAGCAATTGCTCATATTCATTCCACAGGTGGAGTAAAACTTTGTTCATATATATCGAACATATCTCCTTCAGAACTAAAGTAGCCAAGTATGTTACAGAGTCTTCTGACCTCTAAACCATCTATCTCTAAACTGACTATATTTTAAAATATAAAAGTGTATAATTTGTATTCTTCCACTAACTTCACACACAAAAATTTAAGTGGAAAGTCCCTACCATGCAGGATCCAGGATCTGGAGAAGGACCTTCACCGAAAAAAACAAAACAAAACAAAACAAAACAAAACAAAAAAACAAAAACAAACAAACAAACAAAAAAAACAAAACAACCCAAAAAAACTTCTCAAATGAAAAAATTAATTAACTAACATTTCATCATACATTAGGCACTGTCTGCATAACAACATCAGTGCTAAGGTAATGAATGGAGCAATGAGAGCAGACAAAGTGGAGGCAACCAGGTTACTGGGGCTGAGCGTTGGAGCAGGCAGAAGCTGCTCCCAGTACCCAGCATCCAGCAGAGCTGGCAAAGTCCTGCACATCCTGGTGGCCCTCAGACAGATGGACATCACACCAAACCTTCATCACCATCAGGCTTCCACATCACCAGGCCTGCTGTGCTCTGCTGAGACCAGAAATCACCCCAGGTGCTCTGAGGAGCCCTGGGCACAGTGATCCTGTTTGGCAGAACTTCCAGGCCAGTGTGGATTTAGGAAGAGCAGCCTTATGCAGGGCTGTGTGTCCCAGTGGCAGAGCTGTGTGCAGGGCTATGGGCTGCTGGCAAAGGATAGGGGCACCCTGCACACATCCACCGTGGCACATCCTCCTGCTGGACAGACACTGACTCCAGACAGAAACCCCTCTCCTGGTGCCCTTGCAGCCAGTATGGAAACTAAGCAAATGCTTCATTTCAAATACATGCTTCAACCCCCTGGGCTGCTCCTTGGTCAGGCTTTAAAGACGTGTTGGGAAGTTTTGGCAGCGTTGCTTTCAACTTGGCCAGCAAGGGGATGTTGAAAGTTACACGGCTGCATCCACACTGGAGCTCTGAAATGTGTTAATTAAGACATTCTGTTACCAACCCTTTCCTTCCTACGCAAGACAAAACCCACCGAGTGCTAAACGTGCCTGAAATTACTCCTGTGCTTTAATGCTTTCCTGAATATGGATCAATTTTAACACTTTTTATCACGCCTGTGTCCCAGCCAAGACAAAGCCAATGACTCCAATCTGAGTCAAGCACACGTTTAACACCCTCTGCTGAATAAGTCCTAGAAGAGGGGAGAGTTCAAGAAGCCAGGGCAGGACAGCAGCTGGGTAGATGTTTGTCTGAGCTGTTCTTAAAGACTTCCAGTGACAAAAGCTGCACAAGTTCCCTCTGGCAATTTATCCTGCTCCTTCAGTTTCCTTACTGATAGGAATTATTTTATAAAGTCTAATGCAATGCTCTCCAAGTGCAATTTAAACCACCACTTTTCTTTCCTGTCTTCCACAGATACAGCAAACACTGCTCCCCACAGCTGATGTGTACTTACTTGAAACCCTCCATGTTTTCATTAGTCCAAACAATGCTGGTCTGTCAGTGTTTCCTCAGAAATGTACCCCAGGTCTCTGAGTACTGTTTCCCTCTGCATTCTCAACAATTGACCTTTTTGCAGTGCTGAAACTGAAACTGGAACTGTTGCCCCAGTGGAGGCCACACACAGGAGTGTGAGCAGAGGGGAAGGATGAGGTTGTAGGTCCTACCAAGGCATTCTCCTATTACATGTCCCAGTGGGACACTTGCCTTCCCCACCACGACATGACAAGGCTGAACTGCTCTCCTCTGCAATGCCATTTTGCAGAACTGTTGCCTCTTACTTCATCATTTAACAAGTCAGGAGAGCCACTGGGACCAGATGCTTCCCCACCACCCCTTTGTGCACCAAGGGCTTGGGAAGGATTCCTTCAAATCTTGCTATTCCCAAGGGGCAGGCTCTTTTCACCAATCCTTCCTCAGTCCAGATATCTCTCCACACATCATCTCCCATCACAGAGCCCTCCATCTCCCCTGAGAAAATGAAATTCCCACCCAGAAGTTCCCCTGGCACCCTCCAGACTGCACTGTGCTTTCCCTCCTCGCAGAGCAGGATGGAGCTGACACAGAAATGACATGTGCAGTGTGACAGACGCAGTAGGATGTCCTGTGTGTGGACAAGCATCCCTGATGCCATGGAGGGGTCCTTGGGAAGGGCCAGTTTCATGAGGGCTTCAATCCCTCTGTTGATGCCAGAGCAGAAGCTCCCACTGTCTTGGAGAACCTCCTCCTCCTGCAGAGCTGAGGGACAACCAGCAGACTCAAGGACTGAGGCGTTCCAAGAACTGAGCGTGGGGATTCCATTCCCCTCACCTCTGAATACAAGGAAGCCAAGAGCCCTGCTCCCTGCTCTCCCACTGCCTGGCTGGCAAACTTGGGCACCTCCAGGGTAACTGCAGGTGAATTTCTTTCTAATTCCTCCATGACAAATCTCAAAGGATGCCTCTAGTGAGAGACTGTTCAAGTATCATTCTTGTATGCAATTTATATAATATAAATATTATTTTGACACCCATCAGCACACATTCTTGTATGGAGTACAAGAGCTGCTAGTTAAGTAAGAGTTTCAGCAAAAAAAAAAAAAAAAAGAAAAGAGGGAGGAAACTTTCATTGCATTGTTTTCTCTTGCTTAAGTACTAATATCACTAGATAATACATATCCCTGTAATCTGGAACAAGGGTTTACTTCTTAGGATAGAAAAACTTATTTCTATCAGATTGGAACATGTGTGTCTTGATCAGCTTGTATCTTGAAATACTTTAAAAAGAAGGGGGAAAAAATGCAATTTTAGCAATAGCTAAAATAAGGAAAATACCTCAGCCAGTCCACCCAAAACAATGACCTGATGCAGAAGTCAAGTCTATCAGGTAATGCTCAAGGGAACATTTTAAATAAGGAAAAAAGAGTGGAAGTGGGAAAAAAAAATCATCATTGTATTCTTATGCAGTAATGTTCCTCCATTAGCATTAACAGCTTATCTCCCCATCTAAGCACTTCTCGATAACAGACTGGGTTTTATGTTGAGTACAGGCTGTACCAAGTCACTAAAACCATTCTATTGTTAAAGATTATATAAAATGGTCAATCAAAGTGTCACTTCTTCCTGCCCGTCCCCCAGGCTGCTGTTGCAATAATTCCATACAAAAGCCAAGTGGGAAGGGGGAGCAAAGCACCAGGAGAGGGAGAAAATGGCACATTGCAGAGCCAGAGGGCACATGGGACACCCCACCACCGCAGAGGGTTGCACTGCAGCGTCACCTAAGCAAAAACATCCAAATAAAATTTGTTAAGTGAATTTGTCCTTGCAAAAAATATTTGTGTTTAGCAGTCTGTGCACCTGTAGAGCTGCTGAGCATCCTTCCATGGCCTGTCTGGTACAACAGGTCCCAGCACAACAGAGACGTGGGAGATGAAGCCAGAATGAGCACAGGAGAAGTCGACTTTTCTAGCGTTTTGAATGAGATTTCTAGATATCTAGAGATTTCATGCTGTATCCATGGCTCAGAAATAAGCTGTGTCAGGTTAAAACAATGGAAAACCATGACATTCGGCAACTGAATTCAAAGAGCTGCTTGTTGTGTTGTTGGTAGTGGTTTGGTGTTTTTCCCCCTTGTAGGTTTTCATAGCTATTATAGTGGAAATCTGAAGGGGCTTTCTGAGAAGGCCTAAACTGGTAAAAGGTTGGAGTTTGGAGCTCAATGACCAGTGTTCATGTGGGATGGGAAACAGCTCCTCTAAGCTTGAACAACCCCACCAGGCATGATGAGCAGCAGGGATTAAGGGACAAAGTCCTTCTATGCATGAAGACAAAGCTATTCCTTACACACACTGAAAGAACAATCAATCCCCAGCATAAAACAATATTATAGACCCCTGTCACACCTGCTCTCAGTCATCTCTGTTTCTCAGCACCAGAAGGACACAAAGCAGTTCCATCTCACCCTCAATGCTCATATTCCTGGGAAAAGTGAGTAGGCAGGAGAATTGCATTCATTTGTACAGGCTTGAAATAAGCCTTTGTTAAGTATTTGCTTAACATACAAATGCCTTTCACATTTCAAGATAGACAAACCAAGCTTATGTTCTAATTAAGGAAGGGATCAGATGAAGTCCTCCCTCCAGTAGAGATTTTCCAAAATTTTTGCCTGGATTCAGCTGCATATTCCAAGCACATGGATTGACAGGGAGGAGATGATGGGTAACAGAGAGCTTGTGCTATTTGTGATTTGTGCTACAGAGGACATAAAGGAAGGGAATCAGAAAAAAATAATTCCCACTTCTCAAATGCCCTGGAGCTGATTGAGACTAAATACAGTTTGTATTAATAAGAGCAGCAAACCACCAGTATATCTCATTTTTATCTGCTATCCATGGGGGTCCGTGGTGACAGCTTTAAAGGAAATCTGCATATCACTGCACCAGGGTACATGTTCTCTCATCCACAGCTTGCAGGCACACACAGGCAGAGCTGTATCATGTGCTGGCAAGTAACGGAGAAGTTGAGCAAACATACCTGAAATAGCTCACATACTTAGAGATGCCAAACAGACTCCTTACACCATTTTCAGAGGGGCTTTTTTCACCCAGCTCTGCATCCCCCAGCCACTCAAACAACAGTTGTTCCTGTGGGCATGATCTCTCTCACAGTCATCAATTACAAGGTGACGACTTGAACAATCATTTGTCACTGCAAGCCAAAACAAGCAGTCCTGCTCCTTTGTGCCCAGTTCTGATGAGGAGTTTCCCCAGGTCCAGGCTTGCTCCAGAGCCGTGTGTGCTCTTGCCCCACTGCCCAGTCTTCTTGCTTCCCCCCTTCCTTTCCTTCTAGCCTGCTCTCCCAGACTTTGGCAGAGAGTAAAGCTTCCTCTCCTCTTTTCTGCCTCTTCCCTTGACCCAGCTGTGCCACCCATGCTTCCAGGGGCTCAGGATGCTGTAGGAGGTGAAACAGCTACAAACACCCCAATCAACACCATTGCTGCATGCTGGGAGCTTAATCCTGCACTGCCCCACTGCAGAAGCACCCAAAACTGAAAGCCAGTGCATTCACAAGGAATTGGGAAATCAGCAAAAGAGACTGAGGACCAAACCTGCTTTGCAGAAGAGCGAGGAGGGCTTAGGAAATGGAGAAAATAAATACCTGAGCAATGCAGAGAGGGTATCTGAGAAATGGTAAGGGATGGCTCAGATGAGGGTGGGGAAGATAAATCTGGAAATGGCAAATGAAAAAGAGAAGCTGGGCTGCCATGAAGAAGCTTACTGGCAAAGAAATCTAAGAGATGAGACAGGGAGCAGATGCTCCTTTGCTTTAGGTGTTTGGAACAGGACTGATGGTCATGACAGACGCTGCCTTGCAGGGCAGTGGGGAGGCCCTGGGTGACAGTCCCCTGCCAGCAAGGCGAGGCTGGTGTCCCCATCCCCTGCAGTGGGATATGTGCCAGGGAACCTCTTCTCCATACCCAGCGTCCTGCCTGACACTGGGCCATCACAAACCCCTCTGGAGACAATTAGACTCTGAAGCCACAGCATTCCCCTGGGAGGGGGGCATCCCTGCACGGCCTGGGGGCAATAGCATATGGGAGTCACCGGATTTGGCTTTGCAGTTCAATTAAATAAAAATAAAAGCCAGAAAAACCCCCAGGTTCCCTCTCGGGGGAGGGCATGGAGGAGGACGTTCTTCCCGGTAGCTGCCTAATGGCTCACGGGGTGAGGGCCCCGCTGCTGTCAGCACGAACCAGCAATTACGATTAATGGGCTGTGGCAATCGGATCCCAGCGCTGAGGGAGACAGCAGGTCCCACCATTTGCATGCAGTAAATTATTCAGGCTGTCAGCTGTCGGGATGGGGCTGGGTGATGCTGTGGTTAAACGCTGGCCACATGGCTCAGCTGAGGTGTGCCCGCAGCCCTGCTCTGGCCGGGGCGGGGGGACAGCTGCGACACCGGCCACACCCCGGCTGTCACACGGCTGACCGTGTGTCCCTCGGGTAGCAAAAAACACCGGGACAAGCTCAACAGTGTCTCACTTAGCTTAAATTTCAAGGGATTGTGAACCTGGGAATGTGGGGAGGGTTGGATGCCCGAGAGCCAGCTTCGGTGACCAAGCCTCCCTGAGCCTCCAGACACAGACACGTTTCTTGAAGAATTAAATCAATGGCTGGACTCAAAATCGGAGTATTCCTATACTGAAAACACAACACCATATAATAAACTCCGGGCTTGACAGTTCAATCTGATTTTTACAACATAAAGGTAGTGCTCTTGAAGGACCTCAATTCAGATGAGTACCCAGTGAGTACCCACAGGCCATGCTGGGTGAACTAGATGTACACTGCCAACATCTCCTTCTGCCTCCCTGGCTGTGAGAAGTGTGTTTGAATGCAGGCACCTTCATGAAAAAATAATTAATTCAGAATAACCCTTCCAAGTGGAAAGACTGAACTCTTCTAAGCTCGAGTGCTTTTTTCCTGGAGCACAGCATGAAGAATAGCAAACAAGAGGCAGAAGGGAAGGGGCTATTTTTAAAGTAATGTGAAAAGAAAAAACCATCCCAGGTAGTTGTCTACCCATGCATAGATGCAGTTCTTCATCCCTGTTTTCCCACGAAGAGAAGGGATGCCAAGGGACCTGACACAAACAACACCAACCTCAGAAGGGTGAAGCTGTTTCTTCATTAGCACCTCAGTGTGGACAACTGCAGCAAAATCCTGTCATTTACATTCAAATCAGCCCTGCTCCATGCAGGGCCCTGCCCACATTCCCTAGTGCACAGCCTGAGAGGGGCTGTATTTCATCTTAGGAACTTGAAGTGGTTCAGAGCTGCCCCGTGTGGCTCAGTACCCCAGAAACACCCGTACCCTAGCTAAGCACCATCCCACCCGGCAAACATGCTGGGCTGCAGTTCTGGCAGCTCTCTTGGGAGTGCTTGGCTCTCTCAAACATGCAGGCCTTTCAGTGGAAAGGAAACATTTGATTAAGAAATATAAATACTGACAATTTTCTAAGGAAAACTAGAAAAAAAACAAAACACCATAGATCAATCCTCAGGCTTTGGGAGTTTGAAATTTCAAAAATGAAGAGAAACAAAAGAGAGATGGCAAATAGTAATATTCTGTGTGAGCACAGCAGCATAAATTGGTAGGAGAGGCATGAAAATGGATAGCAAAACTGAAGCTTAGGGGCAGGAGGTCACTTTGCTAAATAACTACCTACTTCAGAATGTACAGGCAGATCAAGGTGCCCGTGTCAGCCTGATCTCTTGAGCTCGGATGCATTTGAAAATATCTCAGTATCTCCCATTCAGTTTAACTGTATTTAGGACGAGTAATTAAGAGTGTGATTCCTGACACACCTTCTGTGTCAGAAGGTCAAGCTATTTCAGATCCACAAAGACTTAAAATTCATTCAAGTGCTCAAAAGTATGCACTGAATAGTCCTATCAGTCCACAACCAAAGGCCATGTAGCAGCACAGAAATTTAGGCAGCAGTATGGGTTTTCACACATCAGAGCCATATTTTCATCCTCATTGAGGTCCAAAGTACTTATGCATCTATACACTAGCAGTAAAACAACAGTGATCCTTTATGACAGTGTGACCATAATCTAACTTGACAAATGCAGTTGTCAGCATCCCTTAAAGTAAATTATAACTACACCCCCTTGACTAAATCCTGAGCCCTTTCAAATAACAAAACAAAGAGCTCTCTCCCAAGAGTTGTGTTCTCTGCATTGTATTTTCTGACATGCTTTCCCACCATCAACATTTCATCCTGTTGAACTAATTTCCATTGTAAGCAGCAGAGGGCAGGGAGGATAACTCCCATTAACCTCACTCTGGTGAAGTGTGGGCCTGCCTAGAGGAAAGGCAGCAGAGAGGGCACATCCCTGGCAGGGCTGACCACCAAGTGCCCTGTACTGTTCAACAGGGCAATATGTATGTGCAACCGTGCTTTTCAACAAAGAACAGGTAAGCTGGGACTAACAACTGGGAAAAGGGCCTCCCCAGCTGCCCATCTTCAGAGCTCACAAGGTGGCTTGCACCAAGGTGCTTCATTGCAGCTCTTCCAGCCTGCTGCCCTCACTGCCACCAGCAAACAAGGCACCCAAAATAAGGTTGGAGACACTGAAATTGACCCTTTCACAGGAAGGGCTCAGCTGATTTCTGGGTCTTACCAATGCAGACAAGAGATGCAGTAAGGTCCTGCCAGAGGCATTGTTGCAGAGGGTCAGCAGCAGGCTTTTGTCTTTCTGTGCAAATGGAAGAAAGAAGCCTTTTACAGCCTGTTTTCTCCCCTCAGTACACATCTACATTTGTACTCTCTACTGTACACTATACACCTCTCAGGCTTGCACAAGCTCCTGCTCAGCCCAGTTTCACTCATCTGAGACTCGGTCCTGCTCCAGGAAGACCTCCTGCCCTTTCAAAACCTCTTAATAAATGTGAAAAAATAAGAGCACTTCTTTGTCATGAATACAGGGCCTCTTGGTCCATGTGTCCCATCTTGGCCTGATTTTGCCCTCCAGCAAGAGGGAAATGGTAATGATGCTCTCAGGGACACTTGGGTGCTTTATCACCAGACTTCCCATGCAACACTACATTCCTGCAGGGAGAGTGGATAGAGCCCAAGATGAGCAGGAGTTTTGTCTGCTTTGTCTTCACATTGTTCTCTGTAATTTCTTTATCCTGATGTTTTTCACCCGCAGGAATTCTTTAGGTGAACCCTGCTTTCTGCATCAACACTAGGTCTCAGCCCAGCCTGCGTGGTTGCAGTTTTTTCAGGGGAGATGAAACTGGGCTCCTGCTCACATGCATGCCTTGCTGCACCAAGAGAATGGCTGAACCTCACAAACCCCAATGCTGGGGTTGCATCCTGCCCCTAACCTGTGCCTGGTAGTCTCACCCATGGACATCCTCTTGCCACAGTGCTCAGTAGGGCTCTTTTCCTGGAGATGGAAAGGCAACGGCCCCAACTTGTGCCAGATGCCTCCCTCCCTCTATCTCCCCACCCCTGTCCCTATAAGCACATCTTCCAAAACAAGCAGTCATAATGACGAACTAGACTTAAAATGAACAAACAGCAGGGCCAAAATTGTTTGGGAACTCACCTGAGAGTGAGTTTCTTGGGTGAGAAGTAGCAGAGTAGCTATGCAAGAGCAGCAGCCCCTCCAAATGGCTTAGCAGGACCCAGGGAGGAAGTGTCCATGGCCTTAGCACACTGTATCTATGTCAAGGTACTTGACAATATTGACCTTGAAAATCATCTTAAGTATGGGCCTCTCCTGCTCCCATGCTTCCAGTGTGCAGCTTTCAGCAAAAAGACAAAAATCTGGAGGACTCTCAGCTTTATCAAGTCATGCTTTAGCCCTTGCTGTACACGTCAGCCACTCTTATGGCTGCCAAGAGACATGGTGAGAGGTTTTCTCAGACCATCCTTCCAACACAGCCAACTGCTTGTGCAAACAGCAGGAGCAACAAAAGCACTCGGCTATCCTGCCTGCATGAGCCCCTGCCCAGCTGGCAGCAGAGCACAGCTCCTGCCCACAGGCTACAAGTAGGAGTCAGCAGAAATCCTTCCTCTTCATCCTAGCAGCTGAGGATAAGCAGGAGAGCCTGATGTGCCTGGTCACCGCTGCCTTTCTCCCATCTGGGATCTCACACAGAGAGTATGCAGACTCAGAGAGGAAATCTTCACCACATCACGTAAACACAGTTCACAGCAGAGATCCCAAAGGCAGAGTGCAGCCACCCGCATGTGCCTAACTGCAACAAGTCAGGAAGTCTTCAACCAGCCAGCCTGACCCCACACACCACCTCAGGTCCCCTTAGATGATTCGGGATCAGTGGTGCCCACAGACGCATGATGCTGGGGAGTAAATGTTTACAGCTGCAAGGCAGCTTCTGCTTACTGCTGCTTTCAGAGCCTCAGCAGATAGAAAATAGCAGGTGCATTAAGCTCCAAAATAAGATTATAACATGCTGTAAATTAAAGTACGATGAGCTCTTTGTGTTCAGTCAAATAAGGAATGATGCATGGAAAACAACAGGGGCTCACATTCATCTCCGAGTGATCATTCACAGGATGCACAACAATACAATTTCACACATAGAAATCAGAGAATGTCTCTCTGAAATGTAAGATCTGATCTTCCCGGGTCTATTTTTTTTCTTTTGTTAAGACAGTAAAGATTTCCAATGTGCTGAAACCACTTATAATAGTAATTGGGAAAAAAAGAGTCTCTGGGAAATTACCGGCATGAACTTTCAGGTCTCTAAATTAAGGCCAGCCTAATTTTCCAATTAGGCAGCTTGATAGGCAAGATGACATGTGCGGAGTAGAAGGGCAGGCTCTAAACGGCATTTTTATGAACATTTCTCATGCCTGCAGCAGCCTTTCTATACCCAACAGCTGAGGAGTGCACTTTCCCATGCCGTCAGGGGTGAGGAGGTTACGACTCCAGCATTGTGCCCCTTGTTTTTCACACAAGAACCCGGCGCGCCGCAGCGCTTGAAAGGGTCCGGCGCCCGGAGCCCCCCAGCGCGCTGCCGGCTCCCCGCTGCCCCCAGCCCGCGCCCGCCGCCCGGGCAGGCGGCTCAGCTTAACCCGCCGCTGCGGCGGGCGGCTGGCAGCGCTAATTGCGACGGGGAGGACCTTTTTCAGAGTCGTTCAGTCGGTAAATGAAACTTCAGCTCCCCGGTGATCCAGCGTGTGCAAAGATGCCGCAGCCCGAGGTGCAAAGGGCACGGCAGAGATTTGGAGCTGACGCTGCTCTTTCACAGCTCGAGCCTCCTGTCTGTGCTGGCTCCCGGCCGCGCCTCCGCACCGCCCGCCCGGCCCAGGGAAACCCCGGCCCCGCGGCTGCACATCCTCCCTGGGCGTGCTGAGGAACCAAACACCACGGTGAATTTAGCAGTGGTCTTCTAGGGCAAACAGGGACCCAAATCAGCGTGTGAGACCTTCGATCACTCAGAGCAAAGCCTGGCCCCCAAGAGATAATGAAATCACGCATCAACACCTGCTCTTGGGTGAACCCGAGCAAACCATGCCTGGCCTATTCAAATGTCCTTTTCTGGGTCAAGAAATTCAACAGCTAGACCCGTGCTAGCCTGCCACAGGCAGGGTGGCTCATGCAAGGGCTTTGGCAGGCAGGCCAGGCAGGAGGTCACTACCAGTCACTACCAGTCGAGGACATTTACATAGAGGAGGCCAGGACCATCACCCCTCCTTGAAGGACAGCTACTAGAGGCTTCTGCCAGCCACACTGACAACATTGCCCATTACCTTGGCATGGCTGGCACCAAACTCAGAGCTGGGATAGACACCTTTTTTACACTGCACAAGAGCCTGCACCGATGGAAATGTCTCTCACTGAGCTTATTCTCAGTTTGCCCATACATACAGTAGGAATAAAGAACGAGGAACAATACCTTTGTTGGAAGTGGGAGAGGGCAGCAGCCACAGGCAGTAGCCACAGTCTCCCTTAGACTGCAGGGAAGGTCATACCAAACAAAGAGCAAACCAGCCTCAAGGATACACAGAAGATACTGATTCCCACCCTTCCTACTTCTGGAGAACCCCAGTGCCCTGCTGCCTTTTGACAACTGGATCCCTATGAGAAGACTGAATCCTCCTAGCTCAGCAGCAAACCATCTCCAGTTCAGGGCATTCAGGAGCTCCAAGCTTTCCATAAGTTAGAGAAACAAAAAGAAGCCGTGTTCAGCCAGAGTGGCCAAGTAAGATGAAAACAGAATCACAGAATGGTACAGGTTGAAAGGGACTTCTGGAGGTCATCTGGTCCATTCCTCCCTGCTCAAACAGGGACCCATGGTCCTTGCTGCCCAGGACCATGTCCAGACTTTTTTTTTTCACTATTTCCTCGGGCGGAGACTCCACAACCTCTCTGGGCAACCTGCGCCAGTGCTCAGTCACTGTCACAGTGTAGAACTGTTCCCTGATGTCCAGAGGGAACATCCTAGGTTTCAGTGTGTACCCATGGCCTCTGATCTCAGTACTGGGCACCGCCGGTGTCATCCTTTGGGCTCTTTTTGAAGACAGGAGTGATATTTGCTTTCCTCCAATGCTTAGCACCTCTCTCAGTCACCAGGACCATTCAAAGATGCTGAACATGGTGCCCAGACATTCATTTGTGGGGCAGGTCAGGATATATATGAACTCCCCTCTCTGATGTGTTTGTATGCTTTGGTAATTGGTATATCAGATTGTGCCCTCCAACTTCAGTTAGTTTTGGGGGTTTATTTGTATTCAGTGGAGTCATTTTGAGAAGAATAGAATGACTCCTGTCCCAGGGAAGAGAAGTATGAAGCCCTTAAATTTCATCCCCATGCTACTGGACTGAGGCAGTGAAATAACAATTCAGTTCCCGTATGTATCATGTCTTAAACAGAAATCAGGTTTGAGGCTGAGAAGATGTACAAAGATTCAACCAGTGAAGCTGCTGTTGTGTAAAAGACATTAACAGAGCTGGTATTTCAGTACTTGATTTCTCTTAAGACAGGAGAAAAAAGACACAGTTTACTACTTTGAAAGTCAACATTTTGAAACAATTTTTATATGCCACCACTTTCAGAAGCTAACCCAAAGCTACAAAGTGACTACAGAATCTATTCCAAGGATGCCTTGAATCTCTTAGCCCAGTTGAGAAGTGTAACTTTTGGCTGCTCTTGACACACAGCCTGCTGCAGACAGAAGTTGACAAATGGCAGATTTCCTCATTACAGTGAGTGCATCAGGGTGCTTAACTCTGATTGAAAGAGGCACAACCGAGGAGGCAACAAGAACACTTAGAGGTGTTTAAGATCTTACTCATGTTAGTCTAATGCAGTCATACCGGGAATAATACTTGTTTTGGGTTATGGCCAGATGACAATGTAATAGTCCCATTTGGGCAGTCTAGACCTTTCATATGCGATAAACACTTCCCTAGAATGCATAATGTACTAAAGAAAACACATATAGAGTGTGTGCTTGTATCTAGTAGAAATGCTCTCTAGCCAAAACAGAAGACTGGAATAGCTTTCCCAGCATATGGGATTAATACTGACAGAAAAAGAATAAAAAGCTTGGACAATAATTTGCCTGATTTATAAATGTGACAGTATTAAGAAATGAGGAGGAACCTAAACTTTCCAGAATGCTCTAAATGAAAGTAAAATGTGAAGTATCCTTTTCTTTAGAAATGAGCTCAGTGCCAAAGCTTTGGTGGCAAGATGCTAATTTGTTTTCAATAGGCAGGCCTGATTTCTTCAGTGTTTCCCTTTTTCCCCATCTCATCACCTGAAGGCCTGGAATATGAAAGGGCAGACAAGCCTAGGAGGATTTACCAGGTCTTGTTATAGCACATCAGTCATCAAAGGAACATTGAACACTGATCATTTTTCTTCCAAGTCTGCATCATGATAAAGATACTTTGCTTTCCAAGTATGTAAAGTGTTTCATGTTCTGTTCATAAAATTAAAGGTAGAATTCTACAACAACTTATTAAAGCTTTCAAAACAGGACCAGAATAAACACAAAAGAGAAATTGCTGCTTCAGCTAAAACCCAAGCCAGCTTTGATTCTGTGTTATCAAAGCTAACTTTCCTTATAACCATATCTGTAACCCCACAAAGCACTATGGACATTCAGGCACATGAGTGGAGTGAGAAGTGGAAGTGGATTAGGGTGAAGCTCACAAGCACTTCAGTTACACATCTAGAAAAGGTTAAGTGTCCTCCTAGCAGAATGTGTGGAAATATTCCTTGCTTTTGCAGAAGGGAAGATTTGAGCCTGCCCACAGCCATTTGATGCAGAATCACCCATACAGTGCCCAACCAAGTGGGGAGGCAAGGCTGGGATGGCAGCAGCCCCCTCCTCCTCCCTCTGCTGAGGATGCATTTTATGCTGTTTGCTGAGACTCAACGTTACAATTCCAAGTGCAAATTTTACACTAAGCATGAATTACAACTACTTGAAGTGAATCTGTCATGATCATCCAAATCTAAGTGAGAAGTTTGTCAACTAGGGGATGTGGGCAGCATGCAAAGCAGAATATGATAGAGGAAGATGAAAACTCAGTATCTGCTAATGAAGTGGGGTTTGTGTTGTTACCTGAAAAATTTCAGAACAAAAAACCCCATTCAACACTTTCAAAACTCAAGACTGTTACAGGAAAAAGACCCCAAATGTCTGAAAAAGGGATGAAGAAACAAATGTCTTCTCAGCTGCATAATCAAAAAAAGGTGAGAGAAGAAACCCCTATGATTTTAGTAATGAACTTTGCTCATCTGGTCTGTGCTTCAGAGTAAGACAAAATTACAATATTTAGAGGAAAACACAGCACAGCATGTAGAGAAATCCCTGATATTGGCAGTCAGACGAACAGAGTTGCAGAACTTGGTTTATACTGCCCTCAGGATTCTCAGCAAAATGATGCATTTCCATTTACAGCTGGAATCTTGATATGTGTGAGTAGCATTCATTTGGTTCATATTAGTTGTACATGTAGTATATATAGTGATAAGAGTATTCCAGGCAGTGTTTGGGCTGGGCACAGTGCCACAGGAGCTGCTGGGCTAGCTTTAACCTTTCTTCACGTTAGCAAGAGCTAACATAAAGAAATGTTCTTTATGTTATCCTTTTCCCTGAAATAAGAATGACCTCTAAACAAAAATTCAGATTGATTCCACTGCCCAAACCAAGACATACACAAGATCACTCAGGGATCTGTACCACGTGGACAAGATTTCAGTGTGCATGGCTCTTGTACATATACCTGTGCACATTTGACAGCAGAAAATGCAGAGAGGAGCAAAAAGGAATGTGGCCATGAAGAAAAAAGGGAACTCCTGGAGATAGGGAGCAACCAGCAGAAAAGAGTCTGCATTTATTTTTCTGTATGGATGGCCCTAAAAACACCTGCTTGCATTATCAATTTCTACTCTGATAAAAGACTGGAATAAAAAAATAAAAAGAGTCTTACAGATACAGGTCACGCAACTGTGCCATTGTGGCTGTTCAGTAATGAACACTGGTGGTTCATTCTTATGCTGTGTTAAGGACATTTGTGTAGTCTCCATAAATTCTTGGTATATGCAGGTATTACAGCTGTGAAATGCAATTGCAACAGCCCACCACAAAGACATTTCAGAATTCCCTGCTCTGCCTTTGCAATTCTGCCTTTGGGAGATGTGCAGAACTGAGGCAACGTGCAACCGGCACAGGCTACCCCAAATAGAGACTCCTCCACGGGACAATTTTTGTATGGAGAGTTTGGAGGGCCAATTAATAGTTGAAGGTCACCAAAGACAAGCTGGGAGAACAACTGGTTCACCAAAGGCCACAAAGATTAGCAGCAGCCTAAAGCCATTGGAGGTTCAACCCTGCAGTTTGTATGACTGGGTCAGTTTATGTCAGCCCTTGGGTTTTCAAATAGAACGCTAAGCTGGATTTGAAATAGTGACCACTACAGCCTCCAAAGGCTACTTCTCTAAAGGTTATCCAGAGGAAGGTTTGATAAAATCACTGTTATCCTACTGTGAAATAACTCTTATTCTGCCCCAAAACATTAACACATACACTTCCTCCCAATTCACTCCTACTGAAGGTTGATCAAGCATGTAGGATGAGTTATGTTTAACAGACAGGATTTCTTTGATATTTTAAATCCCTCATGGCTTCTTAAAAAGGCCTTCTTTTCCTACTGTAGTGATAGAATAACTCTGTACCTGGAGGCTAACATCCAGTGTTCATGTTCAAAATCCCCTAATTAAGATCACTAAGATGAATGAATAAAGTAAAGCAAAAAAAAAAAAAGCTCTCATTGCTTGTTTCCTCTCTCTTGGTTGAATCTATCCTGATTTCAGAAACAAAATTTCAGTTTGCAAAACTATAAAAGGATCTGCTGAAACATACCCATTCATTTACTGTGTGATTCCTCCTCGTATTTTGGTAAATAAATAGCTTATACTATTCTTGACAGATCATACATGACATCGGAAACTTCCCATATCAGGTGATGTCAGGCATTGGAACAGGCTGCCTAGACAAGTGGTAGAACCACCACCTCTGGAAGTGTTCAAAAATTTTGCAGATGAGGCACTTAAGGACATGGTTTAGTGGTGAAGATGGCAGTGTTGGGTTAAGAGTTGGACTCAGTGATCATGGAGATCTTTTTCAACCTTAATAATTCTATGATTCTGTCTGCACTTACCTCTTGTTTCAGTGTTACAAGGGGGCAAAGGTAAGAAATTAGTTTTCTTCTGTTAATTTGTCAAAGGTTTCGTTTTAGCAAGAGGTATAAGACACAATCAAACCACTGTGCATACAGCTGTAGTTCCAGGCAAAAAGGCACTTCAGCTTTCCTTTCAGTTTTCTTTTTATAAGTTAAAAAAAACCAAAAACCTTTTAAAAAGAAATGACAGTGTTTAACCTATAAACAGGTTAAAGCTTTTGTATCCTGTTCTAAATAAATTTTGCTGGACCATATGAAGACTTGCAGAGCTTCAGTGGCAACCTGACCCACCTGCCAGCCGTGATATAACAGAATTGCTCCCCATTTCTGCACTGATGCCATCTTATCCAAGCACCTCCCAGATGAAGGCAAGGAAAGGGATGTGTGAGCTGTGGCAGTCTGGAACTGGTTCTCTGGTACCCTGCTTCTTTAGGGATCCCTCACCTCTTCTTCCCTCTCATGACAGACATTTTATTTATTCAGTCATGAGAAGCAGAATGAGCTACACCATCCTTCAATGGCTCCATCACTGCTCACTTCAAAGGTGAAGTGCCTGTGGATTTGGGTAATACATGCTTAAGCCAGTGAGTGTTTTACTGAATTTTGAGCAATTTGCTGAATAACATATATATAAAAGAAAGACATTTTTACTGGACAGACACTGCACACAAACAAGGCATATTATCTTAACAAATCTCATTTCATTCCAACATTTGGGATAAATATTTTAAGATTAAACAATCTTCTTTTGCAATTCAGTGCTATGATTGGCAAATTTCACTTTCCCTCAGCACATCTGCTAGGTACTATGCAGATCACAAATGACTGTGTAGAATACCGGCTTGGATATATCAGAAATAAAAAAAGTGTTTTCTGATAACAAAAGCTCCACAAATATATAG
Source organism: Brachypodius melanocephalos (assembly GCA_013398615.1). Classification (NCBI taxonomy): domain Eukaryota; kingdom Metazoa; phylum Chordata; class Aves; order Passeriformes; family Pycnonotidae; genus Brachypodius; species Brachypodius melanocephalos. Next base: position 28,282,270 of record VZSR01001685.1, read on the forward strand.
GAAATTCCATAGCATGATTCTCTGGTTGTGTGTTCAAATACCCACCATATTTATCTTCAATATATTTACAGAAAACTAAGACCTACACTTGGACAACTACATTGAAACAGCTTCTTTCCATTTTTATGAACCACCAGAGAAAACCTACTAACATGCATTGGAAATGGGAGCTCTGATTAAAGCAAGGAATAATCTCTAGTTCCTCATGCAGACGGAGATAAAAGTTTGATGTACTGTAACAGATATTAAACCCAGTATCAGCAGTAAAACAGCCTGCGCTGCAACTTGGAAATCAGAAACCCTTGATGTTGCTCTGTATGAAACACCATCCTAGAAGCAGCACCACAACAGCAAGCTTTGGACTTCCTCCATGGAAAATCAACATTCCTTCAGGATAATACGATGGACTCTGAAATTCTTTACACAAGAATATGAACACATTCAGTTAACCTACAGAAGCTCAGTCAACCGCCACATTTAAATCTAAAGGCAAAGAGCTAGAAAGATGAGTGAATAAAAATGGAGCAAGAATTAGATACAATGTGCTTATTGTCTTTTATTGATCCAATTTTTTACATAACTAAGTGGACAGAAAATTTTCATTTATTTCTTGAGGAAGCATTTAATTTATGTAATTTTTTACAAAGCATGAAGTGCATCTCTGTGGAGTAAATTTACTCCTTTGGCTTTGTTTGTTTGCCCTCTGCAAGTCCCAAAAGTACTGCATCAGCTTCCAAAAGCGTTGTATCACTGGCTGCCCCCAAAAACCTGGACGTCAGTTCAAGATCCAGCAGTCTCAGGCGTACCCGGGTTCCTCTCTGATATTTTCTGTGAAGAAATGGGGAGAGAGGAAAGAAGGTAAGTTTTGTTAAACACTGGTCTTGCTTTTCCTAAGGCTCTCTCCTCTCTGTAGATCCAAGCAGCAACCCCACAGAAAACAAAGCGCTGCAATGAAGTCCAATGCTGTTGTAATGTCATCAGCACTACAACTGCTGGGACATGCTCTGAACCACCACAGGGCCAGTCTCTGCTGATACAATCCTGCCCATCAAAGAACAGACACCACCAGATACCACTGTGGGAATGCAGACTCTACAAAAAAGCAGTTTATTACATGGGAAACTGTTTGTGTCTTCCATGAAAATATTTTACTGTATCATCTACTATCATGCCAATAATTATCTGCAGAACAACATATCATCAAAGGGGAGGAAAAGTCATCATTAGACCACTGGTGACATTGCTATTATCAAAAGTACAATGCTAGCTAACTATGGTTTATATTTCCAACCCTGGGCCTCAGGGAAGGAACTTTTCTTGTCTTATCCCCCCATCCAACGAGTGGGCATCATCTGCAAGTTTTTTATTACATATAATTAAAAAGAAACCCCACAACTATTGTAATGAAACATTCTGCCTACAGGCTTGGGTTTTATTGTTTTATGCTCTCTTTTTTTTTCTTGCCTTTTCCTTTTAAGTCAGAAGATGTGAGCATTCAACGTGTTTTTAAAACAGACCCTGTGTTAAGATGGCCATGCCAAATTAGTGAAGATTTTTAAAATATGAGCAGGTTTTATAATGCACCTGGAGATCTACTGATTGAAGTCCAGCAATAAAATTGAGAACTATTCTTCTTTTGAAAGTTCAAGTTGTACTTTTTTTTTTTTTCCCTAGTCAAAGCATAAAGAGCTGAAGATGCAGCAAGCTTGACTAACTTGAGCAAAGAAAGAGAAAGTTTGAAACATTCTCCAGTTACCAACAGAAAAAAATATAATAAGGAAGTCCGGTTGCAGCACTTCCACCTTGCTCATTTTCACCTCCATCTTGGGCAGACAATCGTCTCTCTCTGACAACTATTAGCATGAAGCAAAACTGAACCACATTTCAACTTTCTTCAGCTCATCAAACCAAGATTTATATGGAAAACGAAACATCTTGAGAAAAGGTCCTGGACTTGCATTTATGGTGGTTTCTCATTTTCTGTCAGTGCTATCTTACATTCACTTCCCTTGCCTCTTGGTTAATCCTGGGTAATACTCGGCTATGATCCAGACTGCAAAGGAAGAGCATTTGATACCTCCACCCTGAGTAGGTATGGGGGTACATATGTGGGTACTCAGTCAGCAAGAGTTCTGCCAACAGTCATCCCAGTGAATCCTATGGTGGTCTGCATGAGTCCAGTGGAAATAACACACATTTTCTTAAAAAACATAAAAGTGAAGGCCTTCACCAGTCCAAAATGCAAGTTACCACTGCTGCAGTGAAGAGTATGGCACAGCTACCAAAGACAGAACATGGCTTATGTTTGGTTGTTGCCTAAATAGCTGTAAGGGACCAATTCTGTCCTTTTCTCTGTGAAATATATGCATTTCAAACCAGAACAGTTTCACAAATGATGAGAATTATTTACAAAACCTAACATGCAGCATTTCAGTGTCGCTGAAATCAAAAGACAATGCATAAGACCTTAAAGTGGATGGTTATCTTCCAGGATTTGTTAGGCTTATCGAGAAGAGAGGCCCCAAAAAAAAGTTTTGGCATAAGAAGGAGAATGAAGAGGAAAGCTCCTCATTGAAGTATCTTAAATGATAACCAGCAAATGAAGGTTAGTAGTTTCAGCCATTTGGGTATATAGGAGAAACTCCCAGAAAATTCTGCAGCATGAACCAAACCTTCACCTCACTTACAGCTGCTGGCTAGATGGGTTGCCTCTCTTTGCCTCTAATCATGAAGTTTTTCTGATCTCTAACAATACCTTCAGCATAAAATATCAGACTTTACTGCCTTCATCAATTGCGCGGGAGGGGGTGGGTGGGACTAGGTTTTGAGAAGGCAAGTAAGAGGGAGAGAAGGAAATCTGAGAGGGAGAAAGAGTCTGTGGAAACAGAAAAGAAGGAGCAGATGCCTTTTAATGAGAAAACAGAAGGCTTGGAAAGACAGAAAAGAAGCGATAAATGTAAAGCATGTGACAAAAAAAGCACTAAAAACACAGGTGAATTGTGTAGAAATCTACAAAAATATATTATATACAGTAGAGCCAAGAAGAGGAAAACATCGCTGAAAAGACTGCATAAAATTATTAAAACCTGACACTAAACTCCAATCTTTGAACTACAGCACTCTGTGCCGCCTTAAAAAACCTTAATAAATTTTAAATCTAATAAAACTTAAGACTAACACTAGCGGTTCTGTAACAGATTTTGAAGACCAGTCATCCCTCTGCCTTTTTCTTCTCTCTTTTTTCCTACAGGAAGAGCAGCTCAGCAGTAACCTACAGCAGGTAGCTGTTGAAAAAACTATCTTCAGGGTCCAAAACATTTCTACAGAGATCGAATTGAATGAGGTTTAAATTGAATTAGAAGTCCTTTATCTGACAGCACACAGTGGGAGAGACATTGAGCTCCATCTTCGTAACTGAAATACAAAATATTACTTTCATCACGCATCAGCTCCTTTTGGGCTGGTTGCTTGACTACAGTGATGTTTTACAAGTGAATAGATGAAACTAATTTTTTTCTAATCAAGCCTTTAAAAGTACTATTTATAATCAGAGAAGTCCATATGGAAAATCTGTGAAGAAACTGTACTTCTCATGATTAATGTGTCTAATTTTATAGAAAATAAACAAATAAATAAATAGTCTTAAGCACAACTCTCCCAATTTTAGCACTGATCACTGTACAGTCTGCTGAGAACTTTGCTCCCATTTCCAGACATGACTTTAGCATATATTTGTAATGCAAAATCCAAGCAATTGTATTTTTGTAAGAAGAATCACAATCTTCAATGCTGCTTCAGTAAATGGAACAGATTTCAAATACTTTAATTGTACTTAATTATTAAAGAAGCTTTTCCAGTCACAGAACATCTGCTTTAAAAAAGATCACAATGAACATCTCTTTGAGGAGCTGACACAACTGCCAATTTATATGAATACAAACATTTGGGGTTGTGACAGATGTTCCCTACAGCTAAAACACTTCAAGAGTATGTGGATAATGCAGAAAAAGCAGAAACATGAACACAACATGCAGTGGTGGTCTATCCATCACATTTTAGAGCAAGAGGAAATGATAGGTTGCTCTATGCATAGCAATCATATTCTATCCACAAAGGTATTTATCCTTAAAACAAATAAAACTATCCTATGGTTAAAGCAGAAGCTCGAAGAACAACCCAGAAACAAAGCAGGCATTTCATTATTTTCAGGAAGAGTGGCCTAGGAGACACAGGACACCAGTGTAAAAGGAAAGAAACCATCTACTCACTCCACTTTGCAAAAAGACTCGCTTTATTTTTAAATAACAATGCTGGTATTCAAGATCATCTTATCCAATGACCATCAGCAGGTACCAATGACCTTCACCCAACCCCCAAGCACTGCGTTTCTCAAGGATCCAAATGTTTTCCTCCTACCACTTCCTATTGCCAGGTAAAAGTATTAAATTCACTGAGAAGCAGGCAAAGTTGTTTAGTTACATACATATATAAAGGTATGGGAATTTTTCTAGAACTTGAAAAATATATTTTGCAAGTAGACTTAAAGCTTGATCCACTTGCACAGAATTTATTTTCAACAGCTATGAATTTTAACCCTTTGGGAACCCCAATTTTGAATGGAAGGACTCCACATTCAGAAGTGGGAATCTAGCAGCTGCTGTTGCTGAGCCATGACCCCTTGTCAGGCCAGTGTCCAGAGCACCCAGTAAAGCACCACCAGAAACCTTTGCCTGAACTTCAGCCAAGGAGCCATGGGTCCCAAAAAGTTCTCTCTGTTTCAAATGTGTACCTGCAGGTTTCTCTCCAACTCTTCTGGAGTGGACAAAGCACTAGGTACAAGGTGTACCTTCCCTCAAACATCCACTTCCAGAAGGTGATGTTTAGTTAAGTTAGAGGCAACCCAAATAACTGCTTCAGTGCTCTTTGTAATTTCTAAATTGTCATGGAGAAGAACTAGAAAAGAAGCAAAATGAAAATCTTTTTTCTTATCTGAACCATGTCTGTGCAACCACACATCACCAATGTAACACAGAATATAAGAGCACAGAGAAAGCACACAGCACAGCCTTGCTAATGGTGCTAAAGAAATTTTAAGAACAAATACAAAAATTGAAGTTTATGTTATTAAAAACAGGGCCTATTATCTTTGCATGCAAATATCAAACCACTGTGTCTTAACTTACAAAAAGTAGGTCTTCTCTTTGCTAATCATATGAGTAGAACAGCGAGCATTTTCAGACTCAAGTGACCTGGAAGCTTCCCTCTGACTGTCTATATGGCTTTTATTGCCATTTGGTCTCTGTGCTGATCCTTTCACTTTTGCACTGAAGCTTTAAATCTCTCAAAACCTTAATGGCAAATTAAAGGATTTAGCCAAAACTCCCCAAACTCTTCAGTTAAGATTTTAAACTTGGAATTTTAAAGTCATTTTACAACGTGAAAGATACATGAAGAAACAAAAATCCCCAATATTTTTACATAATAAAAACTGGAGGAGAAGGATATGGAATGCCATATTTCAGCTCCTGCTAATTAAGAATGCTGGGGGGGGGAAATGTTTTTTTAACTTAAAAGTCATTCCAGATTACAACAAAAGGTCTACAAGTGGAGTTGCCTTGGAAAGCGATGAGCATGTAAAAACAAGGAGGCTATAACTAAAAACGAGGATCCTAATTATACCAGTTTCAGCCAAGAAAATGGGACATTAGTTTTGCAGGTGTGCAATTTCACATGCAAAGGAAGCATCCTTATTACTAAATGGCATTAAGAACTTTATTCAAACTCTAAATTATAGGTGTAGACATTAAAGCATTTTGTTAAACTATCCATTATTTAAAACTACATGTGATCACAAATTAGCAAGCAGTCCTTTTTCTATTAAAACTCCTCAAGTTATTAGTTTAAAATTTAAGGCAACAAAGCATTTATTCTTGGAAACATTGCTACAAAAATAACAACACAATTACAGAAATGGTTCAAGTCTCACTGAGTCTTGGCTGGTATTTCCCATTCATTTCAAAAGTGCAGTCACAGATACCTTCTATTTCATACTGTAAAAATACAGGAGTCATATTTTGGCTCATATATCCTCTACTTTATGAAGGGTTCTCAGTCTCCACTGCCTCCTTTTGGAACAATAACCTGTGCAATACAAAGATGAATGAACTTGCTAGGGCTGGCTATGACTATTCTCATCCACTGTCCTTTCTTCCATGCCCTCTGTCCCACCCCTCAGGAATTTGCATTTCTGAAAGGAGTAGGAAGGCAATTCTTAAACCTGGGGTTTAATTCCTACACTGAGGGTGTAGCTTAGAGAATTTAATTTGACTTCTTTACTCTTTTTGCATCATTATTTTTTAATGTCCCCCAGCACAATCTACTGATGGCTGCAATGAAAGGAATCCCTGGATTATCTTCCATACAAAATCAATTAATATAAAACACTCCAAAGACACAGTTAGAGTTGAGCCATGGTACTCTCAGTGAATGCCATCAGAAGTCTGGATGCCTTTCATTTTTGCACTGTGAGAATTTCAAAGTGTGTTTTTCAGATCCATTATTCAAGAGGTTTTGTTTCAGTGCCTTAGCACAGTACAGAACAGTTTACAAAATTCAAAACCATTTCACTTTTTCTTTATTACATGAAAGACACCACATTATCAACCTCAGAAAGAATACAAGAGCAGCAAAGGTAGTGAAATAAAGTGACCACCACTTTCTCTCCAGAGTTTGTGTTCACCATTCTTACCACCATTCAAATCCACTCAAAATAACCCTGTAGCTCCTCATTAGTAATACTGAAATGATAAAGCATCCCCAGAAGCAAACCCACCTCTAATTAACTGCAGCCAGCAGCAAAGCAGTGCAGCTGGTGAGGAACAAACCTGTGTGTGGAACAATCCATCTTGTTTCTAAAAAATGTTTTGAAGCATTCCCAGACGCTGCCTGAGCCCACACTGGTCTCAACTTTATCAGCAAAGGGACACCCTACAGGTGGCTTAAGGAGCACAGTTCTCTATGAGTTTTGTCCAGGTCACTCTCTGGTGCCCCACAGTGAAAGAGCTCTGCAAAAGCAACAACACTTCCCAGAAACTTCCCCCTCATTGCCAGTATACACAAAATGCTTGTTCAGAGAAAATACGGATGTAAAAAGCAGACTGCTGTCAAGCGGAAGGCAGTACATTTCTGTGTAAAAATCTACATCTTGTTAAGTGGCTTTCTGCAGCGAGGCACACATTGCACATGCAGTGATGGGGATGGCAATCCTGCATCCAGCAGGTCCAGACAGCAGTCATAACACACACCCTCCCCCTCAGAATTAGCTCCTAGGCAATGCTGGGGCAAAAAGGCCAAATCTCAGTTTTCTACATAGCAGTGATGGAAGAAAGTGGCAGCAGGAAGGTACCATGGATTTTGCACAGAGTAGAACATGGACAGTGAACAGATAGCAGGAGAGCAGTACCATGGGAAAATATCCTGCTGACTGCCTTTCTTTAAAGGCTGTTAAAGAGAGGACAAAGAACATGCATAAAAAAGAATAACCATGTAAAGATCTTGATCTGTTATTAAAAAGATTGAGCTGTCTATACAGAAAGAAAATACTGGTATTAAAAGGTGCTTAAATCTGTCTGGGAAAAGCATGTAATAATCAGGAAAGTGAAGTCTAATTAATGCAGATGAGAATGAAAATTTGCAAATAATATTGATGAACTAATAGGAAAAAACTCCAAGCCCTGAGACTTTTCAGCCATTGATGGCTTCAGCTGAAGAGATGTCAAAACAGATGTGCTAGTTCAGTTCAGGATAACCTGCTGAAATGTCATGTCTCATGATACAGTGAAGTCCTGAGAGATGACCTGAAGGTCCCTTTTGGCTTAAATTTTTTCATCCATTATTTATTACCACAGCATCCAGTCATTCAAATAAGGGATGGATGCTCAAAATAGGATTTTCAAAGCATCTCTGTTTTCTGCAATTAGGCTTTTCACAAAAATGCTCCAAGGTTGCTGGCTACATTCTATCAGAAAATGCAATCTCGCTTCTTGTGACGACTCAATCCATTACCCCTTCAGCTGTCTTTATTTCCTACTCCATTTGTTTTCCTCTTTCCTTGAACTGAGAAAGCAAACATGCTCTCATTTCTTCTAAGCAGCTACTGCTTGTGACACCTGCTCAACAATTTTTCAGACTATTTTTGCTCCTTGTGCCAAATCCATACTTCTACAAGGAAACAGGCTATACTCTGCTAGAGAGAAGCAGAGATCTAGATTACCCTGCTAGATAAAAGCAGATAAAAGCCTCTCATATTCTTGGAAGCATTTAACAAAATGCTTTAAGAGTGTATGAAATTATTAACTTAAGCAACAGCCATTGTCACTTAGTGTTTTGGAACAACAGTGCATAAGCAAATCCTATGGCAAACATCCTTAAAACCAGCAGGTTTTATGCACCTGAGAAGGTCTAAAGCTAAAGCCCATTTACAATGACCACCATCTAAAGCAGAAATTGGAAATGAATACACAAAGAGTTTGGGCATATTAGTTAGATGCTGATGTGAAAAACACCCTGATGCACTTGAATACTCCCCCTGGACAACTGAAGCTTACAGAAGTGCTAACATCACTGTATGTATGGACACTTTGGGGGAAAAAAAACTACTGAACAGATTGGTACAAGCAGCAAAGTTTGAAAGTCCACCCCATCATTAGGGGGTAAAATAAATATCCCTAGTTATGCTTATGGAGCTGTTCAAAGCCATAATTTATTGGTCAAGCCTTGACACGTTCATTCTGTGGGACTCAAGTGCAGGCACCTTGTCACCCGTCCCCGTGTCTTCCCTGTTGGCTATTGAGATGCAAGATAGCTGGCACAGACATAGGTAAATGAAACACAGAAGTCTTCATTCCTATTGCTAAAAGAAGGTAAACACAAAGCCTGGCAAGAGCTGTTTTATAATTGTCACAGAAAAGCACCAAACAAGCCATTGTGAAGACACTGTCAAGCTCTGCTATTACCACGATATCAATAATCAATGGCATTTGTGTCTGTGAGAGCAAAAGAATACAGCTAAAGGTGTCAAATATTTACATCTAATTCTGGTGGGGATATTTAGAGGCTCCATAGAATTTCTTACTTGTAAATCACTTCTAAAAAGTGACATGCTATTCCTCAATTCAAACAAAACCCAAAGCAGCCAATATTTAATTACTAGAACAAGAATAAAAAATCTTGCTGTAACTTTTGCTACAGTATCTGCAAGAATCAATTTGCATTCACTAAAACTTTTGGTACAGGATCATTCCTTTTTTTAAGGAAGGAATCCACAGAATAATCTATATTTTAAAATGTACTTCATATCACATCAAAGATGAATGTTGTAACCTTTTCTCCATGGCACAGAGAGGTACGCTTTGACAAATGAAACTTGCAAGAGGTGGCTCCTGTCATCTAAGAACTCGTATCAGATATGCTCATGTCATCATACGGTAATTTATGCCAGTTGCTTTCTCAGTCTATAATGTGTAAAGCATATCCTTTAACTTGAGAGGAAAATGAAAGAAAAAAAGAAATCTGAGTCTTTAGTCCAATTTTTTTCCACTGTTTAAACTATGAAATTAACTATTTTGATTGAAATATTTTGTAACATACAAAATGTTGAAAAATAAAGACTATATATTTAAATATATATTAAAAATTAGCCAATTATTTTACAAAACACAAAAAACCCCCATAGCCCTTTATGCTTACAGGCACCAGAAGCCAGGCAAACTGCTTAAAAGATGAAAGATAAAGGTGCCCAAGCGGAGAAATAAAAAACCCAAAAAACACCCCCAAACTCATGTGAAGTATGTGCTAGCTCACATTCTTCTATCCATCTTTCCACAAGTAATCACTATTATAATTCTTACCCCTTCTCTTTTCCATGCTGAGACCTTGGCTCAGTCAGATACTTTTCATGTATGTACTCCTAAACCTTCAGCCCTCCAGAGTTCAAATTCACTTTCCACAATACTGTCTTCGTTTTCTTCATAGATGTGGTCTCAATCTTACTCCCTTTCTACACCTACTCCATTTCCTAAATCATAACTTCTCTGGCCTCTCACTGTCTCCCTAAGATCTCAGACCAGGCATTTCCAGTCTTCTTTTTCTAGTCCACAAAAAATTATTAGACATATTTTCTTGCCCCCTCTAACTTACTGCCTCCTCACTCATCCTAGTCCCAGCCCATTTATCCAGCCAAACTCACTTTCTTTTCAGTTTCTTACTCCATCATAACTTTCTCTCTCACCAGTACCAACTAAGTTCAGTTGTCTTCCTTTCCTTGCAGTGCTTCTCAGTTTTCTCACTCAGCTGATTCCAATCCCCTCACATTAGCTATCCTGGCAGTTTTCTTATAAAGGATTAAAAATAGTACATTTTGAGAATTCAGATACAGTTCTTATCAAAATTCAAATCAGACTCTCCCTTACTACCTAGGTAATGAATGATACTAACTATGGGAACAACGACAGTGAATTTAAAAACCTGCCCAGCTTTGGTGCTCAAGCCTCAAGCTTTTTACAGTTTGGAGTGGCTGTCACACAGGAGAATCCTCAGCAAACCAGGATAATTCACATACTGTCAGCAGGTTTTTGCAGGCACATCATCTAACTCTGATGCTCCCATCTGCACTGATGGAAAGTACTGTCCATGGCCTGTATGTGTATTTAAACCTCATCATAGACATAAATTGGATTTATTATTTTTTTGGGAGAGCTGGATGCAGAAGACAAGTAGAGACAGCTAAAATGACCATTCCAGTGGCAGTGAGTGCTGGTAACCATGTTAATGTAGGGTCTGGCATACAAAGACAGACAGAAAACAGAGCTGCTGAACAGCTGGAGCAGATACTTGAATTCTCAGTTACAAGTGAATGCAACAGGAGATGCAAAAGGTGCTAAAGATGAGGGAAGGCTGGGCACTAATGGTTTGGGGTCTCAGAGGAAGAATGCGCAGGGAGAGAAGAGTCTGGAGGTGACACAGATTGAGGAGCACAACTTTGGAGAATGTGGGTGAGGTCTGTAGAGAGAGTTGATGGGCTTGAGAGAAAGGATGAAGAACTGGATGGGACTCTAAGACAAGAGGAGTCAGACGTACAACATGGCTCCTCTTTATTAATCAGCTAAGGTCAAGGGAGGATTGCTCCTTCCCAAAGGACTGCTGAAAAGTACCAGTCTCTTCCCTGAACCTCCTTATTACCTAGTCTTTCTCCAACTCTCCTTGTGGCTACTGATGCCTGCACAAAGCACTGCCTGTCACATCTGCCCTCTGGCTTGCTCAGTCACTCTTAGTGTTCACTATGGCAAAAGTCAAGTAATATTTATGTAACAGTTGGTCTGTAAGATGCAGCATATGCAGATTGCTCAGACAACTGCAAGACACTCAGCTAAGGATTTTAGCTAAAAATGTGTGACAGTATGGTCTGAAAAAGCTAAAAGTGCATAAAATGGGATCTGGCAGAGAAAAAGCCCCCCGTAACAACAGATTATTAGCCTAAGTATTTCCAGTGCTCTTAAACCATCTTGAAGCATCACTGAGCGCGCACATTTGGAACATATGCCTGCATTTCAACACCAGAGAACATTACCCAACATTTTAATGTATATCAAATAATGTTTCTTGAAGTTTCAATTCTTTGTTAGTATCCATTTATGTGAATGCCTCAAGAACAATCTCAGCTACTCACACTGTAAGTGAACAATACAGACTAACACTGAACAGACTTTTTGATGAAAAAGAGTTCATGGTGCTCCTGTAAAAGGAACATTTTCAGATTTGGTCAGGAACATTTCTTTGTAAGCTAACACTTGTGTTATTCAGTCCAATGGCTTTCACAGCTAATAAAAGTCTATTCAGAGACAACACGAAAATCTTATTGGGGAATGGTGCCTTAAAAATGCAACAGTTTGACAAGGTCAGTTTGATTTTCTAGACCTGGCAAGGAAGAGTGTAAAGCATGGGGAAGGTTCACTTCTCTGCAGAATGCTATACACTTGCTGTTGAGCAGAGCAAATATTTGATGGTTCCACTTTCTGCTAAAAAACCCTAACATATTAATAGATCTTAATCAGAGTCGGGAGAGAGACAGTGTTCAAATGTGTTTCAGATTTTTAAAAATACATCCTCCATGGAACTGTGAAATGCATGAGGAAAACATATGAAGAATATCCATGAGGAACCTGGTGGGTCTAGGCAAGGCATTACCAATGAGAAAGGTCACCAACCAAGCCACTCACCTGCTGCACACAGTGATATCAGGAGTGAGCTCAGAGTGCCAAGGGCAGCTTTTAGAAATGCTAAATGGAGGAGAAAACCATCCAAAAGAGCATGTAACAAGGTATTACCAGACCATTAAGATACTAGAAATGACAGAGGTTGACCTAATTCTGTAATGCTTCAGGTTGAGGAAAATTTTTTTCAGAAAATTTTGTTTTGGAGGCAATAAAGAAGAAATTAGCAGTCAAATGAATCAAAAGAAACCTGCAGGCAAAAATGGCAGCTGCAGGTTGGAAGTAGACAAGGAAGGGCCTCCAGGGAAATCTGCTGGGTACCACATCAGAATGTGTCCTGGGATCCTAACACCAAAGACAGCAGAAGGATCGGAAGGGTTTCTGAAGGGAATTCTGTTTAGGAGACACTGACACTGGAACAGGAGCATGCTTACAATTTTAAAAGGTGGAATAAAAGAAGAGGGAAAAGCTTAGCGTAAGTATAGTCTATGTAATTCAGTGAAATTGGAGAGACAAACAAGAAATAGGTATCAAGGATGAAAAAAGCTTATTTAAAAATAGTAAAAAGTGGGTGTAATCATGATAGCAGATCTGCATTCAGTATGTGGAGTACACCTGGAAATGAGCTAGCAACAACTGTTGTGACATTGTACAAGGACAAGAGCCATCTTCCTGATCTATTCACTTGGCTTATGCACTCTTCTATAACCACTTTATTGTCTTCTGCTCAATACAGAACCACTGCTAAGTTCTTATTAAACACAACACACACATGCACTGAGAAAAAATACCAAATAAGACTGTGGTTTTGGTGGGGGTTTTTTTGTTTTGTTTTGTTTTTGGTTTTTTGCTAGATGTGGAAAGATGAAAGAACTACGGAAACTTAAATTATTTTATCTTTCTCCACAATGAGAAAATTAGAGATAATTAAAGGTACTTAGGGGGAAAAGGAAGGAATAGAGATTCTTTCAGAGGAAGTAACTGAGAAATAAAATAATTAATGATTATTATACAGAGTCATACAGCCCCACCTCCAAATTCTTCCTAGAAGCAGCTTCTTCAAGGAATTTTTCACCCATAAGCTCTTTTTGGACCCCATTTTCTCCAACTTAAACTGTGCAGTCTTTCAACTGGATCTACATAGGTAGACCTTTCACATCAGACATTTATTAAGGGGGTACAAAACTGCCAACCAAAAGAGTCAAAGTCATGACAAAATGTGTGCATATTTGAAGAATGGGGATAAAAAATAACATGATATGAACAAAAGGAACTTAATCTAGACCTCCAGCTTCCAGGTCTGTGTTCCTTGTGCTTGGTACCATCAACAACAGAAGAGCTGGATTCAGAGCTTTAAGCAGACAATGTCATCAGCTGTACCCAAAGAAGAACCATGTTCCCTGGCAGACTTAAGCACAAGAAACAATTTGAATCCTCTTCTGTATACAAGCTCAGACAAACACTTAGTGCTATTAGTTTGCAATGTTACTTAGAAATTAATTTAAACATTTTAAGCTAGTTTCTTAGACCCTTCATACAGAAACTCCACAACAGATGTCCTAAAAATAATTTAGAAGAAGGCTTGTGTTGTACCAGATCTTCATAACACTAAAAAATGAAGAGCTGAAAGCATGACTGCTCTCTCTCCACAGTCAGAGCACTCTCATTAGCTCACCACAGGCGGCTGCTAAGACTTGTACTCAAGGCAGCAGAGCTGCTGCAGATGCCTGCGACAAATCCTGTGACCATCCAAACTATGCCAACCATACCTTGTGTGACTGCTTGCCAAGGAGAGGGTGTTATTAGCCAGGCTTGGCTCAAACAATTCACTGCCCACAAAGCTACTTTAATGTACTGTCTCTACTGGGGTAAAAAACACAGCAATCCAACAATACATTACGATCCTTTCCCATCACTGCAGCAATTCCCACCACAGGCAACACTTTGTCTCCAACAAAGAAGCCTCACATTCTGTGCCTGCAAAAAAACCCCTATCCATACTGTAGGGATGCCAAGAGGAACATCTGTGTGCTCAGAAGGACACAAAATTGGCTTTTTGTGTGCGTGTGTGTGTGTGTGTGCCTGGGTGAAAGAGATGGGGGCAGGGAGCTCACAGACAATAGCTTGTGTGACTGCATGGTAAGGAAATGTTCTTTCATTCCCTTCCTCCTTCTTTTAATTTATTTTTTAATCTGAACAAGGGAGTCAAACAGCCACAGCAGTTATCAGCTACTTCCCCAAACTCAGTGAAAAGGGTTAAATTTCTCCCACATGACTAGTTTTAGCCTGGATTTATTTTTATCAGAAATAATTTCTTTAGGCATTAAACACCTACATTCACATTTCATCAAATAATATGAGGATTCTGGGTCTATTTGTCCCTTTGTCATAAATTATTATGACTATAATAATGAAATCGATAAAATGCTGAACTGCAGATAGTAAAATGTCTCCTATATGATGGAGGCATTTGTAGGCTTTGATTATTAACAAATTGAAGTTTAAAAAGGCAAAAAAAAACAAGCGGACAAAAAAAGTACAAATACTACTGCCTTTTGGAATACTGGGTCAGTCATCTGGAGAGCAGCATAAGAGAATGTAAACCACAAACTTGCGCTACCATGAAATTAATACTGTAAAGCAATGAAAACCAGTCCAGTGGAAGCAAATTATTATAAAAAGCCCCTCTACAGAGGGCAAAGATCATCACTTACCAGTAAGCATTTTTATTTTGTTTCTATACAACCTACTTAATCTATAATTTAAGCAATCCAACAATTCTTTACTGATGGAATGTCCTGGCCCAGTATTATTTAAATTGTTCAAGTTCCTGGCTACATTCAAAAGTCAGAAGAAACTGTAAAGTTTTTTTCCTGGAGCTATGCCTGCTAATGCCACATTCTCCTTTTCTTCCTAATGCCCATTCTCCAGCTACTCTGTTCCAACATGTGTGGTGCCATCTAATCATCTGACAGAGACCATTAACTCAGACCACCTCATGTCTCAGTTTTAATGCCAGCACCTCCAAAACTGGGAGCATGACGCCAGGGAATCAATTAGCAGTGACTTATCTGTTTCCCCAAATATTTGTAACTCTTTAACCAAGGGTTTGAAATTACATCCCCTTCCTTCTGAAGGGGAAAATGGAGCCAGGAGATGCAAATCTGGAATAAAACTCAGCCTTTCAATCTTCCTCTCAAACACTCACCCTGCTAAGAATGTGCTCCAGCAAAATAGGCAGGTTTTGACATACCTGTTGCACATCAGAAAAAGAATTTTCAGGTATGCACTGTTATCTTAATGTGCCTTCTCCAGAGAGAAAACTGAGTTACAGGAGCTCCTACAACTCCTATCCACAAAGCAAGGGAATAAAACAGTTCTGTCATATGGGAGAAGTGTCCACAGCATTTTACTCTGGATTGGAAACACTAGTCTAGCACTTTAGGAAGCTCAGTGCAGAGAGGAATGACTCAGCTGTGCAGAGTTCAGGTCTGTCAGGGCTCCCTGGGTGTGGAATTAGTCCAGACACCTCTGACAGCCTCTTGACTACCCAACCACACAGATCTAAACTGCTTCTCTATGGTGCCAGACCTGATACAGCTGCACTAGACTCCCACTGTCAGGGGCTCCAAGGGGTATGGTGAAAGTCGCTTTTTAGAGAGTCAGTTCAGGACAAGGAAAAATTTTTAGCTCTTGTTTAGCCCTGACCCTGCCAAATCAAGAATGATTACACATTTTTGCACTGGGCTCCACTGTCCAGAAGGTTGTACACACTCAGGTCTAATGACACCTGAATGGGAAGAGTCAGCTCTAGATCAGCCAGTACGTCCTGCTGGAGCTTGGGATGTGAACGGCTACAACACAGCACTGCAAAAAACCAGCCCACACCTGGAGGGGCTTGAGGTGAGTGAGTGCCAGCATTCGCATGGAACCACTTGGATGTCCTTCCTAAAACATCCTGCAACAGCCATGAGATCCTCGCAAATGGAATGAACTGGATCTATCCATCTCTATCACCTCGGAAAACAGGTGACTGCAAAGAATGATGTCCAAACTAGGACTCATTTAGATAAAACACAACTAAATATTCGATTAAAATTGAAGCACTTACTTGAGCTTACAATGTGTGAAAGAAAAATGTTTCACCTGTTCTATGTTTTATGTGAATAAAAATTACCAGAAAATAAAAATAATAGCTTAATACAGAATCTGTGTATGAATGGACAATATATTTTAATTCTTATTTTGCATTTTTCAGTGAAAGTAGTAAGTGCTCATAAAATCAAGATTAAAATGTCAGTCAATTGCAAGAAACTAATTAGAATTTTAGAGCATTTCCCCTCATAGTTACTGCTAAATCCTCCCAGCTCCAGAACATGACTGTGTTAGGTTTTGTACAAATGTGTACAGACAGCGAATCTTGAAATATTTGCAAACTAGTGCTTGAATTCTGTAAGAGCTGTGGTCCACGTCACTGACATGGATAAACACTGATTTCTGTGGGACGACATATACAGCTCTACAATGTGCCTGCGCAAGTGGCTGCTGAACTGGGGCTAAAAAAAAAACCAAAACAAAACTAACCCCCTAAAACAAAGTAAAATAATGAAGAACAAATGAACAAAGGAGGCAACATCTCTTATTTGCTGGACTTTTTTTTCAGAGCAGTATGTCTTTTTTCGGAATTTTTTATGAATTTTTTAACATTTCTACTCTACTCTTTGTATTTTCCTCCAAACTTTAGACACTTTAACTGAAACCCCCCATATAACTTCCTTTGCTGTCTCCCTTTTCCTTATCAACATTTATTTGACTTTTAAAATGGCACCAAAAGTTTCTCTAGTCAGTGTTGTGGGATGTAAGCACACAGTGAGAATTTTTTCCTAGCCAATGCTCATACCAGCTCCTAGAAGATCAAGCACCTTGTTTTGATCTTATGGGTCTGTATCCCATATTCCTGAACTGAAAAATGGAAGCTCTTAAGATTCTGTCTAATTTTCTTTCTGTTATCTGCAACTGCTGTATGTTGTATCTACAACATTCTGTATGTTCTACACTCAGCCCTTGATAACAGTCACCTCTCCATTTTTCTTTGCAAAAGATTTAGCTGAACATTTATGTTAATATTCTTAAAGAATAATGAAAATATATTTCAATAATCCAAAGATTTCAAAAACTTATAAAATTCCCTATGCCTTTTTATAGATGCAGGAAACTGTTTTACAGCAAATTAATTGTGTCTGGTATGTTCACCTTTAGTTTCTGACAAGTAAGAATGAGTTCTGTATTTTAATAGATTTTGAAGACGTTCTGGAATAGTAAACTAAATACATTCTGCCAGTGAATTACTGCAGACTTAGAGTGGTGGCATACATGAACCGGAGTGGAAATAATTGTAAAGAAGGCCAGCACATCCATCCATCACCCTTCCATCCTACAACGCCTTCCAGGTCACACACCCTTTTTGTTTTCCATTTTAACCTTTTACTCTGATTTTCTTTACCAAGCTGCTTGGAAAATCTCACTGCCTAACTTACCACCTCAAAAGACAAGCTTTGCCAGTGTTTCATGTCAGAGAGATCTTATTAAAGCAAATGAAAACCAATATAATATTCAAAGTTTATAAGCCTGGAATAAAATGGGAACCCAAACTGTTAGAAACTAATCTTGTACTAAAGGCAATCCTCCTTTCAAATGCCAGCCTTATGCTAAACATTCAGTAATACTAATAAAACAAAGAAGAGGCTTGTCCCAACCCATTTTCAAATAAGCTCTGTCACTGAAAAGGGACTTGCTTAACATTTCCATCTATCTCAGAAGCTGGACAGTGTGGTCATATTTGTTAGGGAAAGCAAGGGAGATCTCAAGACTGCTCCATACCTTTCACTTTGTTAGTCTTTTCTTTCCCACCATGGTCCAAGAATTCCAGCTCCTGTTATTGCTTATCTACTGGTGGAACACAGTAAGATGCAATTAATCACGATAACAAAATCCTATTCTTGTTTGTGAGTAAAACTAATTGTAGTACAGTATTTCTTTTCCATCACCTTAGAAGGCGCCTTGCAGCTTTCCCACAGTATCAAGTTCCCAATACACGCACACACAGAGCACCCTGGTGACGACTCATTCCAGCTTAACCTACCTTTTCAAACAAACTTCTCCAAACAATGTATTATCTGCATTTTAAAAGGCAGGTGAAATTCTACCACTCTCCCTATAAAAAGGACAGGGAGGTTTATTGTACTCCACAAAAGATTTAAGGAAAGTATTGACGGTCCAAGCAATTTGTAATACTCCTGGGGTAGAAACAATCATTCTGAAAGTTTTCTCACATAGGGAAAGTAAAAACTACACATAAACGATTTTGCCTATTAATGTGTCAATTCCATTAAAATGTTATCAACTCCGAAAGGATTTATCTGTGCATTTTAAAATACCCTGCCTGTAGTAAATCACTTTTGAAGCCAGTGGTGTTAGTTATAACATTAATGAGCACACAAAGCAAGAACAGGCAATCAGTCTCCCAAGTCAAATTCCCTTATACTTGGGAACAGGCTCAGATTACGTGGGTGATAAAACGCCCAGAGAGCCCAAGCAGGGCTGAGGACCAGGAGGCAGGCAGAGGTTTAGGCTGCTGCAGGACTGATCATCAGTACCTGCTCAGCCATCGATCACCTGCAGAAATTTCACCTGTGGCCAGGACAAGTGCATAAGTACCTGGACACACAGATGCACCTCCAGCGCTGTCACTGCTACGCTGATGGACCCCAACCTTAAACTGAACTCCAGTGAGGCTGACACTATTTCAGCAGCTCGTTTATGTAACGAGCACACTGCACTTAAAGCACGCTACACTTCCACCCTTTCAGACCCTGTCCTGGCCACATCTCACTCTGTCCTGTTTCAGCATTAATCACACTTAGGAGGCTACATGAACCCTCAGAAGAAACTTGGAAGAAAGAGTAGTGGTTAAGGTTCAAACCCAGTACTGATGGATACACACAAATAACACCAAGAAAAATGTGACAGATAAAAGGCCACTACCTATTCCAGACTTAAAAAGTCTTAAATGGAAAATTTTAAATACTTGATTTAGCTTTCTTTTTACAAAACCTAATCTATTTGTTTTGCCTATCATAGGCAGAACAGATTTGATCAAATAAAATCTTCCCAGTAATATGATGGCAAAACAGGAGCAATTACTGATGCTTAGAGCATCGCTTTTTGCATAGGAATAATTTTAATTAATGAAATTTACTTTTGTTTATAATATATAAATAAAACTTAATGTATAAATATACCAAAAAAATTAATATCTAGAAAGTCAACTTCATTTAACATAGGATTTTAGCAACTTGCCACAGTTAACACCAAATAAAACAGCACATAAATGCAAGACTGATGGCTTTGCTTCATCGACTGCAGTGAAAATCGAAAGAAGTCACAGAAGTTTTAGAGTTCAGCTAGCACTGCAATTACTGTTGAGTGGGAACTGCAAATCCCTGCCAGGGGACTTAGGTTTGTCTGCACATTGGATTCTCTGTCCCAAGAGCAATTTTTGTGAGCAAGAGACAGAGCAGTGGGGGACCAGCCACTGCAAAGCTGGGGTAATGATAAGACAGCCACTGCTGTAACCTTAGTACTGCAACAGAGACAGCAAAGTGGCTCTGGGAAATCCAAGGGTTCCCTCTGGCCTCCTGAACAGCCAATGCCCCACACTCATGTTATGTAATGATACAGAGAACAGATTTAGCTCAAAATAATTGTTTCAGTTGGTTTTTTCCAGCTTTATCAGACATAATTTAGATGTTGCAGCCTCACTTTGAAAATCAAATTAGCTTTGCTGGAAGGAGTGGGGAAGAGACCAAGGAAGTATGCACTGAATGTTCCTGGAATACCATCATCATAGCCTGGATGTCAAATACATGCTTACCCATCTTTGTGATGTAAAAAGAACAATTCATAACATTTCTGTCATTTAGCAGTGCAGTACAAGCACCACTCTGATTACAGCTACATTTAAAGTTCATATACAACATAACTGTCAAGGGAACAATGGACTAAAAATGTTGTATAGAACTAATACTCTGTAGAAATTTGTACAAAGTAAAATGAAAAAAAAAACCACAAAAATGAGTGAAATTAAAGAACTTAATATTCAAACAGTTGGGACTTATCCTTGATTGATGCTGTGGATGTTGCAAAATAAAAAAGTTTCACAGTAAACTGCTTTGCACAGTAACTGCACAGGTTGTGCAGTAATATATAGGTTAGCTGTTTGATGTCAAACACAGGTAACTAAACTGCATCCTCAAAAAGATTAAAAACATTCAGATTTTTCAGAGTAGCTGTGTATTAGTCTCAAAAATGCCATCTTCCAACACATGGGAGTGAGACTGCTCTAACTCAAGCTGCTAGAGTGTGTCATACTAAGTAATGGGGGAAAAAGTACGTTAATAACTCTTCAGCATTTTCAAGACTTATTTTATGGTTTTGATATCTAAAGAGTTTCTATGCAATGACTGATACATTCAATGATAACAATATACTTTCTTAAAGAGTTTCCCTTTCAGCATTCAACCAGTTTGTGCATGTGTGCACACGCAAGTATTAAAGGAGTGACAGATTTTAATTAAACTATAATGTGTGTGTAGGCTCGTACCAGATACTGCTATTTGATTGTGATATTGGATGCTCACATCTTTTTGGGGTTTTTTTCCCCTAACATTTTCGAGCCTGAACAGAAAACAACCCAGGTACAAAGCTGAGAGTATTCATTCTTCAGTAAGAAGCATGGATGAAAAAAACCAGGAAACTGGATGGCCAGAAGTTGAGAAACCACAACAAAAGCTGACTGAAATTGCACAAAATCAAACTGAGGTGGCAGAATCAATCCCAGGTAATAGTTGTATCAAGAATTCAGCCAAATGCTTCCCATCTCACTCCTACTTATTCCATGGTCATTTACAAAAGAAGTTGAGCAGATTACTTTGAGACTACCTCTAAGGTAACACAAACTCTTTGAAAAAAGACAGTATCTTACAAGCAGCACAAGGAAATATTTATTTCAGGAATTCTGAAATATTTGTTGCACTTACTATATTGAAATGCTGCATTTTCTACTGTAGTTGTCTCGAAGTGTCTCAAAGGCAAGTCTTCTTTAATGAGCAGCTACTTTCTAAATACTTGATCAAAATCAAAGAAATTAAAGGTTGGATGAGACATCAAGTCTTATCTTTTACACCAAAGGAGGTACCCTGGTGAAAAATTCAACTAACTTGTTTTTAAGAAACTTCTGTGAAAGAAAGGTTTTTTACAACTGGCCCTGGGTAAACCCTCTGACAATTTCACCATCCTAACAGCTGAACTTGTTTACCAAATATCTAAGCTAATTGTCTAAACCAAGCCAATTTTTTTTGTTCTTCCTCCAGCCAAGATCAAAAGATATGACTGAATTATCTTCTATACTAGAAATAGGTTTTGAATCCATGCACTAATTATTTTCATATTGAAATGATTTTAAAAGAAATTATGAAATAAACTCCCTTTAATACTTCGTTAATTCTGGTATTTATGACATGAAGGAAAGCTGTAAGAAAGTTAACGTGGCAAAAAAGTATTTCAAAAGCTAAAGGTAAAAATTTAAAAAGTTTTTCCAACATTCACAGTTCAGCTCCTTAGGTAAACATTCAAGTTTAATTCAACAACAGCAGTTTTATTGCTGTAGAAGTATAGCATAGAGCAGAAAGAAGAGCCTAACTCTTCTAAATCCCAGTTCAGTTTTCTCTTCTTCCCATGAGAAGATCAGCACTACTACTAGCTGTTACTCTTGGCACCCCATGTAAACTACCATCTCACACTAAAAATGTTATTTGATTCTCTAATCATATGACTGACAACTGGCATGGTGATCAAGGGACTGTGAAATGCAAATCATTCTTTTTCTGACCAGGAGAAATAAAACAAATCTAGAAATCAGTGTTTCCTCCTGGCTACAATCAATCCTTCCTCACTGGGCTGTAGGACATGAATTTCTGCTGTTAATGTTCCAGTTGCCTTTGGTCTGGGAGAAGAACCAGTCAACACTAAAGACATCCATGTATGTGTCCAGACATCTGCTACCTTAGCTCAGCCTACATGCACTATCAAGCAAATAGCACGAGGTACCTCCCTGATGAAGGTCACCCCTGTCAAATTTCAAGGTATTGTCCAGAAGCTGGACAGGATAACACTATATTAAAAAAGGCAATATATATTCAGAAACGCTTGACACTTCCTGCAGCACAGAAAGAAAAATAAACAACCAGCAATGGAAAATGACAGTGGATAATTTTATTCCAAGTATTCAAAACCTGACAGAATTCAGCAGGACAAGTAACAGGAGATACAGACCATGGGGTATGAGACAAGCTTACTTAGAGAGCACCACATTCACTTTTGCCTACACAGTACAAACAGATGAATACATTTAACAATTGCTTGTGAATAATGAACTGCCCTGAAGAGTTGCTTTGCTATGGGAACAACCGCCCCACATCAAAAGAACCTCATTTGTATATCAAAGAAGAAATTACACTCAGTAATAATGTTTCTTTGAATTGGCACCTAAAAATAGTATTGGACAAACTTAACTTTTGGTCTGAAGACTTTTGAAGGGAGAAGTGACTTTCCTTATAACCAAAAAACAAAAAGAAAACACTTTCACTCAACATACTGCAAATACCATAGGAAAGAGCAGAAACTAATTTTAACTATGTGGTGTGAGGAGGTGGAAGACTATTTCTTATGTGTGCTTCAAAACTTCTCTGCAACATCAAAGGAAAAGCATGCCACATTCTTCCAAGAGGTGTTTGTTTACACTCCAAGAGCAGCTTATGGTGTGTAGGACTCCCAATCCCACAGAGGAACGTGCTGCCATCAATACTGAGGTCCTCTCACACTTCTCTATTTACCCCTCAAAGACCTCTTTTGTTCCACTAGCCCTGTATGAAAGCTTGCTAGATCCTCAAGAGGTGCACAGCGCTGGACCATTGATGCCTGCATTGCTTGCTCAACAGAATATTAAATATTGCCTTGCTTACTCTCTCTCCATTGCTTTCCTCTTTCCAGAAGCACTTCAGTGCTCTCTGCAGAATTTTGCTACTTCATTCAACATTGTCCACAAAGTCTGAAGTAGCTTAGTCGTGGGCTTTATGTCACTTACCAGTGATGGCATGGCTTTATGTCACACACAGCACTCTCAGGCTTTTCACTAATCCCCATTCTTCTTTTCATTTAAGCCTTATGTTACTCGAGAATTTGACAGGAGGAAGTTTCATATAGACAAGGCCTTCGAAAACCAAGCTGCCACTGGCTGTTAATGCCCAGATGAAATACAGCAGAGTAGAGCTTTTATCTGTCAAAGGCTGCACAAACCGTGATGCAAGCACTCAGTCTTTTTCTCTAAGTAAGGGCAGAAGTAAGAGCTCAAGGTTGAAACTCATTTGAGTCTTTAAACGCAACAGAAGTACCCTGGATAAACAGCCAAGTGCTACAAGCAAGGATGGACATGCCTGACTTCCCATTCTACTTTTGTGTATGAAAATCACAAAAAGATGTTAAAACTTTTCTGAACAGATACTAATTCTACAATTAAAGGAGGTAGGGCTACCAGGTTTTTAATTCAGTATAAAACTTCAACTCAATCAGTTAAATTTGAGCAATCTAAACATTTCTGCTTTAGAAAAAATCAAGTCACATGGTGACTTTTGTCACCAATCTAAACCCATAAAATGCAGAAGAAAAAAACGGTAAATTCAACGTATTCGATTACTTCCATTAATCATATACACTTCCTAATGAAATCACACAGTTTTGCAGCCCTAAGCAATACAGCTTAGAGATGAAAAGTCTGGCCATATCCTCCTTGTTTTGAAGTCTCTCCACTCCTATGAGCTTTTCCTAGCAGGAAACACCCTTCCTCCAGCTGTAAGGGCAGCTGCCTTAATAACCAATGCCAACTCCACATATTAATACATAAAAGCAGCTGCCTGCCTGCCTATGCAGCTGAAGGAAAAGTGCTGGAGGCACAGGCCAGTATCTAATACTGGCTCTGATTGCAAAGGCAGCTGCTTGGTTCATACAGCTGCAGGAAGAGTGCTAGGTATCAAAGTAAGGAGAAATGGAAGATGAAATGGCTCAAGCTGCGTAACCATAATTCCCAGAATTTATAATAGATACTTGCATCCTTAATCTCTGATCCTTAGCTGCCCATTTGTGAACTGGGGTAAATATGGGATAAATACACCGCTCTGGTCCTGAAAAAACTACATCCATTTGTGGCTAGGAGGCATATTAATATAGTGATCCCCTGCCAATGCCAAGAAGAAATAGGGAATTCTATCTTCTTTGTGAACTATTCAAAGCATGGCATAGCTGTTCATTACATAAATACCATTCCTTCTATGCATTAAACCATATTAAGGACTTAGAAAAATTTAAGATGAAAATGAAGCACACCTCAGTTCCTAGTGGCTGGTCAGATTTTGAAAACATCTTTAAGGATGTCTTTGATTGCTTTTTAAGCACTTTTGTGCATGAGAAAAAAGTGCACAACACATACAAATTAGAGAAACATGCCCTGTTTCTCTGCTCTGACTCAGTAGGCAGATGTAGCAGTCTGTATTTACTGCATAACATAAACACTGTATGCAGCTTTTACTGCTTTAGGAAAAAGCAATCTCCATCAATATCCTGCAGCTGATGACAAACACTAGACAAGCTATATACTCATGCTGGTACAGAAATTGCATGTAATTACTAGCACAAGGGGTTTTCTGATGCCCTTCCTTGTTGAAAGTGCAACTACAAGGCTAGCAGAACTGACCAGACTCTTTGAGCTGGAAACAAGAAGAAAAGGCACAGAACTGGAAAATAGATGGAGGCATCTCAGAATCACAGGTTCTGCACTGGACTCCAGTATATGAGGCACAAAAATCAGAAGTAGAGGGAAATCTGAAGGCAGACGACAGAATGAGAAACTTAGCACAAGACAGTATTTTCCTCTTGTGCTACCTCTTAACTTCAGGTCTCATTTCTAGAGTGAGACCAGGGGGATGCTCTTGGGCTAGAAAGCTCTTATTCAGGCACAAAGGACCTCTGTGAGAAGCAGCACAGGACCAGCACAACTGCTAGGTTTCCATGCAGGCAAGCACCTCTGACTCAGGCCCATGTGAGTGTAATCCATAGTACCCATAACATGTCTAGCACAGTTCTTCAGAACACCTCAAACTTCATTTTGCTTAAGCTGAGATGACCCACCTTTCTATGATTCTGGCTTAGTTTCTGATCCAGGAAACCACTTGGAAATTGCCATCTCTGTTCTCAACCAGTCATATACAATTACTAGCTGGGCAATGGCATAAATGCAACTTAACAGCTCCCAGGGCTGCTGGCAGAATACAGTGACAGCCAACACTTGTATATCAACTTACTAGAAACTGGGCCTTTCAAATGTTTCCACAAAAAATACCTGGTACACAGTGGAAATTGTCTATCTTCAAATCATCAGACATATCCCCTTGGATTATTCCACACAACACTATTAAGAAAAGAAATAAATTGATCAAGACGTTTTTTAGATAAAGAAGTCCTACACTTTTCTTGACATGATTAAAGAAGACAAGAAGAAGAAAAATATAAAGAAAATTAAATATTACTAACTACATCTCAATTTTTCTAGGCCTTTGGTTGATTTAAAAGATCACATACTGAAAATTACACACTGAGAAAATGAACAAAGCTTCTTTTGTGATACTTTGTATCCCAGCCTTGGGATACAAAGCTTTGTAACACATTCATCCTCAACTTTACTGCAAAGTCACTACGAGCAAGCGAGCATGGTAGGCTGCTACTGCAGCAACCCATGGCTGTGTGATGACCCATCACATGAAGTACCTTGGGTTCTGCTGTTCATCTGCTCAAAGGAGTCTTCTCAGGTCAAGTCCCACAAGGTGATGATTTCTCCCCAGTGCTGACAGCACAGCATAATACCTCAGAGATGGGCCCTTGCTGAAAGATGCAATATTTCATAGGAAACATTCATATTCACTTGCCAACCTCTTGCTCAGTAATACTGCTACTGCAGATAACATAAAAATTAACAGTTGTATACAAAACATCAGCCAGCAGATAACACATCATGCTCATGAGTAACAACTGTCCAAACTCAACTCATGTCACTGAAAAGATCTCCCCATCACAATCTCACAAGGAATACAGACCACAGAACTATCATACAGCATAACCAGCACACGGCATAACCAAAGGAGCTCAGGTTGGCTTTCGTGGTTTTAATCTCCTCCATCCTTCTTTTGCCTTTCCCTCAACATGAGGACATAACTATATATATTGCATAAAATGTGCATTTAAATAATTGGTACCACTACGGATATCTGCAATGCACTGTTTTAATACAAAATAAATTTTTGGTACCAACTCTGGTATCAAATTGAGTGAATTTATGGGAACAGCTCTTCATTGTGCTGTTGGCTGTGTTTTTGTTTCAGAACTGAAACACACAGTAAACACATCACTCTCACTTCTCATTATAGGCCCAATTATACATAAAACTATGGTTGATAATTAGTGCTTCCTACTCAATTCCCTGTCATTTGCACAACACATCTAATGAAAGGGAAAATCAGTGTGTGACATGCCACATTTTTATCAATACTCTACATACAAAGGTTAAATTAATTCCCTGCCCATAATGTTATCTTCCTCTATTAGACAAGAACTCCCTTGACTCCTCTCTCAAAAATGAAAGATTTTTGTAATTTCTCCTCAAAAGAGGAATGGCATTTCCTTCTTTCTGGAATACATCTGTTGCACCGAATGCTAAAATACATTGAAAGAAAAGCTGAGGAAATCAAGTAAAAACTTTCAAAATATTTCTAAAGCCAAAGATTTAGAGTAAAAAAGGAATGGCAAGCTACACAAGCTGAAAGACAACATCAACAGGGGCAGGAGGTCGAGGAAGGGGATTCTGCCCCTCTCTTCTGCTTTCCTGAGACCTCACCTTGAGTACTGCATCTAGCTCTGGGGTCTCCAGCACAAGAGACAAGGACCAGGGGAGGACCATGAGAATTATCAGAGGGCTCTAACACTCCTACAAAGAAAGGCTCTGAGAGCTGAGGCTGTTCAGCCTGGAGAAGAGAAGGCTTTAGGGGAGACCTCGTTGCAGCTTTCAACATATAAAGGGGTCTCATTGGAGACATGGGGACAGACCTTGTTTAAAGTCTGTAGTGACAGGAAAAGGGCCAAAGGTTCTAAATGGAAAGAGAGGAAGTTTAGGATGAGCATA
The DNA here is from genome assembly GCA_013398615.1 of Brachypodius melanocephalos. Classification (NCBI taxonomy): domain Eukaryota; kingdom Metazoa; phylum Chordata; class Aves; order Passeriformes; family Pycnonotidae; genus Brachypodius; species Brachypodius melanocephalos. Next base: position 28,309,882 of record VZSR01001685.1, read on the forward strand.
ATGAAGACATACTTATGATGGGGAAACACTGGAACAGGTTGTCCTGAGTTGTGGATCCAAGACCATTTGGACGGGGCTTTGGACAACCCATCTAGAGGAATGTGTCCCTGCCCATGGCAGGAGGGTTTGAACTAGGTGGTCTTTAAGGTCCCTTCTAACCCAAACCATTCTGTGATTCTATGATTCTCCCAACTGAAGACCAGACTCCTAATGTGACAGTCAAAATACAACAGTTCTGTGAAAAGGATGACTTCTCCCATTCATCCAGAACACCAGTGAATGATGTTCATTGAATGATGGAGATTTTTAGCACATCTTAGGGTCTTCTCTAGTTTAGTTAGATTTAGAGAAACAATGGCTAGAATATCCTGCTGTTGGGTACTCTCCTGCTCTCCCAAAGACGCTCCATTTGATTACCATCAGACAGGTAGTGGAGTATTGTCTCTATAGTAACACAGACACTCTCTGGAGAAGAGAAGAGTCTTAAACTGCTGCTACTCCATTCATACCATAATTACTGTGCTGCTTCATACAGGTTACTTTCATTACCGTCTACAAGCGGCAACTCCAGCCTGTACACAGGTTGGGAGAATAATCTGACTTTCTCCATTTTCTTTTCCTTGGTACCATGTGTTTCTACAGATCTCAGGAGGAGTTCAATACTCTTACTAAGCTTTTTTCTTTTCCGAAATGAGTTTTAATAGGAACCTTTCTCTACAAACAAGTCTAAAATAGAAAAAGCCCACTAACAATTACAATACACAATAGAAAATACCTACAGGGTTTATAGCAAAATCTGTATTTTTAAAAGAAGACATGCAATTTTCTGTTAATTTGTATCTAAAACATAAGTAAACACCTGTTTACAGGACTATATACAGCATTTCCATCTTAGCATCAAGAAATATTTGTTATATTTGTTAAAACATCGGTCAATGTTTAACAACTGACTGAGGGATGATGAAATAACTACATACTATTATGCACAATGTTACACATATTAAAGTATTAACCCTCCTAGCTTATTCTTAAAAACCTTAAGTAAGCAAAAAAATAATTTAAATACTAATGAAGAAGGCAGTGTTGAGTTCTTCTTCTTGCTGTAAAGCAGAGAAGAATCCTGCTGACACCCTTCATTACATCACAGTTCTGCAAATTGGCACAAGCAGAAGTAGATGCTTCACTTAACTCCAAGCTGCTCCACAGTCTGACTGTGTTTGACTGCCAGAGAACAGATGCTGCAAAGCCAAAGCAACATTTATGCCATTTATCAGAAGAGTCCTTTGCAATTACGATGTGAATCAACGAATTTCAGCCAGGAAGAATAATGTCTCCTGGTTAAAACACAGATATTATAAATTCAGTTACTTCCTACTCCTGCCAAAAATGTCCATATTCATGAGGATCTTACAGTTTCCACACTGTAATTTTTTTTCCATAAAATTGGAATAATAGTTTACTATAGCACTGGGAGATTGAAAAACATGTTTCATTAATATTTACAACATCCCTCTTGAGAACTGCAAAGTCAGCGACAGAAATTAGTAATTTGACATGACAGCTTGTACAGAGATACATCTTATTGACAGCTATTTGTACAGCCTAGGATATGCAACAGGCTGTTTTCCCTACAATGTCATCGACCCCTCATATGAACCTAAGATCACAAATAAGAAAAGCTATTTTATTCCACAGAGACACCAAACAGGCAAGGTGATACGATTTCTGTATCGTAAAGCCTACAAACTTTTAATGAAAAGGTAATTGAGCTTTAAATAACATGATGGAGGATAAGTAAAAATGAAAAATAGGCTACAAGGTTACTCAGGATGCATTTTAAAAAGTATGCATCATGTTAATTCAGAACAATTTACAAAAAAATAAATACAGACTGAGGTTCATTGCGATTATATATACTACGAGGAAGCTGCAAATAATATGGCAGGAAAAAAAAACCTAAGTCCAGTCAATAAAAGAAAGAAAAAAAAATTAGAAGGCAAGGATAGAAGAAAAACCCCAACTTGTTCTGCAGTCAGCATAGCTGGGCATATGTCTTTAAGGTTCCTATAAATGTGTATCCATGTATTTCTGTACCACAGTCTCTGCTGGTCTAATGCAACCTAAATATTCAGCAACTCACCCCATAGGCCAGCGAGCTCTCCTTAGGCCCTGGCTCCTGAGCTTTCCTCCTGGTGGAGAAATGCCCTTACAGAAGCACCACTCTCAGGAGGTTTAGCCCAGTGGAAGCAGTGGTTGCAGGTTGTGTCTTGTACCGGGCTGTGAAACCCAGTGGCTGCTGCCACGTTTCATCTCCTATGTCCCTGCTCCCACCATAAGCCACACAGATACACATTTCAGTGAAAAGGCTTTTAACCTTTAAGTGCAGTTTGTTTTTTTTATAGAAAGCTTACAAAGGAGGGGATGCTGATCCATTTCATGCATTAAAAGCTATTTGGAAAAGAGTTGGGTTTTCAGGAAGTATTACTGGGTGCGATGGAGTCACAATTTACAGCGAGACACTGCCAGTCCCAAGGGAAAGCAGGAGAGATCCAAGGCTTTTATCTATAACAAACTTGCTCAACTTGGCCTGTGCTCACAGTGTGCTGGCGAGGAGGGCTGTTTCTCTTTGCACAACAGCACTTGTGTCTTTCCAAGGCTCCTCAAGTTCCCACCACGCTCTTACTCTACAGGAGAGAACAGCAACATACCTGTTTGCTTCAACATACTTTCTTATTAGTGAAGAAACGTTATTCTCTGGGGATGTGTCAAAAATAATTAAATACAACAAAAGCACCTCTTCACTTTAGGATTATGACCTATGGAAACTTTAAATTTTAGCAGTGTAACAGCCTATATAAAAAAATGTTCTGTTCATAGTGTTTTGCTTCACCAGCCCCCTACTATGTCTTCTCCAATTCCAACATATGTTTGTGTCTCTGCTTGAGATAATTTTTGATAGCAGGCAAACTAATTAAACATTCTTTAGAAGCCACAGGGCTGAAGTCACCGTGCGGTGACTAAACATTGCAGCTGTCAGGAAAGGCAAAGTGGGTTCCCATCCTAATCCCGCACTGACCTCGGAGCCGAGCCTGAGAACCTGTCAGAAAGGTGCTCTCACAGCACAAGACAGCAAGCAGCAGCTGCTTATGCTCAGCAGGCTGCAGCCAGTTTGTGTTTCTTTCCGTTTTTTTTTCCTCTTTTTTCTTTTTTTCTCCCTTTTACTTTTTTACTGTCACTCTGGATACGCTGCACGGCACTTGCACGTGCACATCCCTGCTCCTGGTGAGAAGGAGCTGCCTGTGAGCTCAGTTTCTGACATGCATAAACCCAGACTGAGATGAAACCCAATGTCCTCTAGTCAAACTGCAGGCAAAAATCCAGCACCCACCTTATTCATGGAACAAGAAGCATCAAAGATACATTTTAAGGTATTTCCAAATCCAACTAAATCTAGGTATTGGTGAATGTTAATTCTTTATGCAATTAATGATAGTATTAAGCCTTTTTCCCCTGGAAAAACAAAGAACTTTAATTTGAAAAGTATACCAATATACAAACAGAATTCTTTAATCATGCTAAATTAGTCACTGAAGTATAAATATGTGGCAGAATATCTCACATATCTTTAATCTGATGGAGTGATTTTTTTAAAATACAAAGCACAGAGAAGGCACAGAGAAAGCAATCCTTTTAAAATATTGTAAGTATTTAATGCAGATATAATACTAACTCATAATGAAAAACCTGACTAACAACAGATCTAAGAGAGCTGGAAAACCTGAAACACAGAATTAGGCATTTATTCAAATAAACAAACCTCAGCAATTCAACTAGGTAAAATTACTAAATTGACTTGAGGACAGCTGTGTTCTGCCTAAAGATCAATAAAAGAAGTGAAACTGAAAAAGGACACTTTTTAGTAGGAGTTACTAAAATACAGTTTAAAGAATAACTCAGCAGCTCAGTATAACTCAGGACTGCCTCATCAATTTTGCTTCCAGTTCACTGCACAGTCTAGTTCTTGTCACAAGTATCCAAAATCCTCCTTTGGTACCATGACCCCATCCTTTCACCCCTAGTTAAACAACCCAAGTTTCCTCCAGTTCAGTCATAGAATCAAGAAATGGTTTGAAAGATCATCTAGTTCCAAAACCCCTGCAGCAGGCAGGGACACCTTCCACTAGACTGCTCAAAGCCCCATCCAACCTGGCCTTGAATGCTTTCAGGGACAGGGCATCCACAACTTCTCTGGACACCTGTTCCAGTGCCTCACTACTATCACAGCAAAGAATTTCTTCCTAATATCTAATCTAAATCTACTCTCCTTGAGCTTAAAGCAGTTACCCCTTGTCTTATCAATGCCCTTGCAAACCACCCCTCTAAAGCCTTTCTGTAGCCCCCCCCTTAAGTACTGGAAAGTGCTATAAGGTCTACTTGGAACCTGCTCTTCTTCAGGCTGAACAATCCCAATTCTCTCAGTCTGTCTTCATAGAAGAGGTATTCCAGCCCTCTGATCATATTCATAAATCTACTTTAGACCCACTCCAACAGGTCCATGAAACCTTGAATACCTAAGGAAACAATGAACAAGCTCCTGTGTTTCCAGTCCAACTTCTTGCCAATTTGACCCATGTATTTCCTGGTTCTGTACTAGTGGGGCATCTTGTGACTGAAGACTCAATATTGGTGTCAGTGAAGAAAAACTTGTTTACAGATAGCAAAGTCCTAACTGCACTAAAGTCTCACACAAAACTTAAAGCACTACCTCATGTTGTGCAAGACCAAGATATTGAAAAAAAATGTCATGACTGATACCGGTCTGAGCTCAGAAACAAGTACATCTTAAACTAGCCAAGCAGGGTTACTGCTTTTTTCTGAAGTCATTTCCAGACACTCTGCTTTCTTACTGTTTCTTGAAGGTACATGACAAATGTACTTTACATGACAAAATGGTCAGACCTCATCTAAATGCTGGGAATTGAGGAGTGCACTTGAATTTCACCATTGCCTGTGAATAGCATTTTCCTGCTAATTTCCTGCATCAAACCACCCAAAGACTCAGACTTCTCATCTGTCAGAGAATAGGAGCAAGGTAAGTAACAGGTGCTTAGCAACAGCACCATCACTCTTTCAGGCATTCAGCCAGCCTTGAGGAAGCAGCAGCTATAAGTTCCTTGGCAAAACAGGTTACCAGAAGTTCATTAAATCTCCCTTGTGATGAGCAGACTGACTCATGAAACACAGCACCGTATTAGAAGATATTTATGCCTTGGATGTAGAGGTATTTCAAGACACAGAGTTTGGATATATAAAAGATCTTCTAGTGGGCACATATCCATTATTTAAAGGCATTTTTGACACTGAAACTCATGGAGTTATTTACTCCCCAATCAACACTTAAGTTCTCAAGACACAGGCTCTGAAAAGGAGTGCCTGCCTACATCAGAATCACCCTGCAGCACACCTCTGTGTTTCAATGTAAGCTGCATTCCTTCAGCCGGGTTTTCTTCTAGGAAACAAACTTAACAAATGAGATACAAATTAAAATCTGTAAAAACAAAATTCCATACAAAACTTTAACCCAGTGAAAAAGAAGGAGAAACAAGAGCAGACTGCCTGTGTTAGCTATTCCTCCCACAGAATTACTGGAATGTGCACACATACATGGTGATGGGTGCAGGAGATGGGACCTGATAAAACTCAACTCCACTGACTCTGATCTATAGAGGGATGTGAGCAAAACCCTACTTTTAAACTTCACTGTTACACTTCCAAGTACAGTTGTTATCATTATCCTTCATACTGAACTAATACTCAAAGTGACTAAAACCTTAAGACAGTAGGTTTATACACTATGACCAGCTGAGCCTGGATGCACTGACTGTACAACATAAGGCTCACTGCTATCAACAGCCCACAAAACAGCTATTAAAACTGTGACAGAACTTTTAGGCTTGATAACATCAGTGTCCACAGATCAGTTCTTTTAAATAATAAATTTTTCTTGCCACATGTGAGAATCCTGAGTAAGTGCACAGACTGTTTTCAAGCTGGGATTTTTAGCAGGATCATTATTATCTGAATTAAAATATGTTCTTCTCATTAATCAAAATTTTACTGTAAAAACATTTTTTCTTGGAAGTTATCTGATTTATTAAAAATAATATTATAGAAAGATTTTATAGTTTTGCCAGAACACATCACATACGTTACTATATAATTAATGCTTTCTGCTATGATTAAAGTCAGATACAAAGCAACTTTCTGCAAAATGCCTAATAGCTGTACTTCAAATCAAGAAAAAAGGAGTTCCAGAATAGGAGATAGTCTGTTAGGGACATGGCTGATTGATAAAATGGGATATGTACTATATTGCCAGCTGCTTCAGGTGTTTGCCTCCAGAGGGAGGCTGTGCCACTGCCCACATAATTATAATCATTTGCCAAGGAATACCTCCTGACAGGTACTAACTGCAAGTTGGTGAAACACAAGCATTCTTATGAGCAGAACTTCTGTGATCATATCCTTCTATGAGCTGCAGGATGCATGAAGCTAAAATAAACTATTCAGGGAGAAGCTAGCCATGCTGCTGGATTGCATTTGCATGCATTAACCATAAATTTGTCCAGTCATAAAGTTTTGAGTCCATTTAATATTTTAAGGGGAGAAAAATAACTGACTTGAGGAGGGGGAGAACACAGTATCTGCAGTGAGTCTTTTCAAAATTCAACCTTCTCAAACTTCATTTTCTATTCATGATATTGATTGGCTAATTACATTTTAACCCTCTTCCTTCCCACACAATAGCAACCCCTTATTTCATTTTCACATAGAAACAGAGCAGTGTTCTTGCTCTCCATCTGCTGGCTCTGCAGGAGCAGTTGACCATGACTTCCAGAATACTCTCATTGCTGATAAGGAAGCATGAAGAGCAAGGAACAAGATGGAAAGGCTTTATCTTACACCCCTTACTATTAATATTTGATGAAGTTGTGTCTGTAATGAAATGAAAGCAGACATAACAGAACCAGAAATAATCCCAGAGTTAACCAGGCAGAAAATATGAAGGTGATGACCTGGGCTTTATGACTTCAAAGTATGCACTGGTTTAATCATATTTATTTCTTCTGAGTAAATTTGCTCCAAACTGAGTATCTGTTAAGAATGCTATTTATTTTTATTTACTATAATAATAATTGTGATGATCATTGATTTATATTTCTGATATAACATTACTGACCTCACAGGTTATGTTGTGGCATACCCTGGAGTCTTTCTACTTGATCCAAGTATTAACAGTTGTCTTCAAAATAATCCCACACACAGAGCCCACCATGAGAGCTGCTATCCAACCTCTTACTGACAGTTTCTAATAACCAGTACAATAAGTTATTTTTAAAAGCTAATAGCAAATTTTAAATTGTAGTTATGTATTTGCATTCTTGCATGTTTATGAGACAGACATACTCCAGCACAGGAGCTAACACAGAGTTTTAAAAGATGGACTCACAGACATGCTGGCTGGGCTAAAGAGGCAGACAGTGGTTAAACAAGGTGGTTTCACCTATCCAACAATTTCTCATGTGCAGCATGTTCAAACTTCCAGTGGAGTCAATGGGACTACTCCAAAGAAACTGCTTCTCTGGCTTTCCTGAACATTTCTGTGTCACACAACATTGCTCAAGCTACGGACAGGAGTGACCCAGGTGCCAAGAAGAAGGCTACTGTAGCCCTGGTTCCCTGCCTCAGGTGTTTTAGTTTCTGAAATTCCTTTCCCAAGAAATTTTCTGTAAAAACAAATGTTTTTCTAACTGTACAATGTTGTACATTCTTTTCCTAGGAGGGATTTCTCCTTGATGTTCGTCTAGTTTGACCAATGTGATTGAAAAGGTTTGCCTTTGTTTCACCAATCAAATTGGTCTGTGTAAAATAGTATTAAAAGAAAAACACATCCCAGAAATAAAAAAGTCATTTTCAGCCTTCTGAATCTCAGAGTCTGTGTCATTGTAATGTACAACAGTGACAGGTTACTTTTAAAGAACAATAGTAATGACTGCCAGCATTCCACTTACATTCCTTTAAGTTTCCACTTAATCTCATTTCTCAGTCACTGGATTTGCCTTGAATTTCCTTTTCCTCTTCCCTAGCCTAGGGCACTATTTACCTTCTAATAATGGAGCAGCCTGTCCAAATGGTGTTCCAAGAGCCACTCAAGCTTCTACAAGGGAAGGAGAGGCAGTCCTTAGATGCATTTCTGCCTCCTTTTTTCAGTGGGAAAACTAAGAGAGACTGTGTAACAGATTAGATGGATTGGTGCGAGGCTGAAAGCAGCCAAACTACCAATCTGTATCACTTCCCAACAGTTTACTCGAATTTGCAGAGGGCTTCACAAGGTCTCTTCCAAGGAGATCATAAAAAACCCAGCTCACAAAGAACACCATGCTAAGCTGTCATGGAATAAGAAAGATAATGATCACATCAATGAGTGGAAAAGATAAAACCAAGCATAAAGTGGTTCATTTTCTCAATAAAGGGAAATCTTCAGTCAAGTCTCACTAAAATGTAATACTTCAATCTGTGTACAAACTCTCTCCTCTTAAAATCAGTAAGAAACTTACACTATTTACATTAATAAAAATACTGCTGGTCAGAAAGAGCTACATAAGCTCCTCACAGAGTTTATAGTGATAAGGATATAAAGTGACAAATGAAATTCACCACAGGTAAATGTGAAGCAGGTCGCAATGAGGGAAAAATATCTAAACTTCATGTGCACACTTAACTACTTTCTATTGCTCAGAAAGAGTATCGTGGGGTTACAAGAGACAATTTTAAAGAAAACATTTGCTTCAGTCAAATTTGTTGCAGTCATTTGTTGCAGTCAAAACCCAAATGAAGTATTCGGGTTTACCCAAGAAAAAGAAAACTAAATTAAAAATATTTTATGCTGCTGCACAAAATAATGGCTTTTTAAAGTGGCCTCTTTATTGATCCTCTTGCCTGTGAAAGAACATAGTTAAACTTCCAAGTGTGGAGAGAACAGTGAAAAAAGTATCTGTGACTATTCAGCCTCAAAAAGAAAGGACTGAACGGTGTGACCAGTAGCCTCTGACCCTTGGTAAACTTCAATTCTATGTGAGAAACAGGAACGTATTTGAATCTTGAGTCACGGAAAGCTTCAAGTGGGTAAAATGGTTCATTGTTGCTTCTAATGCAGGAATAAGCAGGCATTAAATAAAACTGGCATAATAAGCTAAGAAAAAAATAACTTCATTTATCACACAGGCTGTGATACTCTGCCATAAGTTATTGCAGGTGCTGAAACAGTTGACAGAAGTTCAAGGAGTGTTTTACTGGGGCAGGGGAGACCCAGCTATTAACCACAAGAACACTACCTCTTGCTCTGGAAGCCCCTCCAGCTGGAAGCTGAACAAAAGCACTGCATTGTTATTGCTCTGTCCATAAACCTTCCCCAGGCACTGGCTACTGCTGGAGACTGGGTACTTCAAGAGGTATTGCTGTCTTACCCAAAATAGCTGTTTTTATGTTCTTGTTTCTGCCTCAAGAAGCCACAGGCAGCCACAATGAGAGGCTTTGAGGGTAGGCAATCAGCTCCCAGGCAGGCTGGAGGATGCAAATGCAACAGCTCAGCTGGGAAGTTCTTTTTCTCTCAATTCAGTGTTCTGCATCCACTCAAAACACCTTAAAAACCTCAATTATTTTCAAATAGTCCCAGACATGAGTTAAATAGTTGTGATTAAAGGGAACTTTAAAAGTAGTTTTAAAAGCTACCCTTAAACAAAAACATTGTAAGGCTGGGAATCTCATCACTTACCTGGAAGAAAAATTCAGTAATTGAAAAAGGAAAACACAGACACCCTGGAAACTTTGTTGTTCAAACAAAAATCAAAAGCTTTTAAAAATCACTGGTATAAAAATACTGATGTAAAAATTAAGTATAAATCTAAACTGAAAGTAATTCAGCAAAAAGTTGTTCTTTTTTCTCACCAGGAACGCAACATTTAATGGGTTTAAAATTTTTAAAACCATTTAAAAACTTGTACAACTTCTTTCATTTGAACTAATAAAAATCTGAAGAAGCAACAGAAAAATGTGTGATGAACAAACTGTTGTTCCTTTCATGTACATACACCTATTAAAATGCACGCAACTGACACAGCACTTGTTTGAACACAATTTAACCAAAACCAAGAGATCCTACATTAAAAAGGTACATGTTCACTGAATAGGTGTAGGTAAGTGTTTGTCCAGAGCTTATCCATTATTCTGAGGGAAACTCTTGACACCATACTTTGTTCATTGCAAACTCACTGTGACTGAAATTCATCTGATGTGGCAGGAGGTCACACACAGCATCTGTACTTCAGTGAATTAAAAAATTCTCACAGAGCAGTGTTGAAGGCCACAAGCATCTTTTGACCAGTGTCTCTTGTCCCAGCTCAAGGATATCACAGATATACCTGGCAGCCACGGGGCTCCTCCCAACAAAATGAAGGCAGGCCAATGCCACCATCCCAACCCAACCCATTTTCATGACATCTACAGACTTGTCCCACCAGTAGGCCTAAGAAATCCTCTCAACAAAATGATAATAATTTTGACAAAAGGACAGACTCACTGGTTTCTCAACTGGAGATGGAGAGGAAGGACTATGAAGCTCTATGGATCACCATCATGAGAAGGGTGAAAAAAGTCATCACAGATCAAAGTAATAACACTAATCAAAAATACCCTTTATATTTATCCAGACAAGTTATTCCTTATTACTTTCTTTTTCTTGGAAAGGAGAGAGAAGTAGACATATGATTTTTTTCTTTATACATAGCTTTTTCACTACAGTAAGAGCAAGGCTTTACTCTGCAGAATCACTGTCTACCATTTCCATCTCTGCCTATGTCCAACACTTTGCAACTGTACCTTCCAATTGCTAAGAGTTTTTTTCAGACCCCTTCTCCAATTTGTCAACTTAATTTCGAAGTCTAAGGTCATATTACAGTTTAAAGGAATCAGAAACAGGATTAGCAGACACTATCAGCTGGACATCACCTCCACATTTAACGAGCACACTCAGGATTCTATCACCCCGGTGAATAATGAAAATACTGGCAGCCACCATTAACAGAGGCAGCATCCTATGGAAGCAAACTCACGGAATCTTTTCATTCACAAAATGAACTATCCATTGATATTAATGCACTATGGTTTAAACTGAATTTTGCATGTGTTGTATAGCTCCTGCCCTCCTAGTTTGCTATTAGAAGGCTAGGGAGATGGTGCAAAAACATTTATTGATGTCAAGCTTCTTAAATTGACTTTTTCCCTTCTGTCCACAAAATGTATTGACATTAAACATTGAGAGTCTGAGAGAAACATGCTACATACCTAATTTTGAAATTATTTAGGTATGCAGTTTTTCACTCTAAATCTTCATTATACACTCTAATCTGTATTTTCTCATGGTAGGTCTTCATTGATCCTTAGCAATTCTTTCATAAAGCAATTGCTCTCAGATAATTGGGTCAAATCGTTGTTTTTACAAGTGTCTAAATACAAATTCACATAGATCTGCTACATTCCTTAGAATAAACAAACACACATGCAAATGGTTCACAGAAATATATTTAAGTACTGACTTTGCTCCTCCATTTTTATTTAAAATAATTGCACAAACATTTGACAAAGCAGATCAAATCTGTCCAAATATTTCTCCTAGAAAACGTATACAGAAAATATAAACACACAACTTGTGTTGTAAAATTAACTGGAAAGAAGCTGCATTTACCCAAGACCAGTCTGAAGAAAGCATATCCATGCTCAAGGACACTGTAAGAAGGGGTAACCCACATCTTCACTAGGCAGGGAAGAGACACTTCAACTATCCATGGCATACAGCTATGTGCCCACACAAGAAGAGCTGGCTGTCTCAGAGTTATCATGCAGGTGGATAAACCTGAAAATCTTCCACAGAACTCAGAATTCTTTGCTACCCAAACTTACTGTAAATTAAAAGAGATTATCTTTTTCAAGCAGAAGGTGGCCCTTCTTCATGCAGTAAGACCTAAGCAGGTGATGTTCTTCACAAAGAATGTCCTTCTCATCTCAAGCAGCCAGGGCTGTGATTGAATGCTACAGGAACAGCTCCTATTTTTTGCTTTGCAAGGTGGACTACCACTGCTAGAAAGTTCTAACAGGTTCATCTGAGACGATGCACAATCCCAGGCAAAAAGGCAAACTTGTGAATAGAAAGCATAAAATAGGAGACGGCCTTCCAGAACCATTACCATCTTACTCCAAGTGGGTTTTTATGGTGCACTGGAAATTCCAATTCACAGCTGTTTTTTAGATTTCTCTCTATACAGCACAAAACTACTCATACAGGTCCACAGTGGTACCCACCAGCCTGACACATGTGGCCAACACTGGCACTCGCCACTCTGCTGTCACTCAACAGGCGAGGGTAGAGTTGGAGACTCCAGAAATGCTCCAGTGAGGTGCTAAAGCAACAGATTATTGTTATGCACACCACTGGCATGGATTAAATGACCATTCAGTGCCTCACTAATCAGCAGGACTTGCACTCTGCCACGACCTGCAAGTCACTGATGTGATTTACTATATAATGCAGAGTCTGGATGAAGTGAAGTAAATTTCTACCTAGAGATTTAGAGAGACACATTAGTGTGGTTTTGATTCAATCTTGTTATTTATTGTTAAGTACTAACACCAGTGAAGACTATTTTGGTACTGTGGTTTTGTACAGCGAGACTGCAGTGCATTATTGATGCTGTTGTACCTAAAAGGAGATAGTTCTCAGGCCTTCACAGACAGGATTTAGGTCTTTAATCTCCACTGAAATTTACAGAGAAATAGAAGTGCTCAATTACTATTTGTACCTCTGGAAAATCCCTCAAACTTACAACACATTTTTCTTCTTTTCTAACACAGGTATGGGAAATTTCAGCATTCATAGACGTATCAAGGTGCAGTCTTACAAATTCTGGGCTTTTTTTACAAAGCCTTTCTATGCACTTTATGGACACACCAGCTAGAGAAGTACCCTACTGTGTCTCTGAATGTGTGTCTCTATAGACACAATGTTATCAACTCAGTTTAATCCCAAATCTGTATCTTTGTATTTCTCACTGTAAGATCAAGCAACCTAGTCCTGAAATTGTCAGTAGTTTTATATTTAATTTTTTAGTAACAGGTTTGGTGTTTTGTTTAATATTTAATCTGCATCATCCATCCTATGACAATATAGGATTAACTGGGAAATTTTATATTATATTTTTCCTACCAGGACTGTAAATAAGCTATAACCTTGGGAAAGAAGTATCTATTAATAATTCTTAAAAGTACATCCTCATTCTTCAAACACATGCAGTAATTCCCAATTTGAAAAGCATCACCAGAAGTCATCAATGTTTCAAAATCTCCTCAGCCTCAAACTTCAAATTCTCTCATTTTCCTATTTTAAGGCAAGTATTGCACTCATTCCCTTCAGTGTGCAAAACCAGATTTGCTCTGCAGTTTTCACTCGCCTTTCCTTCAGCCACAGGCCACCACGTGCAGCGAGTTGCTGCAAAAACTATTTTTATTGACAGGTATCTCCCCGCTCTCCACATCTCCACCTCCTTTCTTTTAAAATCTAAAATGGCGAAGCTGGGTGGGAAAATGCTTGGCTGCTTTGTTTCAGGTCTGAGCAGTATCTTGCTTTCCCACAACAGGTAGGCAGAGGCAGAGTGTGCTGCTGAACGCAGGAGACTTTGCCAGAGGCTCAAACCACCAGTTATTGATGCTGTCTCAGGCAATGCGTATTTCTACTGACCATGGCTCTTTGCCAAGCTCTAATTAAGACACTTCACTGTGTCAGGGAGTTAACCCTCCACTGCACATACCTTCTCCAGAAGCATCAAGGTAGAAGCATCTTTCTCCTAAAAATCCCTGAGCAGCTTTCCTGTTACCAGTGCTGTGCAGTCTACAAGCCCTTAATATTTTTACCTCACCAATTCCATAAATGAAGATGAATTAATGAGGTAGTTTGCACTATACCTTTTAGCAGCATTTCTAAAAGTGAACATGCATTCTGCCTGCACTAATTTGGTGTGTATTGCCATGTATATTTTCCTTCAAAGAAAAATACCTCAATTGTCAAAGAGCAGAAATTCTTTTAAAATATAAAGTAAGAATAGACTGTTAAAAATTCTTAACTCTCCAAAGAGTTTTTCATTTTATTCTCAAAGGCTGCAGAGCAGCAGCAATGCTCTTATAAGGAAAATGACGTAATCTGAAGAATCCAGAGCTGCATTTTTATTTTACAAGAGATGAAACATAAACACATTTGCCGATCTATCAATACTATCTATTGGTCTCACACAAAGAAGAATTGCCTGGACTGAATGAGGGGAAGTTGTGACAATAGTCAGAGAGGATAAAAGTAAACCCATGCTGAGGCTGTTTGCATCTGTACTTTATTGTTCGAAAACCCTATTTAAGCACTGCATCCTGTCTGTACATGGACATCTTCCCTAATAAAAAGCAACATAAGTCACAACGTGACTGAGACAAAAGCTAACTTAATTTCATCCTAGTAACTAGGGAAAAAAATCATCTGAACTTGAATATGAGAAATGTCCACATGCAATAAAACCAATAGGAAAACGCAAACTGGGTCAACTTCTAAACACTTATAAAACCAGAAAATGTAGTTGACTAGCCAGCTGCCCTCATACTGCAGAGTATAAAAGGCATTCGTAATGGAGCTTTTGATTACTTTGCAGAAATAAATCTTGAACTTTACAGAGTCTAAACAAGGTAATTTCTAAGCTATTCCCATCCCTTTGCTCTTACTCTGCATTGGCCCCACTGGTAGGAAAACCAGAGCTGTCTTCCAAAGCCATTACTAAGCTGATCTCGGCTGTGTACAAGTTTTCTCTTTTTGAAATTAAGTTCTTTGGTTTAGACAGTATGTTAACAACTAAAATATCTGATCCTCCCTATAGCTGTGTTTCTCTAAAGCAACACTAAGTTCTTCATTTCAACACATCCAGAACCCTACATAGGTTACATGAACATGCTTATAAGTTGTCTCATTATTAGATGATGCTGCACATCATCTAGTGGCCTTAAGAATTGAGGAGGTTTTTATCTAGTAAGAATAATTTCAAATGTTTTGTGCTATTTCAGTTTTCTGCTAAGATAAATGCACTTTTTAAAAACCTGAAAAAAAATTTGTAAGAAAAATGGTTAACATTCAGCTGGATAGAGTTTACAGAACCATGAAGCCTTTCCCACAGGCTGTATGAAGACAAATCCTGGCAGGAGCAGTGGTGGCAGGAAAGCCTTCATCTATAGGTACTGTACATTCCTATGCTTCTCTGCCATATTTTCTGTATGGCTGTAATCTGCAAACACCATGTATAGGAAAAGGGCTGTCCCACTTGGTGCTATTGGAACATTACTTTCCCCACTCAAAAGGGTCTCCCTCAAATACATTTTTAGAAAGGTCACTTCAGTTTCCATAGAGTTCTTTTGAACTATGGGGGCAATGTGTACCAACCAGCTGGATTTTTTAGACACTGTTTATAATATCCTGGAGCCCTTTGTTGAAATAAGCCAACTAATTTCTCATAGAAACTGTTCTTGTTTTTAATCACACTTCATTCTCCTTCTAAGAAAGGTACACAAAACTAAGGCCATTTAGATTATGCCTATATATGCCCTATATGTAAATTGCATAAATATGCATCATATTCAAGGTTGACTTTACCAGTAAGTATACCAACCTCAGGAAGAACCTCAGAGCTCACACTGAAATTATTCTCCACCAAGTGCAGGCCAGA
This sequence comes from Brachypodius melanocephalos, assembly GCA_013398615.1. Taxonomy (NCBI): domain Eukaryota; kingdom Metazoa; phylum Chordata; class Aves; order Passeriformes; family Pycnonotidae; genus Brachypodius; species Brachypodius melanocephalos. Next base: position 28,325,745 of record VZSR01001685.1, read on the forward strand.
ATGTTGAGTACACACATTGCATGTGCAGGTAATCAGTCTTCAGTGCACATCCAATAACTCTTTACTTCTGCTCTCTTATTTTATCTAGAACTATAAGAATTTTGTCTATAATGCCTTGTTTGCTGAAGCATGAGGCTAAACTGTGTATTCTATACAACACTCCCCTTGATTACACTGATGTTACTACCTTATTGCTCCAAACTACTGAGCACATAATGATTCCTATATCTCAGTTTTCAACTTTTCTTTCATTATACAGCAGCACCTTCCAAATATACAAGAATGCTGCAGTGGTTAATGCCTATTTCAGTAAGTTGGGTGACATATCTAAAGACAAGTCAACTCTGCCTCTTTGAAAAGTGTATTCTCATAACTCCTTTTGAATTACATAAAGAGACAGCTTGGAATTACAGCTGAGACATCACAGGATGCACACACTATCAAAACTGGAGTACTCAAAAGTTTGATCAAGTTTTACTTATTAAGTAAGACAGGGGAAAAGACAATTTAACCAGGAAGCTTTTTGATCTCTGCTAAGAATTCCTATTTCAAATTCATCCTGACTTTTCATATTTGAAGTGGAATGGGTTTTCTCAGTTATAGAATTAAAGTATTTTAAGGAGTGTAAGGCATTTACAGACCTCTACAGGACAAATCTTCAGTCTCATTTACCTCCTCTACAAATAATACAGCTGAAGAGAACACTGATTTAGACAATTGAGTCCTTCAGATTACATCATTCCTTGGTTCTCCCTTTATATTAAAAAATAAAAGCAGGTACTGAAAAGGAAATACTCTATTTTGAATACCCATTTTTAAGCAGAAAAATGGGCAAGTGGTTTGGAAGACAGAGGCACATAAGTGAAAAACAACAAATTCCTAAGCCTCTTTAGTATTTTTATGAACTTAATACATCTACTGGGGAATGAACAAATAGAACTTTCTATACATTTGGCAAAAACTGTGTTGATGCAGATGCAGCAAAGAGACTGTGTATAGTCCTGGTATAGCCTAGAAATGTTACTAAGAAAATCTACTCTTTCCTACAGCGGTTAGTATTGAAGAGCCATAGAATCAAGTAACTGTAAAGATGCAATTCAACTGCCTTTTGCAGGCAGATGGACTCAGTCTTTCCATACTGTCCTCTGCCTGAAAAACACGGCAATGCCAACATCATTTCTACATACACTTGAAATACTTTTGGTTTGCACATTTTAACCTTGCTTTTTTTCACAAAAAACTAGTCCATTCCCTAGAGGCCTGTAAGGAGCAGAAAAAGGTAGAAATCAAGTACAAGTCAACAAACAAAAAAATAAAGAAAAAGCTAAGTACATAGTAGATGCCTGCACAGGGCAATTTTAGAGATCCACAATGCAAACATGTTCCCTTGAATCTGAGCAGACCACCTTTTCTTCCTCCCTGGTCCATGAATGAAGAACCAGTTCTCTGATCTGTAACAGTGGATATACCTTTAATGGAGAACATTTCACTCTTTTGGCAATTACATTCCTCCCATAATGCTAGAAGATCATATACTGGAAGATTACATCCATGTATCTTCATCTATATATTTATATCATAATGTGTAACACCTTCTCTCCCTGTTTCATGACAGTCCACATCGCAACAGCACTTCAGAATAATTAACTCCTAAGGAGCAGCACTGGGATGGAAATGCAAGGAGAAGCAGATAACCATTCATTCCTGCAAGTGATTCCTTAAAGGAGGAATTTATTAGCTGGCTGCACTTGTCTCCTGCCCTGCACTCAGGGCTGCCCAGCACTGACTGTGCTCCCAGCTTTGATGTGCCATGAAAGGCACCCAGGACCGTGTAACCCTCTCTCCTAATTTCTATAGTGGTTGTTATCTATCCCAGCGCTGAAAGTGGTGCAGGACAGAAAAGCAAGCCATTTTAATAATTCTGTATGCTATGTAGAGATCTCTTCCCTCTCAGTAGAAAGGGAGAGAGCAGACGGGAATGAGAAAGAGGATGTGTCAGACTAATTTACATGCAAATACTATGCCTTCAGTTCCAAAGTACATTAAAAGAAAACACAGTTTCCTAAAATAATTTATGGCCAGGAATGTTTTATCACCCTTGTACACTTGCCACTAAATTTTGAAATGCCAGCTTATTGATAATGAGGGTCTGTTATCTGGAAATCCTGGCAACTCTTCCTATGGGGACCAGAACTACTCTAAGCTGCTTGCAAAAAAATATAAATAAAAAATAAATGTGGCTGTCTGCAGAACTGTTTTGCACAACAGGATGACAGAAGTATTTTGCTGCTTCTCCTGATCTAAAACCCTTAAATAATAACTGGTTCTAGAGCCCAGCCAAGCCTGCAGCTGTGGGAAAAATCTGATGCATAAGGCACCAGAAATACACAAGCAACTGCACTCAAGACTTATTTCTGCCTACTTGGATAAAGTATCCACCTTGTTGACCTGTCAGTCTTGCTAATCCACCTTCTATTTTCAGTTAATATCATTAAAGTTCAGCGTTTGAGAGCCTAGAGGGAGAGGCGAGCACCCCATCCCCTTTTTCCACGGGGCGGTAACCAGATGTCAATGGCTGCAGCTGTGACTACATAATTACCTGTTTGCATGAACGCGGACCGCAGTTTAGATTTAATAGGTCAGACGACAATGCAGCAAAACGCATTTAGCCCACGATTACCCCTTTTCAAACATTCTCTCGCTCGCAACTTCGACCCTGGGAACATTGCGGGCACAGACTCGGGTCAATAAGAAACATTGGCCGGCACAATGGGGCTGGCCTCAAACAGCGCTGTTGACAGACACCGGCACAAAGGCGGTGAATAGAGTCCCCCTCAGTTCTCACACAGAGCGAAGAATGAGTCAGTGTACTGTCGCTTTAGTGCTCTGTTTGTACAGTGTATACAGCTTTTGTCCCCCGCCACTGTTCCACGCTCAATGGGGGCTAAAGAGCCGAGGAAGTGAAGGCGGAAGAATGGCTGGGCGCTCACCCCGGCAGCCAGCGGTGGCTCGCCCTGCGCTGCATGGCTGCAGCGGGGAGCCTGGAGATGCCGGTCACGGGGCTCCCACCGCAGCGCTGCCAGCGCTCCCCGTGCTCCTGACCTCCGAGGGGCCTGCGTGAGATGGCGCTGCTCTGGAGACAGCCTGGCACTCCCAACTAATGTATTTATCTCCTCCAGGAACATCGTAATGTGCCCTCTCGCCCTGCCCTCCCACCACCACCCAATTCAAGGCTGCCACTTCGACCAAGACGAAAAACTGAGCAAGGGATTTGGTATTACAGAAGCCCTATGTCCCTTCAAAAGGTACATCAAAGGCCGTAAGAACGGAGTTGTAATTTTAAATCCCCACCGCAAAGGCTCAACGGAACTGAGAAGTGTAACAAGACCACCACAGCTATACGTCTTGTGTTTCACACACATTTAGATTGTGCAAATAATGGGTCAGGGAAAATTTAACACACCCGTGATATTACACATGCAACTCCTAGGTATCTATTAGCAGAAAAAAAAAATCACTTTATGTAGATTATCACTACTCTTCAAATAAAGATTTTTTTCAACTTTCCCTTTATGGAAACGGCATCTCTATTATTTACATTACCATGCTTGTGAGCATGTTTAAGAAACCAAAGCAGCCCTCTAGCACAACATCAGAAGTGTT
>VZSR01001685.1:28329507-28413813 GCA_013398615.1 Brachypodius melanocephalos
GTGAAATCTTTGCTTGCAAAGAGTATTAAGGTTTTTGAATGATTAGCATAAAGCTAATAAGAGATTTAGCAATTGCTCTTTAACTCATGCAGACCATACTACAGATAAAGTCATATATAATGAAGTCAAAGAGAAAGAATGGTTTAGTATGTTTTAAGACTGTAAATAGGTTTTTTAAAAAAAGGAAAAAAGGAAAAAAAAGGAGAAGAAGAAAATTGTATTCTAAAATAAACAAATCCTTGGATTTTCATGAATGGAACACAAAGAACATTGTTCATTTTATCACTAATAGCAAAGATGGTAACAGCATGTTTTCTACTGTTCTTTCAGTTTTAGTTTCTAAACTCAAAATACTAGAATGTTATTATGAATGTTATTACAGAAGAAAGCTCCAGAATACTAAAAAAAAAAAAAAATTATAATGCCAGAAAAAAAGAACTGAACCCACAAATTGAAAGTTTCCTTATGTGCGAGCTAGTCAGAAAGATTTTGGGAGTCTTGAAGTTTTGACTTTTTTTCTTGGCAAGTAAGTTGAGAGCAAGTAAGTTTAAAGATTCGTGAAGACTTTATTCTCAGATACTTTATTTCAAAACAGCACAAGAATTTCTAGTATTTGTACCTACACGGAGCCTTACTTAAATAAGGCAGGCCTGGCCTGCCTGCTCTGCACACTAGGTATAAGACATACGACTGCACTTGAGTATCCTGGCACTGACTATGTAGAAGTACTGATGCCAAAGTATGCCTGCAATCTTATCAAGGATCTGATCAATGATGTTACTGAACAGTTTTTAATCCACTTTAAAGGAGGAAAATCCTAACCTTTCAACTAATATTAGGGTCCTTAAATATCTTGCCGTGGGAATATTCATAGATCTAAAGACTGATGAACAAAGCTAGAAGAAGAACTAACATCTAGCATGATTATTTTTTCTTATAATGAATGGGAAATTCTCAGAGAAAGCCCTTTCAAATTTGATCTATGATGTGAAGAAAATGGAGACAAACTCCACCATTTCTAAATGGTAAGGGATGAGGAGCAGACCAAGACCTTATGGATCAGGATTAAACTGACAGCAGGGACAGGTGACATTACAGCCTACTACATGTCACCTGACCAGGAAAACAAAGCAGATGCAATATTCACAATCCCTGATCCTCATGGGGGACTTCAACCACCTCAATACCTGTTGGAGGGACAGCACAGCAGGGGATAAACAACCCAAAAGGCTCCTGCAATGTGTTGATGGTAATGTCCATCTTCAGTGATAGAGGAGCAAAGGAGGAGAGGTCATAGAATCATAGAATGGGACGGGCTGGGTTGGAAAGGACCTTAAAGTTCAACTGGTTCCAGCCTCTCATCATAGGCAGAGACACCTTCAACTAGACTATGTTGCTCAGAGGCCCATCCAGTCTGTCCTTGAATGCTTCCAGGCATGGAGCATCCACAACTTTCCTGGGCAACCTCAATTGTGCTTCACCACCTCAGTGCCTCACCATTTTCACAATACAGAATTTTTTCCCTGATATCTAATCTAAATCTACTCTCTTTCAATTTGAACACATTCCCTGTTGTCCTGTCACTACATGCTCTTGAAAACAGTCTTGCCCCATCTCTCCTGCAGGTTCCATTCACGTACTGGAAGGCTGCCATTCAGTCAACCTGAAGCCTTCTCTTTCCCAGGCTGAACAATCCCAATTGTTCCCAAGGTGCTGTGCCAGTCCTTGTTCTCGCCAGCAAAGAGGGGCTTGTGGGGAATATGACGTTCAAGGGCAGCCTGAGCTGCAGTGACCATAAAATGGTGGAGTTCAAGATCCTTAGGGCAGTGGGAAGGGCTCACAGCAAACTCACTACCCTGGACTTCAGGAGAGCAGACTTTGGCCTGTTCAGGCATCTGCTTGGAAAGGACCGTGGGATAAAGCCCTAGGGGGAAGTGAAGCTCAAGAAACCTGGTTAATACTCAAAGACCATTAAGAGGAATTTAGGCAAAAACACCAGAAGGCCTAAGTGCATGACCAAGGAGCTCCTGGACAAACCCAAACACAAAAAGGAAGCTTACAGAGGGTAAAAGCAGTGAGACTGAGTGCACCCTCAGCTAGTTTTCCATGGACACCAAGTGCAGGCAACACACCGGATGCCATCCAGGGGAACCTTAACAGTCTTGAGAGATAAGCCCATGTGAATAATACAAAGGCCAGCAAGGCCAAGTGCAAAGTCCTGCACAAGGATCAGGGCAATTCCAAGCACAAGTACAGGCTGTCAGAGAATGGATTGAGAGCAGCCCTGAGGAGGGAGTACTGCTGGACAAGACACCCAACATGATCCAGTAATGTGCACTTGCAGCCCAGAAAGCCAGCTGGGCTGCATCAAAAGCAGTGTGACCAGCAGGTCAAAGGAGTTGATTCTGTCCCCCTACTCTGCCCTCTCGAGACTCCCACATGGAGAATTGCACACAGCTCTTGGGCCCAAAGCACAAGAAGGATGCGGAGCTGCTGGACTGAGACCAGAGGAAGATCACGGAAATAATCACAGGATGGTGAGATACTGGACCAGGTTTCCCAGAGAAGCTGTGGATGTCCCATCTCTGAAAGTATGCCCCATCCCCTTAAGGCCCAGCTGGATGCAGCTCTGAGCAACCTGGCCTAGAGAAATGTGTCCCTGCTCATGGTGGGTTGAAACTACATGATCTTTAATGATTCTTCCAACAGAAACCATTCCATGATTCTATGATAAGTCCTCTCAAACTTCCTTTATTTTTGGTTTTTTTTAAGCCTAAATCACTGGCTAGCACATTAGCATAATCTACTCTTGCCATACATTATTCTTTTCCACTCACTATAATTTAGTTTTAGCTAAGTGCACCACTGGTGTGTACTCCAGGCCCAAGCTAAGCATACTCTTAATAAATCTCATAGAAGCAGGCAAGTATTTCACAAACCCCCACATTACAGCAAAGCATTATTCAAGTCAAAGTCCCAGAAAAGGATATTGTATTTGCTGCCACGCATCACTGCCACTCTGCATCCCCTCCCAGGCTGGCAGCAGCAGCAGCTCTGCCTCCTGCCAAGCAGAGGATCACAGCTTGTTTACTGAGCTGTGTCTGGAGGAAGCAGAGCGCGTTTCAGTCTCGTCTCCAGCAGCCCTGTCAAGCCAGCTGCCAAGAACAGTCTTGAAAGGCTTCAAGGGGAACAAAATCCGGTATTTAGGTGGTAAGAGACTGGTCCGGCACCAGGGACCCAAAGATGAGCAAGGTGGCGCAGGCACTACTCGATCTGAAAGATTAAATCACTTTTAGATACCTTCAAATCTATAAAGTCAAGGGAAAAGAAGTAACTGAACTCTCCAAGTGGAAGGACAGATTAGCAATTAACTTATAATTACCACTGAGATTACGATCTCTATGTTAATACTTTAAGTTAATGAGTACAAATTGCAGATAAATTAAACTCGTATGCTACTTACATTTCCCTATGATGCATGGAAAAGACCCGAAAACTCTGATAGGGATTTGAGGTCATAGATTATAATTTTTTAAAAATTTTAATATTTAAACTAACACTCCATTACTTCCAGAAGATTTCAGACAGGTTAAATATGCATGTTGAGCATTTCCATAAAGAAATGCTTTACATAGTTTTATGTAAAGCAATCATAAAACTCATTCAGTAAGATCTCACTGCCTTTGTGAGGCCTGCTAAGTACTCTGAAAATAAAGAAAAAGAGGTTTCAGAGGACATGCATGTAATCCTTCATTTCTTCTAGTAAGATTATTAATCAAAGAAAAATTGCTTAAGCCTTTCTCCTCTTACCCTACTAACAAAGACACCAAACACTAACAAATGATTGGCATTTTTTGTTGTACCCAATGGTTATTTATCTGCCTTTAGAGTGGTATCTCAGTTTCTCAGTTAAGTTAATGCTCACACAGTGTATCCACATAATGTGTGCTTTTCCATGCGATCAGAGCCTGCCAAGTCTCAAAGCAGATTATTCAAAATATAGCTTCAGTATTTTTCAGAACAATCCCTTCAGTATTTAAAGAACTGGGGGGCTGTTGTTATTCCTCACCCAAGTTGGTACTGGATTTTAAGTTCTTTAGGCAAAAAAATAAAAGAAATTGTAAAATGCTAAGATGGGAAAATAGAAAATTTGCCTTTCTTGACAGCTATCACAGAAAGAAAAAGAGCTTTGGTTTTGTATTAAAAAAATGTTCCATGATTGGTTCTCATCATACTTCACATTTCAGTGTCCATAAATCATGGCTATGTTCAGCAAGTTCACAAAGCAAAAGACATCTGCACCCCTGCTTGGCTGCTATCGTGCCTAAAATGCTGACAGAGTCATGGCAGCAGTGACCACACACAGACTCCAAAATCTATTAAGGCAAGTTTTAACAGCTACTGAATACTCTTAGAACACTTTCCCAAACCTCCTTTTTTCTTTTTAAATATATGGGTCTTTATTTGCACTGCAGTTCTTCCAGCACAACACCAATACCTGCTTAGAATTTTAAATTCTATCTTGAACATTCTATCTATCTTTCTTTAAGAAAAGCCAGGCAAGCAAATACAACAGCAGAGACAGTGTTATCAGATGCTCCTTACTCAGTAAGGGCATATACTTATAACCTAAGTTTTGCTTTACTACTATTGCCTCTGCTTCTTGCTCCAAAACACTGGATACAAAAATTATACACATTTGTTATTCCTGTCGTAGCTCCACACAAGTGCATGTGAAAAGACAAGAAGCAAGGATTGTCAATTTTGTTAGCATATTAGTGAGCAGAAAAGGAGAGTAAATTAGTCTTAAATAACAGACATGTAATAAAATGTTATTTATTTTTGCCTTTAAAACACCATGCATTTTTTAATCCAGAATTGCTGTCCTGCCTAGTAGCAGCAAAGCAGCTAAACCCCCTACACAGTTTGGCAACACTCAGCCTTAAAAGCCTTACCTTGCTTTGTAGGAATTTACCTGGTTTTGTGCCCTGGTTGGATAACAGCATCTAAATAGGCTGACAAGGAGTTACAGAAAGCATCAGGGGAAGAAAAGCATCTGTCATGGGTTTGGTGTGTAGGAGTAACAGAATTAATTTTATCAGTCTTTTGAGCCTATTCCAAGCTGCAGTGAACACCCACTCCTCCCTCTGCTGAACCATCCCTCTGTACCAACCGGTGACTTCAAATAAAAATGTGTGACTAAATAAATCATCAATGGCCAGAGACAGCTTTTAAGTACCTCCAAGAACAGAGACTCCACAACCTTCCTGGGTAACCTCTGTCAGTGCTCAGTCACCCTCACAGTAAAAAGCTCTTTCCTGATGTTCAGAAGGAACCTCCTGTGTGTTGGTGTGTGCTCACTGCCCCTGGTCCCATCACTGGGCACTGTTGATAAGAGCCTGGCTCTGTACTCTTTGCCCACTCACTGGAGGTATTTCCACACATTGATGAAATCCCTCTGAGCCTTCTCTTCTCCAGACTGAACAGCCCCAGCTCTCTCAGCCTCTCCTCATCAGAGATGCTCCAGTCCCTTCAGCATCCTAAGGGCCCTTCACTGCAGTCTCTTGAATTGTGGAGCCCAGAACTGGACAGAGCACCCCAGCTCTGGCCTCACCGTGGCTAAGTGGAGGAGGATTGCATCCTGCCACCTGCTTGTCTAATGCAGCCAGGACACCATTCAGTTTCTTTGTCACAAAGGCTCACTGCTTCCTCATGTTCAACTTGGGAATCCATCAGGACTCCATAGGCCTTTTCTGGCAAGCTGCTTTGTATCCCGGTGGTCCTGGTATGTAGTGATGCCTGGGATTGTACCTTCCCAGGGGAAGGACTTTGTGCTTCTCTTGCTGAACTTGATGAGGTTCCCATCACACCACTTTTGCAGCCTGTTGAGGTCACTCTGGATGGCAGCACAACCACCCTGTGTAACAACTCCTCCAAGTTTTGTAGTCTGTGCAAACTTGCTGAAGGTACATTCTGGTCCCATAACTATGGTCATGAATGAAGATGTTAAACAGGACCATTATTGATCCCTGGCTAGTCACTGGCCTCCAGCCCGAATAATCTTCATATTACATGGCAGACTGAGAGGAATTATCAGTGAAATAATTCTGTACATCTCCAGCTTTAATAATATCAACGATTTTATCAGCCACAGGAGAAGATCACTTGCCATCTAAAAAACATAGTTGATTTAATTAAAAATTCTTAATCTGCCAAACTAAAAAAAAAAAAAAAAAAAGTGAACTTAAAAACTAAATAACTCAGAAAGACATAAACCAAAAAATAAAAACAACTTTAAAACCATTATTTGTGTGAGGCCTGACTCATGCCTTCTAAGAGCTCGAGCTTGATATATATTACCTGCAGTGTTTCCCTAGCTGTGTTAATTCCCTTCTCAGACCCACTTACTGAAACTGTTCCAGAGGGATGAATAATTACCACTCCATGGTTATACGATAGCATTAATTTTCCTGAGTAAGATCTTTGTTATATGAAGACTTATAATTCACATTTGGTCCCAAACATCATTAATTCAGTTTCTCAACCTAGAAACTAAATAGCTTCTGTCTGCGGCCAAGCCTACACCTCTCAGCGGATTGCCATGCAGAGCACACAAGCCAGTTTAGGCCAAGCTTGTCTCCCAAAATGAAATCAAAGGCTACATCAGCACAGCACTGCAGTTCAACTCACTACACTCACAAGAGGTTTAACGCACAGTTACACCCAACCTAATAAAAGCAGTTATACTGTTACAATAACCTGGACTTTTTCATCTAACCCTTACCTCTGGTACAGGTACAAGTCAAACTGACCAGACTTTAAGCCAGAAACATCTGTAACTTGCTCTGTGGTTTAGTCAAGTACGGTTGCCTGTACCCCTGAAAAGAACCACATTTGTATAAGTGGTAGGAGCCTACCTCATCCACTTCACCCAGAGTCACTGACGAGTGAAACACACTGGGGAACGTTTTAAGAGTTTTCAATAAAATCCATAATCTTCTGCATCTGGACTGGCTGAGATTCTGTGAGCCCTGTCTAGCTATTGAGGAAATTAATCACACTTTACTAGAGGTATTTAAGTGGAATTGTGTGCTAACAGCAAGGCTTTCTCAAAGGTGGGGGGGGGAAAATTCCTATAGGTTGCAAACAGAGATTCAAGTCATTTATTCTCATCAATCTCAGAACAAAATACTAGAAACAATTTTAATTCTTCTGCCAAGTCATGAGTTTATAATTCTAGTTTCTGCAGTTCTTGACGGCTAGCACCTGGATTAGGGGAAAAGAGAGAATTTAACTACTCATCTCCTACAGACAACATTCAAGCCTTCCAATGCAGTAATAAGTTTCCCAAGACTTTTTTTTCCTATCGTGTATGTGTGCACGTCCACATATGAGAAAAAGTATGGCTTAAAGAGTATTTACAGACTTTGACATTGCCAAAAAAGCTCCAGGCCACCTATGGTTTGCTTTGTTCTCCTAAGACATTTTACACAGCATATTCTATCTCTCATTTATCACGCTACCCTGGGAAAACAGAACTGGCAAAACTTTTTTTCATCAGTAAATGCTACTACTTTTGTGAGGGTTTTTTCTTCCAAAGGTCATTGGATCTTGTAACTCTGCTACTTTAAACTAATGACAGAAGCAAAAGCTAAGGATAAAAATTGATTAGCAGGCTCATGTGCACTGCTGAGGCCGTATTCCTAATCTATGTTGTATTTTCTGTACCAAATTCTCATTAATATGGACTAGTTGTACTGTTGAAAATCAACACCTGTCCCATGGTATCATTACATTAACTAAACTCTAAAGTACCTATCTGGGATGAGAAACTAATAGTATAGTCCAAAAAAAATGTTTACAGACTTTGGGATCCAGGAACTTTGGAAGCACTGTCTTGTGTATTACAGAACCACACAAAGCCAACACCTCCATTTGTGGTTGAAAATAACCACTGAAGAATGATATACAGTGGGTGGCAAAAACAGTCACAATTGTAAAGTAACCAAGCAAATAATAAGCTGTGTCCATAGGGGATAAAAATGGTATAATTTCCAAAATGCATGCTGCTATAAATAAGTTAGAGGTTATTTTCTGCAGCGCACAGACCAAGTTTGCAATCACACAGCTATTCTTCGTGCCTGTTTTTAAAAAAGCGAGCTGAAATTGTTCAACAGCAGACAGAGTGGCACCACAAGCATTGTTTGGGCTCGGAGCGATGGTGAATTGCACTATATGGAAGCTTTGTAGAAAAGGCAGCTCCTGCCACCTCCTTGAATTTAGTCCTCTTCAATATAAATAATAAGGCTTCCTTTCTAAGTTGCAATGTTGGTATGTGGGAACAGGACAACATCATCAGTCCTGCTTGCCCTTTCTCCCTGGTATTTGGGCATAGTTGGAGGCCAAAGGCTGACCAGAATGCCAAAACCCAAGTTTGCTTATGACTAGTGAAAACCACCTTGGTCCACAGAGAATTTCAACATGACATTCTCATAATTTTAATCACAGAAAGAGACTGGTTTCCACAATGTGGAGACCGGCTGTCTGGTTACGCTTTCCATAGAACATACAAACTGGAAGAGATTCAGGAAAGTGCATGTGTACTCTTCATCTTATACTTCAGCAAATTTGGACAGGTCATAATTATATAACAATTCAAAAATTGTAACATTGTCTAAGTTTGTCTTTCAAAATGCAGACGAATTTTGCCCTCCAATAAGAAGATGCTTACCTGATAGGTAGGAGAACTTGGAAGAAGGAGCAGAAAAGTACAAAGACTGCATCGATTTCAGATAACCATTTAGTGTTATAAGTATCAGCAACATGGCACTGACAGACTTAAACCATTTGACCTAATAGGCACAAAGGAAATCTCTGTCACAGAGATTTGCAAATTCTCCCAAATTGTTTGCCTGTGTCACTACTTGTCTTTTTTTTAAAATAGGTAAGAAATGGTCTCCAAACAAATGAAAAAACTAAACAACTAAACAACAATCTCAGCTGATGACAAAAGAATAAAGATAACTTTGTGAGAAAGACCAGGTAAGTGGTCACATTGACAAAGATTATAATACCAGGTATTTTAGAAAGTTTTGTAATTTCTGCTTTAAATATGAATAAATTAGCAAAATTATTTCAAAAACTTTCAAAAATGTTATAGTAAAAGGAACATATCATATACTTCTGCAATATAGCAACTTCTAAAGCATGGTAACTGCTTAAAAACACACAACAGAACTGCAAATTCTAGCAGTTCAGTAGTAAAGTATTGGTAAAAAGCTAAGCAATAATATGCAAGGTGAAAAAAGATCTACTAACTTGCATAATGCAGAACAGATACAAAAATACAAAATTGTAATTAGTTAGAAATGTAACTACATTATATTTATATTGGAAATATATATATTAACAATCAGTATTGAGAAAAAAGAATAGAGAGAATGAGCCTGGATCAGGTAGAAATAGTTACCAATGGAGCACACAAATGAAGCAATGGTAGCAAAAGATGGATGGAAGGAAGGAAGGAAGTTCGGGAGGAAGGAGGGAAGGAAGGAGGGAAGGAGGGAAGGAGGGAAGGAAGGAAGATGCATTTCCTGCAAGAGACAGAACAAAATGTCACAGTAGCTGTGAGGGAGCAGAACCTGAAGCCATGAGCATGCCTCGGTTGTTATTCTACACTATCTCACATCACTGCCAGGGGTAGAGATAAGGGATTCTGGATTCGAAGAAGAAAGGCATGGCTTGGTCAAGAAAAATCACAGCAGGAGGGGGAAACCCTGTCTTCGGGGTCCTCAGTGCACATCTCTGCATGTAAATCACCTTATTTGTACACTTTTGTTATTAATATTGCTGCTGTTACTGTTGGTTTTTTCATCTCATTGCTGTTTCCAGTAAATTGTTATTATCTCAACCCTTTTCACCTTTTTCTCAACTCCATCCCAGAGCAGGAAGTGGAAAGGGATAAAAGAAAAGGGCGCAAGTAAGAGACATCTGGTGGGGGAGACTCTAGGGACAAGGGGGCACTAAACTGGGGAGTGCTGTTCCTAAACCACAACAGAGTGCTTACACATTTTCCCAATCTTCTTGTAAGGTTTTTTTTACAGTCTGAATACTACTAGACAAACCTGTAAGAAAAAGACTGATCTGCTGGGAATGAAAACTACAACAAAAGGGAAGCAGGGAAAGGAAGAAACCACCGATTTTAATGCCAGTGAGCTAACAGCAATAATTTGAACACCTAAATAGAATGAGAAAATACTGTCAGAACTGCGTTCATTCTCCTCACACACCAAAACTGGGAGTTAGAAAACATTTCTCAGAGGACCTGCTTTTCTAAGCAAGACATCATCCCAGAAATCAAAAGCAATTTTCCACACCAATCCAGCATCCTGTGCATTTTATCAGTAACTTCAACACACACAAATAATTTTTAAGAAATCTCTAAGTTTCTATAGGTTGCCAGTCGCTTTCACATGACCTGTTCTTTCTGCATCTGTATAAGTTTGAAAATGGTACTTGCAAAAGCATCATCTATTGTATCACTTGTACTGCTGGTTTGCAATTTCCTTCAATTCTGTTGAGAATTACATATTACAGGTAAGTGCTATTTTGCTGGCAACTGACAGCAAAAAGGAAGTAGAGCACTTTAAAAACCATCATTTACAACTAAACCCAGCATTAATGCAGCAAGATATGTTTTCTTTATATATCACATTAATTGCCTTTTTTTTTTTTAACCAGTAATAGTTCTATCAACATTCAAAGCTTGAAAGCCAAAGGATGTGCCAGGTTGACAGACCAGCACCACTTCAGTCAGCAACAGTATGGAGCAGGGAAGAAATATATCCTCTAAAGAGTAAACATGGTTAAACATGAATTTGATGTCTGTGATTCCCTTGGCAAAGAAATAGCAAAGGCCTTGGGAATAGGAGCTGAACGCTGAGTCTCTCAATCAGTATAGCCTTCTGCCAGTTGTTTGGTCATTAGGTATTTTAAAGGAAAGAGTTAGAAAGTTATGTTTCCAACATTTCTCTCTAATCCTTTTCATAGTAGTATTGCACCACCACATACACAACAGTCAGGGAAAGGAGGGTTCAGAAGCAAAGACTGAACCAGACACTGACATGTCCCCTTGTTCAAGGGCCTCTGCTGCAGGGTGCTTTGTGTGAGGCAGCTCATTCTGGTTGAGATGCACTCATTCAAAAAGCATATTCACATGGCATCAAAACAGAGTAGATAACTCCAAACTTACCCTCCAGCTTAACACATGTTTAATACACAAACTGAAACTAAACCAAACAGTATCTTACTGAAATCCTTTCCCATGAAGAGCATCTCTCTTCGTGCACTTCTTTTACTTTTTTTTAGAAAATTATTTTTTTTAATCTTATGAGATCTTTAAAACAGTTTCCCCTATTACTTTCAACATAAATTTAAGACTGTCTTAATAAAATGAATGTGCTAGAAAATAACCAGCTTTATTCACATTAGCTAATCTAAGGAACCTGATTCGTTTAAATTGGATTCCATTCTGACCTTATCTATAAAATATTTTAAAAATAGAACAAAAAGAGAAGAATTTAAAATGTTTCCCAAATAAAATTCACCCTGGCAGTCATTCAAACAGAGTAAATATTTTGATACAATTTGCAGAAACTGTGTTAGGTAATATTTTATGGTGCTCATTAAGCTGTCACATGCTAAATCACAACCAGCATCAAATGATTTCTTCCCCTCTCTACTATTTAAGTTTGGAAAATATGCACTGTATAAAAGGTGTCAAGTAAAATTGCCACAGGATATACTGGAAATCCCTGCACCAGCTGCATATTCAAGCATAAAGGAAGTGTCTTTCTGATCCTACAGCCTGATAATACTGGAGTTGCTGGAGGGTTACAGCAGTCTTTGAAAATAAAGCTTCATTACACTGGCACGGAGAGGTGTAGTTTAATCCTCTTTGGAAGCTGGTCCTGCAATCCTACATTTAAAAAAATTGCTGAAAGCCATTGTGCTTTTGATGGGAATTGGTCATTAAGAGTACAGGTGCAGACCATGCAAGAGGCAGTGTCAGCACAATCCCTTTCCATACTTTCTGCTTCTCAGGAATTCCATCTGATAATGACAGATGCAGGTTTTAACAGCACCTTTTTTGCCATGGATTGAGTTGTTGCTTATTTGGAGATGTAAGACAGACACTTTCTTCTTTAGGACTTCAATTCCTCTGCATGTCAAAAGAGAAAAATGTGCTTTCTTCCCATTGCTGAAAAGGAATATTACTTTACTACAGACCTATTCTCATTTTTATGAACTTTGGATATTTAACAGAATTGCTGTGCAGATGGCATAAAATGCAAATTTAATAAAGCATTTAAGTCAGAGTGTATCAAGAAATGTGGTTACTAATTGTAGTATATATTTAATAAGTACAGCATATATTATGTGAGATCTTGAAATTGCAAGGGTAATAAATACTCCTGACACAGTAAATATACCCCAAATAACAAAATTATACTGATACTTATAATCAAATACATCCTTGCCTGACCTGAATGAGATTTTACCAACAATATATTTGATCTCTAACTAAGTCAATGCATTCTTCCAATCTCAATACCAGCAATGCTGATAATAAAATGTATTTTCTGCAATTCTGCAATTGCAGACATAAGCGTCCAAAAAACAGGAAACAAAAGTGTCCAAAAAAAAAAAAGGAAAACAATCAATGAAAACCAAACAAAAATAGCTAGCAGGTTCTTCAAATGTTTATTCAATTTAAATTTTGCATTACTGTTCTAAGGTTTCTCTTCCTTAAAGTTTGTGGTGTTTTCTTTGAGGTTTCGGTTTAGGTGTTTCAGTTGTTTCTTTTAAAGCTGAAATTTCTTTTAGTGGAGCTGAGGGGAAAAATGTATTTATTTAACTACTTCAAACTTTCCAAGTGAGGGACACTTTTTTTTTTTTTTTCCCAGTTACTTCTTTACCCAAGACAATCTTTAGGGTGAAATCCTTTCTTATGGCCACATGGTGGTAGCACTACAGGGTCTTTCAGTTGGACATTCCAAGAAATTCCAACTGTTAGGAACACAGTACAAGGGAATAAGTTTGACACTCAATAACCTTTTGTTTCTTATCAAGTAAACTGTAACATTTTCAAGACCATGGGACATCATATAAGAAAAAGAAAACTGTATTATAATATGAAAATAGTTGAGTTCTGGTGAGAAAAAAGCCAAGGAAATATCAAAAGCACAGGTCCTCAAGAGATACCTCTTTACATAAGCGGCAAAAGATTGCTTGCTACCGCAATTTTTTTGTAAATTCAGGTAAATTTTAGAAATTCCAATTCCAGAAACACAATGAATTGGAAAAAGTTGGCAAGAATTATTTACATTACTTGCTTTCTCATTTAATTACTTTTATTTAGAGAATTAGGTTTTTTAAATAGCATTTAAACACTTAAATAGTCTGAGAAAAATTCAGGGTTCTGGTCTGAACTGAGGAGAAAAGGGATTTGAATCAGTCACCTACACCTCAAATGAATGCTTTAAGCAACAGTACTATATCCACTGCCACTGCACTCTCAGTGTTGTAAATGCTGTCTCCATCATTTTGGGAACTACCGCCTGTAGTACCAAATTTCATTTCATTAAAAATACCCAGGCTATTAAATCCCATCTCTCCACTCCCACTCAAAAGCAGTAAGAAGAAAGTATAAACAAGTTTTATAGGGATCTGCTTGTTTTTATCATTATAAAAAGCAGCCAAAAGTGTAACTGGCCAAGGTCTTCTCAGCCCCAGGCTGATGTTCCCAGCATTCAGTGGACAACTGACTGTAAAGCACCTGCTCCAACAAGAGCTTTCCTGGGCATCATCTTCCCCCACACCTCTGCAACATGCACCACAAGGAAAGGTGTAAGCTATTGAGGGTAAGATGGGAGCAAGGAAGGAGTGGACAGATGCTTCTTTGCCTATGAGCTTTTTAAGGGAGACATCTTTCATTCCTTTGACCCAGTTTGCCTTGCCATCTCAGTATTCCAGAGCACCATGACAAAATAAGAACACCACACAAGGAAACAGTGAGTGGTGAGTTCAGCCTTCACAAGCTGAGTGAATCCCAGTTAGGGATTTGAAGATAAACAAAAAGTTCCCCCTCCCCAAACCTGGGAAGAACTGTGCAAGTAAACAAGGGTCAAGGTAAAGAAGCTGCAGTGGAAGCAAGAAACATGAGAGCATGGAATCTTGCTATGAATCATGCAAGAAGGCTGTTCAGAGCTGTGAGCCAAAATTGGACAGGAGACCAACAGAGACTCATGGTGGGTGTCTGCTGTGCACAGTGTGATCAGGGAGTGGATGAAGCCTCATTCAAACAACCAGAAGCCACTTCACAATTGCAGGCCTTGATTGTCACAGGTCACTTCAAATGTCCTGATGCATGCTCAAGCAGGAACAAACATGGAGGGGAGCAAGCAATCAGAGCGAGTGTCCTGGTGACATTTTCTTACCAGAGGTGCCAGACAACTCAAGTAGGACAGGTTTTCTGCTGGACATGTTACACACAGGCAGATAAGAACTGCTTAGGAATGTGATAGCTGACGTCTGTCTCAGCTGCAGAGATCACCAATGACAACTTCCATGATGAAGGAAAGTGAGAAAGGAAAGTGGCAGAAGACAGATCTAGGCTTCAGGACAGTAGACTTCAGGTTATTCAGGGTAGATAAGCTGTCCTGACATGGAAAGGTGCCCAGAAGACATCAAAGATCTTTAAGGACAAATTCCTCAATGCTTCACAAGGGTCTTTCCCCATGTGCAGAACGAGCAGGCCTGGCAGAAGGCTGGTGCAGCTGAACAGGGAGCTGCAGTCTGAACTTGACCACAAAACCAAACCAATGGTCCGAGATCGAGACTAGTATAGAAACACTCCTCAGGAAGGCAGGAATGGGATTGCGAAAGGCAAAGCTAATCTCTATTTGGAATTAGCAAGAGATGCAAACAGCAACAAGGGCTTTATCACTACAGTAGCAGCAACAGACTAAGAAAATCTTTGCCTGCTGCCAAATGGGATGGGCATAAAGGACTCAGTTCATCCTGGGACATCAAATGCACTTGCTCTGAAAGTCACAGACCTGTCAAAAAAAGAAGCTGAATATAAAAGTGCTCTGATAATATACTATAACAGACTTGCACACAAACGTGTGATTATTTGTTAAATCTCTCTCTTTTTGTTAAATCAACTATTTCAGAACTCATTACCACAGGAATCATATTTAATGTTTCAAAAACAGTGATGTTGCAGATTAACAAAGATGTTCCTCCTCTCTTAGGAGAAACAGAGGAAAAAGAGATGGACTAAAATATTCTGATGCTATGAATTCAAAAAGATGGTGTTTTGCCTATGTATTAAAAATATAAAAAATGTTAAAGCAACCTGGAGACAAATGAAATAGACTAGAGATCTTTGAATAATACACAATTATAAGGTGCCAAAGACAGTTTAGAAGTCTTATAAATGCTATTTCCACTAGAATTTGTTGTTTTCTTGTCTTTTAGCTCTCTAAATACTGTATTCCCCAGCACAACTGTTCTAGTTCCACCACAGGTGTTCTACTTCAGAACAGACTAAAACTTGACACCAAAATCTTTATAAAATCACCTGCTACAATATGGAATATTTGATCACATTAACACTGATCATCTGCTATGAAAAGTATTATCACAAATACCATGTGAACTCCCCAGTACATCACCTCATGTATCTATGCTTAGCAGAGATAGCTACTGCCTAGGAAGACTACTTACATGGGATTGAAGCTCCACATCCACAAAACTCCCAAGTATTTTAATAAACAGTGCTTGACAACTATTTCCCTTTTTTTCAGTGACTAAACACCCAGCAACTTCCTTTGCTCATAAGTTGGAATCATATAGATAGCAATAATGCAAATGTGTAAAGGAATCTGAATTCCAGACAATGATGCAGAGCTATGCAGATCTGTTCATGATCATATTTTCATTCTGCACAATACATTAAATTCCACACTTTAAACCCCAGAATTCACACAAACTATCCAAAGTCAGTCCAGAAGATGTTCAAATCCCTTTAGCTAAGCATTTCAGGATGTCATTCACAGATGTCAATCACCTACTGTAAGATTAGTACTTACTTTGCATCAACTTCCGGTCTTTTGCACACACAGTGAAACTTGCCACCAAAATCTATGTAAAGATCATCTTCTACAACATGGAATATTTGACCAATGACAATTTTATCTTTGGCAGGCCCCATCTGAATTAAAGGAGAGCGTCTCAACATGGATGCAAAGGATTCCGATTTCTCTGAAGGATCCTAAAGACGAATAATAAAAAAGAAAAACAAAACATTTCACAAAACATGCTGTCTGAAGGAGGATTTAAATTAAACTTTCAACATTAAAAAAAGCTTCATTCACTGAATAGTAAGATTTCACATGTTCCTCACATTTTTAGCAAGACTTCTAAGGAAGCATCTGGTACCTTTCTTCAACTCCAAACATTTCACACATTAAAGGTAAAGCTTTCATTAATTCAGTCAAAGAAAAGCATAACAGTGTCCATCTCCTGAAAACATCTGCCAGTTCTACTACCATTTAGGTAAGTTAATTTAAAAATGTATTCCAAATGTAGGAGATAGTCCCAAAAAGAACTCCAGTCATCTCTTTCTTATCTCCTCAGTGAAAACCAAACCTGAATTAGTACCTTGTAGCTTTCATGCTAGTATTTAATAACGAATAATACTTAAGTCTTTATTTTAAAGAACAAAACCATTTTGCAAAGGCAGCAAAAGTAGAAAGCATGCACAGGATGGATCTAAGATCTGATGTTAAAAAAAATTGAACCATCACTTCTCTTATTTTTCAAAGTTTTTTGGTTTTTTTTTCCTCTACAAAAACAAAGTAACTAAATAAACAAAATGCGACTTTCTTCTCATAGAGCTTTGGGAAAATGCAAGAACATAAACCTTCCTGGTATGCTTCAGGGAGTGAAAGATATCTGTTCTGTAACCTGAGAAAACTTAGCCATCACAGGCTTACCATCATGTGCTGGGTGAAAATATCCAGTTTTATTAAAGCTAGACTCAATCTCCCACATGCTGTCCCTTTTTAAGATTGTCACCTTTGAATGACCACTTTTTAGGACTGTCACCTTTGAAATGCAATTAGTAAGAAAAGCCTACTTGCTAGGAAGAAATGAAAAGGGAGAAGCATTTTGGGAGCAATACATATCCAAAAGTGAAACTAAGGAAATAATTTTATAGCTAGCTAATAGAATTAGAAAATTAGAACCTATTCGTTTTCCCCACATTTAGTGTAATTAATTGATAATAATTATTTTGTGCAAGATTTCAAACTGTTTTGGAACCAGAAGAAGAACTAAACTGAATAATAAGACAATTAAAGAGCTCTGCCAGCTTCAACAACACACTTTCCCATTGATTGCTTGAAGTGGATGCTGAAAATCCATCTGCACTTTATATGAGCAGAGAATAATGCCATCATTTCCACTTGTACTTTTGGAAACTTTTATTCTTAGAGAAGTCAAAACAAGAGACAGTTTTGAATTCCACTATGCTGGAAGACATAAACAGCACAGATTATTCTGATGGGACAAAGCCTCAGGAATTACAAACCAGAGATCTGAAACCTGGTACATTTGCTGCTTCAGAAACAGGAACTGTTAAACGCAGCATCCCAAGGACAAGGGCTAAAAAACGTGCAACATGTGCATACATGCACACAAACCACAAAAAGCAAGCATCTGGCCATGGTAAACCACAAAGAGAGCAGTAGGATCTTAACACAGGAAAGCTACGATCATATAGGGCTCCAAACACAGCATTGTTTGAATTTCATTATGCATTCTAAATTCAAATACATGAAAATTAATTACACAAGATGCATTTGTAAGTGCACCAAGAAAAAGTAGTAAAATGCTGGAAACAGTAAGAGGACATATTTAAATGTGATTTATTATATTAATTAAGGGGACAGAAGAAAACTTTAAATCAGTGTATAAATTGTAAGATAGAAGTAAATGTTTCAAAATTAACATCCTCCCCAAAATGACTCACTTTGGGCAAGGGATTACAAATCAATGTTCATACTGAAATACCAAAACCTGTTTCAAGGGAAACTAAGGCACAAGAAAGGGCAAAATTCACAGGTCTTCTACTGAAGGGCAAAGATAAGAACATGGCAGCAACACAAACTCGGGATGACAAGGACTACTATCAGATCATGCCAGTTTATTTTCAATTATTTTTCACTGCAAGGCAAACTTATAAGAAAATTGGTCCAAAAAAACCAAACAAGCAAACAAACCAAACAACAACAAAAAACCCCCACAACTCACAAATAAAAAACAAAACCACTCACAACGGTAGGATGTTATAATTTGCAGGGTAACAAACATAAACTCTGCCGCTAAATTCAGATCTTAGGTAAACAGCAGGTTTGTTTTGACACTTCAACAGGAGATGAGGAGATCCGCCTATGATTTGAATTTAATCAATGCTTGTGGAATCAGATACCACACCAGATGAGCCATACCACCAAATGAACTGCCTTTTCTTACATGTAGATCACTTGAACAAAGCCTGAGTTAGCAGAGAGGATCAAGAGAACTTCTAAGTTTGGTCTGAAGGAGATTTTCCTACATTATCAACATAGATGTCATTAGCAATGACATCTGAACACACTGAGCAACACAGATTTTTTTGCTAAGCAATTAATACAATTCACAGTAAATCAGCAATTATACTCACTAAATGACATTCACCTCATTCATGCTGTCTTTATATATGGCACACTCAGTAGGGCTCTCTACACTAAAAAAATCTCACAGCACTTCATGAAGATGAGTACACTAATATCTTATGGATTTCCTGTTTTCATCACCTAAAAATGGTGCATTCTAGTTAATAACATCTCTCTTCTTTTTCTTCTCCGGTAAGAAAAAATACAGATGAAAAATTCTCCCATGTGCAAACTTGCCTGTGAAACAATCTCTGTACACAACAGACAAATGCTATCTTTACACAGTGACAGATGTGCTCATTGCTTACTAGAAACAGATTAAAGTAAATATACACATGATAATGTACAAAGAAATTTTTTGCTATTTTTCATTGTGGACAGTTTTCCAAGAAGCCACAGGCAATCTGTTAGAATTCTACCACGGGCCTACAAGTCTGCAGTGTTTGCTATTCTGCATCCTGGAGAGGAACTTCTCAAGAGCATAAATAGCTGATTTATGTATACAATAATCCTCAAGAGATTCCATTAGTTACTGCTATCAAGGACTCTTTTGTGGACATTCTAGAAACAGAGTGAGATAAAATGCAGTGTTTTCTCCCATTTTCTGCATAACCTACAGCAGATCTCATTAAAGAGTAATTTATCTCAAGCATTCGAAGAGATTTAATGACATTTTGAGTGCTTTCCTCTACAACTTCTAAATCTCCTTAACTGGATTCTGCACAGTAGCCTTACAGGAAAACAGTAAGACTTTACAGTAACAGGGCAACACACTTTATTAAGCACTCTACTTTTCCAATTCTCAAGGAATGTTGGCCATGCAGCTCTGATATATGATGCATTGATAACGTCAAGTTGCAAACACTGGAGATTTTTTTACAAAATTCAGAAGCACAAATGGCACATTTGTTTCAAGTATCTGAAGCATAAAGGCTCCTTCTTCTTAAATGCCAAATCTGTTTAATTTTCCTTCTAACTTCAGGATTTTAAACATTTATCATAAATATTTGGATACCCATCACTTTCAGCACGCAGAGTTCAATAAAAATCAGCAGCTCCTTCTGCAACAGAACTCTCCAAGATGATACATATTAACCACAGAGTGGGAAAAGTCATAGATAAATCCTAGTAGGAGCCAAACAAAAGAAGTAACTCCGATGGAAGAATGCAACATACTGTTTGTGAAGCAAAGCCTATGACTGTACAAGGAGGGTGGCCCCATCCCACCCACTGAGCAAAAGATCTGAAAACCCAGGCTACGTGCTTTATGTCTGCTTGCAAAGGCAAGTAGAATGCACACTGGAATGTGAGAGATATGGATGAGAAGAGATAGGAGATTGGTAATCTGATTGCTACAATTAAGGGGTGAATGACATATTAACACCAAGCAGCATGCAAAGAACACAAACCTCTGTAACTACTGGCTTCCTTCAGCATTATCATCTATAGTTACACAGATCTTTCTGTCCAAAATTAATTACGCGAGACAACACAATGGAAAAACCAGCTTGCAGTAATAAGTTGGTGTGAATTCTCAATAGCTAAAGGCCCCAGCAGCTTGCATACCCAAAACGGGACTGGAAAAGGCCTTAAGCAACCTCAACTAAGTTTAACCTGCTTGGAACGAGGCGTCTGAACACATAACCTCCTGAGATCACTTTCAACATGTACTATTTTACTTAGGAAAGATGACTGGAGCCTGCTATAAAGAATATTAAAACAAAACCCAATATATTAAGCTACCCACTGAATATATTGATAAGGCACTTGTTTCAACAAACAACCTAAAAAATTCTACTACCTACTAGCCCAGCAAACCTTCATTTTCCATACCTTATAACTATTGGAGGTGTGGACTGTTGCTTAGATATAAACCTAAATCTCAGGACTTTTTTAAGTGTTGAAGGCATTACTAGGGTAACAGCTCATAGAGATTCATACGGTTTATTTACCAAATTTCTCTCTTTTACTACTTTTTACTTGAATGCGATAAGCTGTATTTAAGTCAGAACTCCATCATGCAGAAGAATATCACCTTAGAGACAGCAGGACCAACTCAGACACTGTACCACAAAATCTGACATCCAACAGTTAACAGCCTTCCATCCAGAAGCAGCTCAAGAAGCACTTCCAACTTGAGAACTCTCCTGAATTTATCAAAGAATAACCATCAAGCTTTGTTTTCACTAATGCAGTTTCCCTGACACCAAGATTATCCCAAGAAACAGCAATGAACATTCATGAGGAGCACCAAGTGGACTGACATATGACTATAGTGACTGAAATTTTAACATACAAGCATACAAGCAATTGCATCTCAAAGCCTTTTCTCTAGGTGCTGCTTTCTTTTTATACATTAAACTATTTGTTCTAATGCTGGTGAGTTGTTATTGAGAAGCTCCATCTGTCTTATCAGCATCTCAGAATATAATCACTCAAACTTTAGGCATCATGCCTTTAACTCATCTCAGGGGATGCTCTCAGTTTCCTCTCAACCAAGTAATTTCATGTAACTTCTCTTCGTTCAACTTTGAACATGTTCACAACTTTGTTCCTAGTAGTAACCAGCAATTTTGAGAGTTTTTTCAAAGAAAAAACTCTGCTTCCCATATTAGTAGGAAAGAAAAATTCTGGGAAAAATATTTTTAAAGTATAAGAGCTGACATTAACATTTACTACTTACTTAACTCTAAAAATACAGCCAACCTCTAGTACATGCCTAAGCTGCAATTCTTAAAAACCAACTAAGCTCTGAATATTCAGGTTCATTCCACTGTATAGCCATTATCTACCAAGACAGCATTCCCACTAAACCTGCACAGCCCTCCACACCTCAAGCAGTCATAGACATTTTGTCTCCTCTTCTAAAGTAATTCTGCACTGGGCAAAACATCCTGCACTGCCCACCTTGAGTTTCTACCACTTGTACTTCTACCCAAGGCAAAAGGTGACACATAACTGCTCTTCTTCTTCCTTCAAATTTTTTAAACCCTGTCTCACAGTTTAGATACATCCTGAGATGCAGAAAACATCATCAATAATCACCTCAGTATACAGCACTAACTACAGTATTGTTCAACCCACTCCTTTGGCAAACCCAACGACACAAACTCTGTGGGTGAGGGGTTCACCTACTTGTTTATTATCAATAGATATAACAATAAAGAGGAACAAAATCTGATAAATACTTGTACTTGCAATACACAGTACAAGACTTGTGTGCATATCGTAGTACATGGAAGAACAGGTTGCCCAGAGAATTTGTGGATGTCTCATCCCTGGAAGTGCTTAAGGCCAGGTTGGACTGGGCTCTGAGAAACCTGGTCTAGTGGAATGTGTCCCTGCCCATGGCAGGAGGGTTGGAACCAGATGATCCTTAAGGTTCCTTCCAACTCAGGTCATCCTTTGATTCTAGGAAATCGAAAGTCTAAGATGAAATATAACTCAGGAACATCTTTTGGACTTGAATATGAACAGTAATGCAAAGACAGGAACTATCTCTTCTCCATCTCTCCAGTATTTGACAACCAAATTACTTGCTATTCTCTTATTTGCCAATGACATTCATCTTGTGCAGTATGAGGGAAGACAATCTGCAAAATGCTTATTAATATATACACTCATACATGGACAACACATACAATAGACACCAGCATGACACCAGTGATTCAAAATGTATAAGACTATTTTAGAATTTTTTTGAAGCCCAATGTTTAACTCTGCAATATGTACAAGTGCAATTTTTTAAATACTATTATTTAAAAACTCCAAATGTTTATACATAAAACAGACAGGTGAAACTATGAACAGAGTAGAAAATAGGAAGATTGGATTAGGCAGAGCTGTGTAAGAAAAAAAAAAGGACATAGAATTTACCTAGCATACACATAACTAAATACAAAAGGCACAAAATTCACCTACTAATGTGCTCGTAAATAACAGCACATCATCCCACACACAGCACAGGAACAATTATAACCAAAGACACCATGGACACAGAGTCTATTCTTTAAAGTCCACTCTCTGTTTTGCATTTATCCTCCCAAGAACACAGCTCTTTTTCCTCTCCAGTGAGTGGCCTGAGGTTTTATTCCATTAAAAAAAAATCAAAAACCTGAAGTTTATGCTGTTTCCCCACTGATTCAATTTACAGTCCAAAGTGGGCAACTACAAAGACACTGAAGACCTCTTCAGTTTCCTTTAAACAAGAGATTTTTCCACTTTATTCTGTACAAAAATATTAAAATGAAGAACTGATTTAAACTTCTTATTAACAAAAGGTTTTGAAGACTGAATACTAAACAAAGCTTAAAAGCAAGATTGGTGTTATTTAATAAAACTACTGAAGGGAAATAGTCCAAACAGAATGCATAAAACGAGGATTTGTGATTCAAAGCAGTAATTTAGGGAAAAATCTAAGATTAATGACTGCAAAGTCACAAAGAAGAGCTTTGAAAACAGTCAAGGAGAAAATGGGAAGCTTCCCTGCTAGATATTTCCAAGATATACAGATATATATAGATATATATATACAAGACATTTATAAAAAACTTCATATTAATCACTTCCTATGCAACAGTTGTTACAAGGCCAGAGTGCCATGAAGACAGCACTCCCACATCAGCTAGCATGTTCTGAATTCTATAAGGGAAATATTTTAGTCATAAGGATTCTAGTCTAATATTAATTATTTAATATCTACAGGCCAATATAAGAAATAACAGTGTAACTTAAGAGTTCCAGCAGACACCATATTCCTTCATTTCATCCCAGTCTGAGTAATGATTTGAATTGTACCATCAAGGGTAGCAAACTCCTAATTCTACAGTTTTGGAATAAACATAGATAGTATCTGTACCCAACTTAAAGATAAGTTTTGAAAAAAGGCAGGAGAGGGGAGAAGAAAGAAGAACCACTTTTTAATACAATGTGGTACTACAAAAGTGATATTCAAGAAGAACATAGTAAGGACTAGAAGATTTTCCTCCAAAACTGTAGCATTTGGAGGGAAAAAATCTTTCAGATTTTATGATTGGAGAAAGGAAGGGAAACAGCTCTCTTTTGCCTGTGAGAGGATGAGGTAAATTGACTGCTATTTAGTCATTCTTTATTAAATTTTTATTAACTCTCAAAAACGTTGCATACTTCAGGTTTTAATTATCCAGGGTTATTTTTTATCACAGATTTAAAACTGCAAGCACCCCTACAGAACGACCAGAAAGCAAAGCAAACTTCTGGTGTTTCAATCAAAAGAGGAACACCCATAGAATCTCCTCAGCATAGTGAAGAAATATGGTTTTATTTTAAAAAGTAAACCAAATAAAAGTCGTCAGCCAAAAAGGTTGGAAGTAAGAAGCTGAAATGAGGCATTTAACCAGCCCTTGATGAGAAGCAGTAACTAAGTGTTTCGGCAAAGCATCACTCCAACTTCACTCCAGATATTAAGATTTTTGGTGGGTTTTAGATTTTATTGGCTAAGCCTACTAGCATTTTGTAAAAACTCCCTCATGAAAGCCATGAGTCCTTGTTCTTGTTCATACTTCAGGATTAGGCTTTAAGGAGCACACAACTCCACTCTCACTGCTAACTTGAAGGTAAAATCTCATAGTGCCTGCTGGAAGTCTCAAAGTCCCAGCATAGCTGTGAACATACTGAACTGAACTCTTTGGAGAAGAGCACCCTCTCCCCTGTGGAACATCTCAGACAGTAGATCTACTCCATAAGCCTTCTTTGCAGCTTGGACATAACAATCTGACAGTATTTTAAATCTTAGTTGTAAAACTAAGAGAACTTAGAGCTGCTCTTGCCACTCCATTTGAAATCAGCTAAGCTATAAGCACTGGAATATGAAGAATATCCTACATAGTTATCAATTTAGACTAAATAAATGACAATAACACTAATAAAAAGCCTCTAGGAAATCCCACTTAGATAGTTACATTAACTGGATATCCAACTGCCCTCATAAGGCTAAAAACACCAAAAGTAACACTGGAATAGAGACTTACATGTTGCTTTCTCACACACACCTATTACAGTCAACACTTTCTTCACAGAATGGTTTGGGCTGGAAGAGACCTTAAGGACACCTAGTCCTAATGCCCCCTGCCATGGGCAGGGACATCTGCCACAGGACCTAGTTGCTCAGAGCCCCATCCAACTCGGCCTTGAACACTTCCAGGGATGGGGCATCCACAGCCTCCTACTCCAGTGCCTCACCATCCCCGCCATTCTTCTTTTTGTCCAACCTAGATCCACCCTCTTCCAGTTTAAAATCCTTGCCCCCATCACTACAGCCCCTACTAATAAACACTGAGAGAGACTTTTTACTTTATGTTTAAAACACAGAAAGGTCTTCCCAGAGTCTTCTCTTTTCCAGGCTGAACAACCCCACCTCTCTCAGCCTGTCTTCTTCACAGGAGCAGTGCTCCAGCCCTGTGATCATTTCTGTGGCCTCCTTTGGACTTGTGGACTCCTATGGACAGGTCATATACTGGGGACCCCATAACAGGATGGAGTACTCCAGGTGGGGTCTCATGAGAGCAAAGGGTATTTATCAATTTTTAAGACCACAAATTTACCTGAAACACACACTTGCTGGGGTAAATGCAAAAGTCTCTGGCTGAAATTCAGTGCCTTATGTCAGTCAAAGTCAGCCTAGATGGTCCCTGTGATGGTCTGCAGCCTAAAAATCAATAGTCTAAGCCTCAGTTAGATAAGCATGCAACTACAAATACCTCAGTTACAAAAATCACACAAGCTATAAAACCTTCTGGCATATAACTCCTGAAGAAGAAATATAAGAACTGTACTGCTTCACTGACTTCCACCTAGGAAGAACTGCAACTAATTAAGAAAGAGGCTGCTGCACAAAAATATCTACAGGGGTATTTTGAAATTCATGTAATTCAGGAATAAATTATTTGCATGGAAGAGTATCTTCATTTTGTTCAAGTTACAGTTCCTGTTTATCATCCTTTCTCATCCTAAAAAGAAAAAAAATGGGGAGTACTAAACTTCAGTTTCACCAAGAACATGATTATTCATATTTAATAGCATTGTCCAAAGAGAAGCAAACACAGTTATAGGAAGTTATAAGGGTTGTCGTACTTGGCAAAGAGCATTGGAAGATTTTGCTTGGCTACAGACACAAATGTTTAGCCAACTTCCCATAGTGAAATTATACGTTTTTAAAGTATTTAAAATCGTATTTTGACTGCAGATTAAGAAAGGATTACACTTCAATTTTAAAAACAATGAAAGTTTCATCATAGATATAAATTTATGTTCATTAATAACCTTCCATCAAGCTCTATACTTTGGTACTTACTGCAACACTGACTGATAAATATAGCATATTCCAAAGCTAGTTTAATTTTTGCATATAGAACAACTTCTATTTAAAAATATCTCAGCTGGGCAGAGAACACATGATATGGTTGAATATATATATTTGTACATATATTGCCTTCATAACAATGAACAATGTAATATTGTGAACTAAGGACATTTTTTAAATAGATGCAAATAACAATTAACCGAATACATGTAGTACTAAACCAGTGAAATACCATGGTGAAAACTACCTTTCTCTCTCATAACTACACATTTCAAGAAGGCTCATGTAGATCTCAAAAGAAAAAAAAAATCACAGTAATAGGATTAGGGTGCTGTGCCTAATATTCAACAAGTTTTCCTGAACTGTATTTTTAGTACAGTTACTAAAATACTTTTAGTATCAAAACTCCTTTGTTGTCTAGAAATCTCCATTGTTAAAGCTATTTGCAGCTTTTTTTCTGTCTGAAGATAGGTATTTCTAAACCTTATCATTGAGATGCAGAACAAACTGTTCTTCAACTCATGAAAGAGCACAATTATTCAGAATACTTTGTAAACATATTTAACTTACCAATGTCTTACTACATGCTACTAACTCAAGTGCAGCAGTACTGTTCACAAAACAAATGTCAATTTTTTCAGTTAACCAACTAATCTCGTATGTCCTACAACAAATAGTGCTATCAGAGTAAATGCGAATTAAGGTGATTTTTTTAGTCAATTATGGCCATCCCTGGCCATTATCAGAAGAGTCAAAGGGTTTACACTATTGTGTTTGAGTCTGAGTGTTTTAGTATTATACACAGTGACACACATGACTAAAATTTAAAAATATACTTTTTTTTTCCTGTGACTTGATGTAACTGAGAATGTGCTTAGGAGGAATAGCATAAAACATTAGGGGACATCTGGGGAGGGGAAGGTCAGTACAGCTGTATCTCAAAAATTAACCATCTGCTGCTTCTAGACCTTTTCTTGAAACTTTTTCATCAATCAGCTGCCCATTTAAAACCAGAAAGTCATATTGCTAACACACTATAATGCTACCCAAACCACAAGGCTTACCCAACAAGTCTTATAAATGTACAATCTGCTGCATTGGTTGACTCATTACCAGCTTCTTTGTGTTTGTAGTAAAAGGGAGGTTTTTCATTTATCTTCACATTTTGACTGGATATACAGCAAAGAAACTGCAAAACAAGACTTTCATAAAGAATTTCAAATGCAGCTTTGAAAATATGCTGTTGACTAGCCAGGTGGATCATTTACGAAACAACGCTGAGCTAAGACTTCATTTCACGACACAAAATAGCACAGAATTTGGTCACAATAAAGCAGCTTGTTTTCCTCAAAATTAAGTAACTTCTATATAGAATTTAAAACATGAAGTATTTATCCACATATTTCTTTCAAGGATAACTTCATAGCAAACAAATAGAACATTAGCATCTAAATCACAGAAAGTAGGTGAACCTACTGCAATGGATTATGTCAAAAAGAAAATCTAACGAGATGAGCACACAGAGTCCTGAGAACAGTCCATGGTGTGTTTGAGCCCAGTGTCTGCCTTTCTCCATTTATCACCACCCTGTTCTAACAGGCACTTTTTTTTCCAGGTTCCTGGGAGACAGGATGCTGTTTCAATAGTCATAATAGGAGAGTAACTAGGATCTCCCACAGCAACAGGGGATGTAAAATATTCTGTTGATAATAGTAACCACTAGAAAGGATTTCAATTCCTATTTAACAATCACATTATGGTTAATGCACCTTCTTCCAGATACCTCACATGCAGTCAATCAAGCCTAGGCAGCTGACATGCACTTCCTTTTCTCCATGACACTGGCAGTCCCAAGCCAGTTTCATTTTGGGGATTTCACTCTGACAGCCAGTCATCAGAGGCATATCACCTACCACTCATGGACCTCCAGCAATGCCAACACAACCACTCACCAACCCAGAGCTATCTGAAGGAGCAAGCTCCAGAGACAACTCCTCCAGAGCTGTGAGCTTCATCTTCCTTAAGCCAACCAAGGACAAAGGGCCCAGGGCCTTCCCATATGAATTTGTGTCCCTGAGGACTGTGATAGGCTGCAGTGACAGTGTTACTGTACTATAATTATGGCCTCCAAAGGGGTAGGATGCATCATTCCTCTGATGTCCAGCATCAGAAATCCTGTCTACTCCCTTTCAGAGAGTCTTGCTCCAACACCATGTGAGTTTTTACAAAATCCTGTCATACAAGCACTTCTGTCACATGCAAAGCAGGTGATCTGCAAGACCCAGCTGTGCCTCCAGCTGGGATAAACCCAAGTCAGAATAGACAAGTTTTGGTGCCTCAGCCAGAGCGTTCACAAGACAGAATTGCTCCTTCACAGAGGTTAAAAGAAGGACAAACAGGTTCATTCCTACTTTAATACAAACCAGCATTTCAAGCAGATCCACTTGAGAGGATGCTGAGAAGGCTGTGACATAGTCCTTATTTAGCACCAACCTGAAAGCAACAGGACACGTTCAGAGCACAGCACAGCACACGTAACTCAAGTTTGTCCAACACAGAATTACAATCTAGCAAAGCAAATCAAGAGAAACCTCCAGGTGAAGACTACTCATTCTAGATCCCACAACTGGCAAGTCCCTCTCTCAGTTGGTCAGCAGTTTCCAGCACTTGAATGCTGGACAGAAGATGATCCACTTAAAATAGTGACTTCTGCGCTTGGCATATAGATTCTGTGAAATGCTATTATATTTGTAATCAAACAAAGAATGTTATTTATTAGCACTAGCAAAGCACTCCAGTCACACAAAGATTATGGGTATACTAAGAAATACTACAGTATAAAAATTACAAGTGAAAATTGCACTAAATATTAATCAGCATTTTTGCTCTCAAATAACTGCAACTTCAGAAAAATCATCTTCTAAATGCTAACTTAGATGGGAAGACAGATTGAGAGAAATATTTCCCACCAATTTCCCCTCAAACACGGTATTCAAGGAATTAAATAGGAAATGCCTCAAACGTGCTGCTTTTGCTGCGACATCTGGAAACAAGCGGTGCCCTCTGCTGTGCCGGGCGGGGATGTTCACCCAGCGCAGCATCCCTGTCCGGCTGGGCCTGGACGAGCCAGGGTCTGCAGATCCCTCCTTCTGAGCAAAGACACCTTTCTGCTCGTGTAGGCACGCCCCGACACCCACCTGATGGTTGTACTCTGCTACTCTCACGTGAAAAAGTCCCAACAGAGCAGCTTCATCACGCTGTGACACATAGAGCGGATCAGCAGCAAAGTTCACTTAATGATAGCCCACTTCTACCTAAAAGGACACTTGACAAACTTCATCACTCATACATGAAACATTTTTAGACTACTTAGTTCACAGTAAAGAAAACAAATGTGCATTTATTCTTAATCAGCGACTTTATTCTTACATTTTCTTCAAACTTTGGTAACTGAGCTAACAATACAGCTCAAAAACCATTTCTCTATCTGTATTAAAAATCATCTCATCCTTCCTAAAGACAAGGTTTCCTATTTTTTGATAGGCAAGCAGCTTTAATCCATTAATGAAGGTAAAACTTAAAGCATTTAGTCCTTCTAAGACATTTCGTTAAACCATTCCATAGAGAAAAAATAACTTTAAACCCGTCTTCTTTTCTTTGTTGTTTATAATGTAAAACTTAAATATAAAAGTGCAGAAGGGAAATGCAGCAAGAAGTGAGTTGCCTGCTGTAGACAAATACCATGTGGGTTTATCAGAATATTTGGCTTACCAAGTTGCTCCCTTTTCAACAATTTTAATCAATATTTAAGTGCCTTGTCTGTAAGTTCCACTTTTTACAAAACGGTAGCAACAGAACTGTAAACTGAAAGCTAAAACACACACCCTAACCCTTAAAAAATTACCAGTGCAGCAGAGACATCACCAGGCAACTGAGGTAAGGTCAGCAGCACACAGTGCTGCAAAAAAACTTACAGCTACCTAAGAAAAATATCATCACCATGCTTTTTGAATCATCTGAAGACAAACATGTGTCAACATGCCCATTTATCAAGTTTACTTATATTTGCCTAAACTAAGCCACTGGCACCTAAATATCAGCCAGTTCATCCAGTTTCAAAAATGAAGGAACAGCTGACATAGGAAACCCATACAATGAACACTGCCAAGCCTCTTCCCAAAAGAAAGAGAAACACAAGGAATCCAAACACCA
This sequence comes from Brachypodius melanocephalos, assembly GCA_013398615.1. NCBI lineage: Eukaryota > Metazoa > Chordata > Aves > Passeriformes > Pycnonotidae > Brachypodius > Brachypodius melanocephalos. Next base: position 28,359,844 of record VZSR01001685.1, read on the forward strand.
CCTCTGGTTCTTACAGGATGAAGCACAGCAAAAGAGACAGCACCTGTCAGCTGAGATAAAGAACACAAGTCTTCCTCTGACTGTAGCTCAGGTAAGGGATGAGCAGATCATATTCCTGCTGCTTCAAAGAGCAGATCCTGCAGTTGCTGGGACCCCAGGAAGGGACAGCAGCTAGAGCCACCACACTCTCTCCTGAGGGAAGTGTGTGCTTCTCTTAGAAGGATCTTATCAAAAGATTTTCTAAATATTTGAGCTTTTCCATCAGCATCCAGTGCATCCTACCATAAGTATTACCGAGGTTTACCAAAGTAGCATCAGGGTTGTTCCCAGCTGTGGAAAGTTTATTCACCAAATAACATACTTTCTAGCAATCAAATATCAGCTAAAAGTGGTGATAATGTGATTTCAAGAAAACTTCACAAAATGAACAGATTACACTGCAGTCAGATCCCTTTCATTTCCCTCTTGTTTCATGCCACCTTCCACTAACTTGTTCTCACCAAAACCCACTCCCTCTTCAGTAAACTCAAAGAGTAATCAGTGAATAAACATTAATCACACTCAGAGTCACTCAGCACTAGCTGGGCTAAGAACAGCATGAAAGTAGACTTACAATAACCTTCATCAAGTAGACTTTATGATAACCTTCATCTCATTATTATGCTTTGAACATCACTAGGCACTGCAAAGCAAGCTAGTTTCCTTCCTCCGGTTCAAGTGAAAAAGTAGCTCAGCAAAGTGTACAGAAATTCACAGTTGTTTGATTTTAAAACCAGATATTCATTTTTAAACCCTAGTTTGATTTCTAGTAATGCATTATTTGTACTTGTGTATGCAATTTCACTTGAAAATGATGTTGTGAATATAATGTAACACTTGAGTTAGTTAAGAAGCTTTAAAGGCTTGATAACAATTAATTTACAGATAGAAAGAGATGTAGATAGAAAATGATGTTTCCAGCTACTCGCTTCAACAGAAAAACAAAAAGGGAAAAAAAATAAAATCCCCAAATCCCCAAAGTAGCATTCAGTATCTGCTACAGCTACATCAAGTGATTCTGTTCCTAAACTCTTCTGTGGACATCCCCCTTGGACACCAACTGAGTCCTTGGGTTAGGCAAACCTTTGACGTTTGTACAGTCAGCCTTGCTAGTGTGGATTTTCAGTGGAAAACGGAATGTTATAGATTATGCAGGAATTTGGGATATCAGCTCTTAGATTCAGTGACAGGCATTTCCAGTTCTACACCTGAGGTACCACACAAGTCCTGCCATAGTAATTCACAGCATTAATCTCCATATCCTACTGAGCATATTTCAAGTAATCTCAGAAACAGGTGTGGTCAAACAGAACTGAAAAAAGTTACAAAAAGATGACTGTCAAGGATAAATGCCAGCATGGAATCACTTCCACCTGAGGAATAAACAGAGGCCAGGTGTTTTCAGCTTGAAAGAAATATTCTGCAATATGTTAGTACACACACAGAGCTTTTTTTCTGTTTCCCTACCTGTCTGCCAATGGGCACTGTCACAATCTGTGGGAAAAATCAGCATGACAAAAGTCAATGCACTGCTAGAGAAAGCAATGGTTATTCACAAAATCTCTGCATTTATTTTACCACTCCCTCTTTCCCAAGTTCCATTCACTCACATTCCCATACCCTCAGACTCCCAACAAGCATCTGGAGAAAACCCATTTGGGTACAACAGCGAGGGTGAAGGTTGCCAGCTATGAAAGGCCTCACCACACCTCGGACGTTATTCCTGTTTGGCAATGGTGAACTAGGTTTTGCACAAATCTTTTACTCCCTTCAGGAGTTGACAGGGTGGTCCTTTGCTCCAGAATTCTACTTACTGCAGCCTCAATAAATAGCAGACTGCTGATCACTGTCTCTCTCTCCATGACTGATTCGTGGTGGAGTAACAGGAAAACAAATGGCACATAAGATATGGGACACAATCCTGTAACCTTCCTTGTGCACTTTGGGAGCAGGGTCTGCTCCTGACAAATCATTTGTGCAGCAGCTTACCAGAGTGCAGGCCTTGCCAAGCACACCATCCCGATCAAGGTCAGCTTCCCAGAGAACTGTGAGTATTTCACAATATGCAGCATCCTTTCAACACGTGTCCTGATGTTTCTGATGTGAGCTTCCCACACATACAATCGTACAGGTGTTTCACTTGTAAAAGCCTTTGTATATTCACTAAAAGTCTCTTGAATACTGGTTTAACAGGTCTTTGATCTGACCCAATAAAATCATTAAGAGATTTTCCACATCCTCCTTGCCAGCCTATAAAAAGCCAGAACATAGCTCTGCCCATGCAGGAGTACTTTGCATTCTACACAACCAAAAGTACTTGCATGCTCTCTACATTACATTTTTGTAGTAGCATCTTAATAAGAAACATCAGCTGTCCACGTTTCTGCAGGCTATTTATTATGAAGGGTGAACTGGTGAGAAGAGACAATCAGAGTTGTTAGGGTTGGAAAGGACCTCTGCAAAGGCAGGGACACCTGGAGCAGGTGACACTGGAATGTGTTCAGGTGAGTTTCTGGGTTTTGAATGTCTCCAGAGAGGGAGACTCCACGACCTCCCAGGACAGCCTGTTCCACTGCTCTGCCATCCTCAGTGCAAAGAAGCTATTTCACCTCGTGAGGTGAAACTTCTTGTACTCTAGTTTACGGTCATTGCTCCCTATCCTGTCAGTAAGCACCACTGAAAACACTCTGGCACCATCCTGCTGGCACCTGCCTTTGAGGTATTTATATGTATTAATGAGATCCCCTCTCAGTCCTGTCTTCTCCGGACTGAACAGACCCAGCTCCTGCAGCCTCCCCTCGTAAGAGAGATGCTCCAGACTTCCCCTCATCTTTTTAGCCTTCCGCTGGCCCCTCTGCAGCAGCTCCTCGTCTCTTTTATTCTGAGGAGACCAGAACTGGACACAGCACTCTAGATGCGGCCTCACTAGGGCCGAGGACGCTGCCCCGGCTCGATCCCCTCGCGCCCTCACCTGCCGGGGGCCGGAGCCCGCGGTGCCGCTGCCCAGGTGCTGCTCCTTTCGCTGCGGGGGAGTCTCGGCGGCTGCCGACGCGGCCCCGCTGCCGCTGCGGACCGCAGGCACCAGCACTCGCCATGGCCTGGCCGCGCGACCCCACAGCGCCGCCGCCATCACTGAGCGAGGGCGGTCCCTCCGGCCCGGGCGCATGCGCAGCGCGCCGGGCTGAGGCGGGCGGCGCCATCTTGGGTTCGGGATGGCAGCGCCGCGCTGCCCCCAGGCGACAGCGACTGCGTGGGGGACAGAGCTGAGGCTGCGCCAGGGAACGGGCGGGCTGGACATCTGGGGGGATTTCTTCACGGAAAGGGTAATTACACATCGCAATGTGCTGCCCAGGGAGCAGGTGCAGTCACCGTCCCTTGAGGTGTTTAAGGAAGAAGGACTGGACGTGGCACTTCATAGAACAACCTGAGCCGGACGGCACCCACAAGGATCATCGAGTTCAACGCCTGGTCCTGCACAGGACATTCCAACAGTCACACCATGTGCCTGAGAGCATTGTCTAAACCTTTCTTGTACTCTGCCAGGCTTGGTGCTGTGATCACTTCCCTGGGGACCCTGTTCCAGTGCCCAACCACCCTGTGTGTGAAAAACCTTTTTGTAATACCCAGCCTGAACATTCCCTAACACAGCCCTCTGCCATTCTCTTTGGAGCCCTACTTATTGCCACGGTCTAGTTGAGAAGGTGCTGTGTGGTCAGAGGTTGGACTCCCTCCTCTGAGAGGTATTTTCCAGCCTAATTGATTCTGTGATTACCACACCAGCCCTGAAAGCAAAGCTTCAGTTGTCACAGCAGCCCCAAAGCAACCTGCATACGAGGACAGGAAGGTGTGGGCAGAAGATGCAGCAAAAGCTCCTGGAGCATATGTGTTACAATAAAAGGACTTCCATGAGGCCTTAAAAAAAAAAAACAAAAAAACCCCCAAAACTTTCTTCAGAAAACAGAAAGCTCAACTCTGGACCAGATGACCTTTCTTTGTTAGTTAGATAAATAAACAAAAGACCTATCCAATCAGGATCATGTTCCAGAATAACCTGCCCTACATGGTACTAACCCAAAAGAGGGAGAGCTCCATTCACTCTATACCATTCAATTCTCTGTTCCTTTGTTAAGGTAAAGCTTAACAGAGGCTGAGGGAACATGTCAACCTGTTTTCTGAACTTCACGATATAACTGGGGCAGTTTAATTTTATGTAGTGGCAGAGCACTGGAACAGGCTGCTGAAGAAAGTCGTGGATTCTCTCACCTGGGCACATTCCAGCGAAACCTGATCTAGAGGTGACCCTGCCTCAACAGGGTGCTTGGACTAGATGAGTTCCAGAAGTCCCTTACAACCCTAACAATTCTGTGATTTGTAATTTTATGTAAGCCACTAGAAGGCAACCTAGGCTCAGTCTTCTCTAGAAATGGCAAGCTCAGCCATGCAGATTCCCAGCAGTACAGTAGTATGTATCAGCACTGCTTTGAACCAAACTTAAAGGCCTGTTTCAATTAGAAATAAAATTTCCTTATTTACATTATTCTCCATGTTCACAGCACAATACATTCCTCACATACATTTTTATTAAGCTTCTCACATGTAATTAAGCACACATTCTACATCTGACATGCTAGCAAGGTTGTCAGGAGCCAACTTTTTTTTCCTCCAGACACCTGTGGCAGTTGAAGTTTCACAGATTTCACACAAATGTAGCAAAACTTGTTTCCAGTTCTAAGCACGGTGATAAAACGTTCTAACCATGTGGCAGAAACACATGAAACACAAGACATTTGAGGAGTACAGCAGACAAAACAAGATGTAGAAGGACACATCTTTTAGGAGAGTTACGCTGAGCGATGACACTCCACCTCCTAAAACAGACTTCTGGGTCAGGAACAGAGGTGTTGCTTGAGGTACAGGCCTTAAATACATTAAAAAAGAGGAAGATGGTGTAGCAGATGTTTTCAGGGTTCAGCCTACAAGGGAAACATTAGGCTACAGGAGCAATTCTCTTGATGACTAAAAAAGAACCACTTCTGGGGTCAGGCTCATTCTTCCACTCCATGCTTTGCTAGTGTGAATGTGACACCACCACACGTGAATGAAGATTAATCTATTTGTGACTGGTCAAATGTTCAGAAGAGTGTTACCTTACCACAGTGACATCCTGTACAAAAAACAAGACTGAAAATGTTATGGTGACTGAACCAAACCAGCACTATCAGGCATCTTGCTTCCATCTGCATTGGTCAGAAGTTTCCGAGGTGGACAATGCACAGACAGATGGGTAAGTTTTATGTGTTCTGTGTTACCTATCCACACCTGCTGTATGAGGAACACACTCAAAAGACAGTACATTCCTACCCATGTGTGATCCTGCTATAACTTGTGTAAAGCCTGCTGAAACTGAAGTCCTTTCTTTAGCTGGGAATGATCCTTCCTCCTTGTCTGGTCTCCTAGTCCAGTGTCCCTTGCAGGCAACACTTGACTGAAACAATCGCAAGGAAGCGAAGCCCCAAGCTTCAGTTTGGCAGCAGCAGTAGATTCATAAGGATTAAGTTGAGCAGTAGTTACAGATTGAAAAGAAATTATGTATCCACAGTATCTGTACAATACAATTAATTTCTCAAGAGAGTTTTTTTCATTGCTATATTTTAAAGGTCGTCTTCAAATTACAGATAAGTCCTTTAAATGCTTGAAAGGCATAGAAATTCCCCTTCCCACACAAAACCCCAAACAATGTATTTTAGTTTCAAAAATATTTTGAACCCACAAACAAGCTTGGTATCAGTTAATCGGGTAAAATAACTACGTGCTAAATAAAAGCACATCTGGTGGAAAGAGCGCAGAGAATGTTACAAGTGTGCTTGGTTTTTCCTTGCAGCATCTGGCAGTGGGGAGCAGGACAGAGGCAGAAATCTCAGTGGGTCTCTTCCTCTGTCTGTTCTGCAATAGTTTCTGTGGCACTGGCATTGGCAGCAGAGTTGAGAACTTCTCCAAAGTCTCCTCCAGCAGGTTTGCTTCCTCCAACTTTAGACTAGAACACAGAGAGAGCCCCAACAAAGCATAGTAGTTACTTGGCATGCCAAACATGCTTAATTGTACAAGACCAGTACATCTGTGCAAGTTTAATATCTCTCTTCAACAAAGCAGCTTTTCCAGGTCTAGGAGACCTCCACAATATTCTTAAAACAAATACGTACATATCTGGCAGGAAACACTCACCAGCAGATTAACACAGCAGTCTCCCTTTGAGATACATGAAGTAGCCCTTATTCCAGGGCTGATTCCAGAGTCCAAAGGTTGACACACTCTCAGTTACAAATGGAACTGCCTTTTAAGCCATGAAGTCTTTAAGAGATTCGGAGTTAAAACTCGCTACTTTATTTCTTAAGAAAGAACTTCGGACAGTTTTGAGTCTTAATAGCAATTCCTGAGATGTTCAGAGGAGGAGAGCAAATATTTTACTTTCTCCAGGTAACATGTTTGCCTTTGCACTTCCCTCTGCAGCACACACTCTGGGACTGCAGGGGTGTTAATGCCAGTTAGTTGCAACAGAAGGCCTAGTTCCACCTTGCTATCGTTTGCATACTTCTCATCCAGTTCAGTGTGCCCAGGAGAAGTCAAATCTGGTTCCAGTTACATAGATTAGTTATTTTTAAAGTGAGTTTTTACCTGGAGAAGTTATTAATGGTTGTTTCTAGCACTTGAGGCTTTTGGAAGTGAAGTTTAAATTAAGGTGCAAGGGCCTTTTGTCTTTTACACCAAAAATGAGAGACGTATCCCCATCTATTCTCCTGTATAGGATACTAGTCTTTAGAAAGGCATGAAATAAAAGCCTAGACAATTTTGGATACCTAGTATTATGTATTATTTTAGATACCTAATACTAGCTGTTTGTGCAGGTTAGCTGGCTATTAGTTTCTCTAAAGTCATCCTCCTGTATGAGGTGCAAGCAGCCTATGATTTCATTTGCAAATCATTAGGCAGAGAAACCATTTCCACAGCACTTAAAAAGATGTTCATCTAAGCACCTCTTCAACAATTTAACAGTAGCTAAAAAATAGGCTGCCCAGAATCCACTTGAGTATTTTCTCCACATCCACAGCTCCACAATCACCAAGGTGTTTTAGAAATTCTTACCTTGAAGTTTTCAACTTTTTCCTCAAAGGATTTGAAAGTAGGAGAATTTCTAGGAAAACAAAAAAAGGAACCACAGAATTAAAACCACATCTAGTTAACCTATAAACATCACAAAACAAGCAGACAGTTGCTTTTTTTCTCAACAGTAACATGAGATTTGTTTTGGGCTCTTTCCCTGTTTTAAAGATAGCCTAAAAATAGTTTACATCTGGATTCCCCCAAGTATTACAAAACTAAAATTCAAGCATACTCAAATTGCAGGCTTACTTTCATCTTTGGTAACTAAACATTGCCAGGTCTAGCAATAGAATCCTTCATATCAACATGAGGGGAGAACTAGCAAATATTTCAGATTTAGCTTCTTATTTCCAATGCTTTCAAACACATTTCTGGCTTAAAGCATTTGTTCAGAAAATCTTAGTCATCACTTCTGGTTAGCCTAACATATTATTGCTGAAGAGAGCTCATCAGAGTTTTTTCACTAGGAAAACTAGTTCAGTTTACTTTGCTACAGGTTCAATAAATAAAACATGGTTCACAGTGGCATATTTATTTGCTAACATGTTAACTTTTGCTAACATGTTAAATTTAAGTGAGACTCCCCCTTGCCTTTAAGTGCCAAAGGCAGTTGTAATTACAGATAATAAGTTCTGCATACAAAAAAGCAGGACAGCTTGGGATTTCCAGCATTGAGGGCTGGTCTATAATTCATTAGGGTCAGAAGAGTAGCTTAATGTTCCAAGCAGCAGTCACTGCCATGAGCAAATTTGTGCAACACTCTGTACACTTCTTCTGCCTTTATGTAGGATGGAAAATGCTTGCCTTCAGTGGACCAAGACTAATGATTACTCAGAAATATATTACATAAATATTGAAGACAAAGGTGTTTTTCAGAAAAAGTCTATAGCTTTCCTTCTTCCTTTGCTTGGCATTTGTGTAGGTCACCCACACTTAGCAGCACTCTTTCCCTTGGGAGAGCACACAGTGACAAATGCATAAATCCAGACTCTCAGGAGATGGAGGGACACAGTGCCAAGCAAGCAGAGAGAAAAAGAAAGCATCCCAGATCACCAAGAGACTTTTTGTGAAACCACAGCCCTTTTTTTTTTTTTTTTCATTAACTTACATTTCCAAAAACATATGCCAAGCTACTGCCTTTTAAACTTAGAATCATTTAGTAGCATTACACTGTAACAGACAGGGAAAAGCTGTTATAGGTTTCCAAACAGTAGGGAAATGTCACTTTCCAGATGTTTGATAACCACCTCCATTAATCAGAAAATAAAACAAATTTTATCCTATATGTTAGTATAAGAAATCCACTATAAAGCTGCATGGGTTTTTTGGTGTTTTGTAAAACTATGCTAGTTGACTGAAGTTCAATCTGACTTGATTCCACACATGAAAATAAATAAACCAAACAGCTGGATCATGCATACATTACCTCATAATAGGCATACTAATTGAATGTTGTATGGAGCGTATACTAAATGCCAGCATTAAGAGAAAAGAAAGCGAAAAGTTAGTTTAAGTATTACATTGAGAAGAAGTTGGCTTAGAGAGCTGACTTCTGTAAACTGTCTTTGGTAAACAGCCAGTCTTACACAGTCTTAGTAACTGCCTGGGTTTGCTTTATTTAATTGCTTAGCCATGCACACACACACATACGTACATCAGAGCAAAAGCTGCAGCAACATTTTTCACTTTTAGAAAGATTCAAGTGCCATGCTTATTAGTTCTTGTTCTGCTTAGCTGCAACAGTCTGCTCTTCAAGTTTCTCAAGCAACAGGAGTCATGCGGCATTTACAGTTTTGGTGACAGCAAGTAGCAAACATTTTAGACTCTTATTAATCAGCTAATCTTCCTACATCCAGAAAGCCTCCATTTCAGTTCAGTGTAAACTTTTTACACTCATCGATACAAATTATCTACCCATCAATATACATTATCCAACAGTCACATCAGTCAGTATTCAAGGTCAGGTTCATGCTGGGAGCAGAGATAAAGTCCTAGTCCCGTGTTCTGAAATTCATGGAAGATTTCTATAACCTGCCAGTGTTGCTATACAATTCCCGTTTGTCTAGCAAGAAAACACATCCACTCCTAGAAGGTAACTGGATACAGATGAAGGAGTTCCCAAATAGCCTCAACACCACCTGGCATGTAATTTAGTTCCATACAGAAAACCCCTGTTTACTGCAGATACAAACATGACTTATACGTTAAATATTTCTTACTAAATACCACAACAGTAACTTTGAATTATTACAAGTGATGATCTCAGTTTTTCATAGCTATATATAGAATGTCAAAATTTGTCTGGCCTTTATGATGTCTTTCAAGAGAATACTTTCCAGGCAGTTGCTGGGGGAGTACAGGAGGGAAGGGAAACAACTCTCTCATAAGATGTACCTCCAAACTTTCAATTAGCATCTCAGCACAATCAATGGAAGATACATTCACAGAAGAAAAGAAGTTCTATGTTTATTGCAGAACAAGTTTTAAGAAATTCTTTATGAGGGCTCATCAGTAAAATACCGTAATAGAAAAAAAAAAAAAAAAAAAAAAACAAAAAAAACCCACCACATTCAAAAAGTTCCCTTAAGGTTGGGGTCCCTTAAGGCAGATGCACAACTATAGGTTGATTTGTGGCTACCTCATACTGGGAATCACATACACAAGGCCAGATGCTTTCCTGACACATCAGTAATGCACAGCTATGTTTCATCTATTTCCCCAACCCCATTTCTCTCGTGTTTCATTCTTATGGATGGTCTGGCTTCCACGGGCTTTTCCAGAGCACAGAGAATCTGATTGTCTTCTGGGCTGTAATTTATATTCTTCACTCTGATGTGGATTACTACACGTTCTGGGCTTGCTACATGGCAGGTTTTATTACAGAGCTACACCGGCACTAAATAGTTTCAGTCAATGCTCAGCTCAGCCAATTCCTCTCCTGCAAGAAGTTTCTCCCTGCAAGAATTTTAAGGCTAAAGAGGATGAAATACATATATTTACAAACTATAGAACTCCTCACACTGGAAAACAACAACCTATAGTGTATTACAGACCTTTTAACAGGTGTCTACAAAAGTTTAATCTCAGCCATCATTTAATAGAAAAACTATTCATGTATTCATGAAGAATTTACTTGCTGCTGTACAATACACTTCTGTATACCCTCCGTATCCAGTTTGCAAAATGACACCATAAGATATTACATAGTTTTATCACACAATGATCTAGTTTGCAAGAGAACTGAATTAGATAAATGCAGTTAATTTTTTAACACAAACCACCTATTCTTCAGGTAATGCAAAGAGGCATAATTAAGCCTTGACCAGCTTTATGAAGAAGAGAACTTGTATTTCTTTTCTCAAATGACAGAATGCCATAGTAACTACTACTACTATTAGTACTACTATTGTTTTGCACGGAATACTGATGTTGCCTATAGAAGAAAGGTTAGCTCATCGAAACTTCAACAAATTCTTATAAAGAGAATAAAGGTATTAAGAGAAATGTAAGAAGGAACAGAGTTCATTTTCATCATAACAAAGAGCAGAGGAAACAAATAGAAAAAGGAAACAAAAAATACACTGACATCGCACTACCAGTCCTCCCTCTCCATTTCAGTAGTTCCCAAAATCACAGCTCCAGCAGCTGCCTCACTCCCTTTTGCAATTCCCTATTAAATCACTTTGCAGTGCCTGAATAAAGACTTGTGTGTGATATTTTGCTGCATGGAATATGTAGCAATAGTCCAACACAAAAGAAATCACAGCACTATAGCTGAGCAGTCCCTCAACCAAATCAATACAAGGGAAAGTGAAGCCACAATTAAGCCAATGCAAGAGTTTAAGAACAAAAATGCACCTGCATATTCGGTATTAGTTCAAGTATCAGGCCCATCAACTCTTACTTCCAAGAATTTAAGCATCTAAGCCTTGCTGAATTCCAGATGAATTTGGTTCTCATAAAAAGCAAAAAAACTTAAAGGCTTTTCATCTTTTGTTTCAAGTGCAACTAAGATCTTCAACAGCACTAATTCTTCACACTTTTGTTTTGTTTTCTAAACACAGCTAGCCTGAATTTATAACAATACCTTGAATTTCCATCACCATGATTCTCCCTAAGAGGCACACCAACAGTACTGACTCCTCTGATACTGTTAAATTCCCTCCCAGTGGTAGTGTTTCTGATAAAGAGTACTCAACACCCACAGAGCCACTAAGTAGAGTAATTAGGACACTCTTAAGGTATTCCTGAAGCAGAAGACAGCCTTGAGTCTGTGCTTGTCCTTGTCCACTGCAATAGTCCAATACTAATTGGGGAACACCACAGCCTTAAGGTAGAAAAGTGACTTCCATTAAGTGAGCAGGTGAGATCTCCAAAGGAACAGAGAAGTCTTCCAGGTTCCCATTGTCTCACTGATGCTAAACAGGACGTATTTGAGACTGGCTGCTATTCTTATACCTGAGCTCACTTCAAAGCATCCTGTGCCTCTGCCCATCTGTTCCCCTGGGACAACAGCTCCCAATTAATACTCTAGGAGCCAAATCCCAACATCTTTATAGAGATCCTACTGCTGTCTTTAGCTACTTAGTGGGCGAGTACAGAAAAGATTAAGTCCGACTCAGGTGTGTATAGCTGGGCTGAGAGGCAATGGACAGAAGTTGTTACACAGGAATTTTAACTGCTGAAAACAGAGTATTTGCTTAGATCAGAGGTAATGTAGATGAAGTAACTAAAATACTGGTGCTGCTAAAGTAATCAATTCAAGGATTGTTTCACTGGACAAACTATGAACAAAGAACATATAAACTAATTTACTCTAGTAAATTAGTACTCTGGTAATTTAGTTAGAATCACAATGCTCAACAGCCGTTGTAATAGACACAAAAGGGAAAATCTCTACTCTGCCACAGCACAAACACTGTACAGAGAAAGGAGGAATCCTGCATGCCATTGACCCCAACACCTTATTCTGTCTCTTGATAAAAAACCTTGCAGAATCACTTTAGTGAGTTTCTTTCTAACAAGAAAGAAAGATTAATTAATTGTTATGTATACTCAAGATTTTCATGTTCTGAGATAGTTACCAGATGAACATGAAGAAACATCTTCCCTGACATTAGAAGACCTTCAGTTTTACCCTTACTAACACTGGAGGAAAGAAGAAATTACCTTTTACAGACAAAACTTTAATCTTTAATGGAGAAAAAAACCCATAAACTTTAATGGAGACAGTCTGACTACATGCTTAGTTTCAGAAGCAATTCTTGTGCCCACCTTACCTAAAGGAATGTGAAAATGCCTGTAGTCTGCACAATGCCAGAGTAAGCATTAAAGAGAGAAAGGAAGTTCTGATAAATCTGAAGAAAAATACGTAACTGTATAGCTGTACTCAAAGTGTTTCCTCACTAGACTTCAAAAAGCAAGAGGTAAATGGCAGCACTTTATAATGGCTGATTTTATTACACTGCTGCCAAAGCAGCAATATTCTGTGAGAATGTGTGAATTTTTATTTGCCCAGTGATTGAAAAGTAAGTTTAAGAACAACAAATTACCTGTGGAGATGAATAATTGTATAGGTTCAACTAGTAAGAATTATATAATCAAGGAATTGTAAGCTAAGCATCTGATTGTATTGCACCCAGCAGGATTTTTGTAAGCAGCTCAGAATAGTTCTCAAAATGACTGTCAGACTTAGCTAATGTTTATGAAGGGCTGTGGCATTTGGCACAAAGTCAATATATGTTGCATGCCAACAATAGTTAAGAATTTTAAAATGCCACCAGTCTCTTAAAAATGTAATAAAATCAAGCCACTTCTATGAGGCAGAACAGCTCAGAAAGAAATAAAACACACCTGGAAGGAATTGACAAACAAAACAAAAACCCAAACAAACAAACATGACAAAAAAAGAGCCAAACAACAAAACACAAACAGTTGAAGGTATTAGTTGTTTAAATACAATATTCCACAAGCTGAGAAAGAGAGCAGAAATTATAGTGCTATGTGTATCCCACAGAGGCAGGCAGACAGTTCCACCTGCAATCACACCAGAAAAGTTAGAGCAGCAGTGGAGGTGGTAGCACACATTGCTTCTCTCGCCTACATAAAATACACACCACAGAACTCCTCAGCATCAGTAAGGACACACAAGCAGATTCTGCAGCAAGTCTCTTACCTCCCCTAAAACAGGCTCTTGACAGATTAGCTTTTAGAAGCGCTAGGTATGTTAACAGCATAAATTTATTGCAGCAATCACCCACTTAAATAAAAAATGCAACTAGTTGGGAAAAGGTAAGGAAACCTACCTGACATCTTCAAATTTCTTGGTTATGACTGAACCAACAGAAGAAAAAGCAGCAGAAGCCTTCTGACCAGCCTGAGACAGGGTTTCTGATGTTCTCTTGTATCTTCAAAAAAAATTTAGTTTTTAGTTATTTTAATAGAACACATAAGAAAACTTAGCATGTGTGTATTAGTATGAAATGCAGAGGTACACTTCAGCTTTGGGGCCTAATGGAAAACCTACTTAAGACATTATTTTGACCCTTTGCAGTCCCTTCTGGCTACAGCATCTCTGCCACCTCTGACCAGACCCAGTTCACCGACATGCACCTACTACCCCACCCCTAGAACAGATACTATCTGCTTTTGTAGGATTTAGTAAAATATAAAATAAACTCACACAGAAAACACCCCAATCAACAAAAAAACAACCCCAAAAAAAACTAAAGAAAACAAAACACAAAATAACAACACTATGCACACACACTGAAAAAGGTCTATTTTTTTTGTGCCAAGTGCCTAAATTCTTGTACCACACAGTTCTGTCAATAAAATTCGCCATAAAAAGTCTGAGGTACATCTTGTGACATTCTATGGTCATTAATTGCAGAAGGTAGCTCGCTCTAGACCTTATGCCAACATTTATATTTGACAAGAACAAATAACTGTGTTCTGTAACTGTGACTTCATACTCCTTCTGCATGGGCTCAGCTTACAACAATTTTTCAGGGTGGAAAAGAAAGGTATTCTGTTCGACTTAGGACTCCTTGGTATCTCAGATCTATCAGACAAAAGAAGTGTGTTAGAATAGCCCAAATTTTGGTTCATCATTCTTCTTTTGCATGAGATATGGTTTGCAGTGTTCTTCTTTCTAAAAAAAAAATCTATGTTGATTTACCCAGAGAAGTTTTAATACAACTTAACCTTGTGTTGTTTCTACTCATTTCACAAGAACAGAGTGTTTATACATGACACAAGATCCAAACAATTTTCACTTCAACAGTCTAAACAATCATCATGAGCTGCTACATACGCTGTGGTTGATGTAACATCTTGCCAGCTTTTGGTAATGTTCTGTTTTAGTTCCTGTAGTGAGTTAATTCCCAGCTTTCTCTTGATTTCTGCTAGATGCCTCTCTTTGGCAGCTAACACTTGTGAGAGTGTCTGGATTTCCTCTTCCACCTGTGGCATGAGTTGTTAACAAGTGGTTAACAGTTAACAAAGAATATACCCAACTATTTAACTATGTATTTCTTTAAAGTATCAACTAGACATCAGCAATGGGAGAGCTAACAGAAGTTTTTAACATTGCCTCACAGTCATTCCTAAATGCTTAAAGGGAAATCCAGCAGAGAGTACAGGAGCTAGTGAGAAAATAATCTACCTGCAGCTAGCTCTGTAACTGAAATATGTACAAGGAAGTTGGTAACTAAAAGACAGCACAGTTAGAAATTATTACCTATGATATGCAAATGTTGAAGATTAGTCAAACTCGGGACATTCACCAAGCCTGTATTCTACTTCCACATCAGAAGATACCAATGTGTGACCAGTATCAGGAAGCTCAGAACATGTCTGATCCATACACAAATTTTGTCTCCTTGCTTCAACAGAAAGGTCATTTTGTGGCTTAAGCCAGCACCTGTGGACTGGATCCAGCCACAGGAGTGCCTTCCCCAGAGCAGGTGTGGAAATGGTGGCAGACTGAGCAGTCAAAACCCACACAAACACACAACACACAGTACCTGCTCTGTAACTAGAAAACTATATTGTTTGTATACTTCCTTCTTTACTCATATGGTCACTTAAACCTCTCCTGGAAACATGGCCAGAGATGCCAGCACAGTTCTACAATGCCATTCTGTGACCTTCATGGAAATGACAGAGGCACTAAGGCCATACATACAAAGGCAAGGGCATATCTCCAATCCTGCTTCCTCATCCTGGCAAGATCATCCTACTTTAGAGTATCAGGCTGCCCACTCATTTAAGCTCCTTACAGCACTCCTTACAATGCATCTCCTTCAATGCATCCCTGTTTTAAATATTGTCCGAAGTCCAGTGTCCTAGCAGCACCAGCCCACCCTCACTACCTTTGGCATGAAATGATACTAAGGACTGCCAAATACAAGAACATATTAAATGTGCATAATTTAAAGCTAACCTTTGTTTGCCAGCCTTAAGCTTAAGTTAGTGTCTTTTATAAGGGTCCTGAAGTCCCACAGAGCTACTAAAGAAAAAAGACTGGCTGCTTAATAAAGCTTGAGTTTGGCATGTATCAGACTTGAATATTGGCCTGTCCTTCAAAGAATGCTACTCTTCCTCAGTCTCAAAAATATTCTGTTATAGACAAGAACAGCAACATGGTTAGATATGAGCAATACCGTGCCCAAACAGATACTCCTACAAAGCATTCTTCATGAAAGAAACAGCTTTAGCTACTCCACACCAGTTGAGACAATACTTGGGTTTTGGCTTCCAACCATGTTCTCTTTGCTGATTTACCCCATTCTCACTCAAGAAAAAAAAAAGGTTAGGTATTCATGTCTGTATATTCAGCAGTCCCAGCTTAATTCCCCATCACTAGAATTGGCTGTTCTTTTCTCCTTGACACCCTTCCTTCCTATCTGTGCAATACACAGGAGTGCCAGCTTTAGACACTCACATAATAACTATGCAAAGCATTAACTGTAAGTTCAAAGATAACATTATCCCAGGTTTTCATTATCAAAACAAGTTTAAGAGCTATTTGCAAAAGAATCACCTTGGCAAGCTCTTTTCTTAGCTCATCCCGTTCTTCTTCTGAGAGTGTTTCTGTCATACTGACTGTAGCAGCAGCATCCTCTCCAACCTCAGGTATAGAATCACTCCTCAGCAGCCCTTGAGATGAACAAAGCATTAAAAAACAGATTATCACAAGTCTGCCAAACAGCAGCTAACAGTAGCACAGAGCTCTTTTGTGCCAGTGCACGAAGAAAACTGATGAGAGGACACCAAAGTCGTGCTCTCCAACTACAGGAAGGAAACCAAAGGCATTTTATATTTCATTCTATCAAGCTGTATTAAAGCTCAATATAATGACAACTGCTGCTATAATAGGAGACTGGAAACCTGTTGAGAACATCACATTCCACTATTCTGTGAGAAAAACCAAGGCGCAGAACACTATGTCCGGACCAGTGTTTCCTACACAACCCTGCCCAGGAGTCTGCACACTCTGGTGTCTCATTCATCTGGCACAGAAACTCTGGAAGCACTGGAGATGCTCAATGCCAATGCAGAGGCTCCATCCCTTACTGCTCTTCAGATCAGATTTAAAAGTGTCCATTCTGAGCACACCAGTTGCAGCCACAAGCAAGGTTACAACAGTGGAGAAAACCACTGCACTGCAAGTATGAACTCTTCCCTCTGTACCCTGCTTGATCTCACTGTCCCTACTAACTGGGACCACTGTGGCTAGAAGGTTGCAGATATCATGGAACTAGAATTAAGCTGCTGGTTTGCACCTGGACCTTAAGACAGACGGAAAGTACAGAGATAGAGCTCAGGAACAAAAGGCTGTTGCTTCAAAGCAGAGGAGTACTGAGAAGGGACTGATAAGGATGTGCATCCACTCAAACTGTTGCCTCTTCCCCTTCCAGATCCAGAAACTGAAAGTCTGCCAAACTCCTATATAAACCACAAACATCCTAAAAAACTATGGTCTTCCTCAACTTTTGCTTTCACAGCTTCAGGGAAAAGAAGGAGGATGGTATTATTTGTATTACTATGATGCAATAATTTTAATGATTCTTTTTTCTTAGTCCTTAGCACTTGCTGTAAGACCATTTTAAACACCTTTTATGCAACAAAATTTCTAGCAAAAGGTTTCCCATTTTGTGTCTTTGTAGCTGACACATAAACATAAAGTTTGCCAAAAACAAGGAATTCTGTTCTCATTGCAGGGAGGCCAGTTTGCAGGGACACTGGATGCTGGCATGGTTGTGGATTCCCAGAACTAATTCTCTATTCAAGAGGTAAAACAGCCTTACAGATAATTAAAAAAACAAGCTGAATAAAAATCTTAAAATACAAGAGGAAAGAAATCAGGATTGTTTGTTAATAAGGAGTAAGGAAGAGTGTGTGTGCATGTATGTTTACATATACACATGTGTGTGTATATATGCACATAAGTACATCATTCATCTAAGTTGAAGATGCATTAAGTAACATTTCCTATTAATCACTATAGAAATTAACCATCTAACCAATAAAATTCCATTCTCATTTCAACAGCTTCTGATGGCACTCCATACAATCCTATGGTCTGGAATCAAAAACTCACTAATCATGATTTTGCCGTGAGGTTTCATATCAAACAGCTACATCACAATCAACTGAAAAATCAGGGGAAAAAAAAGACTATGTGAGTGTGTAATTAGTTGTAGGCATTCTATGAAACATGCTCCTAGCAGCTGTCAAGGAGAAAAAAGAAGAAAAACTTTGTTCTCGATCAAATTACTCAACTTGGGTAAAACTCAGTTCCACAAATTCTTTCCAAAACAGTATGTTGTCTATCTGTACTTGTGCCCAGAACACTCACCCTCTAGAAGCGCACTGCTACATGGATAGAACTTCTGTGAATGCTGTTACTGCAGAGTGCACTGAGAAGGATGCCTACAGGAAGAAAATTAAACCTCATTCTGCATTTATTCATGAGATCTGTGCCGCATTTTCCTGGAGATTTACATGTATCTTCTACACAAACATAATGTAGGTCCTGTGGGTTTCCCAATAAATTATTTTCTTTCAGAAATCTAGGGCAGTAAGAACTTCGAAGTCTAATGCCCAAACCAGAGCACAACACTACAGCACCTAAAACAAAGAATTACATCTCACAATCAGATAACTTTGTTTTATACCTCAACATATTTCCTTAACAGTTAAGAATGCCACACCTTTTTGTCAAATTGCTATTTAACCTATTAATTACATAAACCTACCCTGAAGGAAAACAATTTGAACTGCATTTCTCCTCAATACCCTACACCCTCTCAGTATGTTCTACTATGACTCCTGACCTTGCTCTCATGTGCAGCCCTTCAGGGACCACTTGCTTGACATCACAAAGCCATTTCAGAAAGTTTGCAACCACCTAAATCATGCTGACTCCAAGAGCATTAGCACAATCAGCTGAAAGTCTGTTCAATCTGATTATGAGGAGTCATCTGGATTAAATCACCAAAAATAGATCAAGTGAATCTACCAGTAAGAAAACATGCTGGATTGTCTCCTTCAGCAACAGTTTCTGTTTGGGGAATGTAGCTTATCTTTGGAACTCATTTTTTAAAACTGTTTTGCTTCTTGCCTAGCAAATGGAATTTAAGGCATAGTGCTAAGAAGCAAGGGAATGATGTCTCCTCCCCTTCACATTCCTAGAGTTTTTCAGGACAGGAAATCACTGCTACTCAGATTCCTCCATACCTCACCCTGCACATCTGACCATGCCTTCCTCTTCTTGCCTTCTGAGCCACTCCCATTTATTACTTTTTTGAGCTCTAGATGAAGTATGCTAACACCTTCCCATCAATCTTCATTGTGGCATCCCCACTCTCTCTCCTGTCACTGTTTACCTCTCTGTTCCCTTTGCTCCCATTCCTCAGTTCAATACCTGCAGGACACAGGGTTCATCCATGCTATGGGCAGGGCAGTGCTGGGCCATCTGACCAAGGAGCAGGTGTCTACACAGCTAACAACCCACAGACCTCCACAATGGTGTGGCTACAACCCATATGTATCCCATAAATTAGGGCTGACAGCCAGTAAGATCCTGGCTTTGAAAAAACTTCATAAAGAAATGTGTACAGCCCACCTTAGATCTTCCTGTGGGCTATGGGCAAGAAACCAGGAAATCAGCAGCCAGCTGATAGATGGAAATGCTTTGCCTCAAACTACAACTAGGAGAGCATTTCTCACTTGTAGTCTTTTTTTTTGCCAACAAAACTGTTGCTATTATTATTTTATATTGTTATGTAAAATTATTATTATTATTATGGCTTTCAACTTGTTACCTTTCATTATGATAGTTCTCTTGCATCATTACAGTTGTGAAGGACTTAAAATTCAGTTACTTGGTACTCTGTTATAACCAAGTTTAACTGATCATTTCATGTCTCTCAAGCAGAATAAAAAAATCTGTTTGGGGGGGAAATCATAAAGACTTAGATAGTATTGAGAAACATTACCTAGCTTTAAGGTCAGTTTTTAGGTCAATATTTCTAAGATTATCAAATTTTCCCAGCAGCTTATTAGATCTACTTAAATGAAGCAAATAAAGACATGAGCAAGTTAGTTGATTAGGACTCCACAGATCACATTCAGGGAAATGACATTTAAGTCCCTATTATTCTGCCAGGGTAGGCAAAGCATTAGAGTAATTCAATTAATACTCAATTTTTCTGATTTGAGGTTTGCTTTGGCCAGTTTCAATCCACATTCATGCTCTATTTTGACCACAAATTCCTACCTCTCTGGCCTGAATTCAGAGATCAGCAACAAACAGGAGCAGTTTAAAGAAGTACTTTTCATTTTGGGTGAGCAGCCTTGGGATGGGGGCAGGTTAACTTCCACAAAGCTTTCTTTTACATGGACATGTTCTGCATGCAACACTCAGAATGAGCATTGTGGTTATCATTATACAGTTGGCAAAGCTAAAGAAAAAAGGTGCTTGTTATAGTTCAGGAGAACAACCTGTTGCAAGGTTATAAAACCACTCTAACATTTGGTAACATTCAGTACTACAGAGCATATTTATTCTGCAGTATATAAGAAAGATCAGATTTAAGTGCTTCCAATTTATCTCAGTGAAGAAGCCAAAGTGAGACATATTTGTTCAACCTGGGGGAGAAAATTCTTGGGCTTCTCCCAAATGCTAATTAGATATTCATTCAAAGCAAATAAAAAAGAAAATAAAGCCCAAAAAAGGCTGGAGGTAATGGTGATGTATCATCACCTGACACAGAGAGCTGCTTCACCTCTTCTTTAGAAGAGCTGGGAGATGCAGTAATTGCAGAAGTGAATGCTGACCACTGTTTCCCAGTAGCCTCTGGCTCATCAAGTTCCCAGGGAGGGTTGTTATAGTTCACACAGCAGTTCCCAAGGGGATGCATGTTTCTTCAAAATTTTAAGTAACAAGTCCATTAAAAAAAGTTAACACCTGTGTAACTTTGCTTTGCCATACCTGAAGTAGGTCTAAGCTTTCTGTATTTAAAATTACGTTGGAAGATTACATCTGGCAGCAAGGAATGGAAATGAATGACAGTAAAACCAGACTAGGATGTGTTGAGAGGCACAGCTATAGGCACAGGTGTTCTGCACAATAGGTGCAGAAAGAAACTCATAGGGTTAAAGCACTAAATGGATGCCACTGCAGCACAGCACAGGGCTGCTCCAGTGCAGTTCGTATCTGCAGGTGGAAGGTTTCCAGCATTTTAAATGCTAGGTGGAATGGAGTAAAGGTTTTAGAGGGCACTTTTGTTAATCAATGACATTTTCAGTATTAAGGCAAAAGCAGATTTTAGACTATCCAGAGCTCTGAAGTTCTACTAAAAATGCAATTTCTACCTTCTACCCCCAAAAAATCTAATAGTCAAACAAGGCAAATTGTTCCAATCTTGCAGAAGTTTTGTTCCTAATTGCTGCCACTTCATTTTCCCTCAAACTGCCTTTCTAATGTAAAGCTGGCAAACATATAACGCATGAGATATTACCTGCATGACACACTGAAGCTCATACACTACCAGAATTAATAGCAGGCCAACTTTTATAGATTTTTAATTTGAGAAGTTGTACAGGTATTAATTGCTAAGCATTTCATGAAGAGATTTTAAGGAAGAAAGAGAAGGAAGTTACCAGACTTTGCCAGTGTAGGTGATCCAGGTGGAGAAAGGTTTATGCCAGGCGACAAGTAAAGATAGTTTCTGTTCACTCCAGCATTGAAATCGAAGGGTGATTTGTAATCCTCATATAGATCCATGCCAGACAGTTCAGAGCATGCAGCCATCCTCTTCTTCCACTGAAGCGTTCATCTTTGCTTTCTGGGGTGACCCAGACAGCAGGATTCAGAAACTCTCCATTTCTCCACATCACACTCACTGTGCCACCTCAGAGAATTCAGCTCTGCTACATGTGATAGAGCCATCTAGCAAGCGATTTCTCAGCCATCCTGCGGCTGCTGCTGTTTACATGGCACAAAGTTAAGTTCCTGTAAATTTGTAACTGAGGCTGGACTTACACAGACCGTTCCTTTAACAAACATTCACAGTGCACGGCTCATGGCTTCTGGAAGAGCCTTGGTCCTCTGCAGAACTGCATCAACTGTGTTCAATCGTTTAAATAAAAAAAGGTCAGCTGACTGCAGCTACACCAGGATAGCCTTAATCTTCTAGGACACAAAAGGATTACTAGCCGTAATCCATCCTATATACCATCTGTGTTGGACTTTTTCCTCTGATTAATGGAAAATTCTGCGTGCATAGCTATTTCTCCAGCTGCTTTCATCAGTGTAATAACCACTAGTGAGAACCCAGTCTCTGCTGCCCAGGTACCACACCACAGTGCAAGGTCAGAACAGGAGAGCAGCACTCCTCTCTGAAGGCTGGGCTATAAACACCACCTAGGTTTATTGATGAATGTTCTAATGTGCAATATGATTTTTGCTCATGAGGCTAAACATATCTGGGTCTGAGAGGGTTTTGTCTGGGGGAGGGGGTTGTTAAATATTTATTAAGTATACTGTCCTATGTTCTTGGTGCTTCAACCAGCATCATTTAGAGCAGCCAGTAATGGCAGTAATGCATTGCCTGAAATGCATTTATGTTTTGACACGTACACCATAAAGATCAACTTACATAAGCCATCTGACTTCATGCCAGGCCTTTAAGATTCAATTCTGGGAAGCAGAAATGCTTCTTACCTAAAAGAGGCACTCAGCTCAGTTTCGCAGCACTTCACTATGTTGTTTTTTTTTTATTTCAAGGTCAGCTTCTTTCACTGAGAACACAAGCTTACTAGCAATGTAGATCACCTTTACAGCTGAGCAACAATTTCCTCCCAAACCCCACACCTTCACCTGGATCCTGACTGCAGCCTGCACACAGAGGAGCATAATCAAATGGAAGTTAATCTTTTCCTGCACAGTAAGGACAGAGCTCATCAGGCATTAGTCCAGAGAAGTGAAGGAGCCTTGCAGCATACCGAAGTCAAGTCCAAGCAAAGTAATACCCAGGCATATGAGAAGAAAGAACACCCTTTCTGGAATTTTAACTTCCCATTTCCACTGCAGTCAGTCAGTTGGCACAGGAACAGACCTTCCAGCTAACTAAAAAGTAGCTCCTTTAGGCTAAAGACCTACATTCGTTTGTGGTGCAGAGTACCTGCAGGTTCCTAACAATGAAAGTGCTGGAGCCTGAAACACAGGTCTCTGTTATTCTCCAAACCCACTGAAAAGAAGAAAATAGAATGCCCCTCTGCATTTCTGACACGTGGCTGTGACATCTGCCAGAAATACTGCAAAGTTCACCTGACAAAGGTCAAAGCTTTGATCACAGATTGTAGTTAAAGCATCCAGAGGCAGCAGAGAACTGTAAATCAGCTACAGTAATAATATACTCTATTAACCAAGTTTTAATATGAACAGCTACAGACAGTGCTTTGCAGCTTTCCCTTGTATAATTCAGCAGCCAGGGGCTGCCTTCTGTGCAAAAGGCTCAGGCAGTATTTGTGCTAACTGGGTTAGGCAAAATGACAAGTTATCAGACGTGGTACACAAAGAGCTGGGTGTTTTCTACCATCACTCTCCGGAAAGAGAGGGAGAATGGGAGGCTACGCCCTAGTACTTTTTCCCAACCCTAGGTAATCATTCAGTTTAACACTGGTCAGTGCTAGCTGGCTACAACTGCAAGTAGCTATTATAGGAAAAAAGAACCCTTTATGAAAATCTGTTGATCCCTACTAACAATCAAGAATACCATTTCCTAGGCATTTTCTGGAGCAAATATTAAATAATTATTGTCTTTTACAGGAAATTCTCTACATTCAGATTTACCTATTACCAACCATTCAAAAAAATCTGGTACTCTTCCTATATCTTTATAGTACAAAACTTGGTTTCACATCCCTAGAGACATCTGGATTGCCAGTCTCAACCATCAACCTAGCCTGCCACCCCTACTGACATACAGAAATCTGTATGGGCCAAACTCTTCAACACCTCTTCAGTGTAGTCAGAGTCACATACAGGACTCGACCCACTGCTGGAACATACATTTGGCTTACAGGGAAGATTTGCCGAATTACAAATCTGAGCATCCACCTGAGAGGCTGAATTCTGCCTTTGTTCTTCCTTATGCATAGCCTGAGCACAAGCACAGAAGTCACTCAAGACAATCTCTAATTTTTAGAAATCTTACAGAAATATCACTGTTCTAAGGTCATTGCCCAGAGAGGGACACCATGCAAGTGCTCCTTACTTCAAGTTTCTCTCTTTGCTCAGATTAACCTCAATTACAGTGGCCATACAGATGAGTTGCTACAGCTCCTCCCAAACACATCACCTAAACTCATCAACCTCCTGCTCTCTTACCTGCTGGAGGTTACAGGAGCGTTGCTCCGCCCTTGTTCTCAGGTACAAATCCTACCTGGTGATGAAGGAAGCTATTTTCCTGAACAAGCTTCTTCCTCATCACTTAGGGAAGTATGATGGTCTTCAAACTGAAGTACAAGTCAACCTCTCTGCAAAGAGAAAGGACTGCAATCCACCCTTCCAAATCTGCTGTAGGACAACTTCTAGGCTGTCATCTCTAACTCATCCACTTCAGGGAAGACAATCTCTAGTTTTGAGAAATCCCCTGTAAGCCATAACAACAATTTTATCTGCTTCTTCCCCAGTAGCTACTTAGCACATCCAGTGATCCAGGGCAGAGCAAGGCAGCACTCACATATACTGCCCAAAACCAGACTGAATAAAATAGGTTATGCTCTCTGTGGTGCATTTGGAGGAAGAATCTCTCTCCAAGGGATTTTCCAAATTCAAGTGACAGTCCAAGGAAAAAAAGCAGGATGGGATGACAAACAGTGGCTGCACAGAATCAAAAAGCAAGGTTTTTCTCTGCAGCGTGAAGCTTTCTGACCAGTTTAGAAGCTCTTGACAGTCACAGCAACAAAGATTTCTGTACACTATGAAAACGGGCTCATTATGAGACCTTTCTAAAGGGCCCTCTCATGACCAAAATATCCTGCTGGATGGGCTTCCTTCCTTCACAGTAATTCAAAGCACATGCAGCTGGCTGGAGGTGGACTGAAGCTGCCTTCCCAGGGCAAGACACACACATTTCAGAGCTGAAGCTTAAGTTTAGGCTTCTGTTACATGGCTTAGAGTAATTAACCATGCATCCTCAAGTATCTCTGCTCTTTGCCCTGCATTGCAAATTCAGTTTTACTGTGTACCTTAATTGTTACTGCAGATACCAGCTGCAAGGCAGTACCTGCAAAGATCTTGAAGCCTAAGGAAGGAGCTGTTCCAGAGCTAAGGAGCAGTAGTGTTTTGCTTAATATGCAAGAGATTAAAACCAAAGATTTTGCTGTTCCAGAACAAGCACCCATTTGCCCTTAACCCTTCAAGATAACTAAGTGGTTAGTACTCAAGTCATCTACGCCATTTTAGAAGCTGGTGTCTGAGAGACTGGCACAAAGGTAGAAACTTTCTGTCGAGAATGCTTGAACCAGTTACCGACAAGTTCAAATGAATGTCACAAAGTATCTCAGGAAGGCTGGGCAAGTCTCAGCAAAGCATTACCATCACAATTCCTACCATTAACCATGTTGTAATCTCCTCTGTTAGGGTTACAGAGTGTACTTAAAGCTTTCCCAGGTAACTATTTAGCATTAACAGTCAGTACAGATTGTGCACCTCATGAATCATAAGGAAGGGAACTCCCTCCACAGCTGGAAATGCTGTTAGGTTTGAGCAAACACTTTTCACCAGATATTTACCTGCTTAGTATCAGCCGTGGTTCTTTCTTCAGCTAGCACCTGCTACCCAGGTCTGCAGCTTCCATCTTAACCCAGGGCTCTAGAAACAATTTAAGCAATGTAATATAGTACTGAAGCACTCCTACCTTGAAGGCAGTTAAGCAAGGATAGGATGTTATGGTAGCCTTGTGGAGAAGCTGCTTTTCCCACATATAGGTCTAGCAGAACAATATTTTGTTCATACATGGAAACCTTATATCCCTCCTTCCCTGCAGAAACCAAACCCTGATGAAGTATGAATGAGTACCACCTCTGGGCTTTGAAGAAACTGAGCTATGTATTCAGTAGTGTTTAATACAAACAATTAAACTCAGGAAAGGCTACCACTCATGCCTCAGGAGTGGAGCAATGCAGAAGCAACCCTAAGACATGATCTAAACAATATTTTGGACAAAGCTATCCAAATAAGCAATCCACAAGATCTACTCTGAGTTCTGCTGTTACACACGTACCTGCACCACATTGAACACCCTGTGTTTGTGTCCTGATTATACCTGGAGCTGCCAAACTTGTGCACCACAGCTCATACTTTTGGCAAGGCTATCATGATTCCAGCACTTAATCTAGCAAGCAAAAGAAAATGGGGGGAAATAACAGGAAAACTTTGTGGACAAAGAAGGGGAAGAGGTGCAAGATGCACTTGCTCTTTAGGGGCATAGCAGAAAGACTCAGTCTCATTTCAAGGCTGCCTGTTAAGAGTCAATTGCCTTCTCAGCCTATACTTGGTTTGAATTTCAACTTCTGCAGTCTGCTAAGAGGCAAGATTGATAAGAGGCGTTCCAGTAAATGTGTCTGGGGCAAAGACTTCCAGCCAGGTGGTCTTCCACCACCCTCATCTTTCCCAGGTAGATCCCAATCAGGCAGCAAGTCAGGCTCCTCTCCCCACTCCAAGAGTTTTATATGGCATAAGCCATTTTAAGAGCCATAAAGCTACTTAAGCATCTTAAGCCAATCTAGATTCTATAGCATCAAGTTGATCTTCAAAGTCTTACCAGTTTACAGACAAGTAAAGCCTTTCAGCACCTGATCTGAGGCCTTAAAACTGCATTAAGAGAAAAAGATGCTGTGAAGCAATAGGAGAGAAGCCCAAAGACTAAACAAGCCTGAAATTTGTACATTAGTGCTCCTATTTCCACACCGTGCTCTCACCCCTTCCTTTAACAGTAGATTTGTGCATGACATGAATGGAGCTGCACAGCTACAGCAATTCCTGAACAGTATGAGCAAGGGCTTCTGTAGCCCCATTAGTAATGATGAGCAGAATGTGGCTTAAGAGGTTAAGTATCTGCTGTCTTAGCAGGATACAACTCAACACTATGGTATTAATCTCAGTACTTCAGCCTCCCTCACACGCTTTCTCTGGACAAGCTCTGCCTGATACAACTACATCACTCAGTACAGGTTC
Organism: Brachypodius melanocephalos; assembly: GCA_013398615.1. Taxonomy (NCBI): domain Eukaryota; kingdom Metazoa; phylum Chordata; class Aves; order Passeriformes; family Pycnonotidae; genus Brachypodius; species Brachypodius melanocephalos. The sequence continues at coordinate 28,386,797 of VZSR01001685.1, forward strand.
TTTGTACAGAAATACCTTCTCCAGCATTTTCTGTAGCCTAAGTGCTGCCTTCACTTACTCTTATTAAAACAAACAAAAAACCCAAACAAAAAACCACAACCAACAACCTCTTAGAAGATGTATCTCCCTGCAATACAAACACTTGCAAATGTTACAGGTAGGGATCACAGGGTTGCCAGTATTGCTCTTCTCTTAAACCAAAGTCTCAGCCCACAGTATTTCAGACAGCTGACGCATGTCTTGGCAACGGCAGCAGTTCTCATCTCTCAATCCAATTATAAACTCAGACTAATTTCCTGAGCTCTTGTGAGGGAGTACATCCACACTTCAGCATATTCTGCGACTAGACAAGCTGACACTACAGTAAAACAGTTAACCCATTCATGTCAGACAAAATTATCTGTATTTGCATACATTCTCTACTACTTTATAAGTGTTTCAGCATTTAGAAAACTAGGCAGAAATCCCCGACTTATGACAAAGTTGCGTGTCTCAGTGCTCAAAGCAGTCACATTTGTCAGCTCCAGCAGGACCTACGGAAAAGGTCCAGGCCAAATGACTGAGTAGCACCTCAGAACCAGTGATCAGAGTCTGCATTGACTTTGGAGAAGTCAGATCAAACCCTGCAAGCACAGGAACACTTCCAAGTGAGATTAACAGAGTCAAAACACTGTCTGGTAGATTCTAGAGGAATGTATTTTGTTCTTTCACTTCAGCCACTTATCTCAGTTATGCCATCATTCTCTATAGACTCCAATCCCTCAGGCAAGAGACTAACCCTGTCAAAAATATAAAGAAACAGTACTGAGCTGCAGCTAGATGATAGTTGGAAGATTAGGAAGAAATAACTACAGTGCAGAAATGGAATTGTTTCCAACAGAGTTTCAGCATGTAACCTCTCAATCTAATTAAAAGTTTTACTTGAGTGACTCTGGAGTGACTCCCAGCCTCCCTCAGAAGATAAGTCTGCTTTTCTGCACTCTTAAAGCAAACCTCCCTCCTTCAACACAGCATCCTGGAGCCTCCATTTCTGAAAAGAAGCTCCAGAAAAGTCTACCATCCCCACTCTGTGTTACCAGGTCCCACCATGAAATTGACACTGAAGTTTAAGAACAAAGTAAATTCAACTACACATTAAGCTGCATTTAGATATTGTGATACCTAAAAATAATAATAAAAAAACCACCAAAAACACCCTCTGCAGTCTTAGCAGTACCTTAATAATACCAACAAAATCTTCATTGTTTGTGGTACACAGTAGCTCCCACATGCAATTACCAAGTTCATGCCTGGATCTGGTGTAGCACCAAATTCTATCATGTACTATCAAGGGCAGAAGTACAGAAACAACTAAGCAGCACACAATTTGATGCAAGCGACAAGGGTTTAGGGTAAGTACTTCACAAAATCCATTCTTGAAGATATTCAAAAGCTATCTGGATGTGGTCATCAAGGTGGACATGGATATCAAGGATCTGTAGTCTTTGATAACTTTATCAATGACACAGATAGTGGCATCAACTGCACGTCCACCAAGTTTGTAGATGACACAAAGCTGAGCTGTGTAGGTGACAACTGAAGGACAAGATGCCATCCAGAAGGACCAGAAGAAACTCAAGAAGTGGGCCCATGAGAACCTCATCAAGTTCAACAGGTCCAAGTGCAAGGTGTTGCACCTGAGTCAGGGCAATCCCAGACACAAGCACAGGCTGGGAGAAGTAGTTGAGAGTAGCCCTTCAGAGGAGGACTTGGGTGGATAAAAAGCTGGACATGAGCCACCAGTGTGCACTTACCGCCCAGACAGTCAAACACATCCTGGGCTCTATTGAAAGCAGAGTGACCAGCAGGTCAAAGGAGGTGACTGTCCACCTCTACACTGCCCCTGTGAGACACCACCTAAAGCACTGCATCCAGCTCTGAAGGGCAGCAAAGAAGGGCATTGATTGACCTGCTAGAGCTGATCCAGAGAAGGGTCACAAAGATGATCTCTCTATGAGAGATCCTACAGAGACAGGTTGAGAAAGTTGGGGTTGTTCACCCTGAAGAGGACTCCAGGGAGGCCTCATTGCAGCCTTCCAGTGCATAAAGGGGATTTGTAAAAGAGGAAGAACAACTTTTTACACAGGTATATAGTACAGGACAAGGCAGAACAGTTTCAAACGAAAAGAGGAGAAATTTACATTAGAAATTAGTAAGAAATTCTTTTCTCAGAGGGTGGTGAGGCACTGGAACAGGTTGCCCAGAAGTGGCAGAAGCCCCATTCATGGAACTGTCAAGGAATGGACAGGTTGGATGGGCCCTAAGCAACCTGATCTATTTGGTGGGTGGCATCCCTGCCCATGCCTGGGGGTTGAACTGATGAACTCTAAGGTCCCTTCCAACTCAAACCATTCTGTGATATGGTCCTGGGCAACCAGCTCCAGGTGGCCCTGCCCTGACAGAGGGGTTGAACCTCTAGAGGTCCTTCCCACCTCAACCATCCTGTGATTAATGCAATGGCTGCAATAAGTCACAGGCTGCTCTTCCAGATTCTCCAAGGATCCTCCAGAAACCTCTCTTCTTCAGGAATACAAGGGGTCCTGGCACACTGCCTTAGGGGAGGTCTGTGGCCCACCCCTCATCATGTGAAGTAGATTTACAAATACCTACCTGCTGACAGAATAAAGTTCCATTTTCTCCCACACTTTCTAAATTGAGACATGGATAGAGACTTCATGGGAGACTTTTCACTTCTGCACATCTCCCCAGAGTATAGGAGTATTATGACTGACAAGGGCTGACAAGGAAAGCAAAAGCATTTGCAGCAGTAGACTATATTGGTTTCTGTTACAAGGCTGCAGGACAAAGGTAGCTGACAGATTCTGGGAGGGGAAAAAAGTCTGTATTTTCATAAAAGGGCCAGGCTTACACTTTGCTCACTAAATGAATGAGCAAGCAGCTTTTTGAGCCTGACATGTGACTTGACATGAAAGCAGCTCTCAGCAAATAAAAAAGCCATCTACTTCCCCCTGACACCCCTTCTCCAGGAGGGAAGTGAATGTATGCCTCTGCAGCAGGAAGAGTTCACTCTCATACAGAGAGAAAATGTTGCAGTAGACAAATAAACCACCAGTGTCACTGAGCTAAAGCCACCTTTCAACAGGAGCCTCTCCTCCTTTTACCCTATATGAACTGTACAGAGCCCAAGGAAACTAGGCTCAAATTAAGTCTTTGAATTCCCTTCTCAGATTCCTCAATTTATTTTTCATCCATTCCAGTGCAGTTTCCTTTACTCCTCCAGTAACTCTCCAGTGCATGATCTCAGGTTCCCCTAGCAAAGTTCCTCAGTCTGGAAAAAAAGCTGACACAAAAACTTCCAAACACATGTCATGTTATCTAGAGATGTCAGCTTGCTCTTCAGAAGCACTGGGAGAGTCACTTCTGCACTCAGGACAGAGTAATTTTTAGCAGAACCACACAAATCTCCCCAAAATAGTTAGAGCACAGTAATCTCCATGTGGGCTTCCACAAAGGATGCACACAACACCAAAAGGAGTGACATTTTCTAGAAGCACTGCTAATTTTACCACCACACAATTTACTGGTTGCATGGTTAAGGTGCACTCCTCCTGTAGCTTGGCACCTTATTCAGCTAGTTGTGATAAAGATCAGCTTTTTGCTTAGCAATAATGGTAAACCATCAGGTTTTTTTCCTCTCTCAGGACTTAACTAAGTAAGTTTATGATTTTGACTTGTGCTGTCAAACAAGCATAATTACATAAAACTTAAAGTACAATTTCTCAAAGACAAGCAACTGCAAGTAGCAAGTTGTATAGAAATCCTATTAACATTGACTTATCTGAGAGCATAGAATGAAATACCTGTGAAACTGTAAAACTCTGCCTAGTCAGCAGCAAAGTGCACTAGTGCAATAAATTCACAGACATATATGCCCCAGAAATGTCTCAGGTCATAAGAACCTACTCCCAATCCCCCTTCTTCAATCAGTCAATTCACACCTTTAGACCAGTAATGGGTTTTGCTACAAACCCTTCAGAAAACCAGCCTGTCCATGAGGTACCTCAAAGCTGACATTAGGCACTGAGCCAGTTACAGCTTTTCAAGCAGATAAGCCCATAATGAAGACGAGCTCTTATTATTCATCGACACTTCCCACACTGCAGGGTTTCAGTGCATCCTCCTAAACTTAAAAAAAGTAAGACCTAACAAAGCAGTGCTAATGGCACACCACCAGATTGCTGGTATAAAGGACTTGTGCAGCAGGCCACTATTACTGGGAATCCCTCACTTAGAAACTCAGAGTAAGTTGTGCTGTGTTCCCTGCAGCATCAAACAAGACACATTACCTATTCCTTTATGGTCCAGCACTTTACCAGTCACCCATTCACCTATGTAGTGCTTGAAGTGTCCTGTTCCAGATGAAGTGTGGCTGCTGCTCGCCCATACTGCTAAATTCCACATCCAGCTGGGCAGCACCAATTCCTACAGTGCTTCCAAACTGATTTGGAGCAATAGCTATCACTGCTTAAAGGATCTTGGACACATCCTGCCAGGGCTGCAAATTGGACAAACACAGGATGCGGGCTTGAATACTTCTGCACTGCTCCTAATCTCACTCAAGAGATAAGAGGGAGAATCCTGCAACTGTGCATGCAGCAACCAGCAGCAATTCACTAACAAACCAACTGCACTGATCAGCTTTTTTTTCCTAATACAATGCAGATAATGCATCTACCTTTAGAGTATTATAACCACTGAAGTTGCCATTATATTCATAAGTACTCTGAGATTTTATCCAATTGATATGTCCTTGACTGACTTTTAATGCTGCTTGAGCTGAGTAAATCCTGTTAAGAGACATTTGCCCCTACTCCAAGTCACACTAGGACAGTAAATTAAATGAAACTGTTAGCCTAGAGAGATACTGCTGTCACATAAATCGACAGTCATAAAACACTAATCACTCCAAAAGCTGAAGGTGGCAAAGAAAAGGCTCAACCACAAAAAGATAAAAAGATGATTCCACAAAAAGATAAAAAGCTTTAAAGGACTTCCAGACCCTAGAAGACTTGAGCATATCTGCTTCTATCAGATCAGCCTTTAGACATGAGATGCTACGTTTTGCTGCTGGGTGACATTACAGGCAACCTGTACTTTCTTTTTAACAACCTACGCAGTTTCAGATCATGACAGTACTAATCTCTCAAGATCTCCAAGCAATATTAATACATTTATGCACCATCTTGTTGTGTGCCAGTCCATTCCACACAAAGAGAAGTCTTTCTAAATATCAGCATGCTTAGATGAGCATCCAGGCTCCTCATTTATATTGCACAGTAAAGTAAGTAGAATGACTTTAACCATTCATTTTACTGAAATATATGACAGTGGACAAAACTGGAAAGACCTATCTAACGAACACAAAGTCAGACAGGCTTTTTTCCTTTTCCTTTTTTTTCCTGGTGCAGTTGATGTGATGGAAAGCACAGGGGGAGAAAAGAAGTGCAGGTTTAAAGGATCAAAGTTTGAAGGATATTGAGCTTCATCTCTAAAAGTAGACAGGAAATGAAAGAAAGGAGTGGGAGGGGATGATTGGGTTTTTTTTTTTAGTTTCATGTGGGTTTGGTTGTTTGTGGGTTTTTTATGTTGGGGTTTGTGGTTGGGGTTTTTTTGGTAAAGAAAGCAGGCCTCCCCTGATTTTAGTGAGCAGCTGCTCCAGAACTGCACTGTTCCACAAATTGCCTCCTCCCAGTGTTTGACCTGGAACAAAACATCAGTGCAAACTCCAAGAATAAAGCTTTACACTGCTACGTGAAATCTAAGTCTAGCATCATCCCTACTGATAATCCATCACACAGCCCATTTCACAACTGTAAATGTCAAACAAAAAATACATATATTCATAGCCATTCTAAGTACTGGTCATGCCCTAGTTTAATGGATCCATAAAGTTTTCAAACTTTATGTTTAAGGACTGCTCTAGCTGGTACCCAGGTTATTGTTACATCAGGTTTGGCACACCACATCAGCACAAAAAACCACTCAGAATAACTCAGAGCTCAAACAGCTATGAATAATGCAATTATTCACAATTTTTCATTCTGCTAAAAACTTGACCAGGATACTGAAGAGGCAGAAGTCGAAACACTGCCTTGCATACTGCTAGTCCTCAGCTGTCAATCCACAAGTGTGCCCTTAGCAGGGGGCTGTGACACAGCATTATTACTAAGAAGCCATCACATCCCTCAGAAATGCTGCTGGCACCTCCTTGCATGAAGGAGAAACAAGGCCTCTCCAGTAATATTACCTTGGAACAGGAAGACTAGAGAAGTTATTTTACTTGACACTTGCTCTATCCTTAATTTATCAGTTTCCCTTCTAAAAATATTTAAAGGTCTTCTCAGCTCCTCTTGACAAAACACAGAAGTCTTGCTTTGACTTTTGTATCCCTCTTCTCATATTTTCACATTCTCAAAAGCTGCTTTTGAATAGAAAAACACTCTCTGTTGGGAATGGGAGGGAAGTACATTTCTGGGATTCACCAAGGTGAAGTTTGGTCTTGAATTGTAAATAAGAAACAGAAGCACACTAAAGACTTCATTTATCAGTGTGCTAAAACAGAATTAAAGAAGTCTGTACATTCGCTCCACTAAAGCTCTCTCTTTTGCCATTTATCCCAAAAACACTTCCTCACCACAGAGGAAATACTCAGCACATCACTCTGCTGATTCCATTGACACTCAAGTTGTTTTCCTTCTTATACAATCTCAAAAAATCTGTCATGCCAAAAAACCTGCACAGCGACAGGCACAGAAGCCAATCAAAACCACTCAGCTTCAAAGCATCAACTCCAACTGGTTTCACTTGCTGCTGTTCATAAATCTGCAGAAACTAATTTTCCCTGCTCATCACTGCTCATGAACCATAAGTACACATGTTCGTCTGCAATTCACACACAAAGGCAGCAAAGCAGGATGTCCCAAATACCCTTTAAGGGTGGTGTAAGTTGCCCAGTTAAAGATTTGGTCAGTATCTGTGTTTTACCATAGAATGGTTTGGGTTGGGAGGGTGTGCCAGTTCCCCTGCTAGAGACATCTTAAACTAGATCAGGTTGCTCAGAGCCCCATTCAGTGTTTCCATTGGACCTTCCAAATGTCCAGTGGACCACCAAAAACCTCCAGAGTTTTGAGGAATCAAACATCCACCACATCTCTGGGCAACCTGCTCCAGTGTTTTGCCACAAAAATTTCTCTATATCTAATCTGAAGTTACCCTCCTTCAGCTTAAAACCATTACCCCTTGTCCTACCACAACAGGCACTGCTAAAGAATCACCTCTCTCTTACAAGCCCCCTTTAACTACTGAAAGGCTGCAATAAGATTTCCCTGGAGCCACCTTTTCTCCAGGCTGAACAAGCTCATCTCTCTCAGCCTTTCCTCATACAACAGGTATTCCACCCCTCCACTGATTTTTGTGGCCCTCCTTTGAACCTGCTTCAACAGGTCCAAGTTCTCCCTGTTCTAGGGACCACAGAACTGGACACAATCCTCCAGGTGGGATCCCATGGGATCCAAGAAGGGCAGAATCGTCTCCCTTGACCCGCTGGCCACTGCTGCTTTTGATGAGGCCCAGGATATGTTATGGCTTTCTCAGCTGCAAGTGCACACTGTTGACTCATGTCCAGCTTTTCATACACCAGCACCAGCCTAAGTGCCTCTCTGCAGGGCTGCTCTCAATCCCTTCATTCCCTAGCCTGTACTGATAGTGCAGGTTGCCTTAACACAGAATAATTTACGGGAACAAAAAACACTTACTTAAGAGTGTGAACTTGCAGGTCACAAGTTGGTGTTTTAAGCAATGCACCCAGAGGGGTGCATTAGGCAGAAGGCTCACCTACCATTGCAGCTGTGCTCTGAGAGCACCAACCACCTTCCCTGCAGGATTGCTGGACTGTTGAAATCAATTCCTCAAAACCACATTTGAACCTGAAGGATCCCCATACATACACCAGCATGAAACTCCTGCTTCTTTACAGAAGTGCTCTGTATTATCCAACCAACCCAATCAGTGGGCAGTTAATGCAGCCCAGCACACAGTGGCCACGTCCTGTAATACATGCAGCACCTCTGGCACTTGTTATGTGCTTGGTGAGCTGCTGGCTTTTTCTTCCTTTGATATTAAACATAATTAAAGAAGTTTATATTGAATGTCAGCTCTGGTTGCTGGAAATGGGTAATCAAGAATGCATTTGCAGTAGACTGATTTCTTTGGAAAAAGTCAGCTGTTGGAGACACCGAAGTCCAAAATCAAATTCTTCCCCCTACAATAAGCAGAGATTCTTCCAGAAAATCAAAAACAACTAAGTTGACTGAGTATTTAAAGATTAACCTGAAGGGCAGGAAAGCAAGATTTGTTTGCATCTAAAAATCAAGACTATATTCAAAAAGAGACAATCAGCCACTGCATTTTACTTTTCCAAAGCAGCATACTACTACCTGATTAGCAATAGTACTGCTAACTAGTTCTGCTACATCAAGTTTTAATGAGATCAATATACAAAGTTCAAGCAGCAGTTCACTAAGTACAGACAAATATCTCTGTTGTACCTCAGCATTCACTGCAAGTGCACTAAGAAATTCAAATGTATTTTAGGGAAGGCTAGTACTTAAGACTGATTGCTATAAACAGTTATTTAAATGGTAGCAGTGACTGTTTATTCCCTCATCAGAGTTTTCAGGCAAGGAGGTTTAGAGTGGTATCTGAAACACATCTTTACTGCAGTTAAGGATTGCTTTATTGGAGAAAATAACAGTAATATTTCAGAGTCTTCCCGTCCTTCCAAATCACTGCACCTAAATCATATGACAGTAGCAGCCAACTAGAAGTGCAGTAGAGTTTTTGGCAGTTAAACTACATAAACAACTTCCACAACACACAGGATCCCCCCAACACGTCCTAATCTGGGTTCGGGATGCGTCCCCCAGCCTAAGCTTGGGGCTGAGGTCCCCACATACCCTGGACCAGGAGCTGGTGGAAAAAGATAGTGTGCAGGGATCAAAGCATGGCCTGACCCTAGAAGAAGTAGGGAGCCAGACCCACAATGTGCTCAGTCTGGCTCAACAAGATCAGAGACGAACGTCTGCTTGGCAAACAGCAGCACAACACCAGTTTGCCACTTCAAACAACAGCAAGCTGGGGTTGTGACCTTCTTCAGATGTCCAGACAATTCTCTTTGGGGTCCTTTGCAGGAACATCTGCTCCCTGTTCCTTCAAGTGTCTCCAGTGGTGGAGACAGACCACATGGCAACGCTCTGGACACAGCAGGTGGACCCATCCCTTTCTTGAGGGCCCATACATGACATACTTGGGAAACCAGAGCTGCATGGCACCTCCAGCGTCTGCCCAGGCAAGAGAAAAAAAGGCTTGGCACAGCTCAGAGCACAAGAAGGTAAAACATACCTGCCATGCAGGCACCAGAGCAGTTTAAAGAGAAAGACAAGAAGTCATTTCAGGTGTTTCCTTTTAATCAAGAACAAATTCCCTGTTAAAAAAAAAATTAAACCTGTTTTGCACAACACTTGCAAGTAGCTTGCTGAGGAGATGAAACAGAGCATGAATTGTGCTTTTAAGAGCTCATAGCTCCAAGCAAAGGACACTGCAGTAAAGCAGCCTGTTTTCCTTCTGCCAAGCCGGTGAAGGAAACAGGAAAGTCAATATTTAAACCAGGCTCCATTCCCACCCCATGCCTGGGCTGGTACTACTTCTGATGCTCCTCATCCCTGAATGCACATCAGCTGCTCAGGAAAGCCTCTTCAGGGACTGCCTGGCGCAGGTTTTTTTGGTGCTATGGAAACAGCCTGCACAGAGGCGTGTGATCAGCTCATGCACACCGAGGCCTGTGTGTGTGCAGGCACAGAACTAACTTCTGCCAGCAGCAATCAAAGCACTCTGAGCCGTCAGCAGAGTTAAAACAGTGATTGATCTGGGGGCTTTCTGCTCTGCCTTCAGCCTGCTTCTCAAGACTCCTCAGATGTATGCAAAACACTTTTGAGATGTGCTGAAGGGATTTCTCTTCTGCATAACAATACAGACACTAGAAAGGTGCACTCTAGCCAGTGGGAGCTGTGCTCACTTCATAACCCCGACCCTTCTTTTGAGTAGGAAGCACTGGTTCCTACTTAAAAGACAGGTTCTTTAAAGATACTTATAGACCAGTCCTTGAACAGCTCCATTCCTGGGAGCCTGTGCGAGGAAAAGCAAGGGATGCATCAAGATACTGATGTACTCCTGCAGGGACTACAGATATCAGAAGATGCGAGTTCAGTGAAATCGCTTCTTCAAAGGCAGCCCATCCTGGTAGCAGCTGCAAATGTCCACTACTACAAGTTATTCCCAGGGACTAGATTGCTGTAGAACACTGCTATGAACATCAGACAGAGATGACTTGAGTAGGAGCATAAGGGGAGATTCAAATTAATCAATGACATCTAATGTCATGATGTGATATACATTTAGGCAGAGAACAAAGAGAGATGAGTAGGATCACTTCTTGCTCATCTTGGAACCCCTGCTAGTAGTTTAATTAAAATACTTTAGGCAAAATAAACAATGCAAAACAGACACAAGAAACATCCCCAATGCTCACAACAAACACACAGCTTTGCCAGGCTAAAGAGCAGCCAGAAAATATTACATTACAAAACTTTGTTTCCACCCTTTTTGAGGTTTTTCTCATGAACCAACACCACTGCCACACATGGGCTCCACTCCTAGCAAAGCACAGGAGGAGCACCTGTCTGAAAACACCCACTCCAGCCCAGGTTGCCTCCCTTGGCACATCTTTTCATCTCTATGTGGGGGTTAAGGGGTTCTGATGAAGCACCACTTCCCTCTAGCTGCTAGACAAGGGAAAGCAAAACAGGAAAAATATCTGCTCTTTTGCTTCTGCTTGCCTAACCCACGACCCCCAGCAAGCTGCAGGTGTTCCCCAGCCTCTTCCTTATTCCACAGTACCACACTGCCATTGCTAGTGACAGGACATAAGCTTTGAGCCAAGCTTGCAAGGCCCTAGGACTAAAAACTTGTCAGGCTTGCTCTGTCTCTACCCTTCTTAATTTGCCTGCAGCTTTGTTTTACTTGGTGTGTCTCAGAGTAGAGACAGATTCTGACAATACAGGCATGGTACAAGTAAGAGAGCACAGGGCTGGCAGTGGAGACCCCATGGCTGTAAGAAAGTCATCAGTCACCAGTGGAGATATGCACCTGGACAAACTATTTTAGACATAACAGACAGCAAAGGAATAATACCTAGCATATACAAAAGGCACTTTATATAATAGATTTGGATGAAACACAGAGCTTGCAAAGCCATGAAAGAAATAGCAGATGTGTAAAAAGCAAACATAACATAAGGATTCCAGTGGATTCTACAATGAGGAAGAAACCACCACCATCCTATTCCTCCCAGAAAACGAGTCACAGTATGACAACTTGCTCTAATACCCCTGCCACCACCAAAATTATTCTACCAGCTTCAGAAGCCAGGGGAAGAATAAGTAAACCACCGAGAAAAAGGTGCAGAAACTAAGTTTGTATGTTAGCTTTATTATTACTAAGACTTCATCTGCATAATAGTCTTTTTCTAAGCGAATTCTTGAATTAGATTGTTAAAATTTCAGTTACTAACAATAAATAAGTTTTCTTTCCATGTACATACACGAAGTGTGCTTCCTCTTTATCTGTGAAGTTTTTAAGCACAGCACACATTTGTTGTTCCACTGGGAGAGGGGCAGTTCAGTAGCCTGTCACTCCAAACCACATGTGTCACAGCACATTCCTATAGACCTCAGTTCTGCAGAAAAACGAGCATTCCAGGCTTGGCCAAGGCAGCATTTGCTGGGCCACTCCACTGTCAATCAGCATCCAAGGACACTTTCTGCTCTGCTCTCACATTCTAAAATAGAGAAGTCAGCTTGCAAAACAGGAAAGCTGCCTCTTTCAATGACAGCATTCACACCACAGCAGTAGTGCTGGTTTCTCTCTAGATAGCATCAATTCACCCCTTTCTGCTCAGGAGCAAGGAACAGCACAATGAGCATTCTTCCACACACCAGCACTAGCTTGCAGCCAGTGCTGTGCTCCTACCCCATCCAGGGACAAGTGGCCGCAGACTTCTGCAGCTGATTGTCATCACTTCTACTTGCACTAGCAGAAAACCCATACAGCCATCTACACCTCTGCAGAAATAAGTGTTTTCATAGCAGGGCAAGGATACTCCAGAGCAGTTAGCCCAACTCATAGTATCATCCTGCCAAATGGCCAAAGGCAACACACAGCTATGCATTCTTTCACTTCTGCACCCTGAACCAGAGGCAGAGGAAAAGGAGGAAGACAAGTAAGAGGAAATGGCTGGAGTGACACTGAACCTTCAGCAGAGATCCAGATTAGAAAGTTCTGGGTAGTTGGTCTGTTACTGCAGCCCTTTTCAAAAGAGAAGGCTTGCAGTAGAAAGCCTGTTCTTCAGTACAAGGTTTTTGAGTTAAGGTTCCCAATCACTCTGGCTAACAAACACAAATATGAGCAATTTTGAAGACACTCTCCACCTTTAAGAGGAGAGAAAGCTGTCCCTCTGGAGACTTAAATTGAAGCTGACACAGAGTGACAGTGTTGGCTAAATAAGGGCGTTTCAATTTAGTGCTTAATCTCACTTAATGCTTGCTTTCCCTTTCAGTCACCCTTTGTTTGACATTTTTCTGCTTACTCACTGCAGGATATTGAAAGAACAAGGGTAAACACCTCCCTTCCTCCATATAGCAAATCTCAAATCAGAAGTGCCTATATTACAAAGACGCCAGTGGAGACAACAGTGGGGTCATCATTCGCCTACCTGGAGACAAGAATCTCGTAAAAGCACAAAAACCCCACACCCACCAGGTGTCTGCTGCACAGGGCTCAGCAAACGACACTGTTGCGCTCTCCCATTAAATTAAGAAGGAGGAGTTTGGGCTATTTTCTTTTGAAAATTGGTCAAGAAACATTGGCTTTCAAGAACATTCCCTGCACTGTATCTGCTGCCATGGAAACACCACTTTTTGAAGAGGTATAGCACATACCCTCCCTTACCTGCAGCAATGTCCAGCACCCACAGGAATCAGCAATCCACAAACAGCTCCCTGATTAAACATGGCAAATCTAGTCCCTTGTTTTCCTGCAAGACTTCTCTGTACTGGCTGAGGGAGTTCCTGCCAATAAAAACTGCCAGGACATCTTCCTGTTAAATGAGCAAACAGTTGTGAAGAAAGAGGACAAAGCCTTCCCAGCTTTTACAACACTCAGGTCAGCCAAAGCAGATCTTGGGATGTCCTTACCCAGCAGGGTCAGTGCATGGCAGAAAGCATCAGAAGCCCCAACACCCACTTCCTTTATCACTCAGCTCCCCCTGGGACTATACTGACATCTGGCTCACAAAGCAGAAGTTGTTAGTCAAAGGCTGCTGTATTCAGCAGCTGTAGAAGACAAGGAGGAAAAATGTACATACGAGATAGACAGGAGCATGAATAGCGATATGAATGACATAAAAATGAATAGAGACAACATTCCCAAGCCAGAGTAGGGCAGTATGTGGTTACTGACAGCCCCTGCAGATGGAAGAGGCTGTGCTCTGCAGCCTCTAGGCACAGTTCATAGCAGTTCAAGAGCACTCATGCCCAGGCCAGGAGAGGTGTTAACATATGGCCTCAACTTTCAGCCATGAAAACCAGCTGTTCCCACTTTACCCACAAAGCATCCAGATCAAGCAGAGCAAGGCACTCGTTCAGCCTCCACCAGCATATTCCTAAAGCAAAGCCAAGTTGCAGTGCTTTATTTTAGGCCAGAAATGTCAGCCTGAGCCTCCCAGACCTCCCATTGCTTTGGTGGGCATTTGCAGTGGGAAAAAGGGGGAACCCGTGGGCTGCTTCAAAGTGCGGGAAACTGGAACAAAAAAGGAATTGCATCAGTTTCATGTCAGATTTTAAAACCCCCAAGCCATTACAGCTTGGCCTCATTGAAGGATCAAAGAACACAGATCCTTAGCTAAGCTTTCTCTGCACCAAAAGGTCTGAGAGTAGCTCTTACTCTGCCTGAGTGAAGGACTGTGTTGTCTGCTTGTGACAGCGGTTGTTGTAGGAGACAGGGATCCATACATACCACAAGCAACAGATTCTTTCCCCAGTTGGAGCACTGGGCTGGCCCCCTTCTCCATACCCTATTGAAGTGGGTGTGGGCATGAATGAAGAGTTCAAGTTACCCTTCAATGCTCAAGCATTGCAGAAGACAACAGCTGACACTGCTCCAGCCTCCGGCTGCTCACCCGCAGTTGTGCATCAGCTGCTCCAGCGTCCCTCCAACACAGCACGCTGATCCCCCACATTTCCGTACCTCATTTATGCACTGGTTGAGAGAGGAGGACAGCAATAACTATGTAATGCTGCCCACACCAAGCCAGGACCCTCAGCTGAGTCAGAACAAGATTTCCCCCACCAATACAGTCTTTCATGCAAAAGAAGTGAAAGCTGCTGTTCAAGGGACCTACTCACGTAAGCCTTCTGATATTTCTGTAATCTTCAAGTCACTGTTACAGACAGATCAGTGAAATTATTCTTCTTCTGCAGTTCCCACAACAGCTGTCCACTTGCATTTACTTACAAGTGTTTGATTTCACAATTGCACATGAATTGAAAAAAAAAATCATACCTACAGAACTGCAAGTACCTAGTGATAAGAAACAAATAAAGCAGCAGGAAAAGGTGCAGCTTTGTCCAGTGGGGGAAATTTTGTCCTACTGCCAGCAACAAGTTCTTTCTGCACAAAAAAGAATATTAAAGTCCATTCTGCCAGCCCCAAAAGTGGAAGTCAAGGCTCCAGGAAAAGAAAGGCTTACATAGTCTCTCAAGAAATCACATGCAGTGTTTTGGGACTCTTAAAGCACCACAAAAGCCTGAAGATTTTGAAAGACACCAGGTTACATAAGGGAAGTGCTGCTGAAGCATAAGAGGAACCCCTGAACACAACACTGGAGATGGATCATTACCAGATAACTGTGCTGTGGTGCATGTGTTTGTCAGACTTCTCAGTGGCAGAATCTCCTCATTCAGAACACTGCTTCCACTGTAGGGGCAGCTTCATCCTTATTTTTCCACTGGTAAACTCTACCAGCCCTAACAGTAACAGTGGCAAGTCAGAGAGAGACTCTTTTTGCAAGAAAAATCAGGTGTGGTTGTGGTTTGGTTGTTTTTTGGGGTTTTTTTTGGTGGGGGGAGTAGGAAGGAAGAGGGGACAGCAGCACCTTTGTGAAAGCACAACTGCAGTTATTAATCTATTCGGGAACTAAGTCCATACAGTGAATCAGATTTTTGTTCATGACAAGTTAAAGCAAAGCAACAGAAGAAGGGACTCCTCATCTCAGGATAATGTTATATCCTTTTGGCTTGAGCTGACACTACTGCTTTTGTGCCTGTAATCACAGAGCAAGCTGGAGCCACATTTGCAGAGCTCTTGGGGTGCACCAAGAATCACATGGAGCTATCCAGCCAATCCAAACATCCCTTCGCTGAACACAAAGACATTTCAAGTGAAAAGTTCCTCAGTGATTCTGATGCTGTTGGTGGTAGGTAGGAACAACTTTTCAAGGGCTGCTACCAAACCTGACTGCTCAAGAGAGAGGAGATACTCAAGCACGTTCTATACCTAGCCTTGTCTAGTTTGGCTGCAGTCTTAACCATAACCTAGATTTTCCTCCTGCCTCCTAACTACTGCTATCTGAGACAGCTGTCACCACAACAACAAAATGTGCAACCTCTGACTTGCAATTTTAAACAAATTAATTTCTGGTTGGAAGAGGCAATCCAGAATGTTTAAGCTGGCCCCAGAGACACGGCCTGGCAGCCTGGACTTTAACCACATACGCTGGCTTTAGTGAGTAATAATATTGTATCATCAAGCAGTTTCCAATGCAAGCACTCCAGTCTGCCAAGAAAGGTGGTCTTTGAAGTCTAACTGGCAAAGTATTAGAAGCCTTTAACTAACTGGCACAACTGTGTTGACTATTCTAGATTTTCCTACTGTACCTGCAGATCTCCACCTTACCATGAAAAGAAAACAAATTACTCCAAAAAAGAAGGCAGAGGAAGAAGGTGTTACACCATGTTTGCTCTGTAACAGTCCCTTACATCACACTAGGTACACTACTTTGATAAACATCCTGAAGTGCAATACCCTCTTTGTACGAAGCAACTTATACCAGAAATTAGTACATTAGCAAAACAAGCCTCTACTAAGTGTCAGGACTGCCACTAAAGTTTTTCAAAAGATCATGTTATCTTACTCTCCTTTCCCATCAGAAGTTGTTCAATACCCTGCAGTTGCAATAAAGACCTTTGCCTTATTTATAGAAGAGCCTCAAGAACTTTGGACAAATACTGAAATCAGTTTTAATCCTCCTGCAGATGGAATTAAAATTCTGAACAAACTGACAGTTGTGCTATTTTCTGGCATAATTCTGTTTGATCATACCCAAGAATAGGGTTTGGGGGTTGTTTTCTTTCCTTTTTTTTTCTTGGCGGGAGGGGTGTTTTGTTTTTAATTTATACTTGTATTGAAGATAGACACAGGACCTCAAAATGGTTGAAGGAACTTTCCTGAGGCGATTCAGCCCCTCACCAGATTACCTTCTGGCCAGACAGAGATAGCCTGACCTTTTCTGTAAGTGCAGAGAAACTCAGAAGGCATTGTTGATTGTACAAGTGTACTACACAATCCTCGAAACACTTAACTGGGAGCAAATCTAGGCTGGCGCCTGGACCAGCACCCTGGCAGAGCCCAGAGCTTGACTGTGGCACAGTAAGGGGTACATTCCCAGCAGTTCGTGCACCTTCACCATCCCAGCTGCCACAGGTGCACTCTTCCTGCCATCCCGAGCATGCCAAGCAGGAAAACCCTGCGTGAAATCAGCCCAAGGGCACAGACCCTGAGCTGGGCCAAGCAGCCCTGCCAGCTTCCTGCAGGTAACTTGGTGACCCCAGCCTGCCCTACCTCGCCTAGAGGAAAGCAGCTGGCATGCAGCTCCGCACCACACCATATAAAAGGCTCCTACTGATTCATGAATGGGTGGAATAAATGCAATACACCTCTGTGGGATAAGCCTATAGAGTAAGAGAACGTGCTTTGCCTGAATTCAGGTCAGTTTCAATCAGAGCACCAACTGCTCTCTTGGGCAAGCAGTCCCAAAGTTTTTGCGTTCCAATAAACCATGAAGTTTTAGGAAGAGTGTTGCAGCCACGGCAGCCAGGACAGCGGTGTTCCCAGGCAAAATGCACGCCAGTGAAGCACCACGGAGCCACAGAGGCGCCAGCCTTGCTACTGCTCAGGGGCCGAGGGGCAGCTGCCCAAACGGAGCTGCCAGCTGTGGAGCAACCGCGGGCTGGAGAGTATTAAAAGGGAACAAACCCTGAGAACAGCGCCGGTCAATCAAAAGTTACACACTCCTAAAACGGCAGAGCTTTACTTTTACTGCAGGGTGAAAGTATAAAGTTTATCCTGCCCGAAGCGCCGCGGGAAGGCCGGGATGCGCTGCCCGTGCATCCGCGGCTGGGGGGGGCCGGCAGCCGCCCCGAGCTCCGCCGCCCGGCCCCGGTTCCGCATTTCCCGAGCCGACGGCCGGCGCAGCCTTGCCCAGGCCGCGGGCAGCCCCTTCCGCACCGCCCCGGGCCACAGCGCTGCCCGGCCCGGCAGGGCTGGGCAGGGCAGGTCCTGGCCGAGCAGCGAAGGGCTGCGAGAGCCACCGCCGCCCCCGCCGCGCCAGCGCCGCCAGCCGCCCGGGGCGCAGCGGCAGAGCCCACCCCCGCCCTACCTTGGTCCCTCGGGGGCTCCATGGCGGCCCCGCGCCCGGCCCGGTGCCCGTCGCGGCTGCCCCGGCTCGGCTCGACTCGGCTCGGCACGACGCCCGCCCCCGCCGGCGCCTGGGTGGCAGCGGAGGCACCGCCCGTGCCCGCGGGGCGGGGCTGCCGCCCGTCACTCAGCGGCGCGTCCCGCCCAGGTGAGCCAGCACCGCCCGCCCCGCACAGGTGAGCGCGGCACGGCCCGCAGAGGTGAGTCGCCTCCGAGCCTGCCCCTCTGTCAGACCCTCACCGGCTCTGCAGCGCTGCTGCATCTCGGCTGCTCCTCGGTTTGTGCTGGCTGACACCGCGTGGCACCGGCTCGGTGTGGAGAGGCACAACCGACCTGCTGCCCGCAGCTGGTGCGACGGGCAGGAGGAAGCTACCACCGAAGAGATCCAGTTCACAGAATCATTAGGTTGGATAAGATCGCTGAGGTCATCGAGTCCAACCTATGACCAAACACCAGCTTGTCAACCAGACCATAGCACTAAGTGCCAAATCCAATTTTTACTTAAACATCTTCAGGGACGGTGACTCCACCACCTCCCTGGGCAGCCCATTCCCATGTCTAATCCCCCTTTCAGTGAAAACGTTCTTCCTAATGTCCAACCTAAACCACACCGAGCACAGTTTAAGACTGTGTCCCCTTGTCCTGTTGCTGATTGCCTGCGACAAGAGGCAGATTTCCACCTGGCTACAACCTCCTTTCAGGTAGTTGTAGGGAGTGATCAGATCACCCCTGAGCCTCCCTTTCTCCAGGCTGAACAACTGCAGCTTCCCCAGCCATTTCTCACAAGGCTTGGGCTCTAGACCCTTCAGCAGCTTTGTCCTTCTCTGGAGACACCCCAGCACCTTTGTGCAGCTTCTTTCTGTTTGTATATCAAAATATACCCACCCACACAAATTGTGCTGCTTTACGGAAGTTAAACTGTGATTTTATCCTCATTTTAGAGATTGCCCTGCAAAACTCACTAGCATTTACACCAAGAAAGCTGGTGGTCATGGCTGCCTTAAAGAGACTTCAGCATTTGTAGAGAAAACAACTGTTCTAGCTGCAATCCTAGCTGCAATCACAGCTCTTTCTATTAAAATATCATTAGGTGCAGAGAAGTTTTCATTATGCACTTTCACTGGTGGGCTGCCTTACCAAGAATATTAAGCTACCAAATAGATCTTTGCTTCACCCTTTTCAAATCCCTGGCCTTGACATGTATGGATTTGATTGTTCTAAAAGATCAATGTTTGTGCAGAATGAGCGGCAAGGCCTCCATGGCAGGGCTGTGTGAATAGCCAAATTGTCCCCAGCGTTCAGCGTGCACGGTCACATGTTAAAGCAGAGCACAATAGAGAGTCATGAGGTGCCAACTCAGAATGTCCTTGCTTCGGATAACAAACAGTGGCAGGAAATCCAGGTAGTTTTCAATCCACAAGGCAGCTGAGGAATGTGAGCTTTTGCTGGGGAAAAAGAAAGCATGTTTATATTCTAGGATACGCACAGTTGCAGCAGGAGGTTGTTAGAATGGTGCCATGAAAATAGAAAGTCAATCAGAATATACCCTGCATGTTTATCTTTTTTCCAAAATATATGACTCTCAACGCAAACTCATCCCACATATCTCAGATACGTTTTATGACTGTTTCAAAAAAGAAATTCAAATAGATAATTGAGAGCATACATCTACTTCTATTTAAAAAAAAAAAAAAATTCCCCCACAGTACTCCACTTGAAGTCCCAAGCTTTCCCACTAACCAGCTGATATGTGATACATTATTTGTAATCACCGTGGATGAATACCAGTAGCAATAAAATTTGCCATCCTTTGCAGGTACTTTTCACTACCAGCAGCCCTGGCAGCTCTGAAATTCCTGTCAAGAACCAACTTGCAGAGCAATGAAGCTGTCAGCATCTCACTGCCTCTTGTAGGGGAAGAGATATTTCACTAGCACATCCAAAAAAAGCAAGAGTTAGGCATCAGGGAAGGACCGCTACCTGGAGAGCTGATTCAGTACCCTCTGCTAGTGACACTCCCACCAGCCACCTGCGTCAGAGCAGAGCAGAGCACTTCTGATTCACTCACCACCCACCCAGCTGAGGAATGCCCTGTTCAATGCAGGTGCAGCCTGAATGCACAGTCGTGTTCCCAGTTTGCCGAACTCGGTGTCTAAGCTTAGAAATATCCCCTTGCCAGTCCTGCTGGATACTCTGCTGTTCAATTTCCCTAGCAGCTGTGGCCCTCTCAAAAGAGCAATGGAGCTACATGTGATACCAGATCCCAAGCAGATCTCCAGCTGTCCTGCCCAGAAAAGTTTTAGATGCAGGAGAGACAGTCAAAACCCTCCATCTCCAAATACAATGATGTATTGCCTTTTTACGCATTGCCCTGACTAGCAAGGAGATGGAATTGTTGTAATGAACACCTGTTACTCAAACTGAAGCCCATTAAAATTGTATGAATGTTGCCTACAGGCTCCAATTATGATCACAGAACATAAACACATGAACTGAGAAGAAAAGACTGGATCTGTCCTGAAGGTCCCATTGTGTCTATGGAAAAGGGCAGAAGTGTAGAACAATGGGACTAGGAGCACTGAGTACTGAGCTCAGTGCCTGTGACTTCTTGTTTCCTCCAATCAGCTATTAAAATAAGAACAAACACATACATGTATAGCAACCTGGTCTAGTGGAAGGTGTCCTTGTCCACTTTAGTGGGGTTGGAGCTAGGTGATCTTTAATGTCTCTTCCAACCCAAGCCATTCTATGATTCTAGGGAAGGCAAGCCTACTAGAACTTTGAATCACCTAAATACAGGACTCCAAAATGCTTTGTCCTGAGTGGCACTGGGCCTGTCCTGTGCAAGGCATGTTTATTGCCAGGGAATATGGCTAGAGTAGCAAACACAGAAACATCTGATCTTACGGCTGCATGTCACATTTGATTTCCTGCTCGTGACCCTGGAGCCTTCCCAGTGCTCTGCCATACTGATAGGCTGATCTCCCACTGTGGAGTCAGAGCTCAGTTTTAAAATACATTCCCTCTGGATCAGCTGTTTATTGAAAACAACTGGCAAGACAGTCAGAAGCAGATAAAGACCAAGGTGTCAAAGTATTAATACTGCTGAAGTCAATGTATATTGAAGAATATACATTTAAGAGTCATTTATTTACATTTTATTTCAAAATTCAGCAAAGAGCACCATTGGCTTGGCTTCTTTCAAAGCCTAGAATGATTTCATTAAGCTAAACCTCCATCCAACTACCTCTTCTAGACAGAGAATTAAGCCCTTAGCTCCCATGAACCTGTCCCAGGCTCAGGGGGAAGCATTCTGCCATAGCTTAGGATCTTGTTCAGAACCTTCAATGGAAATGGTTGCAGTGCATATGAAAAAATGTTCACAGGATCAAAAGGGTGTGAAATCCAGTTTTAGTGAGAGAAGAGCCATGTTGCTCAGCTGTGTTCTTCTAAGGACATTTATAAATATTCATTGTGATGTAGCTGAGCACACCATTCTCTGGCTCACCTTGTAGTCCCTTCCTCATAACTCTCTTACAAAGCAAAAAAAAAGCAAAAAGCAAAACCCCTTTAGGGAGACAACACATATACATTCTGAACCACCAGTATAACAGATAAATAAAAACTGTAATGAGCCTATATTTGCCATATGCCAGGTGAATATCACTGGGATATTAGTGGAAGGACAACAGACAAGCAAGCACACTCCCTCCCTCTATGTTAGTGCCTGATGCACCAAGCATAGCCCTCAAAGCACTTAATTGGATCAAAGTCCTGGCAGCCAAAGAGGAACATACACTGGATCAAAAATGCTATGCAATACATCCCTCCTTAGGAAGCATTTAAAGTCCTTAAAATCATATCTGCCTATGCCAAAATAGTTGTACAATCAAGAAGAGATACTGAACGTGTAACACCCTTTTTAGGCAGGTATCATCTGACTCACAAGTCAAAGAGTTTATAGTTTTGATTGATGTATTTCTTGCTAAAACTCTTTTGTGGAAAATAAATTCTTCACACTTCCTAGTGTTTACAGATCAAGATCATACCATGGTACTAACTGGGATAGATAAGCAGATGCCCAGTGGGATTCTAAAGTCCTGTAGGCTCCTGCCTCACCACAAGCAAAGTGCAGCATGTTGCTAAAAATATCTGTGGGTACCTTTCCACCTCTTTAAGTGCGTGAGCGTCCCCAAACTCAAGGCCACTTTTAAAACCAATCCTGAGTTGGTTAAATGCTGAACACCCTGCAGTTCTAAGCATTTGAGTGAGAACATATAAAGGCCAGGGCTGTTGGAGATGCCTCCAAAAGAACTTGGAGGTCTTCAGCTGAGTAGACCATCATAGAGAAGCCTCCACAAGCATTGCACAGTGATCAGCTAGGTGTGTTATTTGTCCTGGGTCAAATCCCAAAATCCTCACAGGAACTAAACCTTCCATCAAAGGACCAAGCTTCAGCTGCCTACATGAGCCTGTTTGCTGTAACTAATCTGACTGTGTGCATGCAAAAGACTCTTAGCTGGGAGTTTGCACCCCCCACGTATAGCAGCTTTTGGGACCCACTGTGTACAGGTGCTAGCAAATGGGGGGTAAAAGGACTTGGGGTGGGAAGTGAATTCTTTAAATAAATAATTCAAATACCATGTTAAATCTGCTACAGAGGCACTAGAGGGAGGGCTAGAGCACGACACGAGTTTGGAATTTGCGTGCCTCTTGGTTATTTCATTATTTCCCAAAGAAGAAGGAGTACATGCTTATTTTAATTAAGTCCTCAAATCTCCTAACGCATCTTATTTTGCATGAGATACATACAAGAATTGAGCATAGATGTGCACACAGATGCACAAATGCTGTAAATGTATGTTTAGGAATACCTCATATTTCTCTTTCCCCCCTCTCCTCACCCCTGCTACTTTCACATGTGAGCAGAAGAAACGTTTCTGACTTCTCATTACCTATTTATCTTGTACCACAACTGTCTTTGATAGCATTTGCTCAATTATAGCTTCAGGAATGATGTGATAAATTGTTCTCAAGCCTTCTAGCTGTTTCCAGTTATGACACAAATTTATTGATTGGAGAGCACGGTCTTTTCTTTTTACCATGCGTCATCATCTACAGCAAGCTTTAATGCTTTAGTAAATATACTGTAGATAAAGCCTTAGCTAAACTAAATCCATGTCAATTAACTGCTGCTAATTAGTTAGTCACAATTATTCCGTTTCAGAAAATAGATGGAATGCAACATTTTCACATTCTAAAATTGATAGTGGGAATAAAATGAGGTCATGTCTTCAGTAACTGATTACTAAATTATTTTTAAGGCTGCTGTGCTGTACAGTTACTACATGGCAATTAAGAACCAGAGGATCGAGGTTTAAATCGTAGTTAACTTTCAATATGTTCTTGTGAGATGACTATGTACTACCAGGTCCACTTTATTACTGGTAAACCAAAACACAAGTATTATTTATTATTTTTTAGAAGCAGCCAAAAAAAAAAAAAAAGAAAAAAGAAAGAAAGAAAAGCAGACCTGAGGCCAAAAGAAATATGTAGGAGTGCAGTTACAAGGTTACAAGGGAGGAAAAAAGCAGTGATCCAATTAACTAAAATTGCTGCAAATTGTTTATGTCTTTTACAGGCAGAAGAAGACTAATGGGAAAGCCTGCTTGCTTGCATAACAGAAGCCATAGGACTGCAGCCTTTTGAATTACCTCAGACATTTTTCCCTTACCCACTTTACAAGAAGTCACGGCTCATCGTTCCTCGATAATGTGACATTAAGACTATTGAAGAGACATAATCTCTGTTTCAGGCTTCTAAATATATAGCTGTTTTCATTGAAAAAACATATCACTGAGCTAGATAATGTGAAGTGAAAATAAGCGCAACAAATTAGACTATAAACACTGAGATTAAACTTTCATTCATCTCATTAATATTTTACTAGTAACACTGTCTACTCCCTGCTGCCATTATTATAGTGAGTAGGCAGTTCCATCACAGTCTCACTTAGAAATGTTTCCAGTAAGAGGTGCCCAAATCAGATACAACTCATGTAAGTCAGTTTTTCCTACAGACAGTTGTGAAGCCAACTGTGCTACATGTCTTAACATAGTTCCTACCTGATCTTATAAATCTCACTTTGAAACTCCTTGCAAAAATCATGCCTTGAAATTTCCCCAAAGAAAACAGACCATACTTCCAATTTCAGCCATAACAAAACAGATAAAGCAGGTCTCCTCCTTTCTTTTCCCACAACATATCTATTTGTTTAAAAGCAGCACAGAGTTTATCCAGTTTCTCAGAGACCCTAAACTTCCACCAGAACTTTTCAAAAACGGGGCAGCCACTTTCCTGCCCGTCAGCAGCAAGGAGGCACAGATGTGGTTCTGTGAAATCAGACACCAGTCAGCCCCCAGCCCAAGTGGGTTCTGATTTTAGTTTTTTCCCTTCAAATAGAAAATGACTGTACTCCTTTTATTTGCAATAGCCTGTAGGTTTTGTGTCTGAATTATACATTGCTGCATGTGCTAAATGCAAGCATGAAGGCATTCTTGTTTGTCCATGCACTTACCAAGGTTTGTGCATGTAAGCTGTGATAAAGCCACACTTCTGGCTGATGGCAAGCAAAGCATGTACAGTTACCTGCCCACTAACCCAAGGGACAATTTGTTAAAGCAGTACCCTGCCCTCCTACAGCACTATCTGGGCCACACATAGATGTTTACACCTTCATTCCAAATTTGTATCTCTCAGCTCCTTCTTGACCTCAGGTTGTCCTCAGTTCATGCTTTGAGAATTTCAGTCTCAGTCCTCACTGCAGCAGCAGCTCTCCAGATCAATATATAAATGTGAACTGGGTGAATAACTGTGAAGCTCCTGTGTCTGAGAAATTCCCCCTAGTCTCCCCAAATTTTATTTTCTCATTACACATTCTTCATTCCCGTTACTTCGTTACATAAATAGTCAGGGTTTCTCATATGAATTTAATAGCTAGACTTAGTTTCAGTACAGATTCTGTTTCCTTCATGGTAGCAGAGGCTGTTGATTGATCCTTGTGTGCACTTGGCAAGAAGGCTTTCCTTTGTCACTTTGGGGGAAAGCCATTCCAGGCATGTCGATGTACCTACCCCACTGCAGGGCGGGACCCCACAAAGCAACCCAGGATTTTGGTCACAGCCTTGTGCTTTTAAATCTCTTTCAGGTGGGTCCCTTGAGCTCCTGGCTCAAAGTAGGGACGTGCTACACATAATGACACGCACTTTGCACTGCAGTAAGGGGTGCTGCAAGGGCAAACTCCTAATCCATTCTGCAAAGCCCTGGGAGAATGCAAAACACAACAGGAGGTTTGAGGAAACAGCTGATTGCCTGTTCTCCCTTCTTTTGCTGAAAGGATTTGTATGTATTCCCTTTCACTCAAAACCAGAAATCGATGGATGACAGCCCCCCTACACTCACAGACATCTCTAGATGCTGTAGTTCAAAGGTACCATGTCCTGCAATTCACACATTCATGATAATTAATCATTTAATCGAGGTCTTCAGAGGAGCTTTATGAGCAATATGTCGGTTTGCTGAAGGAAACCAGCATGTGAAAGGTTTTGTTGTTCAGCCTGGAGCCAGACCCTGCTTTTCTGGGTGAAAAACTAATATTTGTGTCTGTTGTCTCTGAACACTGAACTCTCTGTTTTTATTTCTCTTGTGACAGTGGTACATATTGGTATCTTCAGAGTGCATTCAACTTAATTATCTACTTCTGTCAACGTAAAATGGCCTATGACAAGGCCCATGGTTTCTTTTGCAGCTTTCATATGGTTTATCCTTAGGGTTAATAAAGTAAATCACTATGTGGCTCTGAGTCTCCAGCCAACTTCAGCATTAAGAGAAAATATCACAGTTAATACAGCTAATTCTCTTCTTCTGTACCAAGACACAGTCAGAGTCAATTCACAGGTGTGCAGTTTTTACTGTTATCAAAGCAGAAAATGAGAGGGGAGTTTAGCATACACCCTGAAGGAATTAAAGACATGCTGCACATTCTTTTTCCTTATTGAGCAGAGCAGTAAAAAAGAGGTCTGTCTAATTATGAAAAAGTAATTAACATTTGAAGATGTATCCTGTTCCTGTGAGGAAGCTTGATTTTGTGCAGAGTATTTCTTTCAAACTAGAGTCTCCAAGTGCCTTGCAGTATTAAATATGTCAGCTGAAGAACTAAATAATAAATAAGGGCAGAGGAAGACAGAGCTTTTAGAAAAGCTTCCTCTAAGTGGTCATTTCTTTCATATTTAAAGAGGATGTACACTGCTTCAGTCCTGCCCACAGTGCCTCCCTCCAAAAAAACCCAAAGCAGCAATCCTCTCAAACTGGCTGATGATAAGCACCCCACCTATTCACATGCTCCATCTCTCTGCACAAAAGTGCACACAATAAGAGAAGGTGTGGATGTTTAAGAAGTCAGATTCCACATGGATGATTTCCTTGGCTTTTATTTGCCTTAACTGCACGACTCTTCCAGCGACCCATTTCTGTGGCAGCTGCCACCCCATTGCCATTGCGCTGTCTCACTGTCCTTGGACAACATTTGGAAGGTGCCTGTCATTATTTATCAAACCAGAGAAAATGCCAGCACCCTCCATGTGATGTTTATGAGCTCCCCCAGAGCACCTCAAGGCTCTCTGCAATGCATTTTTACAGGGGCTGTAGTTCAGCAGTCTGGTCTGCTGACAGTGAATTCCCTTCTTGCTCCTTCATGCATGGCTGGCAGCTTCCCAGCCTGCAGACCCTGTGGATCCCTCACCCCCATCAGAACAGGAGGAAAGGAGAGACCAGCAGACCAGAGAGCAAAAACAGCCCTTAAGACAGCAGCTGGAGGAAGACATTCTGAGGCAGCATTGCCAGAGACAAAAAAAAGACAGAGCTCCAACAGCCTTCCTTTCTCATAAAGCTTCTTACACGGCTCGTCTTTTTTTACATTGTCTTTTCTTCTTTATAGTCAATGGAAATATAAATACTAAAAGGATTTGGCAAGAATGTACCCTTTCACAGCCTGTTGTGGTTTTGAAAGCAAAACAAGTGAGAGGCTCTAAGTC
>VZSR01001685.1:28413913-28494987 GCA_013398615.1 Brachypodius melanocephalos
AATACTTTGTGCTAATCCTATACTACAACCCAGGACACAGCCTTAATGGGTGTGTGTGTGCTGAGCATGTGAGCAGTGGTGAGTGGGCAGACTCCAGCCTTCTCATTGCCACTTATTTAAGACAAGATAAAGTCTCCAAAATCATGAAAATTGGGGGGGGGGGGGGGGGGGGGGGGGGGGGGTGTTAATTGCATTTGATATTATTCTGATTCGTATAACTTTCTTTTCCCATCAAGAAACTTGAGGGAGTTTCATGCTCTCAGACTCACCTTTCTGCCTTCTGGGCAATTCTAATGACACAGTGCTGTCCTCATCTAGATCATGTGTGGACTGGGGTCAAAACAGCTTCGTTAGTGCTACTTCATAGAGAAAAGAGGAAAATGGAGGTAAATGCCATACATAATCAAGAACTGGGAGAGAGTGAGACTTGGGGAAAAAAACTCCAAATATATTTACATCAAGCTGCAAGACTTCCCACAAATCTGATGTCTTGTGCTCAGAACTCATTTTCCAAACCCATTAGCTATTATTTTTATATCACCCCTACAAGCTTATTACTAGTATCTCTACCTTCAAAACAATGTCAAATTCAAACAGAAACACATTTTGCAGGCCCAGTCAATCATGTTGTATCTTTAGTTGTGATGCTGCAATAAACAGAGACATATTTGTTTATTAAATTTTTATTAGTATATATATTCTTACACAAAGCTTTAGAGCACAAAGCTCTTATGAGGAGCAGCTGAGGAAACTGTGGTTGTTTAGCCTGGAGAAAAGAAGGCTCAGAAAGGATCTTATCACTCTCCACTCTCTCTGCCTGAAAGGAGGTGGTAGTGAGAGTTTTCTTCCAGGTAACCAGTGGCAGGATGAGAAGAAGTGACCTCAAGGTGCATCAGGAAATGTCTGGATTGGTTATTAAGAAAAAATTCTTCACTGAAAGGGTTATGAAGCATTGGAACAGACTGCTCAGGAAAGTGACTGATTCATTATCCCTGGAGGTATTTAAAAGATGGGTAGATGCAGCACTTGAGTACAGGGTTTATGGTGAACTTGGTGGTGTTTAGGCTGATGATTAGGCTGGATGATCTTAAGGGTCTTTTCCAATCTAAATGACTCTGTGATCCTGCTCTATGGAACTCTCTTGCTGTCCATCACCCTGTCGTGTCAAGGCAGGCAGAAGGACCAGCTGTGCCAATCACTGCAGCTACTCCAGACCAGCTCTGCAGTACCCAGCTCTGGGATTTTCAGTAATGTAGCTGTAGAGCAAGAAACTGAATTGAAATGGAGTCAAAATAGTGGTTCTAAATATTTGTTTAGATTTTGAGGTATCTGTCTGGAAGGTAACACCTCTCTTATATAGCTTGAGAATTCATGTGTCCTGTGCCCAGAAACTCAGGAACACCCACAAAACCGGAGGGGTGGATTTGAGCTTCAAGGCCCCCATTCTCTTGTCTTACAACTGCTGTGGTATTCTTACAGCAAAGGCAACAGGGGAAACAGAGACCTTTTACTTATATGACATTGCTTGCTAGAACATCGTGAGGATATTTACATGTGACATTATGTGACAGCTGAATAATACTTTTAATGAAAACATAACCCAGTCAGTGGCTTCAGTCTGCTGACTCTGCTTTTCATAACATGCTTTGTCAATGTCAGGAAGTTGTCAAAAGCTATAAATGGCACTGAAGGAAAAAGCTAATGTCGTTCCTTGAGCCTCTGATCTACATAAAGGGAAAATATTAACACAGAGATATTAAGACAAGATATTTCTTGTTCTAAAGGTGCAAAGGTTTTAACTCAGCTGAAGTGTTTAGAAAATGTGAACAGATTTTTCAACCAGCACGAATCAGTGTAGTTGATATTGACTTCGGCTTAGACAAGCTGACTTCTACTGAGGATGCAGTATAAATATTGACAAATATGCTATTATTCATTGGAAATAATGAGCTGGGCAGAAACAGCTTCAGCATGTGGCCACACAAGGCAATTCAGGTTCACTCGGGTTTTGAATTGAAGGCAATTTTAGAGAATGTGGTTAGATCATTCTGGAAAGCCCAAAACGAGTCAGAGTGCTGTGAGGAGCACGGTGCTGCTCCCTGGCAGCACGGCCAGCAAAGCTGGATCCTCAGCAACAAGGGGCCAACAAGGGTGCTGAGAAGGCTGGACAGGATCAGGTTCAGGGCAGCAACCAGCATCAGACACAGGTGAGGGGTCACCAAGCAAGTCTGGAGCACAGGACATGTACAAGGAAAATCAGGAAGCTGATCTGGAGCAGCTGCATCAGGGTCAGAACCGCAGCAGCAGCAGCAGCCAGGGCACAGGCAGCAGTGCAGCACAGCAGCAGTGCAGCACAGCGGGGCCAGGGGTAAAGTCTCAGCTGAAAACAGCTCCCAGGGGACAGGAGGGCAGGGCTGTGCTGCTGTGCTTCCTCACAACAGCCCTTAGCAGTGGAGGCTGGTTGACCTCGGATACAGCCAGCTATGCTCCAGAAGGGGATTTGCCCAGGGTCCTGACAAGGAGGTTCCATTTTTCCATCCCTGTTTAGAAATATAATTTTCTTCACCCTCTCCTCCTCTCTTTGACAGATGTCAGGCAGAACTTCATCTCATTAGTATGAATTAAAATTTTCACAAGTCTTCAGCAGGCTAATTGTTGAGTGACTTCACAATGAAAGAAGAAAGCAAGGGTATTTTAATTTTAATAATACATCTGGAAGATTAGAAGACAGGTTTAGATAGAAGAAGAGCTTTTTAACATGCTGCTTGCTCTTTGCTGGGAGTATGAAAACAGGGAGTATCCCTGTAAATAAAGTAATCCATTTAGAGGAACTGGTCCATTCCTGGTGAAAAATCACACAACATACATGTTATTGCTACTATTACTCCCACTACTAAGCACATCTACCACTTTGGGGGGATCATGCTGTAAATGTGGCTTTAATGTCAATTAAAGACAGGTATCTCAGATAGGCTTGAAGTAGATGGGCAGCCTGGCATCTTCCTTTGCTAGGAACAGCTCTGAACACCAGTGCTGGGTCTGGATCCAGCAGCACCAGATGAAACTGCACATGGAGCAAGCTCTCCTTCCTCAGTCTTCTATACAAATGCTGATGCCTCTGAAAAGAGAAAAATTCTGATTAATGTGGTTGCTTTAATTTTATTAATTTCATGCTATGTACAGGCATAAACATGTGTGGTGATAAGAAGCAGAAATGGAGAAGGCAATGGGCACATCGAGAGCCAGAGAGGGGACATGTGGACCAATTACAGTATTAAATATACAAACTTTTCAATGCTTGTCATATTATTTAAATATTTGGAGGTGAGCAGTCATGTGTTGGAGATGGAACATATGTTAGGTTTAAAGAAAGGGAAAATTAGAGAATGTGCAGAATCAGACAGGGAAATCCTGACCCAGAGGTTAGTTCTGATGTTTCATAGGACTCCTCACTGGTGGAGTAACTTCCCAGTGTCTGCCTTGGGAAGAGGGTACTGGCTGCCTGCTTCTGGAGGCCAGCAATTCCCTGCTGAACCAACAGGAATATGATCTCATTTTTCTTCTTCTGAGGATGGAAACCAATATTTACAGGGACCAGATCCCACCAGAGAGCAGCAGTGTTTGAAGCAACCACTGTCAGATGATTTGGACTTGAAACGACTGAATGTCCAGGGCTCTTCTTTTCTAGACATAGCAGTGAACATACTGTTTGTGATGCAGTGGGAGATAAGAAAATTAGGGACGTTTTTCCCCATCTTCATTCAACACATTTCTAAGATATAACAACAGACCCCCAAAGAAGCTCTTTCTCAGCAGCAGCTGGTACAACCTGAAGCCTGGATGCTGCTGTTCAGTGTTCAGGACCCCCAGGGATCCTACGTCTGTGTAAGTCAGGATCAGTATTTGGTACATGCTGGCTTTTTCCATGGGGCAGGAGGGAACTAAAAAGTTTTAGCTGTAAAATAATAGGGCTCAGGAGTATTTCAGGAATAAATATTCGAAAAGTTACATGAAATGATGAATGCAAGAGTGTCCAATCATTCAGCTTTGGACATTTACTGAGTTAGGCCTGTATTTCTATGTGCAAAGCCTAAAAACCTGACTATGTTTATTTATTGATCTAGCAGCTTTCATTCCATGAGTTGGTAAATTGCTGTGGGAAATGAGCAGTTTGAACTTTTCTGAACTCCCACATATTGGTTACTCTAAGCAAGATCCAAGTATGGTGAGATCCAAGCCACTTGCTGAATCTCACATACAGAATATGTGAAGAAAAAAAGGGCAAAAGTATGTGTGAGAGAATTTTCCACAATTAGACAACCTCAAAACAGACTGTTGGCCCTGACTTTGCCAGAATGGAGAATCAAATGGATTTAGTAAAAGGCAAATAATTCACGATAATAATGTCCCATGTTTCCATCTTCACCCACAACAGATGTTTTTCTAGCTCATAGCAGGAAATAATGGTCCTGAAGCAAGAAAAAAGGGAGAGGGGAAAGCAAAACTCTTATAGGTAAAGCTGATGTAGATACTGCTCTGGTTTGCAGATGGATACTTCTCTCCAAAACTCTCAGAGCTAATCTGGCTAAGAGTTCACTTTGACTAACTTGTGAGCAATTCCAAAGAAACCAGTTCTTGATTAAATTCAGGGGGATAATCTCATGCTTTGAACTTGACCTATTCTATTCTGGGTGTCCTGCATTCCCTACTCTGGGTTACAGGAAGATAAAGTTGCTTCTTCAAGCTCTTGGAAAGGGATTGACAAGGGATGAAGGCAAATCTGATGGAAAGGCTCCAGAGATCAAATGTCAGGCCACCAGCTCTTCATTTGAAGAGAGCTAAAAGAAGAAAGCATCCTAGGCAAATGATTACTAAGGAGTAACAATTTGTGCAAGCCACTGAAAGGATTCCTGACTGCAGGAATCCCTCTCTTTACTTGACCTGAATACACATGTATTCCTTCTTTGAATATTTTATGCTGTTCTGGCTTGTAGCATGCATTCCACTACTGTGCCCTGGTTTGAATGTTGTTTTCCTATGTCCTTTGGAACAGTCTCAAGAAAGAAAAGGAAAGAAAAATTAGCAAAATGGGCATTTCCATCCCTAGTATCTGGGGCAACAGATGGGGTGGCGAAAAATACGCCTCCAGGTCAAATTCTGCTCTGATCACTCTTGTGCTCACCAGGGTCAGTTCTAATTTAAGGCACTGAGGATCATGCACTGTGGAGCTACACTTTGTTAATTTATTATCCTTCACCTTAATCTGGTGTATAAATCATGACAACAGGCGTGTGTGTAGCAACAGCTGTAGATTGGCCTGTCCAAGCAAGCAAGCAGAGTTGGATCAAGAGGTTCAAATATGAAAGAACTTTTACACATCAGTTTAAAAATCTCCCATGTTTTCTATGTTAAAATATCACATCAACCCTCTAGCAGTCTTTCAGGGAAAAGGTAGAAACAAAGTGGAGAGAGAGGAAGTTTGATAAATAAACTATTTTCAGTATCTGTTCTCTAAGAATTTATGAGATAAAGGAAGTGGTTCAGATTTGTTTTGCTGGCCTCTTTGTAAGTGATAACATTGAGTCAAAAAGAGAAAGCATTTTTGTTTGATTGGTTTTGGTTTTAACAACTCTTTGCTGCATTGGTATGCAGAGTGATTAAGCCTTCCCTTTGCCATTCAACACACAAATGGCCAGAAACCAGCATCTCCATCATAAGTTTCATTTCTTCTTGGATTAAATTTCTGCTGTGTATCAATTGGTTCACCCCTCTAGGAGCATTAAGCATTTACATTAAGCAGCTAAAATAGGCAAAGTGGATTACCTTTGAGTTGTTCCCTATTTACGTATTGTCTGTGAGGATTCATACTTTTCATGTCTTGAACAGAAGTTTTACCTCTGATTTCAAGCAAGGTGTATCTACAGACATGACAAACTGGCTCAGAGGTCACATGGGGACCTCAGAAAAGTGCAAAACCTGTTCTTCTAGATGCCTATTTGCAGATACAGGAAGGGTGGAATGATAAGGAAACGTGTAAATAAGTTACTGGGTCTCCAGATAGAATTATACTGTAAGAAAACACTGCCTTGCTCGGGGAACTGCTCCTGGATGTTCCCTGCAATATGTGAGGAATCAAAGAAAACACCGAGAACTGCAGAATCATCTTTGTGCACAACTGGTGTGCAGCCACATACAGAATTTTTCAGTTTATGCAGGGTGTAGGCTGTGTCCACCTTAGGAGGATATATCAGCTACCCACATGGTGCCCAGGGTGGACAAATTATCATGCATACTTAAAAGGCTTTCCTCCTCCTTTGGGGAAGATGAAAACAGGAGCTCCTGACACACAGTGTGCACAAAGGAAGTATTTCACAGAGGTACCAATCAATAAATGATGAATTGCTCTGGGCATATCTCAGTCATAGCAACTCTGCTCATCTGATGGGAAGGCTTTGCTTCACATCACTGAAAGCAGCAGGGACAAAGTCCGTGGGAGCCATGCAGGAAGGCTGGGGGGAGGCTGGTAGTAGAGAGCAAAATAGGTAGAGAATGGGAAATGTTCAAGAATGTTTGCCAATGATGATGATAATGATAATGATGATAATGATAATGATGATAATGATAATAATAATAATAATAGTAGTAGTAAAGGTGAAAGAGCCTTCTTAAACATAAGGCTTACTAACTGTTCTAGGGCAGGTGTGATAGCAAATAGAGAGCAGCATAAATTGTCAAAAGTACCTAAAAATGTAGTTTATTTCTGGGCTTTGGACACCACTGGGATAATACATACAAAGCCATTTATTTGTCTTGGTCAATGTGCAAGAAATCCCAAGCCTAAGGGTTTGAAAAATCACTTCTCCTTCACTACTAAAATCTCAGTCCATTACCATTAATTTAATCATCTGCTTGTGTGTAGCTGATGCAGACATTGCTCTATATCCCCATAACAACTTCCCAACTATTCATCTTCAGTTGATGGGCAGGCAATAAACACCTCCTCACAGGTCGTTGACTGATTTAACTAGGTTCTAGGTTAAAAAATTACAAGATTGCATTGCCAGTGTGTCTTCACCTTGCAGTCCCTTGTGCAGATGTTTGGAGCAAGAGTAGCATCCAGTGGTCAAAATGTTAATTGCATTATATGAAGGCATTGCGTGCTGGAAGCATCTTAACAACTCCAGCTTTCTTGCAGCAAAAAAGCAGGTGAGCAGAAACCTTGAAAATTCAAGGTCGTGCTTACCTTGCACAAAGGAAACCTACACAGAATAACACCCCTGTCTCTCTACAAGGTTGGTGTGTGTTTCCTGCTCATGCCAAGTGAGATCTAGCAACCTTTAAGTTTGTAAGTTCTGAGACTGAGGAATGGATGGATGGATGGATGGATGGATGGATGGATGGATGGATGGATGGATGGATGGATGGATGGACGGATGGATGGATGTTGCTGCTGCACATGGATACCATGAACCAGGTCATGTTCTAAGGAAAGAAGGAGGAAGGCGAGTGGGGAGGAAGGTGCTGTGACCTTGGTCTGATGTCTGTGGAATGAAACCTTGGGCACAGGACCCTGCAGAGCAGCTGTGGTTGCAGAGCTGAGACTTGTCCTTGGCTCAAGGACCTCAGGCAGCATGCACAGCTGAAAGCAGCAGACCACTGTCCTGGAAATAAGGATGCCAGCACTGCAGGGGGGGATAGGTTTGACTCATAGGAGTCAAATATAGGAACCAAAATAGGAGTCAAAATAGGAGTTTGACTCATTATCAAGGGAGATAGGAGACGGGATGTCCTTGGGGGAGGGCAGTACCTACCTGTTTATTGGTGAGGGCACGCAGTTGGAGCTGTGGAGGTGGAATCTGCCTTCCTCCTCCACAAATGCTCTTTATCTTCACCTGGCCTGGGGAATGAGAAATAGGGCCAAAAGTTGATCACACACTCAGGGGACAGGGCTTGCTTGTGCTTTGTGGACTACCAGAAAAATGTGACCTCAGATAAAGGCTCTGCATGCGCTCAAGGGCATGTAGAAAGGAGGTGAGTTTCTTGTTCTCAGTCAGGAGAGGCTTCATTAATCACCCTGCAAGTGGGGGAGCTGCCAGGTGTTCACAGGGGAGCACTGGGTTTAATCCTCCTAGAAACACAGGTACCAGCCAGAGAATAGGGACCAAACTGTCCAAAAGGAAAACAAGGCTGTGAAGACTACTAGACTAGGATGTCAGAAATTTAGCAGGTGATAACTTAGAAATCTAGGGTTAATTTTTCCCCTGGAACTGCAATAAATTATAAAAGTTAAAATAAATTAATAAATAACAAGTAATTAAGGAGCTGGTTTTAGAAAGTCCACCATTCATGTCCTTGTGCCATGTCAGCATCACAGATGAAGGATCCCAGGAGCAAACCTGGATGCAGCTTTATAGGTGTGCACAGAGCTCTGCCTTTCCTGGACGAAGTGCTCTGCTCTCCCCAGCACCAAGAGACTTGTTTTGCTGCATTTCTGTGGCCTTTCAGTGCCCCATTCCTCTGTGACCTTGAGGCAGTAAAACTTGTCTGGGGCAGTTAATGATTCTCCCTGCTCCCTGCTCCCATGCAAACATTAGCCAAAAAGGTAGAGGACAACCAGCTGCTAGGGCTGCCTCACTTCCTTTTCCTTCCTCCTTTACTAACAGCAGAAATGTTGCAGCTTTAATGCAGAAGCAAACTTGCTCAAAGTGCTGGAGAGAGGAATTCTCCCTCACCATCTTTCCTGCTGTGTGTCTCCCCACAAAAATACTGTGAAAAGGTCAGATACTGAGGCGTATACAGGGAGAGTTCACCCCAAGGGCAAGAATGTTACTTAATTCCAGGCTGCCTTGCATGCCTGAGCGGATGTATTTTCAAAATTATTTCCTTCAGGTTCTGACTATCTGACATGAAATGGAGCACCCCATTAGAAAAACCTTTTGCAGAAGAGCTTCTCACTGCTTTCCTAGGAATGCACTGTGGGTTTTCCATCATATATGTGCTTGGTGCAATGATGTCTCTGTGTTATGCTGAGCTCTGCATGCTGCAGGATTGCTCAGCAAGAATTGTTGGAGTACATGGCAGAGGCAACCTCACATCATTTTATGGGACAAAGTGAAGGGCTCTCCTCTCCCCACCCCACCTGACTGCTCAGGCAGGCTGGGCAGATGGCTGTGGGCATGGCAGCTCTACATGCTGTGATGGTGTTAGGGCACTAAATGCCACGGCTTGTGTCTCAAGATCTCTCAGGTATTGTCTCCAAGGGAGAATGAATGTCATAAAGCAGGTAGATGTTGAGTACAGGGTCATGTGAGCCTCCAACTCATGGGCTTGTCCTCACACTGTGGAAGCCCAAAGCACCATAACCTCTTCTGTCTGATGCATGGTAGTCAAAGCAGCTTTCCTAAACTTATCCTGGATGAGAGTGCACCATCCTCTCCTGCAGAAAGCAATGAAGCCTTCTACTGCCTCACAGAGCAAAACTGGTTTAACTCTCCTGCCTGAAGACAAGACTGAAAGTGCCTGGGAGGATGAGATGTACATAGCATGTACTAACAAGAAGATTAAGAAAACAGACCAGTATCTGTTTTGGTTCATAATTTGCACTGCATCCTGTACAGTGCATAGGAAAGCAAAGGAGAGGACTTTGCCTTGGCTGCAACACGAAGACTTGAGGGATTTCCAGAGGTTTTGATGTCCCTTCTGAAGACCTGACCATGTGGGACACATTATATGCGATGCATACATTGTTGCACCACATTTGATTGTGTTAGGAGCCATCAGTGCAGCCTGCTGTACTTTTGGTGGCCTGTGAATATTCAGTGCTGGGGTACGAGGCCAAGGTAGGTTCATAATCCATACAAAGGCTGTCCTGAAAATGCTTGGTGGGTTTTCCATGAGAAACACAAAGTGTTCATAGAAATACTCCTATACATAAACAGAATGGAATTAAAGTATCCCTAAAGTGCACGTACTAAAAACAGCAAAGAGCAGTAAATATGATAACACGTACACTGTGGAGATGTTTAAATTACTGAATAAAAGTGATTTACACTGAAATCATATAAGTTTGGGAGAGGCCTCACAGTCACAGTGGGCACGTTTTCTCTTTGAGGCTATACAGAGATCTCTTGTGCTGGGAGCAGCATGGCTCTGAGGGATAGCAAGAGTTGGCTCATTCCAGGTTGGTTAGTTTCTGAGGTAACAGCACTAAAAATCTGATCACATCCCATTCTGGAAAGCTGTGTCCCAAGGACACTGCACATATATGTAAGACCCTAGAGGCAGTGGTTCCTTTTCAGATATTCCTCTCAGGTTTCATAGCATGCTGATACAGGGAAGCACCCTGGCATGAAGCTCTGGTATCTAACGCGCTGCATACTGGCTGCAGGCTGCTTTGCATTTTATTGATTATTGGCAGAGGCTCTACTGGTTCTTGGCTACAGGACTAGAAGCCTAATTAGCAGCACAAGCAAGGGAGGTCTCAGGGATCATCTGGGCAAAAGCTGCTTGCAGAGATAGACAAAGGAGTGCTAGGTGTTTGTACTCTCCAAATCTTCTTGCCTGTTAGACACCACGCTCTGAGCCAGCACAGGAAGTTCCCCTGTAAACATCATCAGAACCAGGCAGGGGCAGTGTCAGTGCTCCTCACACTGCAGCCTCCTGCCAGTGTGCTCAGCCAGGGCAACACGGGCATCTCTACCCACCTAGCAAAAAGGAAGACCTGACTGGAGATAATGAGAGCACCTTGCTATAGCCCTCTCTGAATATGAAATGCATTTTTCCTCCCTTGTGGCGATGATCAGATTCCTCATCCAGTCACCAGCCCTGTTTTGCAAGCAGTTCCAGAGTCAGAGGTGTCTGTGGCTTTGCTTTGCAATGTGCTCGTTCCTTGTGCTTTGCTTGTTACCAGAATCACACCAGCAGTAAATGTAATGTTACATTGAAGGGCCCCATTATCAAAAGCCTCTTAACACAATAATATTTTCGTAGAAAGCAAAATAACTTGCTAAGGCTTGTGAAGCTAATAAACCAACCCAGGCTTTCTACACTGATTTCCTACAGTAATTCCCAGCACAGCCAAACAGCACAATTCACAGCTCTTTCGTAAATACATTTCAAGGCCATTTGACTAGAATGAGGTGTGGGCATGCAGGCTGATTTGTTTAGTGTTTCCCAGCTGGCCCCATCCTCCTTTCTGTCCTTGAGCTTCTCAGCTATGTCTGAAATAAAGTGTGGTTTCACTCTGGGGTCTCATGCAGAAGTCCTGCCACAGGGAAGCAAGGACTGGTTTTATCTTACATCCTCTGCAAGCCCTTTTTCCAGACTGGTCTTAGGCGCTTGCAGATGTAACCAGAGTAACCTGGGAGTGCAAAGTGATGCAGGAAAATGCCTGTAGTCGAACCAAATATTATGGTTTACAGGTGTAATACAAGTGTTTTGACTTTCTCCGAGGTAAAATTATTCCCAGAACCAAGAGCAATAAAATCTCGTCAGGTCTTCAATTCCACCCATGTCAGGACACTGTTTGAACATACCTCTGCCTCTGAAATGCAGAATTCTTTGGTTCAAATAAAGCAGGTTTAAAGGTAAACCCTAAGGCCTGCAGGTGGGGCAGTAGAACCATTGCATAATAGCATAATACCTTCCTAACACCTTCAAATTCCTGCATATCCTAAACACAGACGGAAAATAGAGCCCCCCACCCACACTAGAGAGCAGCTGCAGTTGGATGAGGAGTATGACCAACTAATACTAAAGAAAGAAAAGCCAGAGGAGAAACAATAGCTGCTAATAGTAAAAATACATTCCCAATATAGATACATCATCTAAAAAACTTTAAAGTAACATCTTATTTCTTCAAAGTTTAAATTTGTCCCTAAGGTAATCATGGGAGTGCAGTGTGAAAGTTCTGTTGTTGCTTGTGATTCAAAACAAAGTGTAGTTGTTCAAAAGCTTTGAAGCAGCCCAGGATTTATGATACTTGTAAAGCTGGTTCCACTAGACTGGCAGGAGGTCAAGGTCCTGCTTTTAGAACTCAAATTTGAGTGTTACCCTGCACAAAGACGTTCTTCCTTCAAGAAAGGCTCTGTGGTGCAGTCTAAGGCTGTTGCTTTTTGCTTTTACAGGGGGAGAGTTTGTGACTGTGTGTTCTGTTAAATCTACATGGGAGGATTTCACACCCTTCTCTTTTCCCGGTCATCTGCCCCTCAGGGAAAAGAAATTAAGGGGGCAGGGCACTTAATGCCAGAGACTGATAAAATCATCGTTGATGCTAGAAATACAAGCAGATAATAACTTTCTCTTAGAACACACACACAAAAAAAAATCATAAGGCACGAAACAAAATAGCTAAAGTAATGGAAAGTACTTCCTAACACTGTACACCATTAAGCTGTAAAGCTCCTTGTCACAGGACACCAGGAGTCTGGAAAGCTGTCATAAGTTGAAAGATCAATTAGACAAAAAAGGAAGAAAACCACATCAATACTATTAATACGATTTAATATTAAGCACCCCTTCTATCTCAGGTGATCCCAAGCTGCAAATGACTGTAGACCAGAAAAATACTTTATATAATATTTCGTTTTTTCCCCTGGGATTTTACCTTCTGCACCTGCTGTTGTTCAGTGTTTTGCCTCATGTAAAGAAGGGATTGAAATGAGGATCAAAAGGTCAAACCTTTAAAATGATAGAATTGCAGAGCTTGAACACAAGCATCCTCAAGAGTAGCTTCTCTCTCAGTGAGCAGCAGAGAAATATCCCCCCT
This sequence comes from Brachypodius melanocephalos, assembly GCA_013398615.1. NCBI lineage: Eukaryota > Metazoa > Chordata > Aves > Passeriformes > Pycnonotidae > Brachypodius > Brachypodius melanocephalos. The sequence continues at coordinate 28,426,680 of VZSR01001685.1, forward strand.
GCACTGGCCATCGTTATCAGCTTCCTCTTCTAGGATGTCAAGCTCTAAAAACATTAAATGTCCTATTCTCTTTTCATGCCACCCAAAAAAGGGAAAAGCTGAATCGTGGCAATGCAGAGTAGATGACAAACTCTGGGAAGTCTTTTATTTCCTTTCTCTTTTTTTTTGTTTTGTAATTGACTGGAATATCCTAATTTCCTGAAATATGCAGCTACATCTCCCAGTAATTTAGATCCTTTAATTGTGGTTTGGGCTTTTTTGGAAGAGAGAGTGAAGACTAATGCTAACTGTTGGCACTCTTCCCCACACCCTTCCTCTGCCTTGTTGCTGTGTTCATGGAGGTCTGGAGCTAAGAAAGGAAAGTGAGGATGGCATGTTGTCCACAGCCCCTCACAGCCTGGGAGCCTCCCCACCATGAGGGTACCACATGTGCAGGGAACATTCCCCAGCTCATCCCCTGGGCCAGGGCAGATGTTGAAGCTGGCAGCAAAGCAGGCCAAAGGGCAGAATTCCTACCCATCAAAGCAGGGTTATTATCCCCACCTCATGTTCCTGCAGAGATGGAACACAACCCCAGCACAACCTCCCTTTCTCAGGGACCTGCTCCCTGGAATGGCTCTGGCAAGATGTAACTCAAGGCAGAATTTGGCTCAGGATCTATTTTTGTACCTGTTCCTTTTCAAGAATATAATCTGTTAAATTAAATCAAACATTTTCTCCTGAATAAACAAAACACTACATACTTTCCTTTTCTTCCAAACATACCTTTTAATTACAAGAGAAGAGGACTTGGCAACTCCAGCTAGAGACAGCCCCCTGAGCAAACAAACAAGAAAGTGGAAAAAAAAGAGCTCCTCAGAAGGCTATCTTCATAGAAAGGAATACTTTTTAACCTAATTTTGAAATTAAGTTTATGTATAAAGTACCAAAACAGTAGAGCAGAGAACAATGAATATTCTGAGGTTAGCAGTACCACACTTGAAAATTTAAATTTGTAGCTAAAATGCAGGAGGGGAGGAACTTCAAAGGATCTGATGAAGTCCACCACACAAGCCTCCAGTCTTTTTGAATACCACCAGATCAATAACTGCACGAGAAGAACATCAGTGTTGTTTGAGAAGGCTGGGAATTTTCCAGGTTCACTCTTTGGTGGGTTTTCTTTTTGTTGTTTTTTTGCTAATTTTTAGTTTTGGGAGGAGGGAGATTGATTGTTTGAGGGTGTTTGATTGTTGTTTTTTTTTTAAAAATCTCAGTGTAGATATAGACTTTTTTGCTTAAGTAACTCTTACAAGCCAATGAGACTTGCTTTGCATTTTTGAAATTCTATAGAAAGTTTTCCACTGACTAGTGTTTTCTTTAAAGCTTCCAGGAATTATTTGGTTGTAAGGAATTTTAAACTTTGCTTTACAATAATATTTTAAAGAATGAAATTCTCTTTCGTATTTGAGAGAGCCTGAAAATGTGAAGTGTCAGCCACTAGAGTAGAAAATTTTAAATAAAGACACAGTATCTCATTCTATTCCTCAAAATGCATGTACTGATTTTCAGAGCAAGGAGTTTGGGGTTTTAACTATTTCTTATTTGAATTTAAAGTTAAGTTATTTGCAAATTCTATTTGAAAATTACTTTACACTTTTCTAACAGAGGAATCTAATAAAAATAATAAACATTAGAAGAATGTTTCACAAAATAATGAAGGAAAACTTACCGTTTAAATGTTTGTTGCAGAATCTATGATATAATCCTTTCAATATGTATTCCTAAGCACTGAATTATTTTCAAAGGTAATAGAAACTCAGTCACTCTGCCATTATAGGGAATGACATTTTCCTTTTTTTAGAGAAAAATATTCTCAGATTTTTCATCAGACCTTGTTTGGAAAGCCTTTTTAGCAGTTTAAACTCAACCCTGCACACTACCAACTCAGCCAGACTCAATTCCTTTTGGAAAAACAAACCAAATCATCACTGATTCCAGCTGCCATCATTTCCCCAAATTACTTACTGGGGGGAAAGTCTTAAAATTATGGCAGTGGGGTCCAATTAAGTTGATTCTCATTAATTGTTCAAATTAAATTCTTTATGTTTATGGGTAAGACTTTTTGTTTTGTAAAATAGGTGAAAGCAACCAAACAGATGACGATGCACCTCTGATGACAGACGCAGTAGCAGAGGAGGAAAAAAAGGAAATTATCTGGGGATGTTCCAAAATGCTACAGCAGGACTGGTACAGCAAACCACAAGATGAACCAAAACACAACACAAGCTAGTTTAAAGCTTGAAACAGTGTTTTACAATGCTGAGATCTGTGTGGAAGAGAAACAAGGAGGAAACAGCAGTGAAGTTCTTTTTGAAATACTTCCAATAAAAGTGATTCTCTAATTTTTGTCTGCCAGAGATAAGCAAGTATTTAATGACTTCATTAACCCACCCTTCCCATGAAAACTATCACGCTGTAAAATTTCCACAGCTGCCTATGAAGCATTCTCAAGGTCCCAGGAGTGGGGCTGGGGATCCCTGGGACCCCATCCAGCCCTGCCAGGCCAGGCAGGGGCAGGCAGCCAGAGGCAACACGGGAGAGCGGGCAGGAAAGAGGAATGAGAGCCCTGCAGGGAGTGAGGGCAGCAGGGACAAAGGAGAAGGAAATGTAGCAAGTCCAAGTGCATAAATAAATTACATGGGTTGGTATAAAGGGGGGGTAGTGCAGGCACCACTCTGATATCGCTCCAGTTCCTTGTTTACACTTCCACTCACCTTAGGCTGGCAGTATGCATTTGCTTTTATTACAGCACTTCAAACAGCTGGAAGAATTACACAACCCTGTGCTTCAGAATAATCCTTCTCTCCCCAGAATATTGTCCCTATCATATTTCCACAGTAATAGAGCTCTGACAGCTCTACTACAGGAAATCCAAGTGTCAATACCTCCTCCATCATTCATCCTCCCCTCATTCCTGCTAACTCTCACACCCTGCTTTTGAGGGGCCCCTCTGCCTCAGGCTGATGCTGGGGGTTGAGCAGTGCCTGGACCACAGGTCTGTTGGCCCTGCACCTCCCCAGAGGCTCCCAGAGCAAGGAAAGAAAAGGAAAGGTCCAGTGGGTGCCAGCTGGACCCACGGTCTCCAGGTCAGAGGGGGAGGAACCACCTGCTGATCTATGATGTACTCACCAGGGCTGGAAAAAAGAAGTGAAAAATCAGGAAGAACAGCAAAATAATTTAAAAGTCCCAGAGAAGATGAAGGGAAGAAAGCATTGAGGCCCTGAGGGCATTCACAGCCCTGCCTGACCCTGTCAGCCACACTGGGCCTCCCAACCCGCAGGACCCAGGATCCCACAGCAGCCCCCAGGCTGTCCCTGCTGCCCCGGCAGCCCTCCAGCCCCCCACAGCCCAGCTCTCCTTGGCCAGGGGTCCCACCCAGCCATGCCCATGGCCCAGCCTGTCCCCATCCAGCCTGTCCCCATCCCCAGGGATGTGCCCCCTGGCTGGGGTGGTGGGCTGTGAGTGCTGGATGATGAGGTTACCCTGTGAGGGTTTCTCTTTTCACTGGTTTCCTCTGGGATGTGGGGAGATCTGCCATCCCAGCAGCACTGAGGTGACCCAGAAAAACAGGGGCTTTGGCCAAGTCCTTCAGGACAATTCCAAATTCAAGGCCCGAGCACCTGTCTTGTTTCTTCACCTGCCTCCTGTTGTTCCCAGTGTTTTCCTTTCTCTCTGAACCCCTTTTCCCCTCAATCACATCTGTCCTCTGGTGAACACAAAGCTAAAAATCTGTCCCTTCTGGTTCTGTTTTCTCTTCATGGAAACAGAATTGCACTTCAGCTACAGCAATGGAGCCCTAGATGTTTTTCACTCTTTCCCTCCTTATATATCCTAAAGGAATGTTCATTCTTATCATTAACCATCCTGAAGGCCATGCCAAACCATGTTTTAATATTTTTTTGTAGCTTTTTAGATTTTGTTCCAATAAAAGTGATAGTAAATACTTCAGATGATCCATTCTAGCTGCCTGTTTACAGGCTTTTTAATAACAAGTCGAAGATGCATAATGATGGTTGTCACCCTAGGAACCACTGGGCTCTCCTCTGCATATTCTCAATTCACTGTAAATACGTTCATGTATTTAGGATCATGTTTCCACTTTGTACACTGTGTCCCATTTACCCCATTAAAGTTAAGCTAGCAGAGCAATCCTGAGAGATTTGGGAGGTACCACATGGAAATCTGACAGAGGGTGGAAGAGCAGGGATATCCAAGAGAGCACAAACACCTCCCCAGACGAGTGACTGGGCACCTCAGAAGAGGTTGCTAAAGGAATGTAAGAAGAATGCTGCTCTCTTCTCTCTTCTTCCTTGTTTGAATTGTTCCCCTCTTTCACCAACAGTAACTCTACTCCAAGTACTTTTCTTCTTAACCACACCCCTTCCATGGGCATTTTTTACCCAAAACCACAATATGCTGTCCTTGGCAACAAAAGCCCTTAACTTCTCTGGGCAGTATTAGGAAAGATGTAGCCTAAATTATCAAAAGTGCTATTTCATTAGCACAGTTAATACTGGTTTCCCTATTCAAATACACTACAAGATAGCTTTCATCATCCCTTTAAATACACATAGTTTTTATAGATGCAAGCATGTAAATAAATTTATGTCTGTTCTTGTTTTACATTTTCAGCCACAGTTATGCTGACACAGTGCTGCTGATCGTTTCATGTCACGTTTAGCATGGCCTTGCTACTCTATCCCATTAATGATTTTTAAAATAGCCTGTTTCCCAGGAGAATGCAGAGCCTGGCTCTCTAGCCTTCCCTGCAGTGTAAAGTGAAGTTCTTTCCCTCCCATGTTCATGTGCTCTAAAAGCAAACTTTTGCAATATTTAAAGCAAAGGTCTCAGGGAACAGACTGCAGCCTCCTCAGCAGCTGTAATTAATCCCTGAAGCAGATCACATCCTGCACAATTACAAAGATGATACAACTGGAGACCACACCTGGTGAGCCCAAAGGTTTCCTTCTACATTTCCTTCCCCGTTAAGAATGAACAAGCAATGGAAAGGTGGTGGGTGTCTTTTATGACATCCAGAGCTGGAGGGAATGTGCACAATTCTGCCAGAGGCCATCCAGCTGTATCTTTAGGGGCTGACTTAAATGCTTTCCCTTTGTGTAGCTATAGACTTTATACCATTTCCCTTTGGTGCCCAAGCTCTAAAAAGCGCCAGTAACTCTACAGCAAACTGCAGGGTGTAGTGGAGACATGGCCTCCATCAGTGCCTGCTGCCCAGCTTCCTCAGCAGCTCGGTAGTATGTGGTTTCGTGCTGTAGGTGATGTCTCAGCACAGCTAAAGCTTCACCATGCTCTGTCTTAGGCAGCTCTGATAGTTTCATGCTCTCAAGCACGTTCCAATCTGGTTTTCCCTTCCCATTTCACTGTGCTCCTTTTCAAAGCGGTGCTTGTGGACAGAGAAGCCTTGAAAAGGGTGAACCCAGAGCAGCAGGTTCCCTGCAGAAATCAGAGGAAAAGGCTGAAGAAAAGGTAATCGATGCCCTGTATCTCATTAAGCCACAACGTATTTCAGAAAGACTGTTTTTGAAGTGGCAGGTAGCTTAAAAGTTGACCTGCTCAGCAACAGAAGTTCCAAGCAACAAGAGATGTAGTTGAATTTGAGCTGTACATACTATGGGGACTTCCTCACCACTTCTAATTTTCTGAAGCTTGATAAATCCTCTCAGAACTCTGTATTTGCAGAGGCTTTTGGCTTTGCACAATGATTTAACAGTATTTGCCCCTGTAAGTTTTATCTTCTGTTTGTTTGTGAAATATTTTAATGGCTTTGACTTTGTGACTTTCAGGCATCTAAAGAGCTACAGCAGATGGGAACAATAACATTTTCATTAGAAGGTGTTGCCAATCTGAGTTTTGATTCAGACTTATCTGTGGTCCAGTGACTGAAATGCATGTCCAAAGCATTTTCTTTTAGACTTTTTTTTTCTTGGGCAAAAACAAGCAGACAAATCCTACACTTTCACTTTGCATCCATCCTTGGCCTTTGAGAGCCCACGTACAACCACAATAATGTCCTTTTAGAAATGTAGCTCCTGTGTAAGGGCACACTAAGGGCCCACCAATGTGCCTGCTTCCTAAAGCATGTGAACACTCAAGCTTTGAAATCTGCTTCTTCGCTTGCAGAGCAACAAGCTTTGCTTGCACAGCAAATTGATATAAAGCTCCCCAGCCTAAGCCCCAAAGCCTGCAAAGATATTGTACTAAAGGGAAGAAGTGCAAAAACCAAATAAGCAAATTATGCTTCCTCTCTTTGTGCTTAACCTGGGTACCAGTAAGCATCTTTTTTTTTTTCTTTTTTTTTCCTTTTTTTTTCGTTTTTTTTTTTTTTTTAAACTGCTAGCTAATACTCTCATACAGGCAGATAACTTGGTAAATTTTCTCAGGTGATAGTAAATCCTGTTTTGCATTTATTTGTTATTTATTTAGTTTTTTTTTTTTTAACTGCTAGGTAATACTCTCACACAGGCAGATAACTTTCTCAGGTGATAGTAAATTCTGTTTTACATTTATTTGTAATTTACTTAGGTTTGATTTGGTTTGGTTTTTTGTTTTTTTTTTTTTGCAAACAGTTGCTTTACAGCAACTCATCTTTTTAGCACAGATTAACATTCTACACAGAAGTGCAGAGATTCCCCTCTAAAATTCTACCTGAAAGAAGACAGTTTAGAATTATTCAACTGAAGGTAATGGCAACTCTGAGACTAAAGCTAGAGTAACAACTAGAAATAAATTAATCAGCATGATCAGTGTATTCTTCAGCATTTTTGTACAAGAAACACAGTTGTAGTAAACCTGGCCCTGGCATTATTCAGTGTTCTTGTTGCTTTATCCCATATTTGGTGGCAGTGTCTGCTAGTACTGCATTAACAGGAATCACCTTCCCAAGGCATGGAAACACTTTTTTAGCTCCTGACGTTGTAAATGTATCTTGAATCAATAGAGCTGGCCACTTACTGCGAGAATCGGAAATGTTGTGGAAGGTAATTGCTTCACAGCAAATGACTTCACATAATTTGATAGTTGCTAGGTCTCATGCATTATTCTTGCTGTTAATCCATCATGATTTATTATCCCTTTCTACTCCATTTATCATCACATTACTGTTCAAGGTTTTTCCTGAACTTTGCTTCTCAGAGCCCAGTCTCACATTCCATTGCTGGCAGTTCAAATCAAGAATAAAATAGATTAAACTCTTGAGATGCTGTGCCCGACAAGAATGTTTCACTTGTACTGTGTCTGGAGGGTGTCCTGGGCAGACCAGTCTTTCCATTTTTTTATTTCTTGTGGTAAGCCAAAAAGAGTACATCAATAAAACTCCCCTTTTTGGAGTAACAGTGATTAGAATTAACTTCCAAATCTAACTATAAATATACAGCACTGTGCCTTTTCATTGTGCAGCTGACATTTATTGAGCACGTTTTGAAAATATACAGTTATCCATTACTTGTGTTTTCCATGCTTCTTGGTGTTTAAGCGTTGTCCTTTTGAACAGTAGTTAAAGATAGAACTGGCTGATCTGCATTCCCTTCCGCTCTGTTTTAACATTTTCATTCTGTTAATATTTCTCTAGGATTACTCTGCTTGAGGGAGGCTGGACCAGATGACCCATTGTGGTCCCTTCCAACCTTATCCATGACGTGATTCTGTGATTCCCAAGTGAGAGATATGAGTGAGAGCCCTCAGGTGAGGCGTGGGAAGAGTGGCCACAGAGCAATTCCTCTGCAGATTGTTCAGAGCTGTAAGTCGGCTCTATGCATACCCATGGGGAGCAGGCAGGACAGCCTCAAAATGCCTCTTGGCTTGGAGCTCTCTGTCCAGAATTCCAGCACAACACTTTCACAATTGTCAGTGCTGCATGTGAAATAAGACTTTGTGAAAACAGGGAGGAGACAGGGCTTCTCTGTGCCTAGATAACAAGGATCAGCAGTAGGACCTGAAATAATCCTCTTTTTTTATCCCAAAGCCTACAGTGCTCTTGTTGGATTGTTTTATGGCCAGTGAGACAGGGGGTGCAGGTGACAGCTCAGTACTAAGTAACCTCTGATGAGGCTCCTCCTGTTTGCCTCTAAATAAAACTGAAATATTTGGAGCTGAGCTACATGAAGGCTAAGAACAGAAGGAGGCAGCATTTCCACCAAGTTGGACTAAATGACTCTCAAAGCTGTAGGATTATGCTCTTCATCACTGCCAAAGCAGGAGCAGGATTCCAGGCTATGAATGACTTGAGTAGTGAGGATCTTTTACTGCCCTGGATGATCATATGATAGTTGGACTGCTCTCTAGGTTCCTTAGTCAATGGATCACCTCTAAAGTCACAGGAGGAGAAGACATCTTCTCTCTTGGTCCTACAGCATGGTGGGGGGTCTGTCAGAGTGGTGCTTCACTCCCTTTCTAGTGAATACAGTTCTCCTTGTGCTGTACACAGGCTCCTGGCCTATGTTTAGAAATCTGTGGCCACTAAAGATGCCCAGGAAGATAGGTAACACCGCAGGCTTTTGTTCTGACAGAAGTTCTTTCTGCCTAAATGAGGCCTTTGTTTCTGCTGACAGTTCAACAGAAGGCTTGCCTGTGCTTTACACGCTTGGCAGTTTCTGTGGCTTAAGCCCATTTTACACGGTAGTAATACATCATCAGGAAAGTACTGAGCTTTTTTGCTTGACCTTCTGTAGTTCCTGTTACCATTTTTAGAAGCCACTTCAAATGTTGTTGTTGGTCATGTTCCATTTATATTCAATCTGTTCCTCACGTCACTGTTGTCACTCATACTGCTAGGTATGGAACTGAGAATTAGCATTTGTTTTCAATGAATGTGCATTTTCAGTCTCCTTACCTATCACTTATTAACTGGAATTTCAGCATTACTTGCGACACACAGTGGGGAGGTTGGGTCTTTACTCATTACACAGCATATGTAAGTTGCAACCTTGCAAAAAAAAGGATTTTTTTTTAATGAAGCCAATAATAATTTGTGACTTCTGTGGATTTTGGGTAAAGCTCATATCTCTTATCACAGCAAAACTGTGACATAATCACCAACAATGATGGAGATGTATCCACAACTTCAGATGTCCCTATGGTTTTGCGTTCTATCCCTTTTTGAAGCAAATGGTGTCACAACCATGACGTCACCACTTTCTGTTAGGACGGGCAGAATTTCCTCTCTCCTCCTCCTCTCATTCCTAAGCCAGTGATGTGAAGCTGATGGAAGAACTCTTTATCTAGGCCTGCCTGGTGAGAGCTGGTCTTGTCACCACTTCTTGTCTGCAGGCTTGATACAACTGCCCATTTTCCTGAGGGGTGAGGGTCTAAGGTGACAGTTTCATTACTCAGAGACCTCCAACTGACAGGCAAATCTGTCCCTAAATATAGCATTTTGTATCCTCCACTGCAGTCATTCTTTTGCCATAAATGTACCATTAAGCAGGGTGTTAAAAATGCCCATTTATGTTAAAAACAGGAAATTCATTGCTGCACACACCAGAGGTTTTATGGAGCAGCAAACACTATCATTGTCCTTGTGGACACAATCTGAATGGTCAGTGGGTCTCCATAGAGGACGCTGTAGAAAATAGGACCTCCACCAACTGTATTCAAACAGATCTGCTTCCTCAGGGCTCATTTATATCAAAGATTCTATTTAAAAGTGTGTGTCCTGGCTCCTTGTCCAGCCCCCCCATTTCATGTGTCCTCCTTCCAGGTGGTGAGCAGGCTGGGACAGTTGTGCTGCTGGTGTAAGAGTCCATCCCACATCCAGCAGACAGGAGATTGTTACCAAGAACTCTTCCCTGTTGGACTTTCAGGGGGTCAGTAAAGCACAACGTTGAAAGACACTGTGGCAATGTCTGACCATAGAAATTTGACCCATCCGGCTTTTACAGCTCTAACTACATGAGCACAGTTAAGGAAAGAAAGGTCTGGAAATAACTGCCTTGGAGACATATGTGGGGAAAAGGACATCTGGTCTTGAGACTACCCTGGGCAAGACCCAGGTAAAACTTTCCAGGTTCAATCTCTCTGAAAGTTATTATATCATGTGGGCATGTGGACTTCTGGTTTTCTTTGAAACATCTGGGGTTTTCCCAAGATAACCTACTCATGGCCAAATGGCAAGGGGTGTTACCCTGAAAGTGAACAGGCAGTGATGTTCCTTTAGAGCATATTGTATTTTGACTGAATTATGTCAGTAACAGTTTGCTGAGCCTGAAACTAAAATGCATTTTGCTGAGGCTTGTCAAGAGAGCATATACCCAGCATATGGTTTGCACAGTCACCCCTGAAGCAGCCTGAGCCATGTGAATATTTAGCATGCATAGCTTTGGCCTGTGTGTTTGAACAAAGCTTTGAATTCCTTCATGTTTTCTGAGTGCCAAGGGCTTGGTAGCTCTGCAGAGCAATAACTTGGCAGAGTAAATTAAATGAAAGTACACCTAAGGAATCCCCCTGCTGATGACTGGTGTTGTGAGTAATCATGAGTCATATCTGTAGTGCTCTGGGAGGTCAACAGGAGGGTGGCACTGGAGAAGCACTGAACTGCAGCTCCTGTGCAAGTCCCGTGCTCTTTCGTGTGATACTTTTCTCGTAAGTCTTTGAGAATTGTTCTGCAATGCCTTTCAACTATTCATCTCCTCCAATGCCCTGACTTATTCATACCACACACATGGAGTGATGCACAGGTGGGCACTGTACGCCAAGTCCTTACAGAAACACAGGGGGGATAAAAGTGATCCCCCATACTGGCAAGGAGCTGATGTCCAGAGTTCCAGTGCAGTGACCACAAAACCTGAATGCATTTGTGCTGACCCACATGTCAGCTGCAGAGGTCATCCACCTCAGAGGTTCAGCCTGAACTGAAGTCTATATAGATCAGGATGGTCCAGATTTCCTGTATGGAACAAGATCTTATCTCAGGCATTCACAGGAATGTGGTACAGGTATGAGCAGGATAAAGTATGTTTGCAGTACAGTTTTGGTATGGCATAGTTCCCCTCACCGTCTCTAGTCCTGGATAAATGCTCCCAGGAGTGTTCAAATAATTTGACATTTTTTTATTTTCTAAGCATAGAAGATTTTGACCAAAGAGACCACAGTGTGAGCATATCACAGATACCTCCATACAAGAGTGAGTGAAAATGTAGCAAGAAGTGAGTGCCCAGTGGCAATAACAGTGGCTGGGCTGTCACTGACAGGGAGTTGGCAGCAGGCTGGCAGGCACTGTGCCACCTTGGCAGGCGGGAGGACAACAGAGCAGGCAGGAAAACATCCTGCATAGGCTGTCCCAACTGGTCCCTTGATGCCTTGACCACTTGCTTGGCAGACTGTGCTCAAGCTGCAGCCCCCTGCCAGCTCACCTGAAAGGGTGCAATACCAGCTTTGTTACCTGCTTTCAAGAGCTGGCTGTGCAGAAATGCAGGATCAGGCTTTGCAGGGTCTAAGGCTGGGAAGTAGCCAAAGACAGCCCCTGGTGGGAGGCAGGGACTTGTCAGTGGATGTGGCATGGCTGATCATGGAGCCCAAAGGGTCCTGCTTCGTTTATCTCCAAGACTTTAACTTGTCATCCTAATGCAACCCATCTTGAACTGTATTTCTGATGTGGTTGCAGCCCCAGACGGGAGTGCCCAGCCTGGGATTGACACAGCTCCACGTGGATTTCCAGCATCACATCTTGGGATGGAGGACTGAGCCATGGGGCAAACACATGGATTGGAGCAGCAGGAGTAGGTAGGGTTCACATACCACAGCCAAGTGCCCTTCTGCTGTGCCCTTTGCTTGTGCACAGTGCCCTCGGGAATGTGCATTCACTGCTCTGTTGGTGCTTGTACAAAAACAAGGGGCAAGCCAGACCTGCCTCCCATGCTGGACAGGGAAGGAGAAGAGACAGTGGAGGGAACTGCTAAGCAGGCACAAGCCTCATTATGTGTGGCAGATGCAGAGGAATCAAATGGTGTTAAACTCATGTAAACACACACAGAGCTCATCCTCTAGGGAACTAGGTGGCTGGTGTCAACACCAGGGAGTAACACAGCCCAAATCTGCACAGCAGCTATCTGTCAGGAAAACAACATTTGGGGGTTCAGCTATCAGTGTCGGAGTTTTTAAGCAAGGAAAGACTTGCAGTGTTTGATAACCATGGAGGAGGCATGAGCCACAGGGATTACAGAAGACACAGTTTATTGCTCACTGGACAGTTTTCTCCTTCTCAGTGCACAATATGGTAAGTTTGAGGGGGTTCATTTTACAGCTGTTCCAGGATGACCTTGGTGTGAAGTTCTTCCCCAATGCCCAGGAAGCCCCCACCCCCAGGGCCCTACCATACTTTTAGTGGACTCTATTTCTTGTAACAAGGTTATGCCTGTGTGAGAGCCCGGCTTCCTGCCTGTGCCATGAAGTTGTATTACACAACAGGTGTATTGTGGCACCTGAAAATAGTGACCTCCAAGTGATTAAAGGTCAAGACCATGTAAACTGCCAGAAAGCTTAGCCTCAAAGCCACTGCAGCAGGAGGGTCATGGGGGTGCTCTAAACACCCAGAGGCCAGTCCTTTGCTATTATAGCAACCACATCATCTAAGGCCCTGCACAAGTTCAGTAAGCTTACTCCTAAATTAGCTAGATTTCTGTTCTCACCCTCCTGTTGTAAAAGGCCATTGTAAATATGTTAAATGCTGTGCATCCTAACAAACCAACCCAAACAAACTCAATCTTCCACAGCAAATTCTGTGTATCTCCCATGATTTGCTGAAAGTAATGTTTAGGACTACACCTCCAGCATCCTGCCTGCCCAGCAAAAGGGTTATTTGTGAGGAGCTACAGGAGGATCAATGTCCCAGAAAGTTTCCCTGTTGGCTGTGCTCCAAGGCTTTAAAACTGGTATCTTCCTTAAGATCAGTGACACTGTAGGGATATAGACTTGGCTTGAGAAGCACTGGCAGAGTGCTCAGCTCATCCTGTAACTGCAGTGCAGCTTCCCATATCTTGCTGCTTTGCTGCTTCCTGCTCACCGAAGACAGCCCTGGGGAGGATTTTCTGACCATATATCCAATATGCAGTCAGAAGCCACCATTTTCAGAGCTAAGATGTTGATCAGAGGTGGGTTGGTTCACCAGACATGTCACTTCCCAGGGACATGGACCCTCCTCCATCTGCATTCCTGAGCCTGAAGGGCCAGGTACAACAAAGCAGCTGATGCAGCAGGAGCTGGCTGTCCAAACACTCTCCTGTTACATGACAGTTTTGTTTCAGTCAGCCAATACTCAATGGCACTGTGGGTTTATTTCTAGCAAGAGGAGATTATATGAGTAAGGTTATTCTTGGTTGTGCAGTCCTGTTTGTTTACAGGGAAGTGCATGCATGCCCATGTCCCCAGAACTACCTGGAAATGAACAGCACACTGTTGTGTTGCTCACTCTTTTCAAGACAGCTTTTGCTCTCAGCTCTGCTTGCCCAAGTTTTCTGTCTCCAGCAGATCTGTCCCAAGACAACTCTCTCCATTACTTTTCCTTATTTTTTCCTGGCTTCCAGCCTCTAATATGCTTTCAGCAGCCAGCATGCTTTCCTCAGCATTTGTAACTCATTCCAACAGGCCAGGTTTTAGTTCCTGACACACTTACATGCCATGTATTATGTAAGTTCCTACCATTTTGAGCTGTCATGGCCTTCAGAGGCTGTTTTTCTCTTTCTGTTTGACTTGGATAAATCCTACATAGATTAGCCACTGTTCTTAACGAGGTCTCTGCCTTTTGCTGATAGAAGGTTATTTGATAAAAAATTTAAATAGCCTCTACTAGAGCAGTAAGATAGGCTTTAAATCACTTGTGTGAATGGTAATTAAAGGGCAGCATTCGTGAGAAATTTTACAATGGAGAATTATTTGAAATAAGCAGAGGTTTGTATTGTAGCACACTAATTATTCTGTACTTCCCCCTGTGTTGTTAAAATGCAGTGAGTCCAAAGAGGTTTCAGTTCAGAACTTCAGGTGCCCTGAAATTATGTTCATTGCAACCTGCTCCACCTCCATAGCTCTGCTTATGTGAGGAAATTCCTAATTTCAGGAGCTGCTTCCATTTTCTTGTCTATTTACCCTGTCACAAACACCTGAAGTGTTGCTTCAGAGCACCTTGTGGTGTAGCTCTGCCTTGGCAGTGGATATCAACTCAGCCTAACACCAAAGTGCCGGAGTTTGAGAAATCAGGTTCTGCACAGCAGCAGCTGCACCAGGGATACCCCCTGCTCTGAGCATGCCTCTGACACCATTTGGTTGGGTGGGCTCCCAACAAAGGCTCTCCCACTCCATCTCACTGAGCGTGGTTCTTCATGTGGGAAATGATGGCTGGGACAGAGAGAGGAGGACCTGCCAGACTGGCAATAGGAGCACTCTGAGACACAAATCCCCTACCTATCCCTGATCCTCTGAGTTAGGGAGGCATTCAGTTACATAGCATATTAATAGTGCTACTCAGGGTCATGGACAATCACATCTGGGTATCTAAGAAACGCCTATTCCGATTTCTGAGCAGAAATCTGCTCTCTCACATGCAGCTGTGTTACTAGGTCTTCAGGAGAGTTCAGAGTATGAGTGATTATGCAGCTAAGGACATGTGAAGCAGACACATACCGAAATTTTAAAGGTGTTTTTCTTACAAATCAATGAAGTGCTGGTTCTCACTTTTATTTCCATAATCAGGTGACTTGTTTTCACTATGTGTCAGCTGCCTGCTAATATTTGATTTGTGCTTTACAGAGAAAGGGTTTTTTTAATATGATTTCCAGACAGAGAGCTGAATGCTGGTGAAGGTGAGAACTAGCTGTAGGTCACTGGTAAATGGGAAGCAGAAAAACATTTCAGTCCAAGCAACCTGCAGTGACCTGAGAGAAGGGCTCTGTCTGCAGCACAAGTAATACAGCATTATAGGAAGGACCAGCAGAATGAAACAGCTCATGCTGAAAGCCTGACGTTTACATCAGGTGCCTTTTAGGAGGGTTACTTAAGACCAGCACGTCTAGTCCAGTGGACTGAACACAAACTTGTGGCTCACACACATCAAATGTGCTCCTGGAGGATCTCATGGCTTAGTTTGATCTGAAAGGGGTCTAGCTTACAGATGCAGTAAGTGGAGACAACTGGACAATCTGTTTCAAAACCACATTCCTTAACTAAGGGAATGTTGGCAAAGCAAAAGACTGTTTGAAATAGAACAGATTTAGACTAGAAGAAAAGTTTTCCCTGTGTGATGTGTAGGAACAAAGAAGCTGCAGGTTCACAATAAACTCTGGCTGACAAAAAAGCCCAGAAAATAAGTATGCAGTTTCTTCTTCTTTCTGCATCCCTCTTCTTCTTCCCTGGTACACCAGAAAGGAAGCTGGGGTGCTTAGCTCTGCATTCTGTATGCAGAAGAAAGAAGGCAGCCATCTAGAAATCAGATATTGCAATACAACCCTATGGGATCTAATAATAAGCATCTTCAGTTTAAATTAAATATTACTCTCCTCATAATTTAAACAGTGGAGAGCCACATTTTGCCTTCAGTAGAATGCATACTGGAGCAAATTTTTTTCTATAAATATTTAAATAAACGACATGCATTAAATTAGTTTTCCTCTCAGTCTTTCTATTTACTTCTATTTGCTATCAAAAGTTGCATTATTGTTTCAGCTCAGTTCTTCCCTGGAGGACATTGCCACAATAGTATTGTTTGATGTAAATAGGCTGTGGTGACTGTATTTTTTACTCCAGTAAGCATATTGCTTGGAACATGCTGCTCACTCCCATGGTCCAAAAAACTGTGAAGGGATGACTCATAACAACTGTTACTGATCTCATTTCCCTTACTCAAACTCCACAGTTTATGTACAGTTCTGTGTGTGAATGTGGCTCCAGTCTTGCCTTAGCCAGCCTTAGGAGCAAAGAAGGGACTTTCTTTCCTTTCTTTTAGTGGACTGGTGCTCATCTCACTAATTTAATGTTCATTTACAAGAACATAATGGAAGTTTTAAGTTCAGTTTATCCCACAGAAACTGCATGTGGTATTTTTAGAACTACTTTCTAAGCATTTTTAGGATAGATGGCCAGGTGAACTTGCACCAGCCTAGACTTTAAGGAGCTATTTATATTATGCATTACCCACTCTGAACCACTTGTCTGTGCATAAAGATCTCTGCATGTGACACACTTCCTTCCTGGATATAACTAGACTGCTGTTGTGGTCTTCCTCTGCTAAAATCAGCCACAAGGACTTTTATGCTGCAATAACCCTTTTCTGTGCATGTTTATTTTTGTGGTTCTCCCACTGCCTCCTCTCATGGCTCTTGCATCTGTGCAGTGCTGCTCTGGGGTCACCGCGGTGGAAGCCAGGGCACTGTGCCAACGTCAGCACAAATGCTGACACAAATGCAAGTGCATTCCTCTGCCTCAGGGGTGAGCATAGAGGAGCTCATCTTCTCCCTTGGCCTGTGTTTCTGCATTGTGTTTCCCCCTGGAGCCACCCAGATCTCTCAGAAAGGGAAGTGATGCAGGGAGCTGCATGATCCCCGCTAGAGATGCTGGAATTTTTGAGAGAAGCAGTAAAGAGACTGGCCAAGCAAGACCATAACTGGGCAAATAACCCAAGGCTGCAAAGATGACTTGGGAACCCGAAGGGGAGACTGCTTATGGCTGAGCCCACACTAAACACTGGGCTGGATTTATTGACATGAGTCACACACACTAATCCCCACTGCAAGGCTTTCATTTGGCACCCAGCTCTTACTTTTCAGCCTCCACTGTCATCCTTCAGCTAAGCAGTTATTTCGTATCAAGAGTTCAGTACAATCTTTACCAAAAGCTTTTTTTATCTAACAGAGGATGAACAGGTTCTCTTAGAATAAGGCAATTAGCCAGTGCTCCTTATACCACATTGTTCACCATGCTAGCGAGGGCAGCCAGCAGGAGAAAAAAATGAAAATTTATGCCTTTTTTAGGCAAACTGCATTAATATTATTAAATCCACTACAGGGCTAAACTAGGCTTTGATAGAAAGTACCAGATTTTACTGATGAAGTCCATGGTTTTGTACAGGAGAGAAGTTAGCAAAATATAGTTTCAAGAAGCTATTCCACACAAGCAATCTCATGAGAAAGTCACAGACATTAACCATGCAATGACATTTGTCATTTCATAAAATCACAGAACATTTTGGGTTGGAAGCAAGCTTTAAAGGTCATCTAGTCCAAGCCCTTCTGCAGTGTTCAGGGAAATCTTCAGCCAGACCAGGTTGCTCAGAGCCCCATCCAGTCTGGCCTTGAATATTTCCAGGGATGGGTCATCCATAGTTTCTCTGTTCCAGTGCCTCACCACTCTCATGACAAAAAACAAACAAACAAACAAACAAACAAAAAACCCACAAAAACCCAAACAAACAAAAAAACCCCCAAAAAAACAAAAAAACACCCCAAAACAACAACAACAAATCAACTAAAAAAACCAACAACAACAAAAAAAAAAACAAAAACAAAAAACAAAACAAAAAAAAATTTTAAAAACCAAACCCCCCTCCCCAAAAAACCCACAAAAAGACCCAAACAAACAAAAAAACCCCAAACTCCCCTTATATTTGGTCTAAATCTACCATCTTTTATTTTGACATCATTACCCTTGTCCTATCACAACAGGCCATGCTAAAAAGTTTGCTTGTTTCTTACAAGCTTTTTTAAGTACTGAAAGGGTGCAATGAGGTCTCCCTGGAGTCTTGTCTTCTCCAAGCTGAACAACCTCAACTCCTTCAGCCCTTTCTCATAGGAAAGATGTTCATGCCTTCCAGTCATTTTTGTGACCTTCCTCTAGATTTGCTCCAACAAGTCCATGGGGTTTCTGTGCAGAGGACCCTGCAGCTGGATGCAGCACTACAGATGAGGTCCCACAAGACTGGAGTAGAGGGGCAGAATCACCTCCCTTGACCTGCTGGCTGGGGTTCTTTGGATGCAGCCCAGGATATGTTATGGCTTTCTGGGCTGTGAGTGCACACTCTTGGCTCACACCCAGCTTTTCAGCCACCACTACCAGCACGTTCTTCTCAGCAGGGCTGCCCTCAATCTGTTCATCCCCCAGCCTGTATTGACATCAGGGGCTGCCCTGACCCAGATTCAGAGCCTTGTACTTGGCCTGGTTTTCTCTTATCAGTTTCACATGGGCTCAGCCCTCAAGCTCGTTCAGGCTCTCAGGTGTGTCCATTTATTGCATAACTCCTTACAGGAGCTCCAAGAGTTGACCCACCCCCTGAGTTTGTGGGTAGCAGGTGGCACTTCCACGTTTGCACATAGCAGGGGTCACACACGTCTGATCATGCTGTGTGCTGACCCTGTGCCATTCATGCAGGTTTCCAGAAAAATGGTGCCATCACTGCCTGCCGTACCAAGCCTTCACCAGAAACATCTCACCATATCTGTCTTCTTCTGCTTCAGGATTAGCTTGGTAGTGAAACATGCAGAAAGTTGTCGGAAAGGGAACACGGAGGGAATATTTCAGAGGAAGGAGAAGACAGAAAAAGCCACACTGCATTCTCCAATAGTCCCAAGCTGGCATTGAGTCCAAGCTCGTCTTCTGTCTATGCTGATGGAGACAAACCTATTACTTACACAGAAGGTAACACAGGGCCAGCTCAGGGGCAAAAGCTAAATGAATACCCATTTCAATGGTATCCTAGGCTGGGAACACTGTTTACAACTGTATTAATAAATTAAACGTGCCAGGAACTGTCTCTTCAGGTGCAGGCAAGGTGAGGTAAAAAGGCAGCAAAGAGGGCCTGAAAAGACCTAATGCGCTAAAAACTGTGGTACCACCAATATTTAAAAGATTAAAGAGAGCTGGCATGAATCTAACGATTTAGACAAATGCTTGCAGAGGCTGTGGTGAGAGCTCATTGCAGGAAATGGAGCAGGGGAAGCCGCACTTTAAAGATTCAAGATGCTATTAGAAGAGATTTCCCTGTCTCATGATGTTTATTAAATATCCAATTTTAGACAATAGTAAGGTCAGGCATTTGTACCCAGCTCCTATGTTAATATTTAATATTATTGACCCCCATTCTCATGTTTCAGGGGAACATGCTGGAAACTGTCACAAAAATTACACGGGGATGTGGTACCTAAATGTAGGGAAAGACTAGATGTAGCACTAATTCCTTTGTTGCCTGAAACGAGATTTATTTTTTTTTTCCTCATCTGCAGCTTTGTAGGACCTGTAGGGTATGACAAATATTTATTCTCAGGGCAGGATTTTGCTGCACATACAGAAAAGTTGTGGCTGTTTCTCGATGCTCCTGTGGTGGTGCCATTCAGTGCAAACAAAGAGAGGAGCAGGGGAGCGTTCATTTCAGTCAGCACCACCAGTTTACAGCAGCAACTTTTTTTCTCCTGAGCTACAATACCCAATGCCAAACATGGACCTTTAAACTGTTCTATAGCCAAAAGAGAGACTGTTATCTGGCAGCACAGCTTAATTTACCAATGAACTAATGAATACAGAATTACAGACGTCTGATTAGTGTTAGATAAATGTGATAGTGACAATACACATAAACTGTCCCATGCTGCTGACATTTACTGAAGTTAGTCTCAAAACGTGGATACTAAATGACTCATCACTGCATCTGCTGATGGTTAAAATCCAAACCTTTTGAAAGCATGTAAAAGAGAGTTCAATGCCTATTTGAAGGGAGGGGAGAAGCACACTTGAAGATCATGAACACCAGCTGGGGAGAAGTGGACAGCTTGTGAATCGGGACCTCTGTCAGCCACATCTGAAAAAAACTATGAAGATGAGAGCTTCAAGAAACTATGGAGATGAGACAAATGAATTGTTACAGTACTCATGTATTTTTACAGATTCTAACCTCAGAAAGTCAAAACGAAGTATAAGTAGTGAGCTTTAGCATGACAAAATTATCTTGGAGGTTACATATCAGTGATCTGCAGTAAGTAATTCACAATAGCTGAGGTGCCAACATCTGCCAAGTAGTTTATTTTGTAGATAGGCTGATCTCAGATAGGACTGATTTCTAAATGAGCTGGGACACCTGCATGAATCACAGGATAAGGAGAAGCTGGAAAGGGTAACTTGAACAAATTCCAGAACTGTAATAAAATAATGTGCAAGTATTCAGCTGAAAATGGTACTTAAAATCAAGGCATAGAGGTAGCTTTCCAAAACAACATCCTCTCTGCAGGACAGATGCCTTATGCAAGGGTTACAGACACTTCTAGGGTGAGACTGTTTCTTTTCGCTGTTTATTTTGTATAGGATTGAGGGAGATTATGCTCCATATTTGAACTCCCAAATTATTATTATGAGGTAGCACACAAGAGAAGGGAGGATATTTCCCCTGCATGCCTTTGGCATTTCTCACTATACTTGGATTTGAAGTCAACCATTCTCAGGAGAGGAAGTTTTACAGGCACAGAGTTTTTCTGCATAATATTGTTAATAATTATACTAATTGTTTATTATTATATACTATTACATAATAACATAATAATCAAATATAATCGTTATTATATATGTTAATATATTATCTGATAATTATACTATTGCACCATTAATTTGTTATAATACTACTGAGAATAATACTAATGAGAATAAATATAATAAGAACAAAGAAGCAAATATAGTTTTTCTCTCATCTATTCTGATTCATTCCATCTTCCTTGCTCTAGACAGAGGAACAGTGTTACCTGAGCCCTGTATCCTTGTTCTCCCTTCTGCCTTCCAAACCATGGAGCAGGTTGAAGTCAGCTCTTACAAAATGCAAATGAAGCTCAGGGAAATGCTGCTATTCCCACTGCAGCTCCCCTGCAGGTCCAAGCAGATTCAGTGAGATCACAACCAGCAGTCAGAGCACTTAGAGTTTGTCCTCATTTCTTGAGCGTTGGATCGTCGGCACCAGCACAGAGGAGCAGATGTGGAGTCCCAGTGGCACATCACTAACCAGGAGATGCTGCTCATCTGGGAGCAACTCCACATCTCCAGCTTCTGGAGGAAATCTTGGTGGCTGTTTCCAGGATGGCACAGACATAAACAGCAGGTACTCCGGGATCAGGAATTCCCTGGCTTAGCAGAGCAGCTGCCTACGTCCTAGCAGTGAGCTCCCGTGCCCTCGTGTGAGTCAGAGCCAAGGCTTCCACACACTTGGACACGAACACGCACCTCTGCCCCTAATTTGGAAACCCCTGGTACTTTAGAAAATACTCAGCTCTGGTATCTCCAGCCTATGATCTTGCATCGCCGCCCCCTTTTTACTTTTTTAACAGTTATCTTGAAAGTAACTGATAAGATGGAAATCTCAGCTTCCCTTGACTCACGGAATCATTTTGTCTTTGTCTTCGCTTCATAGAAAGTGAGAAACATGGCATCAAATTCTTTAAAAAACAAAGATCAAAAGGTCTTTCCATTTTCCAGAGCCTGAGAAAGTGCAGAGCTGGGTGTAGCTAGATACAGATGTGTGCGTGTGCCTCTATTTGTGTGTGTGAGCACTATTTACAGGCAAAGAACCCCCACCCGGCTTTAAACAAGGGCCATTGTCACCCCCGAATGCCTGCAAAGTGCTCCATGACTTGCCCGCTCTCCAGGGCTGCCTGCTCCCTGCAGAACTGCAGCTCCTGATTCCTTCTCATTCAGGCGGCTGCTGATAACACCTCGTGGGGAATTGCAAATTAAACACACGTAAGAGAAAAAGACAAAGCCTACCGCTGATAGCAGATAAAATCGCCACATACACTTAACCGGGCTAACCTTATCTTGTTATCTTAAATTAGCAGAGTTCAATCTAATTAAGTGCTCACATGGGGGAAACCCAAGTTGTGGTGTGACTAGTCAGCCTGAAGGTTCTTCTAACCGCAGCGCTGACAGGGCTCTGGTCTTACGGGCTCTGAGAGAAGGTACAATTCATGCCCCAAATGGTTCGCAAGCTAAAGCCTGATCTCCTCTCAGAAAGGTGAACAGGCACTTATTCTACAGATGCGATTTGCATCTTGAAAAAATATCTGATGGGTTATTTCAACTCTTTAAACAAGATCGGCATATGCTTGTGCCTTTTTTGCTGTTACCAGCTGCATTAACTATGCCACGGCTGTTGCCTAATACACTTACACTGATAAGTTTTATTACACCTAAACCAGAAATTCCTATAGAAGATAAGACTTAGGGAATCAAACTGCATTGAGGTTTATACCTTGATTTATTTATTTATACTCTGATGTTTATCAGCAGCAGAGTAGTTGATAAATTGCTGTTGTGAATTTGTCAGATATGCCCAAGAACCAGTAAAAAATGCAATATTAGAAGATTGGGATCCCAAAGCTCTGACCCAGTAAATTCAACAGCCAACAACACCCAGGA
Source organism: Brachypodius melanocephalos (assembly GCA_013398615.1). NCBI lineage: Eukaryota > Metazoa > Chordata > Aves > Passeriformes > Pycnonotidae > Brachypodius > Brachypodius melanocephalos. Next base: position 28,449,099 of record VZSR01001685.1, read on the forward strand.
GATCATTGTCTCTACCTTTTGTATCTACTGATATTAATTCCCACTCCATATAGCTGGATGCCCCCTTATATCCAGATGGTGTTTTATGCACATCTACAGCATAGCCTCGGAGTCATACAGCTGGACCTCACCGGAAATTGGAAGCACCATCACCGTGTTCCAGTCAGCAGATTTACACCTGCACAGATGGACACAGCCAGCCTGTTGCATACAGCCATTCCCTGCTACCAGTGAAGTTACCTGTCCCTTAATATTTTTCATCTAAAATTTAACTGAACCCTTTTGGAAACAGTTACTTGTGTCCAGGTCTGATGATGGCACAAGCACTGAGAATCAGCCTAAACTGTAAGAGAGTCCCGAGTAGGCCAGTGTGTGAGAGATGCAGTCTGTGCTGGTGAGGTGGTGTGCAGGGCAGCACCAGAGCTCAGCTGACAGAACGCTGGACTTTACTGTCTGCTCCATGCACAACACAAGCCCCAGGGAGCCTGGGAACTCAGCTGGAAGAACAGCAAGCTGAGGAGGAGAAAAAGCTCTTGTATTTTGCTCCATTTGGGAGGTGAGTTCTGCAAACGAAATATCAACTGGCTCCTTCATTTGAACAAACCTCAAAAAGAAGGAACAAAAAATTACTTGGATAGCAGATACAGCCTCCCACGCTGGCTCATCTCATCTACCTGAGGGGATGGGGGGATGGGGGAGCACAAACAAGCATCTGGCCTTCCTGATTGTCATCTGACCCATGAATTTAAAACCCTGTGAAATTCAGAGGTGGGAGGGTTTCTCCCAGTGAGCTGTGCAGCATTCCTGAGAACAAAGAACATCTCAACACCCAAAGTGGCTCACCTGCAGAACTTCTCAGCTATGCATATCCCTAAGGAGGCCTGAACACGACACTTTCTGCACCTTTTTTTCCATCATTTGAGATGCCACAACCCAGAGGCTCAAAGCCCTCTGCCTCAAGTCCAGCTTTTAAATCCCCTTCCTACCCATGCTGCCATGACTGGCTGCTGTCCTGCTGCCAAGCCTCCTATGCTGTCAGAGAGGATCTGGGCTGCTGGAGATCCTCAAGGCTCCAAGCACCTCTTGCAGTCAAAGGCAGCAGCCTTGCTGCAAGGTCAGGCCTGTTACCCACACACAGCCCTACAAAAATGGGGTTCAGCCAGGGACACGAGCTGCTGGAGCGTCCACTGCACATCTCCAGTGGGCTTCAGCACCCACACTGAGCTGCAGGAAACAGGGAAGGGGACAGGTGAGAGATGCAGCAGACAGAGGTAGTGATGTCTGGACAGTTAGAGCTGAGTTTTATGTTTCCCACACCATGGTTAAAACAAACAGCTATTCCAATACATTGAAATCCATTATGGTCCATTTTCAAACAAAATTAAACTTAAGTTGTTGGCCACAGTCGTAAGTTACTCCACAGCCTTGGCAGATTACAATTATGCATTCTGTGGAGAGGAAAGGCATAGCCCAGAATCTCCCTGGCCCTTGGCCTTCACACATGGCTGGTGAGCTCAGACCTGGAGCCCCTGGGCAGGGCTTCCAGCTCACTTGCATGTTATGTGACAGGCTGCCCTCGGCCACGTGCTCTCAGTTTCCCCATTCCCTCCATCCTCTGACTTCACAGGGAGCTGGAGATCCCCAGTGCTCCCAACAGCTGCCCATTTATCGTGGATGAGCACTGTTACTGTCATTAGAAACTCTCATTTTGTATCAGACGTGAAGCTGAGGAGGATCATGCCCTGGCAAAGCAGTAAATGTGTTACATGCAAGGAAATGGAGACCCAGCCAGGGGATATCTCAGTGTGCTGCAGACCACCTGCTTGCTTTGGTGAATGATAACTGGGACAAACCCTTAGAAACTGGAAAATCACAGAGAAGATCCAAGGGGAAGTCAGAACCTAGATAAATCGGGTTTACGTTAAGCAGACTGACCTCCAAACACAGGCAAATTAACCGCTTGCAGAGAGCTGGGGACTACCTATGCCAGTTTGAGAAAGCCAGATGCTTTTGGCAGATGTAGCCTGACTCTGCTTCCAGAAACAAGAGCAGTAATATTCAGTGGTGTGTGTAATGCTGCAAAGCCTGAACTGATTCCAATGATGAATTATTTCCTCTCCCATCACCAAAAGAGTGACCAAAATTATCAGCCAAGAACACACAGGTAAGTTAACTCTCAGTGTAACATTACTGAAAAGTAGAAAACAAAATCAAACTCAACAATCATATTACAGGCAATGAAGAAATAAAAGCCTAGTAGGAGAATGTCATGTACTATAAGTGGATTCAACAGAAACTGGAGATTTGCAGTCTGACTCCAGTCATGCTACTGAAGTTTTCTTTGAAAAGGCTGTTGCAGTTAGATGTAAAATCATGTGAGTTGCTTCTCTGCCCTCCCCAGGGCAGATAAGCAATCAAAACAAACCCATTTATCTGAGCGATCTGTTAATCCTTTGCATAAATAACATTTCACCGTGCAAGTTATATTGGGCTTAGTGCTCCTTGAGCATTGAGAAGCTTAGCGAAGTAGTTCAGCCCTTATCCTATGAGCACAACCACAAAATCCAATCCATGTTTGCATGTCCTAAGGTTACCCAGGGGACAGGGATAAGGGCCACCTTTGGTCTCTCTCTGCACAAAATGGAGCACTCCAGTCCACCTGAATCTCTGCTTTGTGGTAGAAGGGAGTAGGTGAAGAGGGCCTGGCACAGGGTTTGAGGCAGACAAAAGATATATAATTACTTTTCCGTAGGTTAGCAGGAATATTCATGAGGATCTCTTTCTTTCAAAGCCAAGAAGGTCCTTAGTTTGTTCTTTCAGCATTTTAAGTCTGGTGTGGCAGATCCCTGCACAGCTGCTGGTTAGAGGAGGCTGAAGGCTGGCTCAGGGAAAGCAGATGCCCTTAAGGGCTCTCTGCTGGAGGCAGAGCTTTACTGGGGAAAGGTAGGCAGAACCCTTTCAGAAATGCTGCCAAACCTGAAAGCTCAGGGGATACTTTACTGAGCACAGCCGCCAGGCACAAGGTGCTGCTCACGCCGGCTGAAGAGTTTGGAAGGTGAATAAGGAGGGTGGTCATGTAGGGATGCAAAGGCATCTGCCGCCAACATCCTTCCCAAGGGATTTCTGTGAACTGTACACCTTGCAAATATGGACCTCTCTGGCTCTTGGCATGCTCTTTCCTACAGGTGTACAGATTCTGAAATAAAGAGCCTTAAATCTAACAGCAAAAAGGTGTGAGACAAACATTTCTAATAAAAATCTTGAGTCAAAATTTGGAACATACTGAAACTTCATTCACCACAGACATGTTCAAAGAAACAACAATTTCCAGATATTTTTATTCCTTAAAAGAACCAAGATTTCTTTAGACCTTCCCAAAAGCCTACCCAGTTTATTGCATCATGTTTCTTTTAATTACTACCAGGACACCTCATCTATCTTTGTTTAATGGATAACTCAAGTTTTATCCAGCTAAACAGCACTTTATTAAATTTGCTGTCCTGGTTAAACAGTTGCTATTGATAAAGTTTTTTGGGGGGTACAAGCCTACAGAGTGGCTCTGTTACTGCACCTGCAAAGTATTAATCATATTTTCTGGGGTGTACAGACCTTTAACTACTTAATTTCCTCATGGTATTTTTCTTGTTCTATAACATCTAATTTATCTCTAGTTATATGATAACCATCAAACAATTCATTATTAAATTTTGTTCTTCATCTATTGATTAGGTTCTCTAAGGGTTAGGTGTCCATGGAGTTCCTTTCTGCAGGTGCAGTGAGGTAATTTCTTAGAGTTTTCTACTGACACTCAACCAACACAGATTTAAATCAAAACCAGCAAAAACATTCAAACATTCCTTAAATAATTAAACATAGTTAAATTACAAAATTTTTAAAGAATCACAAAACTCCCAGCTAACTAAGATATAATTAGCTGCCAGTTCCTTCTGGATACAGGACTTCACCAGGAGAGAAAAGGTCACTGGCTGAATCTGAGGCCATCTAGACACACAGAGGTCTTACTTGGAAGCCCATTTCTTCCCCCTGACCCTCACACCATGTTGGTCATTTTTGAACTTTGTATTGGAGGGGCCTGGTTTTGCAAGGTAAGCTGCAAAGCCCTGGAAGGAAAAGGAGGTGCCAGAATACAGAAGTGCTCAGACATGTGCTCCCTCAAATGCTGAGCTTTAAATTCTGGAAGAGGAATTTGGTGAGTGAGGCTGGTAGAGAAGCTGGGGAGAAAAAGTAAAAGAGTTTTCCCCTATAAGCCAAGGTGTGTGATAGTGAAGCGTGTCATTGGCTTGGGTGTTATCAATAAAGGAGGAGTTGAAATCTGAAAGTCACTCATGGTGTCCCGAATATGAAGTCAAAAAAGCCATCCAGAGTGAGGCCAAGTAGCAACACTCACTGCTCAGGACAGGGTACAGGCACAGACCGACCCTTTGCTGAAAGCACTGTGTGTATCCTATCCCACACAGCCACTGCAGAACACACACACATGCTGAGAGGAACGATCTCACACAGAAAGCACCGAGCTGAAAAAGGAGAAGCATAGTGGCTGCAAGAGCTCATCCCTTGAGCTGCATGTGATGCCCCTGCAAGGCTGAATGAGCTTTAGGCAGCTGTTTGGTAAATCTGTTCTCCCCTGAAGGCACACTCAGTGGGGTGGCTCTGGCAATTAGGGGCTGCTGTCCCCCCTTCCTCAGCTGAGGACCTTATCATGAGCACCTTAATAGGGATTGGGTCTTCCTCTGAAGAAAGAAGACTTGGCTGTGATTGTATGGTCTCGGCTAATCTTCCTCTGTCAGGCAACACTTTTTAGACAGCTGCCTTCTTAAATACCGTTATCTCTCTCACAGTATTGTATGCCATTGTTTTAAGTACTTGTATAGAAAGGCAGATTATTTTCTAAAAGTTGGAATCTGACATCAAGTTTATGAAAAGATGTGGTCAAAAGCTTGTCAGATACTACACATCTGGCACTGATTACAAAACGTTATTTGGAGCTACCAAAGGTAATTGGTGATAAAAGTAATCTTTATTCTGGTTTTATGAATGAGGTAACAAAGGCATGGAAAAATTAAGTTACTTGTTCAGGGCTGTATGGAAACCTTGGCCATGGCTAGGATCAGCTTACTAACCTCCAGCCCCAAGGCTTTCAGCTGTGTGTCTTCACTACTTTTTCCTGACAAAAACTCAACCTTCATTGCAGATGATAAAACTCCATGAGAACAACTTTAGGAAGTTCCTTGTATGCAGCAAATTAATGAATCTTGCTTTTCTGGTGGATTTGCATCCTGAAAGCTCAACTTCTCATCCTCAGGAGACTCCCATAATATCAACACCTCCCCTCACATCTCCCCCAACACCTGCTTTCCTCCCTGGACCCAGCCACAGCATCTCTGCTACTGTAGGAGAGCTGCTGGTGATGACCATACTCTGGAGGAAAGAGGTGTTATTTACACAGTAGCTGACCTCCACAGAAAACCTAGAAGGTCACTCTTGTCTTTTCAAGTCCTTCTTTGAAACGCAGCTGGATAGGTTCAACAGCCACTGGGAGATCCCAGTTTCTCCAGGGAAGCAGGCTAAAGCTTAACTAAAGTGCCTGCCACTGTCTGGAGCTGTGGGAAGCACTGTGAATTTTCCTGATCAGCAAGCTGACAAGGTGGACATTTTGGGAATAATCATGGAAACATAGAATGCCTGGGTTGGAAGATATCTTTAGGATCATCTACTTCCATGGGTAAGGACACCTTCCACTAGACCAGCCGCATCCAACCTGGCCTTGAACACTTCCAGGGATGTGAAATAGTCTGGTTTCTTAGTACTTACCTTGCTTGTTTTCCAGGAAATCACAGCAAGGATTACCATGCTGCTTTGTGGATGTTCCTCAGCAGCTTGCCATCTCCCCAGTGAGCATGCCACTGCTGGAGGCCACAAAGCCATGACTACCCTCAGCTACAGGCTAGTGGCCATGGGAGCAAGTGCCATCTTACCCTGGTACAGAACTTCGGGCAAGCTTCTAGCCACCCTATGGTTTACCTCTCAGATTTGTAGGAGTGGCACTAAAAAACACTGGCAACCAGGATTTAATAAAAGTAAGTTAAAGGCTGTTAATTGTACAGTTGTTTTCACTGCTATTCACAGATTTTCTTGTTTACTGGCTGTCTTTTTTCTTCATGCATCATCCTATGTGGTTAATTACACACCAGCCTGCCAAATGCAGGGAGCACAGCACAGCATGCCCTGGCTAATGTGAAAGCACCAGAATATTTAAACCAAACCTTGCAACTTGAGCAAGAAACCTCAGAGTCCATCTTAGAGCATCAGCACCACTGCCCCTTTCTGACTTCATCACACGGAAACAGTGCACTATCTAGTGCTGTCCAACAGGGGAGACTATGACAACACTTCAGACATGTTTTCTGAAAAGCTAAAAACTTCTTTCCATAGCAAAAATCCACATTTTCTTCTTTTGCACGCTTCAGTAGTGACAGTGATTGCAATAGCTGGGGGTGGGGATAGGGGAAGTCAACTGCCAAAAGCTTGTAAAACTTTAAAACAGAAAACTCTGACCTGGCATCTGTGAAGCTGAGAGCAATGGAGCAAAATCCATACACAGATGTCAACTACAGAACAACCGTAAGACCTTTGTTAGTATTTTCTATGCTTACAATCACATATTCTGATGTCTTTTTTCTCTGTGAAAATGGGAAATGACCATGGAAAAGAAAACCATTCCCACAGGATGCATCTCCTGAGGTGTACTTGTGAGACAAAGGGGAATGTGAACACCAAACTGCAAGGTTTTGCCTAGACATCCTCTGGAATCTCAAATATGACTCTTTTCACCCGTATAGCCTGCAAGGTTTTATCTCTTTATATTCTTTTTTATCTCTTCATCTCACTTTTACTGCTTTTCATTGTGTCCTGATTTACTCTTCCACTGTGCTCTCTCGCCTCTCCTCTTCCATCCTCCTGGCCCCAGTGCACTGCAGGCTGTCATCCCCAGCAAAGGGTGCTAATCCTCGCCTCCCACTCTACCTGCAGTTATTGCCCAGTAGGAAGCAGGACACCCAAATGGCTGTCCTAGGGTGACTTTGTGATGCTTGTATCCCCAATTGTCTGCTCTGTGTGTGCTGTATGTTGAGTTCTGTGCCTCTAAGGCTGGTTCTGAGGGGGAAGCAGGGAAAGCAGCAGCACGTAATTTGTTTGGAGAAAGCAACGTTCACTCCCCTCTGCATTCTTCTCTCTGATCGGTGTTTGTCAGGGACACGGACAGCGGCCAGACAGAGGTTTTCTTTTGCATTTAGTTAGTTTAGTTGGCTGAGGCAGAGAAGCTTCCTGGACAGTTTTTTTTCCTTTTTCTCGGGACTGTTTAAACCTGCTCTGGACTGAAAGACGTGAAGGAACACCGGGGAGCTCGCCACTGGACCTCCGGAGGGACGAATAAAGGCCTGGCTGAGTCGAGCTACACCCACGGCAAGGACTTTCTCAATTTGCCATCTCACTCCAGAATGAGAGATTTCATTGTTTCATAATATTCATTCTTTATGCTAATGGGCACTTTGTTTGTTAAATAAATAGTTTTTTCCATTTTTCTCTGAGGAAGTTCTTTTCCCAGACTGGCTGTGGGAAGGGACCCTATTGGGGGTTTTCTCCCAGATTTGCCCTAAACCAAGACAATGGCAAAGAGACAGGTTTAAAAATTAGATTCAGGGAACAGAAAGCTCAGAGGAAGCCTCTGCTTTGGGCTGAGTGGGATCCTTGACATAGGAGAGTGTTGTACAACACAGCAGTGCTGTTTTACTGCAATAAGGCAAAGGTGTGTTGGCTCCTCCTTTTGAGGAACACCTTTCTGAGTGAATATGTGATAGGGTTGCCTATGATAGAAGGGGTTAGATGAGAGACCAAGGTAATCCCTTCCTTAAAAGGAGGAAGTTTCTTTGCTACTGCCCACATATCATCAGCACACACAGATTTGCAGTCTGGGACTTCATCATGGCAAAAACAAAACCTTAGGTGTCATTACTCTTCTAGAGCTTTAAGCTAACCTCCTGAATTTTACCCATCAGTGGAGCAGAAATTCAAGCCCTAGAATTATACAGTCATCCTAAATTGTGCTATCATAGCTGGGAAGGGAGAACTCATCTGTGCCAGACATCTTTCGAGGTGCACTTCAACACTCAAAATTGAAGACTCTGTACCATCTAGACCCACAGAGAGCTAAATTGTGGTTGAATACAGTAAAGCTCACCCTGCTGGAAATGGCTCCAATCCCTTACCCAATCATAGCAGCTTCAAGTGATCCTGATGGATTCAGCAGGATCCATTATCTGTCATCTATTTCAAGGGTAATCTCTGTGGATGTCTTTGAAAGATGTTTCATATTGAATCAGCTTCACTGCACGACTCCCTTTTTAGTTGCTTTGGGTCACTTGTAGTTCATAGTCATCCCTGTCATCCATATGTCTGTCTCAGCCATGTGCATGCCAATAAACGGAAAGACAATGCTGAACTGATTATCTTCTGCACAATGGTGTCACAATACCCTGTCAGCCTCACTGCCCCACTTCAGATCACAAACAGGCTCAGTAACCACTTACATGTGTCAGGCAGATAAACAGTTGTAGCTGCCTGGTTAGAGGATGAAAACCACAGAGGCTCATTCCTCACTGTTGGCAAATGGCACTCAGTGTTTCATTCTAAGAGCTATTTCCAGCACAGCCTATATTACTGAGTAACTCTTGTCCCACCTGAGAATGCCCAGAATTACCCATGGAATTTGCCAGTTGCTTCTGGCACACCTTAGAATGAGCCTGCACTGCTCTCCAGCCTACTGCCCTGGAGTTTTTAATCTCAGAAAGAGATGAATCTAGGATGTCTTTCCACTTTGAAAATTACCTTGTACAAGAAGTAGAAGCAAATTCTTAGGATACTGTTTCTAATTGCTGTTTCAACATGCTATTGTTTGGGTTTTTCATAAAACTTCTACCAGATGTGGCTTCTTTCTTAGACAGTCCTTTCTTATATTTCCTTTTTAGAAAATTAGGTGTCATTTAGCCACAGTTTGTGGTTAAATATTTGTTTCCATTTCCTTTTATTTAATAACATTTATTTGTAATCCAGTTTAAAGTGTTTTGTTTTCTTTTTTACAAAAGAAAACGAAAAGAAGCAGGATGACATTGAAATGCATCTCTTTATGACTGTTTCTTTTATTTCTATTTACTTACCTTCCTGAATATTAAAAAACCCCTGAGATAAAGTGGTTTTTTTGCATACCATTTGCCTTTGTTTTTCCTTCTGGTTTGTTTTCTCTTTTTTTCCCCTTCAGTTTAATACTTCCTCACTACCCACAAGAAACATGTGAGTAAGACATTACCAAAAAGCTTCTTTTTGCTCAGGCAGCTTTAACACTTTCAAACTGAATTTAGCATAGTTTTTGCTCATGCATCTTGTGAACAGCAGTGGTTCTACCGATACAAAATTTAAGGGCAAGCATGGAAACTGCACACTCTCCTTCACCCTCTGTAGTCATGTACAGAAATCCATGACTTTTGTTCATTCACTGGTCAAAGATTCACTGGATAACAATTTGGTATTCAGTAATCTTTAAGCCATTTGCTGCCACTTACTGGATAACTAGACATCCTGCTTCAAAAAAGGGGGGAAAAAAAGAATCAGAAGTGGGCTTACAATGAAATTCAAAGTAGGAATCACCTTAAGCCTGTGCCAGTGTGAGAAAAATCTCAAGGGCAAAATGAACATTAAAGTTGCTCCACTCACTGGAGACCAGGTTCTTTGTTAATGAGTTACAGCCATAAAATGCTTGTAAACTGCAGTGCCCCATTTCACTTCCTCCTCCTCTGCCCTGCGTGAGTCTCTTGAAAGTGGGAAAAGGCAACTGAAATACCAAGGGAAAAGAGGAGATTTAACGCATTTGCAGAAGAGATGGAGATAAAGTAACCCCTACCATGAAGAGAGGATACATTTCCCCACCTTTTTCCTTTTATTTCCACGTGATTTTATTTCCTGAGGATACTTGTACTGCTAGCATGGCTATTTCCTCAATGAAATGAGAGGTTAATTTTGTTTAGATGAATGTAGACGGTTTTAATACTAGTTCCCATTAAAAAAAAGAGATGCCTAAAAGAACATTAGAAGCTGCAAAGCCAAATATTTATGAGTAATAGATAGGACTAAAAGGATAGAAATAAGATCTTGTGTAGACTATGGCTATTCTTTAGTCACACAAGAACATAGTATTTTGCTGGAACTGCTGCCCAGCTGGGAATGGGAGGGTGATGTACATGAACATTTGGTCTATCTTCGGTTTTAAGTCCCTCTTTCCTTGCCTACTACACACTACTGAGACCCTGATCTGAAGGAAGAATTATTAATTTGTTCCCAGGCTGTCCTGAAGGAGCGTTATCCTATTATCCAAGTACAGCACAACCCCATATTAATTCATTTTTCGCATTGCCTTGAAGAGAATTGCTGTGAATTTCTCATTTAACAGCTGACAGCTGAGATGCAGTCAGAGATGTCCACAATATTTTCATGAAGGAAGCAGCCAGCTCTCAAGCAGGCAGTCTGGCAGAGTGAAACATTATCAGTAGCCACTTTGGAAAAGCCCGATTTTAGCAGCTTGTCCAAAATTTCTGTGACAGAGCCAAGGACAGAGCACAGTTCTGAATAGCAACACCTGTTTTCTTGGCTATGCCTCTTTTAGCTCCCTGGATAACATGGCCAGGGTCCAAGAGCTTCTGTCAGTCAATAAACCTGATCCATCCCCAAAAGAAGCCTATGATGTCCATCAGTTGAGATGGGAACTCAGGACAGTACCAAGTGATCAAATATTTAACTCTTCCAGACTGGATATCACTAGCCAGATTTTGAGGTTGCAATAGCAAACTGTCAGCTGCCTGGAAACCTTCCTGACAGGTCAGGAGATGCCAGATCCTGCTTTCTGGAGAAACAAACCAGTTGGACTGGGTAAGCAGGGAAGGTCTTAGGCCAGTCCAATTTCCCCAAGTCATTCCTGTTTATGACCATCTTTGAATAAACTGCAAACTATAAAGACTGCAATATGAAAAAAAGATTACTTTTCTGTTCGGTTTCCTGTTGCACAGAAAGACTTAAGATGCAGAAAAAGATTCCTCACTCTCATGATATGACCAGTAGCCAGCCCATGTAATTTATATAATCCTCCATACTGCTTTCTGACTTTCTCAGTGATTCTCCTAGCATTTCTAATAATTATGTTTTGTTGTTTTTAGCAGCAGAAAACATTGAGAAATGGATAAATGAGACAGCTTGCTTGTCATCAGGGTCACCCTGTAACACCAAAGCTGCCTCTAGTTCTATAAACACACAATTTACCTAAGCACAATGTAAAGAAACTGCAAAAAGCAAAGCCTTCTGAAGCTGAAGGAAGTGTAAGCTAACACATGCTAGACTTCTCTCAGACTGGTTTACATCCCTCACCTCCATAAAGTGGAAAAACATTCAGAAATGGGGCATAACCGGGGAAGTAGCTTCCAGGGCAATCATACTGAACATATTCATTAATTGTTTCATTTATTCATTGTATGGCCTTTTTCTAAAGGGAAAACAAACCCAACCACCTGGTGTTTTGCTGGTGCTGTGCACACAGTGGCTATGGACCAGCTAAGGAGTGATGCCCCAGCTCCCTTCCACTGCCTTCCCAGCTCCAAGAATGAGTTTACCCAAGGAGCAGGGAGGTGTCTGCTGCCTGGCCTGCACTGCCTGCACAGGCAAGAAGCAGGGAGGAATGCTGCACTGTGCCTTGGAAACAGGAGATGGGGAGATAGCAGCAACTGCTCATGGGTTGAGGGGTGAGGGAGCTCCCTTTTCCTCAGTCTTTGGTGAGGACAGCCTGGGCTTTGAATATGTCTTACTCAGGGTGGATGTTTGGAGAGAAAAAAATTCCATGTTCACTGAGGATAGAAGTGATGTTTGAGCTTTTCCTGAAGGCACAGCTGTTTTTAACATAACTGCTGTCCTGTTTCTGGTAATAAAACAACAAGTTTTGTTGTCTGTTGGCTGTAAAGAAAGTGGCACACTCTCTACTCACTGCTTGCTGCATTTCATCCCTTACTTTACACTGACCTCACTCACAGTATGATCAGAGAACTATGAAAAAAGTTTTAAAAATCCAAACACTCAGCCCTCCTAAATCATCTTCTATTTACATTTTTTTCTACTTTTAAAAGTAAATATTGAGTGAAAATACTGTAACTCTACTGAGCTTTAGCTTTTCCTTCTGCCAAGGATGTAGCAGAAAAATAACTCCTAGTGAGGAGAGGGGAACAATATGTCCATTGCAACTCCCCCTCTGACATTTCCTTAGGAAGTGAGTTCTGCCAGCATATGCCAAAGGTAAACCCTACCATACGCCTGACACCACATCCACCTGGTTAACATATTAGGATCAAAACAGAAGAGACAGCACATACTAATGTACAGACATCCAAAGACAGAAAAAGGCATAAGGAACAGCCTAAGTGGTTAGGAGGATCTCTGTGCATCAGCTATGTTTAAATTTCCGATTAATATGCAACTGGAGTAGCACAGAGGCTCAGGGACCACAGGAAGGATGCATTACCTACAGAAATCACAAGCAGTACTGGTGTTTAGAAGCCTGAGGGAGTTGGTTTCTACAGTGATATCACACATGCCACAAGAAACTATTTCAAAACCACATGAGGTCTGACACCACAGCCTGTCCTCCTGCAGCTCAGGCACCAGTGAGAGTGCCTGGCTTTATTAAAACTGCAGACATCAAACTGGCTGCCATGTCTGTCCAACTGTGTTTAAAAACCCCCTGACAGAAGAAGGTCAGCACGAACTAGGTTGGATACAGCTCTGGCTATGGATGTGCTGTGAGCACCAGATGCAAGTTGCTGCAAAGCCAGAAGCAGAGGCATTCAGCCTTTCCCAAGGCTGAGCTTAAAAGGCAGATGAAAAGACAGATTCAGCCTTTTAGCTGCTCTGTCTCAGTGTGCAGCCAGCAGGGCTTGAACCCAAAGCTGTGGTCTGAAAGGGATTCTGCTGGTCAGCTGTGCACAGCTGGCCTGTGCAGAGCAGCACATCTGTGCAGCCACAGCTGGCAGAGGGGTACTGCTGGGGATACTGGGAACCAGGACACAGACACCTGCCATCCCCAAAACCTCCAGACCTCTGAATGTGGCCCTGGGCTTCTGTGTACCTGGGACTTTAAACAAATGAGAAATTTTACAGAAACAGGATAGCAATGTGTTTTGTTAACCTGTATGCCTGAGAATGGGCTCTTTGTCTTGTGTTCTCTAGTTGAGATAACAGCTTTACTCCAGACACTGCTTTGCTTTAGTTCTAGGTGTGTTGGTTTGGCTGTAACAAGCAAAACATAAACAGAAGTTATTGGTTCTCAAAACAATCTCCTTCTGCCTAGTTTGCACTTTTGGGTTTTGCCTTTAAAAAAGTTCTTCCACCACAACTTGTGCATATTTCCTTTTTCACAAATACTTGTGCATATATAGGTATACATGTCCAAATGCACAAATACAAATACTTACACATATCCCCTATAGCATCACTAGACTGTAAATGCCAGTTCTTTAATATTTGTGTATATAATGTTCTGTTACAGCCCATTGTCAATGGTATATTAATCTTAATTTTCTCAGATTAGATTTTTAAATTCCTCTTCTTTGTAATATCTGGTTAGTTTTAAAATACCAATATTGTCCAAAATGCAGTGGGAACATCATGTGAGTCTTCCTCTATTCCTTTCAGCTCCTTTAGAGGAGTAAAATATATTTGAAATGCTTGAAATGTTTCAGATTTTGTTTGTATTTGTTGCTCTCTCCTTTTTTTTTTATTTTGCCCTAGACTAATTACATTTTCATGGTCTTTCATAAAAAGGTAGACTAATCAGAATTAAAATTTCAAAAAAACCTAATGTATGATTATGCATATGTCATCTATTAATTAATTCATATGAAATAATTAATTGATTACTTCTACAAGTCAACAATTAATGAAAAAGTTTTGATAACATTACAAATCTGAGCATTAATATATTGACCAACAGGTCACACACCACTTCAGTATTCTTGTACCTGAGCCTTTACACTGAGAATCAGAGTTCTACTCTGAGAATCAGATTTCTCCTGTAAATTCCTGCTGTTACAGTTTCTGCAAACATTCTTGTCAGGATAGATCTACTTCTTCAGTTATTTACAGGCCTCAGATTTCAAAGGGAAACATGCAAGACAAATATGCAGCTATTAATTTAGGAATTATCTTCACTGCAAATGTTGGTCAGTCGTTTTTCTTCTACAAGAATTTGTATATAAAAATGGAAGCCAAATAAACTAAATTTATACCAGAACATTTATATATATACATATATATATATATGTGTGTGTGTGTGTGTATGTATATAGACAATGCTTTGTAATTTCTTTTAATTCTTAAGGCAAGAATAGGATCATGGTGATTTTTTTGTAGGTTTGTGTCTCTAAATCTTTTTTACAAACATGTTTTAACAGAGAACATTCAGCTAATCACCACTGACTTGCATTCTCTCACGTCCTTATTCTTGATGTTTCCTATTGATAAATCATTTCCACTGTGGGACTCTGAAAGCACCCCTGGGTGCTCCAGCTCTGAGGCCACATCAGTGTGGAGAGATGGGCTGTCCTTCCTCTCTGGCCAGTCCCAGCTGCCTTGTTGCATGTCAGGCAGCCCTCCAGACTCTGGCTAAGTGTGTGTTTGCACAAGGACTCCTTGAATTCCTCCTTCTACGGGTGACTCAGATGGCAGGAATTCAGCCTTACCGTAATTCATGCTCAGTTGCCTTTATAACTTGTCCCTTGATTAACTGATGCATACAAGAAACCTGTTCTCCTAGCTATTCAAAAAGTGGCTATGCAACATTAATCCGTGGACTTTTACTGTATCAACATTCACCAGCACAAATTATTTCAGCTACCTGACTTGGATAATTTTGGATAGAAGTGAAGTCTCTCTGCACAAAGAAATACTGTTTCAGGCCAGCCACTCCTATGAGCAGAAATACAGATTTAAGGCAAATTTAAGAGAGTTTCCAAAATGTCGTGGGACATTGGAGTTTCTGCATCCCAAGATGATGAGCAGTTATCTCAAAGAACAAACAGCTCTATTTTCTAAAGCTGAACTTGTGGGAGTATTTACTAAAACAAGCAGCCCAACCCAAACTAGTGAGTATCAATACAGCCAGATAATAAACTTGAGTCTCTTCCTTCAGGACTAGATTCCTCCTGTCCTCTGAACCTCTCCTTTTGTACAGTGTCAATGAATATTGTTAACCACACATCATAGTTAATTCTAGAAATGACTGCATTTATGAAAAACATACAATGTTATAATTTTATGTTATCTTTTATTCTCTGACAAAGCCTGACAGGCCTGTCTGTCTGTGCCCATCCCCTATTCCCTGCTGCCCTGGCAGTTGTGCCAACAATGACTGTGTGCCTGGCAAACTGGATCAGTGAGACCATCTTTTAACTGGCTTAAAAGATCTCCAAAAAAATTTCAAAGCAAAACACACCCAGGGCTGCACTGCTCACAAAGAAAATGTAACATGAAACTACAGCCTCCCTCAATCCCTCCCTCAAAATAGTCTCAGTTCTTTGATGGATAAAATACATTGAGTTTTCTCACTGCGGCTGTTTTAATTCTAGTTCAGGATGGAAAATGTCAGCACATCGGGTTTTTATAAAAGAACAGAAAATCCATTTCCTTTTTGGGGTCAATTAAACAATTGGTGTTCTTTCAAAGAAGCAAAACAATATTTTTAATGGCAAAACAATGTAAATAGTGACTCAGTGGTATTCTTCAACCCTATGCATTTTTTTTTTCCTCAAGACTTTCCTTTTTGCTTTCTTTTGTTTATCTTGTGAAGGGAAAGGAAAATTTGAAAACATGCAAGCTCCCTATCAGACCTGCCTTATCTCATCTTGAGGGTTTCCTTGTCTTGGGCAGAGCTGCAGCTGGGCGGAAGCCACGTCTCCAGTCACTCCCCTGCTGCCTCCTGAGCAGCCAGGGATGGGAATGCTGGCATCTCACAGAGAACCAAGCACAGAAACACCTGAAATCTTCTCACCTGCCATCAGTGTGACTCCTTGCATCAGCAGAACAGTGCTCTCCTGGTTTGGATGAAAAAGTTCCTTCAGCTCTCTTGTTCTCCTAAAATAATCATGGGTTAACTCCACATCTCTGTCCCCACAGTGTCTCGGTTACAGCCCTCTCTCCCAGCCTCCAGTACATCTTAGTACCTCCACAGAACTGTCTGTCCCTTTACCCATTCACCAGGGACCACCAGGCACCAAGATATCCCTTTGCCCACTCCACCTACCCTTGAAAATAACTGCAAACCCTGGTCATTCTTCCCTCAGCCCTTAGGCAGAGAACAGAAAACATAGAAATGTCAGATGCTGCACATACCCACACCGTCCATCCATCCTTCCACTGGTCACTCAGGATATCCAGCATCCCTGGTTGGAATCCATTCCCACTCTGCTCCCCCAAACTTCATGACTTTGGGCAGCCAGGTGCCTGCCATGGCTCTGAAAGGATATACTGTAAGCAGAGGCACAGGTTCATATGAGTAGTTTGCAAATCTGCACACGAGTTCATTCCAAAATGTTTATAAAACATCACATGGGGAGCTGTGAAGGATTTAGCAGCCACATAAGCAATGACAGCCTGCCTCTGCTGACAGCTGGAGCAACAGGACCAAGGAAACAGCTTTGGCCATCTTCACTCTGAACCTGATGCCTCCTCAGGTGTGGACAAAGCTTTTGGGTGGGAGTGAAACCCAGCATAGGCAAAGGGCAAGTAGGATACTCTGCAGTCCAAAGTAGGGCGTGCACTGGGCTTTTTTTTGCTTTAATCCAGGCATGCTGAACCTGGTTTTCCACAGTTGTGATCCTTCAAAGATGCCTTTGCTCCACCTGGTTCTGTGTATGGAAAAAAAGAGACCCAAAGGTCAAGCTTTTCAGTGTGCATCCTAAAACAAGGATTTCTGCATGAAAATGACAGAATTTGGAAGTACATCAACATGGAAATGAAGACCTTTTACCTTCCAGCAAGAAAAGAAAAACAACTTCCAGAGAAATATTTAACTGCCTTTGCCTTCAGACAGCCATTCCAATGGGAATGAGGATGTGCTTATTTTGGCAAGACTCTCCTGAACTGAGCTGTTTTGTGTGTGGTTTGGAGTGTTGGATGCAGGCTCAGTAATTTGCTAGTGGCTGCTTGAGGTAGGTGGTTCTTGGGAAGAGGCTGACTAGACAGCCAAAATGTAGGTCACCAGTGGGTGGAGTTCACAACCTCCCAGCTCTGCTGCAGTCAGTGTGCAGAAGTTACATCTCCCCCAGGAATTGAAATTATTGATGAAGCCTGAAAGCTGGGCCACTAGCTATAAGTCCTTAGTATGATAATTTAATTGGTTACTCATTTATGTATGATGCTGTTTAATGTCCTGTCTGTTCCTGGATTATCTGCTAGCTAGGAGAACTTCCATGTGCGAGGACATAGGTGTTATCCTACAGTGTCTAAATGTGCATGGGCATTTGTAGTTAATAACCAAAGCAAATATTGGTAACATAGTTGAAGACCATTAGTCACATTTTCAAAATGTCTCCTTCCTATCATGCTTGTGGCAGTTCAGAGCAATCTTTTGGCTCCTCAGCTCCAATGGCCATTCATCTGGCAAGGCTTTGCAGCAATGATGGGTGAGAGCCATGGGGTCTCAGTTGTCTGGCCAAGCATTCAGCAAGAGCAGTCATGAGAGAGCACTAGTTTCTCAAATGACCCTTTAAAATCATCTCTATGTAGCATTGTGCTAGTTTTTATTGTTCTTGTTGCATGTATTTCAGGGAAAAAAAAAAAAAAAGCAACATTCAAACCTTAATAACTTCTAAACAAGAAGCCAGAACAACACATTCTTTTATATTTGCACACACTCCATAGCTACCTGAACTCTAAGCTAAACCACTGCTCTATATCTGCATAATCTCAAACCTTAGCAAATTAGAAAATAAATGTATGTGCATGCATTTGAAATAGCACATTCTCCTCCAGGCTTTATCTCTCTGTAACTGCTGAAATTGTCTGACAGGGATATTGCTTGCAGTCTTATCACACGGATCTGTGGTGAAAAGGTTTCAGCAGCATGCAGTGCAGATGTACCATCAGGACTGTCACTAGGATACTTTGGAGGGATTTGCAAAAACCAGCTGTCCCTGTAGGAGATTTCTGCAGAAGCAGAGGCCTCCTCTGCGTGTACTATCTGCACAGACATGGGGTTACTGCATATGGACCTCTGATACATTGAATATCAGAATTACTGCCTAAAATCCAGCAGCTTTGGTCATCCCTGCCAACAGGAAAACTGCCCAGGCTAGTTGAAAAGTGGTCTGAGTGATGTCTGAAGGAGGTGCAATGGTAGGACTCATGAAACAAAGCTGGAGAGGATACCTGGTGTTGGAAGGTTAAACAAGCAAGGCTTTAATTCTGACCAAGTCATGTAAGAAAAACCCTTTTGCTATACTGCTTCATCTTTATAGTCTCCTACTCTGTGGGAAAAGGGTTAATGATTGTAGAAAAAGATATTTCATGTAAAGAAAGCACTACTGGCACTACCAGCAGCCCTACATCAGGATACATTCTGATGTGCATGCCTGTCCTTGCTACTGACTGTGAACGGTCTGAGTTAGGCACAATCATCAATCAGAACAGCCCCTTTAAAGGGCAGGGATGTGCAGTCCATGAGACCAAAGATGAAAACAAAATAGCAACAACATGCCCAGCATAGGCTAGGCAAATAGGGCACCTAAGAAGTTTTACAGGTAGAAACACAGGTGTCCCAGAAGAGTAGATACTGCAGGTCGAAGCAGGTTTGCTGTCACTCGCATCCAGGCGGCCAAATTCCACCTGGGTTGCACGTTAGGCATCCAACTGCTTTTCTAGACTGGGCTGCATAGAGAATTCACACAGGAAATCTGGGATAGAGTAGGAGATGTCTCTCTGATTTTCCAACTCCCAGTTCAGTGCCTTAACCACAGATGCCACCTCCTACAGTGGCTCTGAGTTCACTCGGATTCTGGAGTTCTTCCAAGTTAGCAGCGATACCAGAACGGAAATAGGCCCTTTCAGCACAAAACAAACACCAATAGTCCATAAATGCTAATGAGACAACTTAAGTGTAGCTGTGTTCACTGAATTCAGCCTCTCACCTCCAAACCCTGGCAGCTGAAGTTTCTTTTGTCTAAGATCAAACAACGATTACTTTAATGGACTTTGTCTCGGTAATCTATTTTAACACTATGGTTAATATCTGGCAATTATGCTAGATTAGCATCAAAGACTAATGGAAAGACTGAGGTAAATGTATTCACAACAGTCACCATGTGGTTCAACATAAAGACTTTTGCTGTCAAGAAAGGTGTTCTATTATAAACAAGTATTTTACTATTAACTCTGCTGTATGACACACAGGAATAGGAGGTGGGCTCTTTGCTACTTCCAATGTCAAGTAACTAAACCACACAAAAGTTAAAGTTTTAAATGTAAAAAGTCTTAAAAAAAAGTATTAAAAAAAGGAAAAACCTGCAAATCTCTGCCTCTTCTTCCCTCCCCATTATGATCCCAGCCTTTGTTTGTAGTTGTGCTGCCTGTCCAGTCA
Organism: Brachypodius melanocephalos; assembly: GCA_013398615.1. Classification (NCBI taxonomy): domain Eukaryota; kingdom Metazoa; phylum Chordata; class Aves; order Passeriformes; family Pycnonotidae; genus Brachypodius; species Brachypodius melanocephalos. Next base: position 28,468,834 of record VZSR01001685.1, read on the forward strand.
GTACATAAATGGCCAGCCAAAGATTAAAGCCAACAGGATCAGGTTTCATACGATGCTCTGCTACCTAAGGAACGATGGAAGTGCGAGACAAGATACAGAAATTTAAACCTCACTGAAAAATTACAAGAAAGAAGATCTTTAGCCTGAAAACATACAGTGTGAAAAAAAGAGGATACACAGATTTTATTCATATGTGCATGTTCCATTAAAATGACACTCATTGAAATACATCATTAAAAGTGACCCCAAAAGTTCAAGGTTCCTTAACTAGTAATGATTCTGCCTTACAAACTGCAGGCACTGAAACACTGCACAATTTCCATTGACCTGTGCCCAAGAAGTCACTGTGACAATACACACCTAATATTTTGAGCACAATATTCCATAACAGCATTTTTTAAAAAGCATTTCCTGCTGTTTCCGTTGCTTGTATTTCATGAAATGCTAAGCAGAAATCATACCCATGTGTACAGATACTGGAGCCCAGGACTGTGACCAAAGCGTGGATTTCCACTTCAGTCTTAGGATGTTTTGATCAGTACACAGACCTATTATGTGTGTTACTTACTAGTGAACAAATCCTGCAAGACAGGGACAGAAGAGATGTTTGACCTGTTGCTTACCACAATTCTTCATAAGGTATTTAATGAAAGCATTATATCACATCACTAATGAAGGATTTCCAGTGTGCTTTGATGCCTTTCAGCATTCAACCTGTAGCTTCTAGACCTTCAGCTGATGATCTAGCTGTTACTGGGGACAGTGCTGCTAAGGCTGCCACATTTCACCTGCTTTGTAAGTGGATTTCACAGAGACACAGAATCACAGAGGCCTTCTGTTCCAACACCCTGCTCAAAGCAGTCACCTAGAACAGGTTTCCTAGGGCGATGTCTCTTTGGGGTTTGAATACCTCCAAGGAAAGGCTCCACAATGCCTCTGAGCAGCCTGTGCCAGGGTTTGATCTTTCTCACAGTAAAGAAACTTCTTTCTTATATTTAAAAAGAGTTATTTGTATTTCAATTTGTGCCTATCTCCTCTTGTCCTTACATTGGATACTAGTCATGACAATCTGACTCTATTATTTGTTCTTATATATTTTTATTATGTTTTATGTCATAATACAACATAATATGTCATAATGTTATGATGTGAATATTAGATATACTACTATCTTTCATGTCATACTGTTATGTCTTTGTTATATTCCTCCATCAGGTATTTCTCTGCATTGATAAGCCTCACTCATTTATTTACACAATTTTTTGCTTTCTCTCTATGATTTCTTCAATCCTGGCCCTAACTCCAGCACACATTTCACCCTGAGACCCACCCTTTCTCCTTAAAGTTACTTGAATGCATTAATGCTCCATGGAACAGCAGTACTGTTCTTACAAACACACTGCAAGACCAAATTTCAGGAATGACAGGGTGAATAAGAAAACACTGTTTTAGCTAAGTTTCTTCTGCTCATACTGAAGCCCATACGCCTTTTAAGTGCAGAAAAGGGAATTGCCTTCTCCTTTTGACAAGTCCTATGAGAAAGGTTCTGTGGGAAGGGAAAAAAAAGAGGTGGAATATGGATGCCACTTCATCATAATTTCGAGCACTTAGCCCTGGGAAGCAATCCAATCCATGTGACATATTGCTCAGATGCTCTGTACAATCACTGCAGAGTAATCAAGTTGAAACTTCCCACCTCTCCTCTGACAACACACCACAGGGACTGTGAGCGCCCCAGCAGCAGCTCAGTCTGCTTGGGTGTGTTGTTTACTTCCTTCACAGACAATGTACAGAACTTGGGAAAAATTATGTCCCTTCATCCATTTGGAATCATCTCCACAGAGCCACCTTCAAGGACAGGTGTCAGGAAGAACATGTCTGAAACTTTACACTGTTACTGTCCTTGAAAGTATAGGAGTTGGAGGTTGTGTTTTTAAGAATCTGTGTAGCCCACAGACTGAACCTCATGTCAGAAAAGAGCTTTAAGCAGCTGGGCAGGACCCTCTGGGGAACATGTTCATGGCTGATCTTTTAAGCCAGAGAGTAATTGGAATCTGTGGGACCAGGAAAAGCTGGTCAGAGGGATCCTCATGATAGCCCAGAAGATGGGCTGCTTTGCTTAAGGCAAAGCAGAACTGATGTTCAGGTGCTGCTTTCTTCATCAGACTCCTTACCATGGGATAAAAGATTGCTTCTTTTCTGCCACTGACATGATGTCCTGTTCTGCAAACACATCAATCTTTTAAAAACTGACAGCAGCCTCCAATTCCCACCTCCAGCTGTCACTGCTTTGGCTGTGAAGCTTCCTGGCACTGTACTTGAGAGGCTTCTCTGCTTTCTTCTGATCCCAAGAGCTTTATAAGCTGCATTGACTCAGTAAACTCAAGCTATTTAAAACTACTGATGCTTGGATGGTAAATTCAGGCACTTTAAATTTAGGAAAAAATAGATTTGTGCAATTGCAGTTTTATTCTCTTTAAATTCATTTTGTGCTGTCCTGTCAGTGAGAACATGAGTTATTTGCTTTAATTGTGGTTCTGACATTAAAATCAGCACCATCCTAAGCATGCATATAGGAGAAATAATTACAGTGGCACAAACAGAAAAATGATTCCCTTTGTCTAAGCACTTGTCTTTGCAATCTAATAACAGTGAACCAGTTATTATCCTCCTACCCTTTCTCTGTCATTCCTCTAATTTCTCACTTCCTTCCTTTCTTCCTCTCCTTTTTTCCTATCCATAGTACCTCACCCCACTAAAATGCCAGCAGCATTTGCAGCTCTGAACCTTGTATATTGTATATTGAACTGAGATTAAAGACTGACAGTAACTACCAAGAAGGAAAGCTACGCTCTTAAAGCTGTGGAGAGTTTGCAGAGCCCTGGATTTAGACCAAAGCAGTGTCATTGTAAAGTCTGATCTGACTGTCCTTCTGCCATGTGCAAACAGCAGAAATCTTCTGCTGTATGTGCTGCTGCTGACACACTGTAATTTGGTAGCAGGGGCACAGACTATAGCAATGCTTAGTCTGTCCACTTCATCCTGCTTAGGAGTTGAAGAATGAAATAAGGATTGGTGTCTCCACTATCATTTTATTCCTGGAGAAACTAAAATAGGAGCATGTGTGGTGAGTGAAGGAGGTAACCTAAAATATCTCTCTCAAACTTCAGTTTTTTTCTCCTCAAAATACACTCTGAGTGTCTTTGTTATACATTAAAAATACTTTATGCTTGGAGAAGGAACATACATTCAGTTGATAATATGTGATTTTTGTCAGTAAAGACATTCCTTAACATTTATTTTCCTGAGTAAATAGGTTAGCTAGTTTGGCTTATAATTAAGTACATACAGTTGGACTCTTTAAACACCTTCCTATCTCAAAATCTGTGAGGATATTACAGGCCAAAACCTGAGATCTGTGGAGCAGCTTGGAAAAAATAATAATTGTACCATTATAAAAACCAAATATTGATTAAAAAAACCAATGTGGACCTTAAATCCACTCATCATTACATTCATTATCTCATTTCATCTCCAACAGGTTCCATTTGTAGTGTACTAATGAGTCCTTTATCTTGAGGATTTTTGTTTCTTGTTTGTCTGCCTTTTATAGATAAAATCTTAACTCAGTTCATGGTACACATGGTTGTCAACTTTGTGCTGTCCACCAAGTTCACCTGTTTGATTCAACCATCAGAAGTCACCAGGGGAGGATCAGGGAGGATCTCATGCCCTCAGATTCAAGTTGTCTCCTCTCCAGTATAATGGTAACTTATTTATACTGAGTTATGTGGGAGAACAGTTTTGTATCGAGACATACATCTTTGTGTTAAGTGTGGTCCAAGCAGGCAGTAGGCTGAAAGAAGGTGATGGCAGGGACACACAGACACCGAGGGTATCACACAAATTTGCTTCCCTTCAAATGGTGACAAGTTTCCTGTTGCATGCTGGTAGAGAAACAGATGGAAAAAACAATCAGATAGGCTTGGCATTTGATTGCTCCTTAGCTTCCAGGGCTGTCACACCCAACAGTGACTCCATGGGGTGCTATTTCCTCTGGGAGGGCTCCTGATGCCAGCTGAAATGCCTCACAGCTATCTGACAAAAGGTGTTGAAGTGGTGCAAAATCCTTCTGCCAGTTCAAGTATGTTCGAAAGACGTTTGAAGGAGCAGGTTTGTCCCTAAAGGCTTTCTTTTCTTTCCTTCTATTTCTTCTTTTTTTTCCTTTCCTGATCAGGTGTAATCTGTCCTTGTCCAGATGTCATTAACATTACTGTCCTGGTTAATTCAACAGAAAAACAACCACGAGCTCACAGCAGACCTGCTTTAGAGTAGTTAGTGGGTGGTTATCCACAGTCTTAACCAGAGCAGATCCATGTCCTGACATACTCTACAATGTCTCTATGTACAGAGAACTCAGAAGTCACAAGAAATAAAATCTTATCTCAAGCTCTTCCAGCAGGTTGTTGAATCTGTGTGTCCCTCTTCTAACCAGAAAAATGGGAATAATATTTACTTTTCCGTGTAATGAAGTAGGAAGCATTGCTACATGTACATATACAAACGACCCTTAGCTCCTTGTTATTAAGGCACATCTATTAACCTGTTCAGGGAGCATTTTGTTAGTCTCAAGAGTTGCAAAAATTTTTGCTTCTGCTGTTGCCTGTGTAGGAGTAAATCAGGATTAACTCTCCTGAAGGTAATAATAAAACCAGGTTGAGAAAATGCAGAATCAAACACTCCCAGTAATGAAACACCCCAGGCTCACTCTCACAGGAGCTAAACTTTCTTGAGCCATTTTCAGAATCTTTACAAACTCCCGTGACAACAGATAAGTTTTCACTCCTTTGGGAACCTGTACAGATCTAACACTTCTGAATCTGATCTGTTTCTCAAGGTGGGAGTTTAATTTTCTAACCTGGAGAGCAGTCAGGTTTCCAATCTGAGTGTTTTACTCCCCTGCACAGACACTTGAATCTCATTAAAGAACATGTAATTTACAGTAAGAAATGTGAATAATAAATATTACACAGTGAGTTCAGACAAGGCCAGAAAATTACTGTGAAAGTGGTATTAATGGGCTTTTATGTTTTTCCCAATGAGTTCTGGAACCTGTGTCCTGGGGTGCATTAGGCACAGCATTACCAGCTGAGCAACAGAGGGGACTGTCCTGCTCTGCTCTGCTCTGGAGTAGCCTCACCTTGAATATTGTGTGCAGTTTTGGGCACCACAATATAACAGTACAAGGCTATTAGAGAGTGTCCAAAGGAGGGCCATGAGGATGGTGAAGAGCCTTGAGGGGAACTCAAATGAGGAGCAGCTGAGGTCACTTGGTCTGTTCAGCCTGGGGGAGACTGAGGAGAGACCTCATTGCAGTCTGCAACTTCCTCATGAGGGCAGAATGAGTGGCAGACACTGATCTCTTCTGTCTGGTGCCCAATGATAGGACCCAGGGAAATGGCCTGAAGTTGGGTCAGGGGAGGTTTAGGTTGGATATTAGAAAAAGATTCTTCACCCAGGGGGTGGCTAGGCCCTGGAACAGGCTCCCCAGGGAAGTGGTCACAGCACCAGCCTGGCAGAGTTCAAGAAGTGTTTGGAAAATACTCTCAGGCACACGTTGTAATGTGCAGGGGATGGTGCTGTGCAGGGCCAGGAGCTGAGCATGATAATCCTTGTGGGTCCCTTCCATCTCAGTTTATTCTGTGATTCTATGGAGAATCTTTCACACCACTTACCACTCATGAAGACCACACACTGAATGCATTCAACCACTTCATCTCTACCATATCTATTTGACACAGCCATTGCTGAATGACGGGGATGGTTTCAAACACAGAGTCCTTCCTTGGCTGTAAAAAGCACCAGCTCTAACATCTTCTTTGTCCGTGTAACTGTGCTGTCTGAGGTCAAGCAGTGCTGTGGCACTTCCCAGGTTTCAGATATTGCTTTTATCATCCAAAACATGCCTGACAGAATAGTGTTATGATGCATTCAGCCTCTCAACATGAGGAAGACATAAACCTTAGATTTAGCTGCAGATATATTACATTGCCTCAGAGAGCTGAAACATAATAACTAAATATCATATACATGGTTCCCACTGCTTACAGATCTTGAATAGTTTGTTGGGGTTTGTTTCACTTAAATGTGCACTAAATCCTCTCTGTAATATTATTCTGTCTTTTGTAGACTTCCAGGACAGACTGAAGTTCAGTTAAAAAAAGTCTCTCTTTTGGTGTAAGGTGGATTTCTTTTCAAAGCATGCATTATCTTCTGGGAAAAAAACCCTAAATCCCAGGTAGTCTGCAGCTCTGGACTCTGCATGTCAGAAAGAAGTCCTCAGGATATACAAGAGGAGGGAAGCAGCTCTGGAACACAGATACATGCAGAGCAACCATGGCCACACAACAAGGACAGCAAACTTTGAGGGCAACTGATACCAAATAGCTTTGAGAAAATATTGTAGCCTCTGGTTACTCTGACCAATCCAAACCAGTCAGGGACAAAAGTGGTTCCAGCAGAGCCCTATACTGTCCCTCTGTATAAGTGGCCACAGCACAGGCTAAGGGCAGAAGACAGTGAGCCAGTCATGTAGGAAGAATTCAGCTCAAATGGGGTGGGGATCCTGGCTTCTACGCAGCCCAGAGACCACCACTGTAGCAATGCCAACTGCATTTCATTCAGCTTTGGCTGCGGTTGCCAAGAATTTAGGTTGCAAGCTACTTTTCTCTCACCCTCCCTCAGCTACAATCCAGTCCTGGCTCCTTCTGCACAGTGGCTGCCAGGACGCTGATCTGCAGGGCCCTGAGCGGCCCCTCCACTCGAATGCCCCCAGCTAGCTCCAGCTCCTGTGCACAGGCTCTCACTACAGCCACCACACCCAGTCCCCACTGTACCCTGGGGGATAAATGAGTGTGGGGGAATGCCAGGTTCCTCCGCCCAGCCTCATCTGTGCCATGGCAGAGCACAGATCATCCCCTTAGTGTTGCCACGTACGCCCCAGAATAGTTGCCTTATAAAGACCATTTTGTCTGTGGCTCACGCTCATGCCCTGTATACATAAAGAGAAATTGAAATGTTCCAGGCTCCGCTGTCAGCTTCTGAGCAAAGCAGTAATATACGGCCTTGCGACTCCTTCTCACCAAATCCGCTGCAGAGGTTGAGTTCCTCTTTTCAGCCCCAGGCTGGCCAGGGTGGCATCAGTCTGGTGAGCCAGCTGCCATGAGGGACCATCTGGGATCATGGCTTTGCTCAGCCTTGATGGTTGCCATTGATACTTTTCCCTAAGATGACAGTTGGCTGATGGTCTTCATAAGAAAAGGTCTCAAATTCCTGGCACCATATTGCCTTTACAACACTTGGACCATTTTTACAGCCCTGTTAACAACCACTTTGTCAGCTACTTGGTATTAAAACCATACAATTTTCTGAAGGGAACTGTAGTGGAAGATTACCTCAAAATCAGCCAGGACAGTTCACATCTTTCCACTTAAAAACTGCAAGAATGCAGAAGACCAGAGTTTCACCCTCAGCAACTCAGCAAGAGAAGGGCAGCACAGCAGGAGCTCAAATTGGACATGCTGGAGCTCAAATTGTAACTCACTAAAACACCTCAGAGCAGCAAAATGGCTGCTGCTACTGAGAGAAATGAAATGGGCATAATAATTTCTCTTCAAAACAGTGTCACAGCTGAGGCTGCAGCACAGGGCAGTGGGATTGGATAACTCTCACTCTGCTGGCGTTACAGGGGAAAGTCAGGTTCAAGGGCCTTGTGTTTTTCCAGTGAGAAACATCATGAAACTCTCCCTTTGTTTACAGGAACTCTGGGCAACACCTGTTTTGTACACAAGAATGTGTGTCTACTGGTGGTAAAGAAATCCCTTTGTCTCATCAATCTGCTGCCATTCACTCCAGATAAGAAAACCTTGAGAAGTGTGTGACTTAAACCTCTCTCTAAGCAGAGATTTGGACTAAATATGTATTATTCCCTTAGATTCATTAATATTATATCTTGCATTCAGTTGTAATTATACAAGTAGTGATCTATTTACGGAAGGGGAAGATGGTCAGGCAAACATTTCTTCTTTTTTTTCTTTTTGGCTACAGAAGCCCTTCTGACACAAATATGCTAAAAGTTTTAGATCAGCTGATTTATGTTGAAAGCCCAGCTTTAGCTTCAGGTTTATGTTAACAGATTCTTATTGAAGTCATTCTTGTTAGCCCATCAACACTGTATTTCCTCAGCAAAGATGCTTGACAGCATTACACTGCTGCAACTTCCCATGTGATCTCTTCTCTCATTCCCAGGCAAAGCTGGGACAGATACCTGCCATACAGAGAAATGAGGGAACAAAAGTCATTACAGCTCACCACACTTCCCTTTTTTTTTTGCTTTTGTTTTATCAGACAAGTGGGTGCTTTTCATGCCTGTCCTAAGTCAGGCTGAGATTTGGCCATCAACAATTTACAAGAGTATGTAGCGAAAGAACAGGGGCAATGGATTCAAACTGAAAGGGGGTAGGTTTAGATCAGAGGTTAGAAAGAAATTCTTTACTTTGATGGTGGTGAGACACTGGAACAGGTTGCCCAGAGAAGTTGTGGATGCCCCATCCCTTGAAGTGTTCAAGGACAGGTTGGACTGGGCTCTGAGAAACCTGAGATAATGCAAGTTGTCCCTGCCCATGGCAGGAGCATTGGAACCAGATGGTCCCTAGGGTGCCTTCCAAGACAAGTGATTCTATGATTCTCTGATCTCCCACCTATGCCATGTGTGTGAGAGACATGAGAAGAACAGGCCATTAGGGTCCACCTCCTCTCTGATGGTAGACAGACAGGGTAGAGGACAGACCTGCAATGCCGATGTAGGGAGAAAAGATCTTGACATGACATATCCTCAAATCTACTGCAGACCTACAAATACTGAATTTGGAATAAAACCATATATATTATGTATATTATATTTCTTTAAGGCATTTGTATACATACACACACACATATAAACATAGAAGAGTCAACACTTTAAGGCCATTTACAACAGATTACCTACTTCTTGGTTCAGTGGCCCTGGAAGACCCATGTCATCCGTAGGAATAAGGAGGAGAGAATCAAGACCAAAAAAAAAGCTCTTGACTTAAACCTGGATTTAATTTTTTTTCTCTGCAAAGCAGGCATGTGTGCTCTGCTGCCTGGCAAAAGACCCAAAACAAATTCTGAAGGACAAAGGAGATAAACAAATAGCAGTTTAAATTAGCAAACCACAGATTGATACACAGCATATGCAGCTAGAGCAAAAGTGGAAGCTTAGGGAGAGGCTTCACAAAGCAAGAAGATTGTTTTGCCAGAAGCAGGATAAAGCCTTTCCTGCAGCCTAGAAACAGGCTCAGATCAGCAGTACCCAGCTCCTCACACCTGCTATATACAAGACTAAAATTATTTTCTGCAAAAACCTCAGGCAGGTTGTTCTGGTATCTGCAGTTACCCTCCAGACTTTGAGAAGAAAATCCAGGTGTGCTGCTATAGACTACCAATATAATATAGAATGTGGGGAAACAGTTATTTTGGGAAAGAAATTCTTATAGTCATTTCAGCAGGTTGGAAGGGTTGAAAAACACTGGTTTAATAACAGGCACTCAATTCAGTTGCATAAATAAGTAATTTTTCCCCTCAGAGTGTCCTACAGAGTTCTGTCTGACCCCATCTACTCCTCCAGTAGATAGTGCAAGTTGTCCCTGCCCCTACATGGCTGTCCTGTATACCCTGTGCTTTTTCCATCAGTGCATGTGAATGTCTCACATGCCGGTTAGGACGCCCTGGGTACCAGCAAAATAACCCTGATCTCTTGGTCTCAGGAGCAGAGCACTCACCATAGCCAGACAGGCCCATGAGGACAAGAAAAAACAATACTAAATTTACAAGAAGGAGATGAATAGCAAACGGATAAAATTTTGCTACTACCAAGTGTGACTTGAAAAACGTTAGAGCAAAGAGCAGAATCCAATGTTGTGTACACTAATGTTCTAGAAAAGATATTTGTACTGATGTATGCAGATCTGTCCCTTGGCCACGACCTGGGCTCAGAGAGCTGTGATGGGAGGCACAAGGCCCAGCTGAAGGCCAGTCACTGGGGGTACCTGCTCTAGCTGACCCTGCTTTGACCACACAGTTTGCAGAGAGGCTGTCTGGTCTGTGATTGCATGTGGAAAAAATTTACTCGCTGTCTCTAAGTTATGATTTCTTCTATCCAGAAACATGACACAGCTGATGAGCATACAACCAACGTCATAGTCAAGGTATTTGCCAGAAATAGCACACTGATAATGGCAGAGGTAGACAATGGACCACAGCTTACAAGTTTAAAAGTCAAAGCCTTTGCAAATCATGCAAACATTTTATTTCAAATGCAAGATATTCACTGTGCAAGTATACCGTGGATAGTAGTGCTACAACAGCTAACTATTCAAACAGGTTATGGCATACAGGTTTTAAGGAAGCCAGATGTTTTGTGAAAAATAACTAAAAATACATAGAATAGCTCATGTGAATGATAGAAAATAAAAGAAGACTCAAGTGCCAACAGCCTATAAAATAGCCTTAAGAAAATCTGGAGCGAGTTATAGCAGAGAAATGTCTGTGAAGAGAGGAAAAGAGAGGGAACATAATCACACAGAGAAAGCTTCATCAGCGCATGTCATGGAGATGGACTAGCTAGAAATGTAAGATGGGATATATGAATAAAATATATTATCTAGCTAAGGGAAAGGTGGACATAAGCAACCCATGACAGATGGAAACAGCTGAATGATTGAGAAGGATATAAATAAATGAGAAATTTGTTCAAGGAAGTACTCTAAAGAAAATGCAATCACATCTTCAGCAAAATATTTTGAAAGAAAGTCTGGCTCAGGGGGATTTCTGGATCTCTGAATTTCTGAGAGGAAATGGCATGGAAGAAAGACTGAAAACTGTGAAGCCCCTAAAGAGGAAGGAAGTTACGAAGGAAATTAGGAAGTTAAGAAGGAAGTTAGGAAGGAAAGAAGTAACTTAGAAAGTTAGTTAGTTAGTTAGTTAGTTAGTTAGTTAGTTAGTTAGTTAGTTAGTTAGTTAGTTAGTGGAAGGAAGGAAGGAAGGAAGGAAGGAAGGAAGGAAGGAAGGAAGGAAGGAAGGAAGGAAGGAAGGAAGGAAGGAAGGAAGGAAGGAAGGAAGGAAGGAAGGAAGAATTGCCCAATGATTGTTCAGCCTATGACAGTTTCTTGGAGAAGGGAAGAACTCACCTTCCCTCTGGGTGAAGAACATAGGACAGGACAGAAAAGATTCACATGAACATGCAAGAATAAAGTTGGGTTTTTTCAAGGGCAAGACTCTGAAAATAGGAAAGTTGTAGAAGAACCTGTCCATGGTGAAGAAAATCTGTCACTGGGCACATGGCCAGGTTCATCTTTGTATTTGAACTGAGAAGGTATCTGGGGAACCTCTCAATCATTGGAGCAGCAGGGACACAGGAATTGCTTCCTGACAAAGATCTTTTAGCCAGGATCCCTTACTGGAGACAGACTGGGACTGTTACACTGACTCTGCCTGCTGAAGACTTTATTAGAATTTTGCTGGATATGGGACCAGGACAACCCACTAAAATATAAAGGACAAATTCTTTTACATAGGACAGAACAAGAGATCAGACAGTAAAGAAAGAATAACAGTTAAAAATGCAGTAAAATGCATGTGCATAACAGAAGACTGAAAACAGAAAAAAGACCTTGGAAAAGAGTGGAAGAAAGGCAGAAACAATTTTGTGAAATAACAAACATAATTTTTAGCAATGTAATTATCACTATCTTCATTAAACAAAAATAAAAGCCAAAACCAAACCTGCGAAGATGGATTTGATTTGAAGAATTAGGCACCAGGGTGAAGTCTGAACTTTCTCCAGCTCCATTCAACAGCCAAAGGTGTGAGCAAGATGAAAAACAGGAACCAGTCAATGTTAAGGAGTGTCACAGATGCCAGAATGTGAAACAAGAAGGTTGAAGACAAGAAATCACAGCAGTAAGACACACAAAGTCTGTAACCAGCTACTCTGCCTACCCAAGCTCACCATGTTATTTGCAGGAAAGTCTAGGACAAGCATGTTGAGGGAGAATTTCATAGAGAATTTTTTCTAGTCTGTGGTGTCGTCTGAAAGTAGTTGAACCACAAGTAGTCTGATTCGGTGTCCAAAACTCTTCTTGAGAGAGGTGGCATTCTGCTTGTGACCCCACAGGCCACATATCCCCAGTGGAGACCAGGTGCTGGATGCCACAAATAAAACATTTGCCAGCTTTGTTGAAGACATTTTGCAAGACCCCACAGGGAAAAAAAAAAAAAAAAAAAAAAAAAAAAAAAAAAAAAAAAAAAAAAAAAAAGAAAAAAAAAAAAAGAAAAAAAAAAAGAAAAAAAGAAAAGAAAAAAAAAAAAAAAGAGGCAAAGGCATTACAGCAGCATATTAGTTGTTGTGAGAGATCTTGTCTACCATTGCTGATCCCAGGGCAGAAGGTTCCAAGTCCACCAGTGTTTGCTGACACACTCTGAAGGCTCATCACCCCTCTATTCTCCCTGCTGTCCTACATGGATCCCGACAGGAAACGGATTTGTTCCTGCATGTAACTATCCTGGTATCTCATAAGGATTTAAATCTGACATCCAGAACAGGAAGAGGATGTGTCAGCAATGGTATCTGACCTCTGAAAGCAAGTCACATGTTAACAGTGATGTATGTGACAGATTGAAGACATCAGATGCAAGTTGAGAGATTTTTGTCCATGCTAATTCCCAGCTTTGGTGTAGGGTCATAAACTCAGAGAAGTGCAGTTCCACTGTCCTGAAAATTTGACAGAGTTAACAGCACCTTCAGAACTTACAGGCAAACCGTGTAATTCCATCATCTAACATTGGAAGAGGCTACTAGGAACACTTTCCCAGCTCAGGAGCAGGTTGCTGCTGCTACCTGGAGGGCTGGCAAATCAGATGTGAGTAGCACAGTAAAATATCAGCCACTTTTTAAAGACATGGAGCTGAAAACTTGCTGTAAACCATGTAAACAGCAGCACAAATGCTTTATCCCATGATACAGACTGGGACATTGAGTGATAACATCACAGCAACTTTGTGAGTCCACATGATGAGTGATGAAGGTGCTTCACATTCCATGGGATCAAAGTGCAGCCAAGATATTGCCTGTTTAAGTCTTTGCCTGTTTTCGGTAACATGAATATCTACCCATACTTCATGCCATTGAGTGTATAATTGAAACAGGACACCCAAATTTGCAATCTTATTCTTCCCGAACATAACAGAAGGACCACGGTAAGAGCTATTTGTTATCATCAACAACAGTGCCTAAGGGTATGTGTATCTGGAGGAGAAGAGGAGCAGGGACAAGCTAAGGGGTCTGCAGTCCTCTTCTCCCTGTGAGCGCTGTGTAGTTTAACACGATCTCCAGGCCATGTAATACTGGAATGTTCTGCGCCTGTGCTTCCAGCTCCAACAACAGCTGTGCTTAGCTGCATCTATGTCTGTTGGGTTGCACACATCAGCCAAAAGCCTCCTGGCATTAAGTGCAAAGCCAACTTTGCTGATAGATGAAGGAACAAGAGTAGGAAACTTTGTATGCTTTTTATTGTCTGTATAACTTGACAATACGACTTTTATTTAAGATGAGGGTAAAGGCCAAATTGATATTAGATTTGCAGGAACATTCAGCAATGACTCTTCCAAAAGTCCGAGGCAATATTTGCACTGTGTAAAATCCTACTATTACTGAGGCTCATTTGCAGATTAGTTATGAAAAATAGAATTTTGATTAGATTTTAAGCAGTCATGGGTTATTGTGGTTCATTGTAGGTAGTTCTGTCTTGAAAATATTGCACAAACAACAATTAACTAATTCACTTGAAAGAGTAGAAAAATTCACAAGCAAATCTGTAAATTGAGAAATATAACCAAATAAGGCTAACGGTGCTGTTTTGGCCAAGAATTTCAGAAAAATATGAAAAAAAGAAGACATGTTTCTGTAACAGCCCTTTAAGCAATATGGTAACTCTCAATAATTTTCACTGATTTCTTCAGGCAGGCTTCTAGAAATACTAGAAAGTCATACTTTTTCTAATCACAAATCTTTCAGCCTACTTGCCATCATAGCACTGCTTATTTTTTGCTCTAACCTTTTTTTTGCAAAGTTAACAGTTGCTCACAAATAAGGTTTAATATATTCAGGATTCAAATAGTTCATACCAACAGAGTTAATACTGCATTTTTGTTTTCCCACATGAACATTTGTTTGTGCCTTCTATGTCTGTTGTAGATTTAAAATATTGGCTTTGATACAAAACATGCATTATTTATAAAAGGGTGGACAAGAGGCAAGTTGCTAGTATACTTCCTGAGCTATTACACACTATGTTATGAAAATGTTACTAAAATGCCCTATTTCACAGTCAGATCAGTTTCAGAAGAATTTAATATTTGAGGAAAGTTAAGCGATAGGTTTATGCAAAACTTGTCAAGGAAGATCTTGTTCTGCATCAAGCTAAATTCAGAAAACTGGGAAGTGTCATTATTCCTTTTCATCCTGTTTTATGATCCAAAAAATGGTTGATATTCCTGCATTTCTTTCACGAAAAAAGCACTTAGTAATTGCCAATGATAAGACTTCAGCAAAAGTTGAGACACAAATTTGTTAAAGTGGGTTTAGAGGAAGCCATGAAGATGATCAGAGGGGCACCTCTCCTATGCAGACAGACTGAAAGAGCTGGGGTTGTTCAGGCTGGAAAAGACAAGGTTCTGGGGAGACCTTGATGTGGCCTTTCTGTACTTAGAATTGGCTATCACAAAAAGTGAGATACTTTTTAGCAGAGTCTATGAGTGACAGGACAAGAAGCAACATTTTTGAACTGAAATAGGTCTAGGTTGGATACTATTAAACACTTTATGGTGATCTCTCTGAGACGCTTGAAAGGGTTTCCCCGAGAAGTTGTGAATTCCCTATCCCTGGAAGAGTTCAAGGCCAGGTTGGATGGGCCTTTGAGCAACCTGGTCTAGTGGAAGATGTCCCCAACCATGGCAGGGAGATTGGAACTGGAAAACCTTTAAGGTCCTTTCAGCCCAAACCATTCTGTGATTCTGTGAATCTAGTAACAGATATAAACTCTGCCGCAGTTTTATTTATTGTTATACTAGTCAAACAAGTTGATTGCATTTTTCACCAATTGTTATTCTTCTGTACTCAAATATATCCATAGCTGTATTCAACTTTTTACAGGTTCTGTTTCAAGGTACCTCCTGGAGAAGCACAGGACATTTGAAATTCCAAAGCTTTTGATCAGGAAACATCAGGGTAGAAAAATCACATTGAAACAAGGCTAAAAATCTTTGCTTCTAGTCATCTCAGCATTAAACTTTCATTCTCCATTCCAGTCTAGCTCCATAGTTAGAAAGAGTTTGTTCTTTCAAGTAAAGTTGTCCTGTTCTTTCCCACTGGCAGAACAAGCTGGACAAACAAGATGTTTCATAAGATACCAGACATGGCAGTCAGAGGGAAAAGCCTGTGCTGCAGTAAGATATGTCATTTCTCTCATGATAGAGATATCACAACAAAGTAAAAAATTGCCTATAAAATCCCAATTTTTTTTCCCCAAAAGTACAGTTTCCAATGTAGAACATAAGTTTCTATCCAGCCCTAATCACTTCAAAAACCTAGCCTGCTTTCTTGTCATAATCTGGAAAGCATTGGATGAAACACGGATTTAGTCTCTTCCCATTCCTACATGCATCTGGAAAACAGATCCTGGCTGAATGACTTGTATATAAATGACGTGGGAGCATGCAACCTGTGTTTTCTAGTACTTTCCCTTGTGCAAAGGACTCAGGAGCAGGGAAATTCTTGATTCCAGCTTCATCCCACCTCATACAGCAACTAGTAGCCAGGCAGCAAAGATGAAATAAATGGCACCCTTTGGTAAGACAGTGCTACACGTCCAGGAAGGATGGAATTCGCTGTCCTGTGTATTAACTCAATTTACAATTCAGAGTACTTCTTTGAACCAATTTTGGAAGCAAGCGATTTAAAGGTTGATCTATATTTAGAGCTGTGCCAACAAAGCAATCCAGCTGTACTGAAATATTACCCAAGAAAGCCTCCTGAAGTGAATTCAAGAAATTAGGTTATTTTACAGCCAGACACAGCTAGAGTCAACGATTTATAGTCATTTACTTATGCTTCTACAGTCAGGATGCCAGAGTGGAAGGAAGAAAACAATAGAAAAATCCAAAATAAGTAATACCCAATTAAAAAAATGAATATATAATGCCTGTTGACCTGGAATGAACATTTAGTTCACACTGGTGCCATTTTTTAATTGAATAGAAACAGTAACAGATTCGGTTTTCTATCACACGCTAGTCTGTTCACGTTCTCACCCCATTGCAGCAACACCCAGTTGCTTTCCAGTAGTGCATTAAGCAACACCTCCTTTGTTCTCTTTTCCTCTGCCCCAGGGGAGACGTTTGTAGGAGGATTTGCTTTGATAATTTGGATGCTTCTCTTTAATGTATATGTTGCAATGTGTTTATGTCATAAAGGCAGGTTAAAGAACCTTGTTTACATTTGGATGATGATGTTTGGGATTGTCTTAGCTCCTGAGGGAAGTAATTCCATGGTCTTGGTCCAGGCTTTAAAAGTTTTTAACCACCTGCATTAAGGAGATACTTTAAGGCCAATGGATAATTTTTTTTCTTTGTTTTTGTCATGTTTTATCATCTTGAGCTTTAGCCCATCTTCTAGATGTCTGGTTTTGAAAGCAAGGTGTACGGACTCAAGGAGTATGAAAGATAAGTACCATTGATAAATAAATTAATGAATTTTATCTTTAGCTCATCCTTTAGTTTTCATTTTGTCTATGTTTTCTAATGTACATAATATATCATGATGCTATTAGATATATATAATTTATAAATAAAAAATACAAATATATTGGGAATACATGAAGTTTTTTCAGTGGTAGGGGTGCTCTACCAAAATATTTTGAGACCACCATTCTAGAAAGCAGTCCTCTAATGATAGGGTACTCTAATAACATTGAGATCTCAAATTTTGATCATTATTCATAAGCCAATGAAAAAAACCCCACTAATATAACCCTCAAGCATGCTTTTAAAACTGCTGCTGTTGTGGAGAGTTGCTACAACCTTCCTATGCCACATGAATTTCCCTGGTGCCAAGAATCCCCAGCAGAAATAGCATGGAGCTGTGCTCTAACTAAGAGGTGTAAGAAATATGAGAATAGAGCACAACAGATCTGCCAACATAGGAGTCTCCTGGCCAGGAATGATTAAACATCTCTGGCCTCATGAGTTGCTTTTAGGGTACCAGCACAAAACCCAGAACTGCTCCCAAAATGTAGACTGAACTGACTGTGGGTTTGTGCATTCAAGGAAACTGCAGTAGACATGTAAATTCTTCTAAAGTCATTTCTCTGAGAACCACTTCTGTCTTCCAGAGACTTCTGGTTCAAGAGCTGATACCTTTAAGTCGTGTCCTTGAAAACACAATGAAGCTGTTGATATGGGTGTTGATGTGGTGACCTGTGCTAAGTGCATTAGCACTAGCACCTGGTTTTGAAAATGTAGCCTCCCTAGATTAAATCAAATTCTTACAAAGGCGCTAACTTTAATTTTGAAAATCCACATTCACAGATGCGTCTGCAAGACTTTTCTTGAAGTAGCCACTTTGATTTAATCTCAGTAGTACTATACCTTAACCTATCCTCTGGCATAGAGAAACAATTAAATATTTTCCAGTTTACTCACACCTCCCAGAAAAGCCTAGTAGTTATACTGAGGTGAGCCTGAAGTTTTCCCACCTCAACCAGGTTTTCACAAAGCATCAGAGTTCACACCTCAGCAATTCTATAACAAATGGGGATATGGGAGAGGAGGAGTTCCTAGTGAAAACAAGACGTGCCCTTTGAAAACGCCCATTTAGCAACAATGTTCTCCACAGGACAAAAAGCTGTTAAAATGTAGTAGATTAAGACAACTGCTTGTCCATACCACAAAGAGGAGGAAGAGGAGGAAAAAAAAGGAGGTGGAGCAAGAACACTTGGGGGTCTTCTGAGACGCACTCTAGGTCCATACCATAGTGAAGGGAACAGCGACCAATATTTCAGCAACATTTTCCCAGGCCTTAAAGGTGTGTCCAAGACATCAGTGGGCATTCTTACTAAGATTCTGATTCAGATAGGCGAATGCATTAAGTGTAAGGTCATCAACACTGCATAGGGAACCCCTTGTAGCACTGTGTGTGGAGAGAAATGTTCTGGCATGGCTGAGAGCTTTGATGGTTTGTCTTTGGGAAAATGTTCATCAGGGACACGGATGGCATGAGGGCAGTGCAAAGTCAGTTAGCATTGCTGAGGAGTCCTTCCCTTGCTTGCACTAGCTAGCTTTGGGAAAAACAAAAACAAAATAAAAGGGAGCGTTAGCTCAGGGAATGGCTGATGAAGTTGGCAAGGGATTTTTCTTAGGACAAAATGGAGTGTCAGGGTCTTGAGCCCACTCCCATCTCCCTGAGAGTTTGGTTGTCTGGGCTCAGGGCCAATTCAGAGACACTGCAGTTGTCGACATTGAGGAAAACTCTTACTGAAAGCAAGGCAGAGTGGCATCAGCCAGGGCTGCCCCTCCTTCTCCTGGAACCTGCATCAAAGTTGATTCTCTTCACTTTCCTCTTCCCTTTGGTCCCTGCCTGTGTTATGCTGCAGTGGCACTGCAGCCATGCCTGTGCATTGCCTGCCAGACTGCCAGAAGAAAATATTTGCACAACTATTTCTGGCATAGGCAACAGCAGAAATTGCAACATCTATAATGTGTTCGGTAGTAATAACATTTGAGAGTGCTAGCCTTGTTCCTTACTGACCTGGTATTAGCATTTTTGCTGGCAGATTTCACTCAGTTTTAGTAATTTTGATTTAAATTTTATTTTTTGAGTGATTAAAGCTATCCTATACAAAATATTCTAAGGAATCATTTTCATTCCCTCCAGCAAATACAGTCATAATTATGGCTATTGTATAGAATTGCAGGATTAGCAAAGTGTGCCAACAATTGATTTGCTTGTGTAGTTTCTTTATCTCCTCCCAAGAAAGGAATCCACAAACATTGTCCTACAAGAAGGACACTTTAATAAGCAGAATTTTCAAATTCACTCCTGTTCAACACTGTGAAGTCCACCCAGCTGAGATTCTACAGCCGATGATACTGCTCAGTAACTACATGAGGCAGGCTGAATGGAGATATTGCCTTCTGTGAACTTCGGTAACTTAAGATGGAGAGTACCATTAGCCCAATAAGAGACTTAAAAGTAGAAAAAATGTGTAAGATTATCCAGGAAAACAAGAATTGGATAGTTGGATAAAAAGAGAGGGATACATTGGATTACCCAAAGTCAGCAGTCAGAGTGCTAGGAGGAGGCTGTAATCTGACTGAAGGAGCACTAATCAAAGTCACAGAGAAAATGCAGTTGTTTAAGTAGCCAGAAGGACTTCATTCCCTTCCTGATTAGAGAGTATCTTTGACAGCTCATTCACTGCCTGATAAAGCACATCCATCCAAGCTGCAGACTGAAAAATACAGGACTATTTTGGAGGCCCCCCAAAGAAACAAAAGACAGGAAAGAACGAAAATGTACTATTTTTTTCAGTCAGACAAATGTTGAAAACCAGATATTTTCAGAACTGACCACTGTCCAGAAGAGACACCTAACGCAAACACGCAAAAAAATCAGAAACCTGTGAATAAGAAAGAATAACAAATCTTAGACACAAACACGCTAAATTACCTTAGAAGAGGTTGAAGCTAAGCAGAAATGCCTTGCATTTATGAAGACTACACTAGTCAAAGCTGTAGCCATAGGAAGTTTAAAAAAAAAAAAAAATCAATCCCTTCATCGTCTGAGCAGTTGGCCACAATGAGTGAGCAGATTTCAACCGCCTGTAGCACACTTCAGATCAGGTCTTTCAGTTCTACTTCAGATTTTTTTTTTAAAGCAAAATCCTATGTTCTTTTTTCATAGAAGCACATGAAAAACACCTATATAGAGGTAAACACAGGTTCAAATACTTAACTGGAAAAAAAAATCATTTAGGCTGCAGGTGACTGACTGAAGCAAATAGCAGGGCTGTTCTGTGTAGAATAAAAAATGGAAAAAATGAAACAACAAAAACCAGTTATGTGAAGCTACAACATTAAGATCAGACTAAACAGAATTTTCCAAAAGAACAGATAGTTAGTAGTCATAACAACAACAGTGGTAGATAAAGCACTATCTCTTCATAAGGATGTTTAGAAACTCCAAAATGAAAATACAAGAAAATGGAATCTAAAGAGATTAGGAAAAGACAGTGTGGGGGACCCATGAAAGAAGGGAAACCACTATGCCTCCCATGGGCCTTTCAGGCAAGCTGATGATGGAGCTAGAGGAGAAGGCTTTGCAACAGGAAGGGCACACCAGGAAAGAGGGCAACAAGGACAGCTCTTCACAGCCAGGCAGACAAAACTCCTCTCAGAGGTGTGTGGGCAGCTGGACCCTACAAACTGGGAATGAAGTCTGGAGCCCCTTCACTGGATGTGAACTTCTGCCAGTAGAGTAAAATCAGTGTGACACAGCCCCAGAACAGACGGTCCCTTGGCTGAGGGGCAGCACTGCCACCCTGCATCCAGGTGCTGCCTGTGCATCTGGCATTCTTGATAGGATAAGGAAATGATGCATTTAATTTTGCTAGACTAATCATTGATATTCATCCATTAGGCCTTCTGACATAGTTTGTTGAATAAGGCAGCTTTAACACCTCTGGATGCCTTCAAATTGTTTTGTATTGCTGCAGTGGTATGAAAGTACTTAACATGAAAGAGATTTAAGCCAAGAATGTGTGACAGGAAAGGCACAGACCTGTTTGGAAGAGCTGCAATACCCACGGAGCAGACAGGAGTAAGTCATGTGCTGGCACTCAGCTTGCAGACAGGTGTGCTGGCTGCTCGGGGACATTATTATCCTTCCAGTTCTTCCTTACCACTCCTCTGCCGAGAGTTTCCACCCCCACAGCTCTGTTGGCAGAAGGAATTAAGTGAACACTCCCTTGTGTGCTTCCAACAAGTCAGATGGATTAGTTAACAAAGAGGGTTTAAACCAACCTGCTCGCTTTGCCTGAAGCAAATGAAAGTGCTCCTAAACAAACCTTTTTACCAGCTGAGCCACGGCAGCAGTAACAGCAGCATCAGAGGGGAAGCGTGGATGTACAAACTGGCAAAACCTTCAAGTTGCACAGTTACATCTGGTACACACTGTTGTCCAGAGATTTATAAGTAAGCACAAGTTATAGAATCTTACACACACACCACCTGTCCACGTGTATATTTTATTCTTTAGGAAATAGAAAGTAAATTCTTCCACCATGGACTAAATTAAGGCACATAATCTCATATTTGTTGTGTACTAAATGCATGCATGGTTTCAGACAATGGATAGTTAGCTTTCATTCAAAATACCTTTCTAACCTAAGGTCACAGCATGTGATTGTGCAAAATGAAGTAATTGACCTGAAAAGATTGTGATTTACTTTTCCAAATATCACTTACAAGGTAATTCCAAGAGGAATTATTGCACAAGCTCAATTTGAGTTCAAATTATCTCAGAAACAGCTGCCAAACATTTAGTCCAAACATTCTGCTGATACAACCAATGTGAGAGTTTCTACTAATAATAATTACACCTTCAAGTCTTCTCCAATTGTCATCTGGAAACAAGGATTGTGAAATGACCAGATATGCCTGTGCCAGGTTGGACAGCAATGAAATTCCAGCACACACAAATCTTCCCAAGGCATTCAGTGCTCCCAAAGCAGCTGAACACGTGCCACCAAAATCTACTTTGGTATGCATACTTCAGTGACACCTGAGCACACAGCATAAGCAGAACTGCAGACTAAGGAGGGCATCAAGATTTCTGAGCTCTTCCTCATTAGCTTCAATCATTGTGTACCTGTGCTGTGGGATAGTAGAGTTCAAACTACAAAGTGACAGCTTATACTATTTATTTTCCGCTATGATCTATTTTTCCACTTCTAGGGTATCAGGAAAAATATGTACTTGTTCCTGCCTTGATAATAAGGCTCCAATTCCAATACCTTCTCTTTCCTGTGTGATCCCCACAGCAGAGAAATACTTTTCCTTGAGAGACAAGAGCATCTTCTCTCCTATGAGTCAACTTCCGACTTCCAAAATCCCTCAATATGCAGGAGTATTTGAACTGAAATTTTCACATGCCTAGGAATATAGATTTCGTAACACAAAAATCATGCTAGTGAGCCTTCAAAGTTCTTTAAAAGAAATCTTGAATCTTCCTTACTGATCACCCAATGCAGAGAGGTACTCTAGGGATAGGACAAAAATCCATTCGTTTCAGAAGTTGTCTTGGCAGAGTCAGTCTCATTATGAAGGTGTTTCTTAGGTGACAGCAGGAATTGCAGGACACAAATAATTCCAGTTATAATGTGCAATATATTAGTATCAGTGCATTTTTGTTGAAAATGTTTATGATTGGTACACACTGGAATGGCATGGTGTTTGTCATGGCATGACCTGTTTCTCACTTATTTCTGTAAGAGTTAGGTCAGACTTTAAATACTCTCCTCATCTGCAACAAAAGGAGATGCTGGATGTGTGTAACAAAGTCACTGGCCGTGGTGGGGGGCTTGGAACTATGTGATACCTAAGGCCCATTTCAACAAAACCGTTCTATGATTCTATGGATAACACATAGGCATCAATCATGCAAGTATGAGAATTTAATTCTCAATGTCTTGCACAACAGGTTTTATCATCTAAAAGCAGAATATCCCACGCTTTCGTGTGGGAGCTTGCAACTTGTTCACTGAAAACCTAATTCAGCAGTATACACAAACACACATTTAAGAGTTTTGGTAGAGTGAGCTTTAAGTAGTATTAAATATGAAATACATTATGAAATACAAATGATTATATTCATCCACAACTGAGTTTTGTAAACCATTCTACCCAGATACATATACAGCTGGAGTGATGAGCAGGATTTGTGCGATGCTCACTCCCTTTTCACAGCATTATGACCATTTATTTTTAAATATTGGACGAAACAAATTAAAAAGTAATGTCTTCCTGGACCGTATCCCCTGCACAAAGAACTACCAGTGACTGGAAGCTGCATGGTTATGTTTGGATTTTTCTAGATTTGGAGCAAAATGCCACACTGCAATACTGTATGTAACATTGAGGTATCAATTATTAATTCTGTTGTCTTGTGTGAGGCACTGGCTTTTCACTTGCAGGAAGCTGAATAAGTTCATGTTTCTTCCCAAATGAACAGTGGAAGATTTCTACATCTTTTTGTAACAGGAGAAAGAAGCAGAAATAACCAAAGGACTTAAGGTAAAAAAGCTCCTGTTGTGTCTGCACAGCTAGATTTCAGACTTAATAAAACTGAATTTTCCATCTCCAGTACCAGGAAAGTTAACCCTTAAAGATTTATTACTTACACTGTCCCATCTGTGTATAAGCATAGATATCCTGGCTGTTGTCCAAATGAATGAACTTTGGCAGTAAACACTACTGACTCTCAAGAGACTGTGGGTGAAAAAGGTATGCTAAAAAATTACCAGGAGGTGTACATCAATGATTATTTTTTAATTATGAGCCTTAATAGTATGTGGATTTGTAAGGGGAACTGAAAAGCTGAATAAGAAACTGCAATGTTGTTACAAAATAAATGCATTTTTGCTACAGCATCTCAGGATGCTTTTGGAAATATTTTGTCCTACTATGAACGCAATAGAAAATTGCATTTGCAACTAAGCACTTTGAAAATGAGAGTTTCTGCTGTGAAGACTAAGTGGTTTGCAAATTTTTGCAATTTACTCAGCAACAAAAAGCATCATGCAAAAGTTAAGATTACCTAGGAAATCCTGTGTCTGTGAAGAGACTCTGTGAAATGAGATTAATAAACAGACCAATGCAATCTCGATTCTAGTGTGGAACACTATAGAACAATTAAATTAGCAAAAATGTTTCATTTATGTTTCCTTTTCTGAGAGCACTGCTCAGTGGTGGAATCCCTCATTGTGAGTTGACAACAAAGGCATGATGAGACCATTCGGGAGAAGCTATTGCAAAAGCCCCACACCCGGGGAGAGTCGAGTGGGTGTCTCTGAGAAACTTACTGTAACTGAAAGGTTGGCCCTGTTTTGAACTGAGTGAACTCCAGAGGCTTCCTCCAATCTAAATCATTTTATGATTCTGTATTGATTTGTTACCTACCACTCGAGATTACCTGTTGCAATCAAGTAACCACTACTTGCACTTCAGAACAGAAGCTCTACAGCTCGTTATCCTACTGTTCCTCCTATGTGTTTGGCAGCTCATTCTTGGATGCCCACGGAATAGGTTTTTAACAGATCAGCCCAGGGTGCACTTAATGTTCCCGGAGACCACAAGCAGCATGCTCTGTAAATGGGAATCCCAGCATGGATTCTTCCTGCAAACTGTCTGTATACATTCTCTGCCATCTGCACTGATTTAAACATACAGTGAGAAAGAATTTACACCATGAAATATTTCTTTTAAAACAATATAAAATGGGTAAGAAATTCTAACGTAGGTAAGGGCTGAGTTAGCTGACAAATGCCAACAGGTGAGAATCAAGTCCCACAGGAATGCAAAATTATGGATACATCACGAAAGCTAAAACTTTATGAAATACAGGTCTGTTTTGTGTTGTATAGAGGCTGTATCATGGGAACCCTTTGCTTCAATGGACCCAGACCTGAATCTTTACCTCCATCCTGTGCCCCAGCAAGGCATGGCAAATCTAAAAATTCTTTTATTCCCATCATTCATCCGTCCCTTTGCTTAGATTTAGACCATTTTTGCTCCTCTTCTGGAAATCTGATACTGCCTTTTACAGTTTCTCTGTTTCTCCACGACTGACTCTCCTCTCCCCCAGGAATTTTAGAGATTTTCCCAGAATATAAATAATTTTTCTACCAAATATCTCATTTCCCCAAGCAATTATTTGGAAGGAGGAAGTCATTCTGGTTTATAGAATTTTTATAGTATTCTTGCAAAGTCTTCTCAAAAGCTTAAGGCCAGCTATCCCAGACCCCTGCCTATTTCCAGGCCAAGACAGAGGAGGTTGTGGTTTTTTACTACTGAATATATATATGAGCATTACATGACACTGACAACACTCCACTTCTTCACCTGGAAGACTCCATCATCCTCCCTCTCTAAGACATTTTGTTATCTGCAGTACAGGATCTGACTTAAAAATGTTCTTCATAGCGGCTGGAAGGGCTGTCACGGCTGAACAGTATCCGCACCGAGGCCTTTCCTGTTTCTTATTCTGCTGCCCCAGGGAACAGACCAGGGGGCAGGTGACACCACTAAAACAAGGACAGCAGTACATTGTTTCCTTGGGAACAGGCATACCCCTGGGGAGTGGGCAGTGACTGCCTGACCACTTGTTCTGGTTTCCTTCTCTCTCATTTTTTCACATACTGAGCTACTCTGTATCTTGACCTAGGAGTTCCCTCGCTTTTCCTTTTCTGTTTCCCCCTACACTAGGCGCGGGGGAGAAGTGAGCAAGTGGCGTAGAAAACAGGTTGCCCAGAGAGATCGTGGAGTCTCCCTGTTACTCACGAACTGTGTGGAAGCAATCCTGAGATATGCGCTGCAGGCTGACCCTGCCTGAGCAGGGATTTTGGCCCAGATGACCCGCTGTGGTGCCTGCCAACTTTTCCCGTTCTGTGATTCCGTGCAGCCCGGCGGTGTCACCGCAGTGCCCATGGCGCTCCCGGCCGCTCCCGCCCGTGGCGTCCCCGCGCGCCGCGCCTCGCGCCTCACGCCCGGCAGAGGGACCCGCCCCGCCGGCACGTGCGGGAGGCGCTCGCGCCGCCCCGCGCGCCTATAACGGTACCGCCGCTCCCGGGCCCCGGGGAGGCTCGGCCGCTGCTCCGCCGCTCGCCCCTCGGGACCCGCGGTGTCCCCCTTCCCTCCCTGCTTCCGGCAGCAGAGGGGACGGGCTGCGGCCCCTCAGCGCGG
>VZSR01001685.1:28495087-28776879 GCA_013398615.1 Brachypodius melanocephalos
GGGGGAGGGAGGGGCAGTCCCGGCCTCCCCTTTCGCATAGGTGAGGTTTTCCTGTGCCCACGGTGTGAACTTGTTTAAATGGCTGCCCGTGGCTGTTGTTGCCCGGCGGGCTGGGCACGCCGCGCCGCTTTCGCTCGCCGCGTCCGGAGCGGGAGACAAGCCCCCTCTGGGATTTGAGGCGACTCTCCCGCTGGATGTGGGCAGGCACGCAGACACAGCACGAGCTGTTGTTTGTGGCTGTTCTCTGTTCCCGTTATCCGTCCGGCGCTGGCGGGTGCCGCTTTCCTTAGTTCATCTCTATCTCGTGAAGATAAACTGGCGATGTGGGAAAAAAGTTGCGTAGGAATCCCAGTGTCACAGCACTGATTTAAATACGCTCGTTACAACTTCCTCCTGCGGTACAAGTGGAGGGAGGGCAGTGTCCGGCCAGCGACCGCTTGTGAAATGGGGACTCGGCGGCGTGAAATTGGAATCGCTCTGCCGTGCTTAGCGGTGTGGCCCCGGTGCACTAATCGGATAACTCTGTGTATTTAAGTTCTTCGCGCTGAAATCTTTTTTTCCCGATTGCCTTGCTTTAGATTGAGTTGCTGAGCGAGACGTCTGCAATCGCTTGGTGTGTGTTTGAGATAAACATGTGGTTTCCTGAAAGCCGTGTTACTATGCCAGCGCTCCTCTAACGCTGTAGGAGTAGTGAAACTCTTCACGTTCCCCGCTGAACTTCAAATCACTGTGTTTCTTGGCTGCTTTCACGAATGAGGCAGGGCTTGCCCTAGAACATATATGGATGAAAATCTCCTAAAGAACACTTGTATTGAATCCGCAGCCTTCTGCAGCCTTTCCTCCTAGGGATAACTGCGCTGCTAAAGTTCCCTCGATCGCTTCGCAGGCGTTAAACTTGCCCGCGGGCGTTAGCTAGTGTTGCTTCAGGTTAGGCTAGTCCTTGAATCGTTAGCCGGAATTAAATGATAAGTCACTCCGATTTTCTGCATTTAGAATTCATTTTGATGAAAACAACCCGCCTCGGTTGGGTGGCTTTATTTGGAGTCTGAAATATAATGCAGTAGTTAGATTGAAGTTATTGCTTGAGCACTCTAAGGACCTCAGAGTACCTTGGACAAGAGCTGCTAGTCAAATGTTAGGCCAGGATATCAGGATTACAGGATGGCTTATAAAATGTTAGGTGAACTATAGTTTTCTTAGAGCTATTTGGAAAATGTATTCAAGTTTTATGTGAAGCTGTTGCAGGACTGCAAGGGAAACCTTATGGTGCACAAATACCAGTTATCCAAAATATTATTTTTGGATTTAAAAATGCAACATTCACCTTCAAAGTGATTAATACTACCTTTTCAGTGAGTGTAGTTTTATAGCAGCTACTCTTATAGATATTTTGTGGTAGTAGGTCATCTTACCAGGTTTTTTTAGTCTTCTGGGGCTTGCTATTCACTCTGCAGTGTTTTAGCCAAATTTGCTTTCAATTAGTTGTTTCTAATTAAGAAACTTTCATTCTTACTTTCTTTTACTTCATATCTTTGAAAATGTTCCAGTTTTGCGTAATGCTATTGTAGCATGTTCCTTACCGTCTTGTTGCCTAGTTTCTAGCTTTGAGTTGTGAATGATTACTCTGTAGAAGTAAGTTGTGTCACTGTGTAGCCTCCTGTGTTAGTGGATGCTGCTAATCCCTGCCACACTTGGAAGCTTCTCTCACTCTATTTTAGCTGTATTTAAATAAAAGTTATTTCAAGCATTTTTCCCCTTCTCAGTTAACTATTTTTTTTTTCTTTCTGTCCTCTTACCCCGAGTCTGTTGTAAAAGTGCTAAATACTGGGAGGGTGGAAGGGAGGACAATATTGCCTCGTTATCACAGTAGCCTACAAGTTAATGGAAGTATGTATTTGAAGATTGTAAGTATTTATTTGAAGACCTTTCATTGTCATGGGAGTATTTGTAAAAATGAATCTCTGCTTTTAAACCGGTGATAGTTTGAGGAAAAATATTTGTAGTAACTGTGATAATAAATGAAACAGTAGGATAGATGAGTCAGTGGTTTTTCTGTACTGTACTAAAGATAAGGTTGGGACAAAGGTAGCTGTAAAGAGATTGATTTTTTTTTTTTTTTTTTTTTTAAGTGGAAAACAGTGCTTTGTGCATCCCTCTGCAATTATATTTCAGTTAAAGACTTCTCCCAAGGGAAGGAATTGCAGTTTTTCAGGAGTCAGTGTAGTTTTCCTTGTGGCGCATTTTCACGTTACAGTTTCTTTATCAAAAACCTGATTAGGAATCTGTTTTCTTTCCCTTCTGTGTTTAATTTCCGTATCCTTTTATACTCTTAATGGCACTTGAATTTCTTTTGATACATATGTTTAAATTAATACCAAAACAATAGCCCCATTTTTTTCTAAATGCCATGATACCAGATACTTGGAACAAAAGTAGGTAATTTGTACCCTGACCGTATTTCCAACATACATAATGAGGCAGCAAAGCCGTTTAGATTTAATGAAACTTGGGAGAGATCTTTCAGCCTTTGTGTTAGAGACAGCACACATGTATTATGGACTTGACAAGCCTCAACTGCAGGGCATGTTTAGCAGCTGCTAATAAACATATGGCATAGTGCCACCACTCAAGCACAGAAAGGAAATTGTAGGTGTTAAGACAGTAAAGCAGTGGAAATTTCTATAGGTCTGTTGGATATTACGCTCATGAAGAAATGAGTGATGATTTCAGTTTATTTTTGGGATACATTTAATTTGGAATACCAAAATACATCACAAGTGGTTGCAGCTGCTGTAATTCAAGGGTATTGAACTGTCAGTCGATGCTTCTTTCTAAGACCAAATTCTTGAATCTTTTTCTATTCTAATTTTTAAAATAATTTTTCTCCACATTAAAGCTTAAGCAACTCTATCATCATCTTGAAACTACCTTTGTTTTTTTTAGTGATCAGACTATTGTGTTGCAAGAATCTTAAGAAATGGATGCTTACTGGGAAATCACAGCAAAATACTCTAATTCTTTGATGAATTTGGGTCCATAGGATGCAGATTTATTGGCTTCTGGGGGTTCCTTCCCTCAAACCATCTTCTTAAAACATTTTCTTTCTGGACATAATTTAAAGCTAAGCTTTGGAAATACTGCCAGAAAAGCTTTCTGCAGTCTAACAGGCATGTTGGTTTAAAGCAGAAGCTCTCCAAAAAGAGAAAGGCCTTTGATGTGTTATTTTTTCCATGTGAACTGGAATTGTTTGCATTATGTGAGCAGTGATGAATGGAAGTCATGCTTCAGATGTTAGAGTTACGTTACAGTGTTCTAGAGTTAACTTCTTGACTTACTCTCAGCAGAGCAAAGAAGTTTAGGAGGAAGTCAGGCCTCGGTGTAAAGACTATCACATAGTGTATTTTCTGTAGTGTTTTTATCAAACCTCAAACTACTCAATTTGGTATTAGGCAATTAATCACATTATTTGAAATTGCTGAGTTGTCTGTGAGCGATGCTGTGTGCATACAGTAACAGTGAAGCATTGTGTTCAGCTGATGGAACCATATTTTGAGATCATTTTCCTCTGTAGCTGCACGTGGTTAAGAAGCTACTGATAGCTTACTTTGTTTAGAAAACCCATTTACCTGAGTAAGAATTAATTTGGGGGCACAGGGAACTGCTGTAGAGCAAGATGTGGTAATGGGGAAGGGGTTAAAAAATGTGGCATAACTATTCTTCCTATACATGCAGCTGAGATGGAATCTGTGGTTAGGTTGGTTTGGGTTTTTCTTAATTCTTCCTGCCCTTACTGTTCTTCCTCCCAGGGACAGAGTATGCTGGTAGAACGGTAGGTGAAAGAAAACTAAACAAACTAAACTTCTAGTCAGAGTTTTTGATCATCTGTTTCTGCTCCTGTTAGCTTTTGGACAATTTTAATTAATCATTTATACATATAAAATAGTAATTTATCTTTGTGTGTATACAGAGAGTCTATTTGAAACTGAGTACAGTATTAGTTTCCTTAAGCAGTCTCTGTTCTGTTACAGCACTTCTTAATTTCACCCACAGAGAGAAGTTTTTTACTTAGAACACTGACAATTCCACAAATTGAAATGAAATTGTCCTGATTTTTATCTTTTATTTCTTACTAGTGTTTATTAAAGGATGAGGTGGCTTGGTGTCGAGGTAACTTAGTTGATGAGAATATGAGGTCTGTATTCTGAAATTGACATCTAAGCAAATACCATTAGTTTGTTGTTCTCATTAGAAAAACAAAACCCTTACGATGATGTGTCATGTAAGTAACAGAAGCTTGCAAATACACTTTTACCTTAATTATTTTCTACACCTTGCCGCCTGTTGAACTGTATTGTATTTTTTCTGTATCGATGTCTAAATCTCTCAAAATAGTATTATTATGCTGCTACATAATTTTTTTCATGAAAAATGTCAGTTCTACTTGTCATTCTTGGTGTACCTAGACTTGATAACTGTTCACATGTCAGGACCTCATTTGAGTTGTGGCACTAGGATTAGCTGTTTTACCATACCAGCAGTAAAACATTTGGGTTTTGTACAGCAGTTTTAGAAATGTTTAGGCACCCACTTCTGTAAAGCTATAATAGTAACTAAAGCTGTAATACTGATTGATCTTCCCCTCCAACATACACCCCTATAGCTTGGACACAGGTTGCATAATATCTCATTTTTCCACTCAACCTTCTGGTTTTGTCATAATGAAGACTTCAGTCTTGTTTTTCTGTAGCATGTTTGTGATCTGCAGCTCTTCCTCACCATGCTGGCTCATCCTTTTGCTCTCAGGAAACAAAAACCCCACATTGTAAATACCAATTTATTTTTTGTCCCAGCTTGATTAGATTCTTACACTTGCTTAGTTAAAATGTACTCTCTCTCCATTATTTAATCAGACATTTGTCAAAAGAACTGCTGCAGATTGTTTTTTAAATTTTATGCAGTATTTAATGTGTTCTCAGAGAATAAAACTGGCAGCTATCAGCATCTACGTAACATTTATTGTGTGAGGTGCAAGTCACTGATGATTGATGAGTGTGATAACACTTCAGGGTACCGTAATTTTCATCCTAATCTGATCCAGTGTCAGTGTAATTGGTGTTTTGAAACTATGCAATACTCCATTGCTGAAGTGACAGGAAGCTAGTCCAGAACCAAAATCTGCTGAGAACTTAGAGTGACAGCCTTAGCTGTCCCACATCTGGAGCAAATTGTTTCACAGCCTTGATCTGAGGGAGTACTTGGGGTGTGTCAGAAAGTACACAGAAAAAATTAAGATGAGGTTGGGCAAAAACCTATTGCTTGTTTTCACATAAAAGCCTAATTGCTTTTATTTCTTCCTCTTCAATGAAGGGCTTTTCTGAGAAGGGTAGAGATTCAGAAGCAACTTGAATGTGGCAGCAAACTGAAATTTCTCTGCAGGAGGTGCTGGAGTGGCACAGTTTCTGTTTTGGTTATACTGGGCCTTATTTGCTGCTTATAGATTTAAACAGCATTTTAAATGTAGTTACAACCTCAGTTGTCATTCCAGTGATCCACACTGTGATTATAAATAGAGATGAGTACTGATTTAACCCAGTAATGCCTGTGGGGTGGAAAGCGACTTTTTAATCTATGTAGCTGGATTCTGCTATAGTCCCAAATTAAAAGTAGTACTTTCCTGCAAAACTTATTTTAGCCTCAGCATAGCTTATGAGCTCATGACAGCGCTAACATTACCTTCTTAATACTGATTTTTACCTGTAATGTGAAGGCAGGTGAGCTTTAACACCATCCCTAGCTCCCCATCAGCGAGGTGTTTTACGAGATGAAAGATACAAACAAAATAATGTTTTGGCTTGGAGCTATCCAGTTTTGAACTTTCCTTGTTTGCTAGGAAAGAGAATCTTGGAGATGTGGAATGAAACAGACTGTCATTGTTGCTGCTGTTGATTGTAGCATATGTCAAGCCATATAAGTATGGTCTCAGATATGCCAGTCTGTTTTCTGCTTTCTTGTAGCTGCTGCTTTGTAGCATCTCTGAATCATCTGTATCTAAACATGAGTTAGAAGTCTTCTATGTGCTCTAAAATCCAGTTCAGATCTCTTGACTTCTTCCTGTCTGAACTAATCTTTAATAATGAATTATGTCTTGGTGTTGGATTGTCTGAAAATACAGGTTTTAGCAAAATTTTGAAGCAGTGTTTGAGATCACATCTTAAAACAGTTGTGTGTATGTAATAAGTATTGTGCCAGTGTTGCCACTGGAAAGTTTGGGAGGCTTATTTCAAGAAGGTCTGACTTAAATATTGTAATAGAAGCTTAAGTTGGGGGTGGTTTTTGTCATCTGCAGTATTTTGTGTGCTTGTCATGTGATACACTGTTTAATCCTAAACCTGCTGCAGTTAAAAAGCAAAGGATAAATGCTTAATTTGTAAAACTGTATAAGAAATATATTTGCTGTTATATCTACTTTAGCAATTGTTTTCTTTAAAACATTCAAGGCAGATTGGGACATACAGACTATATCTGTATAGTGTCTGTGTATTCGTATCTCAGCGTGAAGAAAATGTTGAATCAGTTATCAGGATTCTGCTTAATTGTTTAAGTGGAGATTTTTGGGGAAGAACAAGGGATTGGATATGTAAGGATCATCTAGTTAAATCTTTGGAAAGAGAGGCTCTTGAATCTTTAATATATGTGGGTTAGGAATAACAAGTACTTCACACTCAACTATATATTTCCTTATTTTTGGCTGAAATTTCCCTTTCTTTGCCCTCAAGGCAAATCTACTAGTTCTATTTGTTTCAAACTTGGGGGTGAAAGGTGCAGAATGAGAGCATGATTTTCAGTTTTCAGAAATATCGTGTTAATTATGTGTTCCTGTCTGCCTTTGTGACAAAGAACATAAATAACAAAAAATAGTTTGATTAAAATTATCATCTTTAGTTCATTTTCATGTCGGTGTTATTGTTCTGAAGAACTAAGGAGAGCATTTATTAAGAGCTAATTATGTTTGTGTGGTTTTTTTAATTGCAGGAGGCAGAGTTACCATCAGAACTGAATAATGAAGGATACTGTGATTTTAACAGCAGGCCAAATGAGAACTCTTACTGCTATCAGCTCCTGCAAGAGCTCAACGAGCAGAGGAAGAAAGGCATTCTTTGTGATGTTAATATTGTGGTGAGTGGGAGGGTCTTCAGAGCTCACAAGAACATCCTGGTTGCAGGCAGCCGCTTCTTTAAGACTCTGTATTGCTTTACAAACAAAGAAAGCCGTAACCAAACCACTGTTACCTATTTAGACGTTGTTGCTGTTCAAGGTTTTTCTGTCATCTTGGACTTCTTATATTCTGGTAACCTCGTGCTTACGAGCCAAAATGCCATTGAAGTGATGTCGGTGGCTAGCTACCTTCAGATGACGGAGGTTGTCCAGTCCTGCCGCAACTTCATTAAAGATGCCTTAAACATAAGTATAAAATCAGAAGCTCCAGAGACTGTTGTAGTGGACTACAACAGAAGATCTGTTAGTAGGGATGGTTTATCTCCAAGGGATCAAAAGGTTGCCAGCTTCTGGGCAACACGGAACCTTACCAACTTGGCAAGTAGCATAAAAACTGAGAATGATCCCTACCCTATTGACGAGGGCCAAATGGAAAGCTACCAAATGAATGACTGCAGTTGGGTCCAGGACAGCTCACCTGAAATGGCTGAAAATGAATCACAAGGTGAGGGAAAAGTTTTCGTGTGGAATGACATGGGTGCACAGGGACAATCAGGTCAGGAACCTGGAAAAGCAAGAAGGAAAAACCAAACTGCAAAGAGGTTTATTTATAATATACCACCTAATACTGAAGAAAACTCTGAAGATTGCTCAGTGTTGCAACCGTCAGTCCCGTATCCAGAAGAAGATTTGTCATTTATTAAAGAAGAAGCAGGTAACTATTGCTTAACATCAATTACGTAATTTGAAAATTAAGTATTGACTGAAGTACCTGACTTTGTAACTTTTGTTTTTTATTTTTTAAATTATTATGCTGTATGAATTGTTAATGTATACATTTGAAGTACTGTCATTTACCTGCCTCACTTTTTGATGAATTAATAGTTTTGAAAACACCCTGCAATTTAGGAGCAAAGTTGGGGTGGATTTGAGACACAGTTGAAACAAAGTTCTGTAGATGTTTCTAAAGCAGTTTAAAATGTATACCTGCTTCAGACATCAAGGAACTGTGGATGTCCTGTCTCCTCCAGGGGCTCTGCTCTGCTCCTGCCCGCGGGGCTGGGGGACACCGCGAGCAGTGGTGAACAGTGGGTCCCACAGGGGGCACGTGGGGAAAGACCCGCGGCCACGTCTGGACACTGGTGACACGTGCCAATGCAGAGCAGTGTGGGCTGGGACTGGGGATGTGTTTCTTCAGTACGAGACACTACCTTCATGTGCTTAGTTATTAGTGTGACACAACAGAGCAGCTCTGGAGAAGCAGCTGTGCTGAGGAGCACTTCTGCAAATGCCTGGGGGCGTTACTTATCTCTGGTCTTCATCTCTGAAATCTGGGTAGCTCTGCTTTAGCTTTACTTGGGAGTGTGTGCCTGTGAAGTGAATTTCCTGTACTTCTCTTACTGGCTAAGCTTTGTTAGACTGCACAGAATTCCTTCTGGCTTAACTGAGGGTAGAAGCTGTTTCAGGAACATGAATTGCTAATAGGCCTCAGGTCCACAGCACCAGGTTAGATCTAGCCTGACTGAAGCACCTTTTGCTGCAGATAGTGGGGGACGTTGAGTCCTCAGCACCAACACAATTATGCCTGTGCTGGGCTACATTTCTTTCTCTAGTTGCAGTGCCATGAAGAAAGACAACAGAGGGTCTGGAGCAAGAACCTGAGGACGTGTGTATTAGCTGCACAAATACCAAATTTCTGACACAATTTAGCATGTGATTTCTGTTGATGATTTATATGGGGTAAATATTCAATGTCTTTTACTGATGGAAATGCAGAGAATGTCTACTGAATGGTGGCATCAACAGCAGATATAAATAGTTGTTTGGATTCTGTGGAATTTTGTATGTGTGCTGGGAAGATTTCTTGGAGAAATAATGGAGTACATGGGCAGTGCAGTATGTTTAGTCCTTGTTAGTTTGTGGTTTTTTTTGACAGAAGCACCAATGTTTCCAGTAACTTGTTATGCTAAAGAATTAAATTACAAAATACATTTTCATGAAAAGAACTATATTGAAGACAGAGCATACTGAATATGTGTTCTGGTATCTGTCCAAAACCATTGAAAGTCCTGTGGCTGCAGGGGGAAGTTTATTTTGCTGAGCTCTGAATTGCTAGTCAACTAGTGATCTCCTTGGTATTTTCAGAGCACAGCATATATGTTCCCAAGTACATAATTACATTTTCTGTCAGTGTCAGAGTTCTTTTGGAAGCCATATCTAATATTTTTGGAATAGTACCTTCACTTTTACTAAGTTTTTGTATATGTATTGTTTGAAACAAGAATACATTTGAAGTAGAGCTTGGTATAGCTTTCTTTTCACTCATAGTCTGTTCTTCAACTTTTGGTATTCTTTCTCTTCCACTTGTGGCTCTTTTTCTTTGCTTTCAGGTAGATACTACTCTTAAACACTCTTCTTTTAACTGTTCCCTCTATGCCAAAGAAAAGGTGGAAGAGGGAGGAGTGGAGAGTTGGAAGAATGTCAAGAATGAGTTGTAGAGTAACCTGCAGGTTATACAATAACTTTCTAGTTTTGGATTAAATTTCTTGTGGGGATGAAAAACTACCAAAAATAATAGGCCCTGAGAGGTAAAATGCATAAGAAAATATCATCTGGAATACATATAAGACAAATCTCTAAGAAGAAAAATAAAGAACAGTAAATTCTTGTGTTCAGAGCTAAGGAGTGTGCTCTCCCCTTGGTTGCTAAAACGGAAAAAAAGAGCTTCTACTGTTATGCTTTGTCATGTTCTGATGGGGATAACACCAGTGGTTATGAACTATCAGTTACATGCAGAGTGAGCTTCTGTGTCCTTGATTTAGGTTTGGGTTGGCGTGGTGCTTTTGTGATTTAAAATAAATACTGCAGATACGGTGGAAGGGAAGCCTACTTAACATCACTCCTCTCACTACAAAAATTTATCCTTGAAGCCACTTCCTTGAATTCTATAGTAAGTGAATTTTCTGGTTGGGTACAGTTGGTAAGTATTAGATAATAAACAATAAAAGCTTTCTGAAGCATCTGCTGCCCCTCTTGTTCCATTAAAGCAAATATGTTAAACTGCTCCTTGCTGAACACAAGTTTTTCTACATGTATCCATTAAAGATATTTCATCTGCTTCTTCCTCTCATCCTGCGTTGTCAGTGAGTTTATATTTAACACCTTCCCTGTAAAAGCAGCATGTTGATGAGCTTTAAAGAAGCTTAAAAAAAGTTAGGACAGGTTTAAAATTCCTTGTACTGTCTTACATTTGCTTATATTTTACTTAAGTTTTCTTCAATTTTAACTATATTAATTAAAGTAGCTGTTTAACTAAAACATTGAATGTTACCACCTATCTCAGTATTTTCCCTCCTAGCTGATAATCTGCTAAGAAAGTAATTTACTGTTTACAGCCATCATTCATCCTACAATTAACCGTTTACCATGGTGAAAATAACCGTGCAGACAGTCAGCATATCACAGTCAGTGTTACAGTATGTTACAAAAGTTCATAAAAGCACAGTGAACATAATTCCTCATATTCTTAATGTCTATTCACGGGGTGATTTTGTCAATTTTCATCACTTCTTGGGTATGTCTTTCATCTGGGCCTGGTTGTTCTTGTTTGGTTTTTTTTGTTTGTTTGTTTGGGGTTTTTTTGTACAAGTGTCCTATACTCAGACTTCAGAACACAGCTGTGAAGTATGGCTTATGCTTTCTGGAACTGATCGTGATGATTTTTAGGAGACTGGCATGCAGTATCCCAGTAACTTTATGAAGCTATAAGTGTATAATTTGTTACTGTGATTTTCAGGCTAGATAATACTGTCCTGTCAACCCAGTCTGGTGGGGGTGAAGGAAAGGATAACAAGTACAGGATTAAAACAGCCCTTGGTGGAACAAGAAGGTTGCTGACTGATTTGGTAGGGATTCTTAAGGAATTTAATTCAGCTTGCTGTAGAAAAAACTAGTTTTCAGAAGGATACAAGCAGCAGCTAAACCCGCTTACAAAAAATGTGGCGCTGGTCCCAGCTTTTGTCGTGATGCAAGGGAGGAGGATAACACAACTTGCTTAGGGCTTTGCAATAAAGACAGATATCTTTGTATTTGAAGAAATCAAGATGGCTGGACTCATCAGGACACATACATTTCTTGTAGGGATAAACCCAACTTGACTGACTGTGTTACAAAAGAAAAAACAATTGTATATTTTTCCTACTTTTCCATGGTACTTTAACTCTCAGTCAGATTTTCTTTAGTCCTCAAGCTGACACCCTGATTAAAAGATTTAAGTTCCTTGGTGGACCTTTAACTACTTTATTTGCCCTATTCCCTATGTAATCCAGTATTGGAGGTGTCAAAGGTTTTAGAAGTCATCTGAAAATACTGCAATATCTGAGGGTCAACCTCTTCCCCATTCATTAAATTTACCCCTCCCAGGGATCATACCCAAAGACAAGCAGGTCCTGTCCTCACATTCTCACAATGTGATCTGTCACTGAGCCTGCAACTCCAGGCAATGTTTTGTGTATTACTGTTGTCAATTTTTTTTTTTTTTTTTTTTTGTGGATGGCTTTGGGAAGAAGGTTTTGTGGTGTCTACAGATCTTCTCTGCCTGAAAATCTGAGTCCCAGTGCAATGCATTGACTTAATAAAAATATACCAATCTCAAGTGCTGATTTTTTTCATTTGTGAAATAGTGATGATGATGATGATAGCAACCCCATAAATAAAAATGGTCCATTAGAACAATTAACTCCTGTATAAATAAATGGTCTGCATGAGGAAAATTCTTTACTTTCTTGTGTCTCACTGTGGTTGGTGGAGGAGATCAGCCAAATAGCTTTCACTTTCTTGGGAAGGAATTTTTCAGGGAAGGTATGATAATTTGAAAAGCAAGTGTCTAATATATTTGACATCGGTTGGTGGTTATTTGTCAGGGGTAGTTGATGCTAGATCTGACTCCATACTCCTGGCAATATACCACTTTTTCACGAATGAAAAATAGTAAAAATTGAGAGGAAGTGGGAGCTATAGAGTATGAGTAAGATTGTGTTTGCAAAGTGTTTGAAGTACATCTGAGCCCTCTTTTGCAAGAGGCAGTTGAGCAGTAATGTACTTCTAGAATAAACCTTTTCAGAAGAAGCAAGGTGAAAGATGTGAGGAACACTCTGGGAACAAAGGGAGTTTCTTTTCCTCACCTTCCCAGTATGTCAGTCTTGGCAGTGCTGTTTCCTCTGTCATGTTACCTAACATAAGTAACAAATCCAGGTCTCTAATAGCAATCCAGATTGTATCAGTAGATTACCACTGCTTTCTTTACAATCCTTGAAAGCTATGGGCTAATCACTTATCCTGTCTTCTTCCTGTCTTTTTAAATGGATCTAGATGAGCAGTCAGTGTCAAAAATTCAGTGAAAAATAATATTTCTTTTTGTCTTATTTTGGCACTGTTTCCAGTGCTAATATATGTAAAGAAAACAAAAGTTAAATTCACTACAAACAGCTCTATCTAATGCAGAGTTTTATATATTTTTCCCTCAGTGCACCATATGTGTATGTCCTTTCCTACAATGACTTGTTCAATGGCTTCTGTCAGTGAACTTTTCATTTCCCATATCATCTCCTACTCAGTAATGTATCCTTTTCTGCCCCCAAATCAGTGTATTTCTAGTTGCAGAAAAAGAATGAAACTTGTCAAATTAAAGATGTTTCTGAGTTAGACATATTCTCTCTTTCTGGTG
Organism: Brachypodius melanocephalos; assembly: GCA_013398615.1. Taxonomy (NCBI): domain Eukaryota; kingdom Metazoa; phylum Chordata; class Aves; order Passeriformes; family Pycnonotidae; genus Brachypodius; species Brachypodius melanocephalos. The sequence goes on from VZSR01001685.1 coordinate 28,508,028, forward strand.
ATGCTCACCTGCCTCTTGCCTTCAGAACTGAAAACCATTGTATTTGGCTTCTGGTTATCTTTTTTCCTGAGAACAAATGCAGTAGAACGTAAAATACTTTCACAATGTTTTTGATAGCTTTTTTAGTCTTGTAAAAACCACACAACCACTTCATTTTATTTCAGTGTCCTTATCTCTTCTCAAGTCAACATAGTGTGAATTTCAGTGCGATGGTTAATTAGTTTCTTTGTATTCTGTTTTATTTCTCACTATTTTGGCTTTGCTTGTTGTTGACTTTTATTAAAGATCAGATTACTGACAGCCCTTTATCCATGCAGGCTAGAAGAATGGGTAAATGTTTGAGGTTAATTGACATTTGAATTATTAACTTACGTCTCTTAGAAATCAACTCAAGTGTAAAAAGGTAACCTTAGATCAATGAAAAGTTGTAGTCAGGTGGCTTGGTCTGGAGATACAGAATATTATTGCTTCTAATTAGCTTTTTTTGTTTTCCAAAGATCTGCCTTACCTATCTGTGCTTTTCCAAAGTTGTTTTCAGCTTCCTGTCAAGAGGCTGTCATCTGGCTTTAAGCTGACCAGAGCAAGTCAGATGATGATTGTGTCTGGTTTTGCAAGCAGGTTTCAGGGGGTAGTAGCCTGGGTGAGAGGAGAAATGGGAGAAGATACTATGAGCCACAGAGGTCTGTAAATATGTTGCATTCTGGAAGCTTGCATGACTGTAGGCTCTATATCCAGCTGGAGAAGGTAAAGGCTAGGTGTTGCGCTTCCAGCTTCCAGTCTGTGTGTCATTCAAGTCTGCTCTGTTGGGATGAGCAATTAGACACTAAATATGACTTTTTTCTGGTTTTGTTTTGAATACATTAAATGTATGCTTAATCTAGAAAACAGTTTTTCTAGGTCAACGAATTATTCTAAGAGTAAGCATTAAGGTTTAATTATTATCTACTTAGTCATGTATACAGGGACTAAAGCATGTGTAGCAACCTCTTATCTGTTGTGGTATCTGTGCTGGTGTTCTTTCATGTTATAGTGGGTCTTCTCTTCCAGCTGGAGGTTGAAAGATTTAGTAGCTAATACCTACACTAGATGACAGCTCTTAAATCTGGCTCTATGCTGAGTCTTGTGCTAATATCTTGAACTATGCAGCTCCTAAGTTCCCTCAAACTTAAATAACCAGCTGTGTACATAAATGTTCCTAGTGAAATTTAATTCGTGTTCTCTTAAATACAAAACAATTGTCAAATGACAGTGTTATAAAATGTGTTCAGCTTGGTCTAACTCTTGCCTATGCTCAGTCTTTGGTGTATGCTTATTCTGAAGGAAGCTATACAATAGTGTCTGTACACAGCATGATGTTATATCTGTGTGTAGTAAAGACTTGGGTCTGTTGATCTTAGAGATATTCATCCTGTAAGGGAGGGAAAAGTGATCAAAATATTTTATTACTGACTGACCTTTCACTGTTCAGCTATATTCAGCTACAGTTCTAGTACAGGGAGAAAAATCTGTAAAGAAAGGGTATAATACTTTAAACATTATAAAACTATTTTCGGGGGTTTTTTTCCCTTGGCCTGCTGTAATTTGGAGGCCTTTTTAGCCTTAAGATAAATTCATCTTTGCTCTTACCCAGGCTGTCCCAACACTGCTTCCTCACTAATCCTTTCTTGTGTATTACAGAAGGAAGTCTTCCTGCTCACCTCAAAGGAATGTGTAGTTGGCATGTCTATAAGGGTGTCTGTGTTCTATTCCTTGAGCTGTTGAGATGCCATTGCTGGAGTCCATCACTACAAATTAGTATAAGGAGTTCTTGCCTCTTTTGGACATAACAGAAGTTATGTCAGTAATTAAAAAAAAATTCCTCACTGCTTTGTGTTTCTTAAGGGAGAGGAAGGTTTGTTCCCTTCACTCTTCTTTCTTTTTATAGTAAAATACGTAGTTAGGTGAACTAAAATACTACTATTTTGCTTCTTCCTTCACTCAAGCTCTGCTTTTTAAAAGCTCTGACAGAATGCCTAGTTTGGCAGTCATGATCCAGCTTTGCTTGTTGTTTGCCGTTGTCTAATGGATAGGATAGAATTATAAGCTTCCTACTTGTTAAGTGATACCCTTTTGAACTGTTGTCTTATGTTGCAGACCAAATCACTTGTGCCAATGGTAATGCTGCCTGAGCAGTAAATGAAACTACTGTATGTGTCTCATGCTGTGAGGATTTGTAATCTGTACTTTCTTCCAGTAAAACTGCAAGTTGGAAGTGTTTAAATATGCAGCTTGCCACTAGCTGCATGAAATTCCGGTTTAGCCTAAGAGAATTCGTTTTCCCAAAAAAAATCCTTAGAATGAACAGTGTAGGGATAAAAGGAAGTCTTTGGGCTGTTAAAATGTATAGTTTCGTGCTTGAAACCAAGAATGCATCTCCTCAAGACTTTTCACAGTGGTGACATTGGGAATCCAGTGTAAGGACCCAATTACCATCCAGAGAAATAGAAGGAAATCTGCCAGTTACCACTGCAGTTTGTTTATTTAACAACTGTTTGCCTGTGAGGAAAGTAATGGATTTACTGAGTTCATGTTTTCCCACAAACTCCTGTCTTGGGGATTGGGGGGGAACATTGATTTACACTATTGCCAGAAGAGCTTCTGCCCAAGAAATACGATTTTGTCGAATTCTTAGTGCAGCTTTATTGTGTACTATTTATAGTTCTCTTCTCTGTGCTCTGTAATAGTGACTCCATGTTCACTGTTGCAATTCTTACATGTTATAAGTATGGAATTAAACAAGCCTAGATCTTTTTAAGGCATTGTTCACTCCTAAATGGTTTTATTTTTTTAAAGAGGAAAAAAGGATACTAAGACAACATAAACTGCAGAGGATCATGTCTTAAGAGCAAATGTGAATATGCAAACTAGTCTTTTAAACTGTTATATTCCAAGTAATTACGGTCTCTTGAATTGATGTGGTTATGGAGTAATGGAGATGATTATTCAGGAAAGGTTTTAGACATAGCTGTAGGATCCTGTATATAAATAGAGGCATTTAAAGCACTTTGTATATACCATGGAGATACTTTAATGCAATAAAAGGCCCCCCATGCCTCTAGTAGAAGATGCTTTTGTACCAGCTAGACTGCCTGTGGCAGGCCAGGTGAAGTCACTGCACGAAGCAGTTCTAACGAGAATCCAATGGAAAACCTTTCAAGCCCTGTCATGATGATAGTGAGGGAATACATATCCTTACCATCAAAGTCCATGTAGTATGAAAAAGTCTTTGAATTTTTCTCAGGTTGGAGTGAAGAAATAGTGCTGTGGAGCATAGTTCAAGGGTCACATTTCTTTGAAATTAGGAATACAGTTATTTCTTGTTTCAGTGTTGAATACTATGTGAAAACATACCATAATTACTATTGTAAGGTTAGAAACGTTTTTGTCACAATTTCGAAAGGATATATATTTTGCTAAACAGATTAGATTGATGACTGATTAGAATCCAGGAAGCTAAAGTAAGAATGTGTCTTTAATAGCTACATCAAGTGACTTCAAGTATGGACTGTTGCCGGGTACTTCAAATGACTTCAAGTACGGATTGCTGCCGGGTACTTCAAGTGACTTCAAGTATGGGCTGCTACCGGGCACTTCAAGTGACTTCAAGTATGGATTGCTGCCAGAATCTTGGCCAAAAGAAACTTGGGAAAATGGTAAGTGTATCTGATGGAGAGTAGGTTGGGTTTTTTTCCTCTGATAGGGGTTCTCTATCTTTTGTATCACTGCTTGTAATATTTGATTCATACATTTAGAGGGTTGTGAGATTATTTAATCTTCTTCCATATAATTTGCCTTTCTGGATAATGTACTTCCGTGGACAGAGGGAAGGGAATTCAAATGTAGGGAAGAGTAAAAACAGAATGTGATTTATATCAGTTCTTGTATTGTGACTGACTGTGAAGGTACCTGATGTCTTTAGTAACCTGATAGCTGCCCCTCCCTTTACTAAGACAAATACAATTTGAAATTGAAAACTTGAATGGTGAAGATATGGAATTAAATGCAATTTTAAAAGGATATCTCAGCATAGATCTTGCTATTAAAAATAAAAAAAATCCTTGCAATAAATGTTTTTAGTTCAGTGCAGCTATAATTAAGCCTTCTGTCAGTTCAAGCAAGAAATTATCTGTAATTATTTTTTCTGTTTGAAAACATACTGAAAACACCACCATACTGAAAACATCTAAAACAATTGTTGCTAGTTCCTTACAATACATAAAGTCTTCAGTAAAAAGAAGATATCAAGTACTGGTTAATAGTAATGCTTACCTCTTCTCTTTAACTTTGAGCTGTTATACATAAGCTGGGCTTATGCTATGGTGGGTTATGATTTATTTGAAATATTTTGGGGTTTACAATAGAAGAAATTTGGTCATCAGAAGGTGAAATTCAGTAGCAGTCAACAGATTAGAAGGTCTTAGGAGGTCTGCCTGTTCTCAAACCATTAAATTCCTATATATCTTACAGCCCTGATGTCTGCCTGTATAGGACTTACTTTTCTTCATGTAAGCTGTTATGTGGCATTACGTTGACATGCAGCTCACATGAGTGCTCCAGTATGCAAACTTGTGAATATTAGCAAAATGTAACTTCCATGTTATGATGGATTTAGAAGCTCAAAGGAGGCAACAGGCCTGCAAGCGTGTGCACATAATGCACAATTACTTATGTTTTCTTCCTGCCAGCCTAAACATCTTGCGCATAATCATGTAACCTTAGCCAGTGCTTTTTGGGTGCTTCTAGATGGTTATGATTATGTTCATAAGTTCTCACCTGTAGTAAGTTCAATCAGGATACTATTATGAAAAGTATCCTCATATTCTTGTGTGGCCTTCTTCATGTTACAGAATCCTTTGTTGTTCTTTTTCACACAGTAATAGAAAGCTATATTAAACTTATTTTGCATATATCTGTTGAGCAAACTATATAAAGTTCTCCTTCATCATAAGGAAGAAGTGAGATATTCCTACTTCCAGAAGTTTTTTCTGTTCTTTTCATTTTTCTGCTGTTAGATCAAAGTAGAAAATAGGCAAAACCTGAACCATTAACTTAATTTTTGAGAATTTCAGAATTTTTCTACCTCTTAGTGTCCTACCCCTTTTGTCAATATTCATTCTTACTTAGTTATACTTTCTTTTTATTGATTTGTCAAGTCAGATCTTGCTAGACAATTCCTGCATGTAATTCTAAATAGAGTATTGGGAGAGTAGATTGCAGCTGTCTAAATGCTGTAGAGTTAGAGGTTTTCTAATCTAGAAGAAAAGATTTTCTGGTATAACTGATGTCTAGGAAAATGGAATATTGGTAAATTGTAGTTAACTTACTTCAATTAATGAAATAAGATTTCTGTGGTAAAAATGCCTTGGTTACAAGTAGGTATTTTTCTAGCAGAATTGTACATGCAGAACTTAGCAGCATTTGTGATTTCTGCAGACAAGCATTGTCCTGATTTGGCTGATTTGAAGTCATGTATTTTACTTTATTGTTTTGGCACCTGTTTATTTTTGTGCACCAGGCAGAACATATTTAACATATTTATTTCATCATCTTTTCTCTTGATGGCTTCTTATCTTGTAGGTGATTCCTCTGCTTTAATCATGAACAAGTTGAAGTGTCCACACTGTAATTATGTAGCCAAATACAGAAGAACACTAAAGAGACACTTGCTCATTCACACAGGCGTGAGATCTTTCAGTTGTGACATCTGTGGGAAGCTGTTTACACGAAGAGAGCATGTAAAGAGACATTCCTTGGTAGGTAGTCTCAAGTGTTCGTGTATATGTATGCACATGTACAAGTGGGGTTTTATGGGGTTTTTCAGGTGTTTTGGTGGTTGGAACAAACTGTTCTCTGATTTGACATAATGTAAATTGTCTTATCTTGATCTGAAATAGATGAAGATAAACATTTCTGGGATAACTGTGCCTCTTGTTTTCTTAATGGAAAATGCAGTGTCAATGAAGACAGGAATTGCAAGATGATTTTGAAAGTGATGTGATAAAGGGATGCAGTGTATATAAGTATTCTATAGATAATGAAAAGCAGTTTTGGCTTAGCTTTACTGCAGTAGAACAGCACATCTTGGCCTATAATGCTGCATCACCATTTTCTGTGTGGGCACCCTGTTAATTCAACAATGGCACAATATCTTGGGGTAGTTCTCAAATGTTTATTTCGCAACTAGACAAAGCTATAGTATGGTATCTGCTTTAAGATTAGGAAAGAATTAAAAACATCTGATGCAGAAAGTAAACATCTGTCTGACTTGCATTCTGCCAGTACCATAACCAGCAGTTCAGCTTACCCTGTCTTGTGCATGTTGCATAATTCAGGATTTGACTTGAGCACTTGTTTATCTGAGGATCCAGAGAAAGTATTATCTGTCTTGGGTATTTTGTAGGTAGTTTGTATCTAGTCTATAAGGAAATTAAGACTTCATAATAATATATGCTATATAAAATCCAAGATGTTTTTAGGGCAGTAATAAAAGCAACATAATGTTGGTGGTGAGAAAATAATAATATTTCTCCAAGCTGTGATTTTAAAAATCCCCTCATTTTGCAAGATGTTTTGTAGATAGACAGAAAAGGTTAGTACCTGGGGTGGGGTAAATTGCACTTCTCCGAGGTGTTGCACCTGGGTTGGGGCAACTCTTGGTATCTATACAGGCTGTTGGATGAACACATGGAGAGCAGCCCTGCCAGGAAGGATTGGGAATGCTGGCAATTGAGAGGTGAGACATAAGCTGCCAATGTGCTCTCTCATCCGAGAAAGCCACATGTATCCTGGGCCCCATCAAAAGCAGCATGGCCAGCAGGATGAGGAAAGGCATTCTGCCCCTCATCAGACCCCACCTGGAGCACTGCGTCCAGCTCTGCGGTTCCCAAAACGGGAAGGACATGGAACTGCTGGGGCTACTCCAGAGGAGGGCTATGAAAATGATTGGAGGGATAGAGCATCTCTTGAATGAAGAAAGGCTGAGAGAATTGGGGCTTTATTGCCTCACTGATGGCTATGCTCCTTCCTTTGTGGCTCAGCAGAGAAGACAGCAACAGTGGGAGTTAGTTGGTCTACTTCAGTTTTCTGTCCAGCATGTCCAGCAGTATCTGACCAGGACTTGTTGCTGAAGTTTTTTTTCCTTCAGGAAGATGAAGTCAGACAGTGTGAAAACAGCTGTGGAGTAAGCTCAGTGCAGTTCTGTACTTTAACTGAAGTGTCCTTTCCCTGATGAAGTCAGAATACTTTTTTAAATTTCTGTTCCCCCCTCACCCTTCCCCTTTCAGTTCAACAAACATCGAACATTCTGCCTTGTGTGAAGTATTATAATGAGTCTAGAGGCTGAGGAAAGCACATGTATCAGCTGTACAGATTATACAGCAGAGCTGAAATAATTATTTGTATCATGACCTAATCTCTTTTTCTCTCATCTGGGTGCTAATTTCTCTTTTATCTAAAATTTCAACTTTTCCAATGAGACTTCAAATGAGATATTTAAGCATATAATTGTAATCTGTTGTGGGAACACCAGATAGGAGAAGGAAGTCTTCAACTTAATTTTTTCACAGATAATACATGGCTGCTGAATTCAGTTACTTATACAAGCAACATACTTCCAAATTCACAATCAAAATTTATGGTTAGTCAACAGCAGACTTCTAATTTTACACACAGACTCAAATACAGGACAAAAAAATTACCTAAGGGACTTGGAAAGTTAATGTAGGTTTTAATTGTGTTGGGAGGGAGAAGTCATGGAAGAAGAATTTTGCTCTTTGAATTCTTGGATATAATAACTCTTGCTTGTTCTTAATATTTCTAGGATTTAAAATTGTAAGAAACAATTTTCTAAACAAGTTATCTTATATGCGGTGTAAGGCTTTGCGCTGCTCTCATTGCTTCTGAGTCTCATTCTGTACGCTGAAAAGTCATGAACTGAGCACTCACCTATGTACAGGACAGGTGACCTGCTGAGCTCCAGTGAGGTGGTTTGTTTGTGGGCAGTAGCTCATATCTGTTGAGGAGTACATAAACAGATTTCCAGTAGTCTTTCCTTACTCTGAACTGTATTGAGTATCTTTTGGAAAAGTTAAAAATTGGTATTTTTATATTAGTGATTATTACTGTTATTATTAATAGTTTTCTAGTACTATATGCAACTGTAACCTGATACACCTATATTCAGCTGTTAAAATTTCTCTTCCATAGGTGCATAAAAAGGATAAAAAGTATAAGTGTATGGTGTGTAAGAAGATTTTCATGCTAGCAGCCAGCGTTGGAATAAGACATGGATCACGACGTTACGGAGTTTGTGTAGACTGTGCAGATAAATCTCAGCCTGGAGGGCAAGAGGGAGCAGACCAGGTGCAGGACACAGATTTCCCTAGGGATGAAGAATACGAAGAAAATGAAGTGGGAGAAGGCGATGAGGAGCTTGGCGATGATGTAGAAGAACAGAATGACCAGTCTCGATGGGATGAAGGCGGGGAAGTTTGTATGCCTTTAGATGACTGACAGAGCATATGACTCCAGGGTGCTGCAAATGGACATTTTATGGATTGACTGTTTGAATTTCTGGACTGAAGGCTTGTGAAATATGGTACAGGCTGGATGGTAGTTATGTTGCTGTGAAAATGTAGGGTCAAAGCCTTATAGCAAAAAAAGGATTATTAATTTTTTTATGATATTTGCACAGGACTGTACAGCATACAACCGTTTGGTTGAATTATACAGAGTCCTCACATCTACAGTCAGTTATCAAAAGAAAAATGTATTTTTTATTATTTATAGGCTATAGCTACTTGGGTCCTATTCAGACATAGTAGTAACTGTAATTATGTTACACATTCATGTATCTGTTTACATGAATGAAGAAAATTGCAACTTGGTATGGAAATACAAAGACAGCTTTCCCAAATCCACTCGTACTTTAGTCAGTGAATCAGTGAAGCTAATTTGGGCTAGTGGCTCATTTTCCACAAGCATGTCTTTGCCATACAAACCTTACCTCTCCCGTAATCTGATAGGTGAAAGCCAATCATTTAAATGTGTGTCACAGATATTGCCAACACTGTATTGAAATTTGGGTGGAAAGCTTTTGGCTCTGTGCTGGCAGGTGCTATGGGTGATAAGCACTGGAGAAGTTTTTAATGGCATTAATTTAGTGTCTGTTTTTAAAGAAGGTTGTTGTTGATTCATCAGTTTCAAAATGATAATGCAGAAGAACTGACCAGTAATGAAAACGATAGACTGATCAGAGCATGGGTAACTCTTGTGCCACTTAGTCAAAAGATACAGTCATGCTAAAAGATATCTGATGTAATAATGTTTCTTCCCTCTTCTAAGGCCCCCCTTCTCTCAAAATTTTTTTGATTCCCTGGTGTATACCTCAGTCACACAGAATGAAAATACAAGGAATGGAGAAAGTGTCATATTAAAACAACTTTTTGGTCAATAATTTCTTACTTGTCCATTTTTTGGCTAGTTTATGTGATGTGAATTGGACACTAAGGCTATTGAGCCCATCGTTCATCATTGAACACAAACTGTTTTTTATTCTTTTGTACTTCATGGGTTGTTGTTAGTATTTAATATAAGCAAATTACATTTAACTTGCTCATTTGCTGGAATTTTTTATTTTTAAGAAAAACAAAAAGTCCAAAGCAAAATATTGCTCTCTGAGCTGTCTACTTTTCAGGAGGATATGCTCCCTATGCTCTTTTTTTTTCCAGATTTTCTAGGAGGTATTGAAACTTGAATTTTTTGTAGCCACGTAGTTTGGGGGTTTTTTTCTTTTCTTTTCTTTTTTTTTTCTTTCTTTTTTTTCCCTAAGCTTGTAATATTGTACCAATGATTCAGGCCCCTTTCATAGGGAGGGGAGGGCATTACACCTTCACCTTAAACTCCTCTGTGTTGTCTAGCCTAAGGCAAGTGAATTCAAGCAATCATTGGAACAGTAAGTCTGATGTACTATTATGTCACAGTGAGTAAATATGCAGAGCATTTGTCATGACACATAGCTAGGCCAGTGTGACAGTACTGTATAAAAAACAATTGAGGGTCACCATATTTTTCAACTTTAATTTTAAAATGACTATATTTTTTCCTATTTTATGTCAGGTAACTAAATTATGGTAGTTGTGTGGATAACTTTGAATTATGCTTTGGTGGACAAAATCTTACTGGTGCTCCATCTGATCAAAGTTGATATGTATTTAAAGAGACAGGCTTTACTGTTGTCCATAGAACAGTAACATAATGTTAAGACATTGTTTTTGCTGATTGAAACTGAGATGATAAGTTTGAACTACGGTTATATGGGAATTAAAATGCTTTTTTTATCATCCACTTGTTTCACTGGTAGTTTCCACATCATTGTAAACCTGACATGAATAGTTTTTTTGGGGAGGGTGGGGAGGGTGGGGTACTTTTTTTACACTGAAGATTACATTTTATTCTCATTGTTCTAGACTGAAATGAGTAATGTGTAATTCTGGTGGGGTCCAAAGTAGAAATTAGTTGGGCAAAGATGATACGAATGAAAAAATATTTTAAACGTTAAAGTAATGTTCTGCTTTGTGAATATGTAAGTATAGCATAAAGATTTTTCCATCCCATTTATCCCTTTTACAATTGGTAGATCTGTCTATATATATAAATATATATATATATCTGAAATTCACCTAAATCTGCTTTATTAGAATACTGCTCACTTAATGCATAGAAACTGGACCTGGCTCTACATTCTTAATGTATTTTCCCTTTTTTTTTTTTTTTTTTTTCTCTCCTTTTCTTTTGTTGGGATTTTTTCCTCAAGGTATGAACTTATTCTCTTGGAACTGAATCTTCTTTTACTACTTAAATCATTTATGTATATCTGGTAAATTATGACCAAATTTGTTGTTAGACTGCATTACAGTAAATTGAAATATACACTTGGTACACTACAGAATTGTTGTGCTTTTGTTCTGGTTCTATTTGGAAAAGCAGGCTTTAGTAGACATTTGTGTTATTTATAACTGTTCAGTTATTATTCACTGGCCTTAATATTCTGTTGCATTTTGACAATCATCATTTCCTTGGTAAAGCTTAACTGCTTGCTTTTAGAAGTTGCATGTAATTTCCCATGGTAGGTTGGAGAGAGAGGAGTGACTGTCTCTAGCAAATGGTGTGAAATACATCAATGAAGGTCCACTGTTCTTGTCTTGAAGAATCATAAGAATTTGGATGCTATCTCCAGTCTGGCTTTTCTGAATTGTTTTATTTAGAAGTTATTTTAAATATGTTAGCTTGATTGGGTAGGTCTAAATTAATAAAACAAAATTTCTGAAGAATTAGTTCTGAGGGACAGCTCAAGTTTCTTCACCATTTTAAGAATTAGGAAGAGATTTCTCTTTGTGCAAGAAATTCTTCCCCTCAAGAAATGCTGAAGTTATGCTGTAGTAACACAGCAATGGATTTTGTCTGTTTTGATTTTTTTTTCCATTTTAAAAGAAGACTGATGCCCTTAAAATGTCATATTTATCAAATGAAAAGACACTCAGTCTTTCATTTTGTCTAGTGATGAAATAATTCTCAACCCAAATGTGTGCAATTTGTGTATTTGGGCAATGCCACACAAGTAGTTCTATGAAAAGAATCATGTTTGTTGTTAAAACAAATGAAGTTTGTCTGATGTTGGGGCTCCCCATTTCTCTGTGGGTTTTTGTTTGCTTTCTGGTCTCTTCAAGCGGTGGTGGGTATCTTTTAGAGATAATCATACAGTGCACTTTCTGGCAGGGCACTGTGATTCAGGACAAAATTTAAATTAGTCAATAAATCCACTTTAGATTCACTATTAGAAGTTCTGGGCAAAGTAGGTCAAATGATATAAGGAAGACACACAACATAAAATATGTTTGTCTTATGCCAATGTTACTATATTGCATTAGAAAGCATTTTTCAATTGCAATGACAGATGCATCTTGCAGGGAAAATGGCATTTTCCAATTACTTAGACAAATTTTGTAGTTCGGCTTGCAAACAATCCTCTAGTAAAGTAATTCTTGCCATGAAACCAGTTTTGAAAACCAGAAGTTGTATTTAGTTGTCTGTATGCATCCTAAGAAATATGAGCTGCAATTACTGCTTCCCATAGTGTACTCCTGGTTTGTGAGATGCATAAGCTCATGCAAATGCAGTTTTCAGGTATCACTACATGTCACTGCTCTTTCTTCTGACAAGAATAAGCATTATCAAGTGAAGAAAAGTTGGGGGCCAGGACATTGGCATGAGGTATGCTCCCAGTTGTGGGTCACAGCAGTAATGCTGTTAGCAGAAGACGCTTTCCTTGCCTAGCTTTAGGTTGGTAAGGCTTTTAATAGGATTTGCTTTAATGAGGCCAATCTCGGTTGTTAGCTTGCTTTTAAGTTTTGTTTCACTTGATTTTTCTTGTTCTTGCCACCCAGTAACACAAGTCTCCCACCTGTTCCAAAATATTTGTGAAGTCTGCTGCTTCCACATAGATGCAAAATTAACTTTTGGAAGTACTGTACCTTGTTTGCTGTTCCTTTTTTATTTTGTTGTATTTAAATGGCTTTAGAAACTGAAATGAAAGCGAGACAATTGACACCACCACCAGCCCAAAAAATCTTGTGCCAAAAAATTGAAAAAGGAGCAAAATGTGGAGTGCAATGTGATTTAAAAAAAGGCTGTTGAGTTTGCATTGTTACAATTCCTCTGGTTTGTTACTTGAATGTTTTGGACAATTCACTGTACTTTTCTCTAGCACTACTTGGTGACAACCTTCTGATGAAGAAGCTATGCAAGAAGCCCAGTTTTGAGTTTGTTCAGTGTCTTCAGAATGTGGTTCAGGCTCTGCAGAGGTAGTAGCACTGAGTAGCTTTCTGTAGATATTTTACTGTAGATCCTTCTGTTAGCATCCCTCTTCACTGTGTGATCTGTTACCCATTTTTTATTTGATAAATGGTTGCTCCCTTGCCATTTATACATTTTAATAGCACATTACTGTGCATCACTGAACAGTGTGGTAAAGGTTATAAATATTGACACAATGGATAAAGAGAAGTAAGTTGGTTTTAATTTAGTATCTTTTAACAAACCTGTAATAAAATAATTCATTTGTAATAAAGAAAATACAGGTTTGAAATCCAGGGGGAAGGGGTTGCTGAGCAGAACCCTTTAACATTGACGATTTCATGTATAATTCACTATGGGTTTTAAAAGTAATTTTATGTGGGAAAAACATAAAACTACACTAGAAAGATCTTATGACTTAAACTTGAAAATAAAATTGGCTTATCAAGTACTTTGTATTTGACATTATTGCAATTTGAAGTGAATGTTTTAAATAAGATATACGTAATGTTTCTTACCTGAATCAATTGGGATTATCCACTTGAGGATACAGATATAACTAACATTTTGGTGTGTATACGTAATTTCAAGACTTCTAATACTCTGTGCACCAGTCTTTAAGTTACCATGCTGCAAATAAATTGAAGAAATAACCATTTTATTCTATCTATTTTTCTGTGCCTTGCCTCCTCACCTTCCACAAGTAGATGCAGAGATTTCTTTGATGGCTAAGTGTTAACATTCAGTACTAAAAAACCCCCAACTTGCTGCAAATAATTTCTGCTTCTGACATAGAATAGAATTTATAGAAAATAGCTGTTATTTTAAGCTGTATTTTTAAACTTCTCTCATAATAAGGCAGGTTTAACCATACATTATTATGCTGACTTAAAGATGACTAGTTTCCAAAAAGCAGAATCCAGATAAGGTGGTTATACCTAAAACTGGATTTTAGACAAAGCATTGCAAAGCTGAGCCAGATTGGGTACTTCAGCCCCAGTCTAGTTTATGGCAGAAGGTTTGGATCCCCTCAGAAATGCAGTAGTACTGTGTGTGCCCAAAGGCTTTCTCTTGCTGTTTCATTTCCTCCCTCCAGCTCCACCAACCTGAGAATTTTGGAGCAGGTGCTTTCAACTGGGTTTATCAAAATCTTCTTGTCTGAATAATGCTGGAAATGTGTTTAAACTGGTGCTTGGCTTCTGTTATCTTCTAAATGTGGGTTATTTTTGGTAGATTATACACAAGTGGGTTTCTTCAGTTAGATGGTCAGCCCTTTGGATCTTTGAAGGATTTGAACACTTTGAAATTTTCTGTTTACCCTGCAGAGAAAGTTTTAGGTTTGATATCCTGAACAGGCAAGGCTGCATGTGTGTCTTGACTGGGATACCAGGGGTTACTGAAGACCAAAGGCCTCTGTCCAATTAGCTTTTTCTATTCCCTGGATCTGGACACTGTGCATCTGGTTGTATCTAGAGCATGTGAGGAAATGGTCTACAGGGGAAACTATAGCTCCAGTTTGGGAAGAGCCTGGAAAAGAACAGCTAGGCATTGAACAAACTTTGGCATTATTTTTAATTACCTGAATGGTGTTTCTCAGAGAATTGTCTTTAGACTTGAATATATTTTAAGCTTGTTAATTGTGATACAGTAATGTGATTTTTTTGTTGTTGTTAAATGTATATAAACTATTATATTTTGTCTGAATATGTTAGGAGAAGAGCTTCAGAGTCCCCAGAACAGCATTAACTTTGTAGCTAGAAAGGAGCAGCTGCAGAAAATGTATGTTTATTAAAATTCAGCAATTTCAATCTAATTAGATAAGAATTAACATTGGAACAGCAAGGAGCTCTAGAATATGAACTGCAAAGTTAGAGGAAGGATGGTGGAAAAGCCAGTGCTTCATGAATGTAGCAGCTTTGTTAACGGGCCTGAAGTCTGGGTGCATTCAGCAAGGAAAAGCTGAATTGCAGCACAGCTCAGCTGGTGTTGCTGTAAAACCCTTAACACTTCAATTGCTGGCCTTTAAACTATAGACCTAACATCAAACTGAAGTGGTCAGCTGCCATTTAGCTTGGAAATGTGTACAGGATTAACTGTTAAGAGATACCAAGCCTATGCTAAGAAACAGGCCCAATTATTTTCACATCAAATGAAGAAGGGTTTTTTGAGCATGTAAGAGCTTATACCACTTCAGTGCATTTATTTCCAAAAAATCATGCAGTAGAGGCATAGTATTTGTCCAGTTCCTTCAAAGATTCTATTGATACTGAATGCCAAAACTGTGAGCTTGACAAGAAGTGGTAGCTGCATCCCACTTCTGTAAGCTTAAGATGCATCTGGCTTGGAAGGGTTGCTTTTATGAGTCAATGTGTGCTGCATTCTCCCGAGATACTGTCTGCATAGGTTGCATCTTGTTCAAACTAGCCTTAACTTCCTCCTGGATTTAGATTGCAGAACATTATCAGTGAAGAAGTGTTACAAAATAAATCTTACCTGGGAATGTTTTTCTTGTTTTACATTGCTGAAATGTAGGAAATAAATTTCTGAAGCATTACTTTAATTGAAACATTCTTTAAGTAACTATTTTCCTTAAGAAATGCTGCTTTGGTGAGTGACCTGCATGTGCTCTTTAGTTGTTGTCATGCCATCTTTCTGCAAGTTATCCTCTACATCCACTTGGAGATCACACTACTGAGGTCATAGGATATAATATTAATATGTCTATACGTTTTTATGATCTTTCAGAAATCAAGGTAGTTGGAAGAGGGGAAGTGGGAAGGTTTATCTCTAACCTTTGAGTAACTGGAATTCAGGCAAATGCTTGTTTTAAACCTAACAGACTTGATATGACAAGATGTTTTTAAGTTGCATGGGATATAATATATTATTCTGGCTAAGTTTGCAAAAATTATCATTGCCATTTTCAGTCATAGTTTTTTCAGAACTATTGGATTTATCTCAAAGTCATCTTTCCTATGATACCTCTAAGATAATTTGCAACTTTGGAAGATCTACTTGCTTTCTAGAAACAGCAAGATAAGATTTAATAATGTTTACAAAGGAGTTGCCAATAGCTTTCTGTTGATAATTATTCTGCTTTGGATTCCTCCTTGAATGGTGTTTTTTGCCTGGAAACGTGGAAAGCGACATGGTGACTATATACTCATAGGGCTAAAAAACCCCTTGCAATCTACAAAAAAAGGCATATATATTTTCATACTGGAAGCAGACTTCCCTTGGAATTTCTTACACCTTGCCCTGAAGCATTTCAGTTTTGAAATCAGCACAGTATTGTGAGGAGGCCACTAGTCAGTCTGAAAGTGTAAATTGATGCTCGTGCACTATTTAAATTAATAAAAGTATGATCTCATAATGCTGAACACTCCTGAGTGTGGTTGTCACTATTTGCACTGCTTTAATAACTGTGGCTATTGAAGTGGTGTATGTGATTACAGCATTTGACAGGACTCTTGAAGCTGTTTTGTTGCCTTTTGTGCTGTAGCCTGCTAGGTAGTGTTTGGGAGGTTCTTTTGCCCTGTGTGTGTCATTTCCCCAAGTAGATCATTATCTTTTCCCTGAGATATTTCATAAAGCTCTCCTGAAACACTGAGAAAATTGTTTTTCAAGAGCCAAAGTACTGGAGTATCTGTGTAAATCTGTGGTGTTTAATGAGAATTATTGGAAGTTCCTGTACTTTGATGTAGCTTTAGAAAAGAATCTAAAACTGAATGTGGTTTTAAGTTACCACATCAAATGATTTAACTTTAGAGCTTATTCATAGTGATGGATGATGACTCATTTCTTTATCATCACAGGATAATATCTCAAACAACTGTTCTCTCAGACACACTTCTACCTGTTTGTCTTGCACCAGATACCCCTTTTTTTTTTTTTTTTTTAAATTTTCCCTCCTCACTTGCTGGATTGCTTCAATTAAGCACATACTTATCTTTTCTGCACTTCTACTAGCTAGCTCTGAAGTGATTGTCTCTCTAGATCTATTGCCTTATTTCCTTGTTGGAGCTGCAAAAATGCTGGAGATGAGTTTCTGTAGGAAAGACCTTCAGTGGAGTTAGGGAGATGAGCTCAGAGTTGCAAAACCCACTTGATGAAGAAAGAATAATGAAAATATTTAATGTCAGTATCTTTTCTGCATTTTGGTATGATGCTGCCTTGCTTTTACTGATGTTAATGAAGATCATTGGCTTTCCCCACACCTCCTGCTGAAGATAGAGCAGTTGCAGTAAATCCTTAGTTACTGCATCATGGACGTTGGCCAAACAAATCTGCCTGTGAATTGTCTGCAAATCTGGTGTATCTTGAATATTGCTAGCATTGTAGAACATTTCTTTGTAAGCGAACTATTTGTAAGAAAACAAACAGTAACTTTTTTCATTTTGGATTTAGTGCCACTGCTCTACAATGTTTTAGGTTATGCATGTTAAAGTGCAGTTACGGTTATTTTTTGTCACTAGTTTTTGGAGCAGTATTGCACTAACTGTAAATTACTGCACCAGCTCATTTGTATTTCTATAATTTGATATTGGGCTCACAAAGGAACATGTTTAATATCAACAAGAAACCTCCTGATTGCTGGATCCAACAGGGAGCCTGCCAGTCAGTTCTAGCATGAATCATGGCAGAGAACAGTTGAAAATATAGGAGAGGGAATCCTCAGCTTTGACACAGCAGGGAGGAGGACCCCTGCTTTTTAGAGTTCCTTTCACAGTAAAACTACATGGAATTAGATTTATGTACTTTGGAAGGCGGAAGGACTGAGTCAGCCTGGTTGGAATTTGAACTTTTGTGCTAGGGCGCTTCGATGATTCCAAGTTTGAGCTTGCACTGCATCCCTTTGAACAGTATATAGGAGCTTAGTGCATTGGGCAGTAAGTCTGCAACCTGTTGTTGCTATGTGCAGGTCAGATTTTGGGTTTAGCATGACTTCAATTCCCAACTTAAAGGTTAATTATTTTTTCTAATGGTGTTTTTAATCGAACATTTCAGAAGCCACTGTTTGATACTCTCTATGTATTCAGTGTTGAATGAAATTGATACATAAAAGATAATATATGCAGTACATTTCCACATGCAACAGGGCTTTGTTTTTCATCTTGCAGTTATTAGAGCAAGCTAGAGCTCAGGTTGTGTCCCTTTGTTCCCCTGGATCAGGATTGCCCTTTGAAATGCAGCTGCTCTCCACCTCTCTCAGCTGCTTTTCCTGTACCAAATCAAACATCAAAATTCTCATACCATGTTTAGATTTATTTGGTAAGCACACAGTTTGAAACTTGGTATTTTTTACACTTTACATAGCTTCTGTCAAGAAAGGAAAAAAGCAAGCTGTGTGTTGTTTTTCAGGTACTGAATAGAGATTGTTCCTGAACATCTGACCTTTCTTGTTCAGGACGGCCAAAGGAATATCTTACTAATGCATGTAATATTAATTTAATGCCAACTTTTCCTTGAAGTAATGTCTTGTGGTTCCATGCTGAGGTGTGTGCCCTCAGGTGCAGTTGTAATTTATGAATAAAACATGGTACAGGATGCAGTTGTATTTAAAAAGTGCAGCAGATTTTCTGGGCAAGTGAAGTGGGGGAAATGAAGGTGTTGCTAAAGCTTGGGCTACTGGGACACAAACGTCACCAGCCTTTGACATGGAAAGCTTTTCTGAAAGTTTGGTCAGGCCTGTGTTTGCTCTCTGCCAAGAAGCAACACTCATCCTCTGCAGTGTGTGGCTTTCTCCTGGGCATCATCCCAAGGGACAAAAGGCAAGCACACCAGGCATCCAGTCTTCTCCCCAGGGAGGAGGGTTATTCTTTTGAGCTTGCTGTTGTTTGGTTTGCACCCTTCTTTGAATAGTGTGGGGCAGTGTTGAGGCTTGGATATTTAGTCAGCTCTGTCATGAGAAGTGGTTTATGTTCAGCTTTTCAAATTTGACACCAAGCTCTCCCTTACCTTTTAATGCAGATGACATCTTATGTGGGTGATAGGGACAACAGGCTCAGTATTGACAGATTTTGTGTCAGCTCTGCACTAATCTTGCTCCTTGACAGTTTTAGCAGAGTTGGTGATTGATGTGGTTGATTTGTTGGTATCCTGTATTTTGCTGTTATCAGCCAAAAGCAAGGGGCACAGATGCAATTTCTGATTTAAGTCCTTTTTATGATGTTTGCTGGCTAAGCTGCCAGTGCTAATACGCTACTTTACTCTTAAGCTTTATCAATTTGCTACTATTGTTAAAGCCAAGGAAAGCACAAATCAGCCTTGTCACATCATTATGATGTAAAGTAAATACTGGAGTTGGCACAGATACTGTGAAAAGGGCAACTCTGCTGTTACTTGAGTCTATCTTGTTTAGAAGTTACTGTACTCAAGCCTTTCTTTTCAGAATAACAAAAATTGGTTGCTGAAAATTTATCCATGCCAAGTTTCTCACGTAGTTGTGACCACTCTTTTTTTTTGTTCCCAGCAAAGTGTAAAACAATTACAATCACTTTTTCTAGTCTTGTTTTCCCACCCCCCTTATTTTCTTTGACCTGTTTTCAGAACTTTTTAGGCTTCCTTACTAAGCATATAAATTCAAATTATGTATTGTTCTGAAATACTGCTTGAACAACATTCTCATTGAACTTGAAAACTGACATTTAGATCTAATTTTTTCACCTTGCAAAAGGGAACTGCAAATAATTGCTCAGTTTAAAAAAGAAAAAAAAAAATACAAAAAAAACCCAACAAAACAAAAACCAACCAACAACAAAGAAACCCACAATACAACAACCACACCTTAGGGTTGGGAATTTTTGCTCATGTTCTTTAATATCTTGGACACTATCTGCCTGTTAATAATCCTATCCAAAGGGATGAGGAGGCAAAGAAGATTGTTTTCCAGCTGAAGATTATTTCTGCAGCTGAAGAAAACATGACTGTCTAAAACTGGTGCTGGGAGAAACAATGAAGATCTTCCATCCAGATCCTATTAGAACTTCCCACACCCCCAGTGCTCATCGTCATTTCCCTGGGCTGTTTCTGGGATGACAAGAGAGACCAGAGGACTTGAGCTGTCCTGTAGCTCTTGCAGAGTTAAGGTGCAGACATTTCAGCTTGTTCAGTGCATGTTTGGACAAAGAAAAGGTGCTGCTTTCCAGTACAATCAGTCAAAGTAACTGCATCCAGGTCCTGAGTTAGTTTACATCAGGAGGTCACTCCTGAAGCAGAGCTCTCCATCACCCCCCATTACCCACCTGTAATTTTTATTGCAGAGCTGCCTGATCACTTCATTGTATTCCTTTTGGACAAAACTAATTGAAGACATATTTCAGGAGTGTTCCTGATTTGCTTCAATCACAAATGCTGCCCTGTCTGTGGGACCAAAGTGAAGCTAGTTAAAGGAAAATTTCCATGGAATGTACATAGACTGGACAACTGTTTACATATCTGCTTTTATGGGATCGTAGAACTAACAGGCATAGGCAAATGGTGCTGCCATAGAGCTGTGCTGCTTTTGCTTACATCAACTCTACCAAAGACCAAAATGAGAACATAGAATTTCTTGACTTCCAAAATAATTACTGAAAAAAAGCAATTTACAAACCATGATAACTACTGGCAGAGTTTCCTACCCAAGTTCTTTAGCAGTTTCCTGGGTTTCCTACCCAGTTCTTTGATGCTGCTGCACAGGCTGGGAGTGAGAGGAGTATTTCTCTTCCTGCTGATGAAACAGTACCTGCAATTTTGCACATCCTCATTTATTTTGTCTTGCTTCAGTATCCTGCTGTGGCTTAGGTTTTTGTTGGTTTGTTTTTTTTGTGGGTTTTTTTTTTTTTTTTAATGAAGCTGAAAGCAACAAAGTGTTTTTAAATGTTAAAATCTTTACATTTCATTTTAGAACTGTTCTGGTGCAGCACATTGTCTTTACTGGAAGTAGTGACTAAGGTGGGGGTAGCAGGATTAGTTCTACGTTGTGAATGTGGGGTTTTGTGGCCTATTTCTAAAATGATGCATGGGAAGAACTCACAACCACTCTGTCCTAGAGCTTTTCAGGAAAATATTCACGGGGTGTTGAAATGCCTCTGCTCTCATAGGGACTTCCAATACCCCTCTGAAAAACATTAGGGATAAAATTGCTAAGTTATGCTTTGTTTGCTGAGCATATTGCTGAAGAAGGCTTTCTAGGCAACAGCTATTGCCACAATGGAAACCCTCACTTAGCCCTTTTCTGTGGCTGTGTTTTGAATACCTCTTGGAATTGCACTGACTGAACATGGGATCGATCCAATGGCAATACTTCCTTGTGCCCTGCATCGTCATTTTCGTTGAGAGTGAGCAGCACAAGCAATGTCCAGGTGAGTTGTGCACACACAAGGAGCTGTCTGGGGTGGCCTGAGTGCCTGCTCTATGTTCTGTCTATAACAGACCGGTTTGGGGAAGGGGGACAGAAACAATTGCAAAATCATTTGCAGGCACAGAGCTAAAGCTGATGAAACTCAGCAGCTCTTTAGGCCCCTGATTGGACCTGCCTAGAATCCTTTTCTTTTTTTAATAGATCTGTCAAAGAAAAGGTGAGTAACCATTAGCTTTTATGTCCTATCTGTTGGCAAAAGTAGCATTTTTCCGACTAAGCCATTTCCTTCTTCGTTGCAAGGTTAGACCCTAGAAAGGACAACAAATTACTTAAGGTATTTTGATAAATTGTCACTTAACACAAGAGAGTGCATTTATGTAGTTCAGAACTTGTTCAGAAATCTTCTACTGTCTCTCTGTCACGTTAAGTGCTCACAATAACACTGATTGTAATCTTTCTTCAGTCTGATTAAATCTTCATCACATTTGTACAAGGTACATTTTGACAGGCAATTGTTAATGTTCCTGAAGCACATGAATGAATGAAAAAGTGAATGAAAAAGATGACTGGTAATATGAGAAGTTAAGCTGTACTTGATTGTTCTTGTGCCCAGTTGCTCAAAGTACAATTTTGTGTGCTCATAACAAGGGTTAGCTTGGAAACCAGCTGTCTATTCTGGTGTCACAAAAATCACTGATCAAACTCTCATTGATCATGCAAAGTGGGAAAATTCATCAAGCAGGTTTCATGGACATCTTTTAAACAAGTTGGGCACCTTCCAGAGATCAGATTGATCGTCCTGTGACAATGCAAAGCAGGCAGCAATCATAGCTCCCTGATGGAGGGTGGAATGCCTGCAGTTGTAGGAAGTACGTTGTCACCTTTTGCCAGGAAAAGAGAGTGAGGTTGGGAGGGAGCACTGGGAAAGGGGTGGCTTTGGGGCGCAGGATTTGAAACAGAGTCTGGGTTTGTTCTTACCTGCACAGGATTAATGGGTACAATTTAAAGATAACATCCTCCCCTACAGCTGTCTTCCTTCCTTTTTTAAGTCATTTGCAATATGTCACGAAGTGTTTCAGTCAGAGAACTGATGAGGTGCCCTTTGCATTTAATTTTTTTTCCCAGCTGATGTGTCCCATCTGTTAGGTGTGACTCAAAGTGGTGAACAGATGTTGAATTAATTATGGAAGTGTCTGTTACCCACCAGGATTAAAAGAGTTTGCCCTCCAAAGGTGCTGGGCTAGGGTGAAACTTGGATTAAGTAGCACAAACAGTATTTTTGCTTCTCTCAAATGGACCTGACACAAATACAGGGGATGATTGTGGCAGTTGGAGAGTGTCCTGCTGCTGCTGTATTTTCAGGGAAGAGTGGTCTGGGTTTTTCTTACGTTCTGAGTTCCTATGTCATAGTAACTGCCCTCCAGCCTACTCCAGCAAAAGAAGCACACCCAGTTAAGCCTTACTGGCTTAGTTTAGTAATGGAGCTCTGGATGTGACAGTGGTGCATTTTTATGCCTGCATGAAAAATCATTTTAGTTATCACCATCTTTTTTGAGTCTATATAAGTTGTTCTGTGATTCTCACCTAAGCCAGTGAAGGGTGGCAGTCACTGCAAAGCAGCAACAGCCAGCTCAGCACGAGTACAAAGAGCCATTTTGAAAACAGCCACCCTGATTTTGGGAGGCTTCACTTTGTAATGGAATTGAAACACTCCAGTTACTGGTCATGCACAGTCTTACACAGACTTACTGTTCTTATCAGTTACTCTTGATAATTGGCAAATCCAAAGCAAATATTTAATTCTGGATCATTAATTTCAACTTCTTAAAATGCAAGTTCTTTAATTTGAAGAGGCTTAGTCAAATATTTCATTAAATCTGACAAGTTTATAGGCCCTGATTTTTCAAAGCACTTGAGTTTTACCTTAGTGTCTTCAAACGTCCAGGTTTTAATTTATGTAAGTATCTGAGGGGCTGATGAGTGATACTGATCACTGAGGATGCTAAAATAGTGGCCAGTCTGAAAGAAATGTACTGCATAGCCTTAAATGCTGAACTCGTATTGAAATATTTACCACCTCACGTCACACAGAGTCTTGGGGAATTGCTTGATGGTCCTAAGAGTTTGCAAACACTTTAATACAGTACAGAGAAAAATACAATACAGAGAAAAAAAAAATCTACTCTAAAAGATAGTTATAGGAATCAGTCAAAGGGTGCAGGGAAGACCTTCGCTCTCCAAATGCTTTCTAACTAGGCTGGCTTGTAGACCTTAGATTGAGCATCCTAGTTCCAGCTCGTAACCATCCATGAAAATTAATTTAGGAATTGTGGTGAATAAATTATCTAACTTTATTTTTGAAAACATGGATGCCATATTCTTTTGTTTTTCTTAGTTGATAGCTGATGATTTTGTGTAGTTCTTGCTGGTATTTTCTTTATTTGTGAAATGTTTTGAATGGAAATTCCAACTATTTTCAACTGTGCCACACCTTTCATTAGAAAGAGCTTAGAAAGAGCCTGTTTGTTTGCATTTGTGCAAAATATTCAGTCATTCAGATAGTTTTTGCATAGATTCTAATCTGTGTTCTTTAGATTGGCACAAAGAATTCTCGAATTAAATTGTCATTAAATTGCTCTATTGGATAGCCTTTTAGAAAATGAGATGGAGGGAAAGAAAAACAGTATTTGCAATTAAATTAGAATGTGTTAAGAATGATAGAGAGCTATGTGGGTTACCCATACACCTCTGAGGGTCCAGCCCTTGCAAAGAAATGGCTTATTAATTAGCGAGACAGCTCTTCGGGTGTGTTTTGTAAAGCAAAGGGTTTAATAACAAGAAAATAACAAACTGTTACATAAACAAAATATAAAGCCAAGCACAGGTGCTAGAGCAGCTTCTAACATCTTGCTACAACACCCTCAAAAAGCCTCTTGGCTTCTTTGTGTCCTTTCTTAAGTACCCAATGTTGTTACTGGCAAACTGCCAATAGAAATGGATTCAGGCAGTGACAGGGTTCCATCAAAGCTTCTCTTTTGGCACTGAGCCAATGGCTGTCCGAACCTTACAGAAGTTTCTGGGTTTTCTACCTTATAAGAAATACAGGGGGCAAGCCCCAAATCTTTCCCTATATGGAAACTTGCTCAATGTAAAAAATGCATTCCTACAGAGAGCCTTCTTTTTAAGTTGCTTTTAGAATTAATTTTAATTGAACAATTAGTTATTTTTTCAGAGGTAAATATCTTCTTGAAATCCCACTCTATTCCCTTACAAGCATCTCCTCAGAGCCTATTTGTTTTAGATCCTCATCAAGAAGTGAAATAGGAAGAGTAGCTTTCATTTGCAGGAATCCAGCTGTAAATGTCTAAATGAAGAAGAAGCAAGAGCCAATCCTTTGTGCTTCACCTTATCTTTTATAAATTACTGTGGTGAAATTACAAAAAAGCCCATTTATCTTTACTTGTCTACCAAATGCCAGTACTGATTTTAAAGCTCCCCATGCTGTGGAACCACACTGTTGTGATCCTCTGTGCAGTGCTGTCTCATACTCTCCAGTCCCTGAGCTGGTGTTGCTTCCAGGGAAATGTGGCATATCCCACGTTGCTCCCACGCTGGTATCCATGCAACTGCCTTTAGCTACTGCCGAAGAGTGTGACACTCCTTCAGCTGCTCCTCTCAGGACCTGTGCTCTAGACCCTTCACCAGATTTACTGCCCTACTTTGAAAACACAACTAGTTCAAATAATGTTTCTTCTCTGCATTTAATTATCTTACTTAATATACGCATTCATATTCTTAAATAAAAGTGGTTCTCTGATAAACAAAACACCTTTTTGGTGTCCCCAGGTCTGTCTCTAGAATGGTGTTTAATCCTTGACAAACATTTTCACTCCGTTTGATTTTTCTCTCCCTAAAACATTTGTGTGGCTGTCATTCTTTCGAAGCGTTAGCTGGATGGTTATTTCTGACTGCCGCTGCTAAGACGGAAATGAAGAATAAAAATCCCATGTGTTTCTCTGAGTCGTGCCAGCAGGAGAGTCATCAAAGCTTCTTCCTTCTGGAAACAGGCCAGACTTTCTAACAAACAATAAACATAGGTAAAAAGAAGAAAGAGAAAGCATGCAGGCAATATCTTTTAGCTAAAGAAAAAAAAATCTGCTTGCATGTGCTGGGAATACTGGAAGAGTTACATTTAATTAGCATTGGAGAATGTGGCTGCTACTCTTAATTTATGATGAGATATATGAAATATTCCCAATCTCTCCCCTTAACACAGGGATGCTTTTCCATGCAACCAAAGGCACGTGTAAGCTTTATGTCAGCACTGGATTGCATCTCACCCAAGCTCTCTATGTTCACCTCATCCATTTCACATGCCTGCTTTAAAACACAATAAACTTAACCCAGGAGCTACTTATGCTTTCTTAATCATTATAAAAGAAACCCCTTTCACATGAAGGGAGCTAGGGCTCAATCCAGGTGCTTGATTTCAGATGTTTGAGGGTACCTCCCTTGCCTTCATCTGCTGGTCAGGTGGGTGGGTGACTTACAGCTTCCTCATGGTCTCAGCCAGCCCCATCTGGGTGTTTGAAGAACTGAAATGGTGAATTGATTCCATAGGCTTGATGGCCAGGAGCCTACAGCAACAGGACCTTGAGAAAGGCCTGGAAAAGCTTTTGCCAGCTAAGTGCTGGTATGGAGAGTGGTGCTCCCTCCTGTTCTCTGCTGAGGGAAACAGGGTCTGTTAGTATACAGGGATGCATGGAAAAGCCATTCCACTCTCACCTTCACAAATCCAGAGAACTCTAGGGGTTTTTACTACTTGGGCCAAAGAGTAAGATTCATCCTTTATCCTTATTCTTCATTTCACAAAACAGTGTGGTGTAACAACTTTCACGTGTGTTTGAGTTAGCCATGGAAAACAGTGGCACCAAAAATCAGGCAATGTTACATCTGCCAAGGAAATCCTCAGACTGGAATCCAACTCTTTAGATCAGAACTTCTTTAGAAGTGGCTGCTGCTTATGATAAGATTCTTAACACTGATGTGCAGAAAATGTCATAGGATCTTACTGTGGGCAAAGCTGCATTATTTACCTTTGATGGATCCATAGATCATAAAAATTAAAGGGAGTCAGGAGTTAAGCAAAAACTCAGTGAAACAAACTGGTGCTGACATACACAGATAATGTCAACTGATAGCTTTTTGGCATTATGTATTGTTTTATAATTAGGTAATTAAAGCAAGTCTGTACAAACTTCAGCTTTCAAGAAGCTGTAAAGATACATGTAGCTGTAAAGTTATATTTAGCCATTACTTTCTTGTCAAGTCTGTTATACTTTCTCATAAAATGTCTAATAAAGAAGCTTAAACATGCACAGTCCCATGCATTTCTTCTAGAAACTGAGGCATGTAACAGTGCAGCCCTAGAATATCAAAATACAATAGTAACTATATATATAGCTCTTTGCTCTTCATTCCTTTTCAAATTGAAGTTGTTATTACATCTTTCATCTTTTAAAGGCAGGAGAGCCCTTAAGTCTCATCAGAAGTCAGCCCCTCTGACTTGGCTGAGATTGTGCAAAAATGTCAAGCTTTTTAAGCAGGTTCTCTAGACTGAGAAACTGCTGGTTACTGTTCCATTGCCAGAAAATAAATCCTAAGACTTCACAGGGAAAACAGGTATTACTTGAACCAGCACAGGGTCTTTCTTCTGGGTCTGGTAGATCCAAGTAAGTATTGTACACAATGTACAGATAGCTCATGACAGACATGGAGGAGCTGAGGATTAATGAAGGCACAACAGCAGATTCATAGTAAAAACTAATCAGAATAAAAGCCTATAGGACAGGTTTAAACCTAGGATACCAGTTTAACTCTCAGTTGCACTTGGAAGTCAATGAAATTTTGTATCTGTAGTCTGAAGATTAATTTTTGTTCTGTATATCTGAATTTTCAATTTTCTGTCCAGTGGACCCAGGTTCTTTTAAAAATATACACACTAACCTGCAAAATACTTTCTGCATTTCTTCAGGGCCTAATGGTGAGGGGTTTTTTTGCACGCTACTTTTAGTTTCAATTGACTGACTTTTTTTCACAGAATCAGGCACCACAAGTTATATAGAACAGGCAGAAATCTATCATGGACATCTTTTGTGCTGGGTATTTCCTCCTAACGTTGAATAAATTAAATGGAGGGATTAATGTAAAACTAAACTCTAGTAAAAGAAATTGGTAAATCATGGATGGAAAAAGGGCTGAACTGACGGATATGAAAATTTTCTCAGTTTTGAGTTGTGGGTTTTTTGGAGGATGAAGACTGTTGCTGAACAGTCCATACTGCAACAGACAATTTCACAAAGACGAAGGTTGCCACAGCCACGTGCTTGGTCTACTAAATGTGCTTAACTATCCAATACATGTTTGATCACAATGCATTTGAGTGCTCACAGCAGTAAAAACTGTAGAATTTCTAAGGGCATGTTCATTACTAATCTAACCTGAATTTATCCTGTTTGCAGCTGCTAACGTCCAAAAAGATTGTCATACAGAAAAATGAAACAAAACGGGAAAGACATAGGCAAACTGAATGCTGCCAATATCGATTGCTTTGCATCTTGCTTTATACAAGCAGCTTCCCTTCACTGGGAAAATACTTCTGGCAATTAAATGAACCTTAAGGTGCTTTGGGGGCTGCCACAATTTTACTTCCTTTGTTTCTCTCATGCTTTATTTATGACCTGCCAAGTGCTTGTAAAAGAAAAGCCAGGGCTCACTCTCTCTGCATTTCACAAGGCTTTTTAATTATTGGAGCAAAGCTTGAACCTTACTAGCATGCTTTTCTCTTTAAATTTTAGGTACAGTACCATAAAAAAAAGCAAAATAAGCTGAAATACTGACATCAGAAATGTTTTTATCTTCCTAAATGCGTTGTTATAAAGATACATCAACAGTAACAAGGGGTTGTGGTCACCACCAAATCTGGATGAAGGTTGCAGTGCACATGTTAACCATTTGCATAAAGGAATGTACAGTTACTGGAGCTTCTAAAGTATAAATCTTTTAAAAGGATAGGTCATGATAAATCCACTGCAACCTCCATCAGAACTTCAGTTTCAATTTTATAATTTATTTTCTAAATTAGACAACACAACAGACAGTTTAAAATACTCTGCCTCTTGTATGCACCTCTATTGTCAGTTAATTATTTTGTCCCATCCCAAAGGACAGTATGTGTTCTGCTGGGAAGCTGAAAATTTGGTTTTAGGAAGGTTTAGATTGCCTTTTTTCAAAAGGAGACGTGAAGAGATTCGGAAAATAGTGCCATTATAGGAAAGAGAAGTCACAAATTGCCTTAATGTTTATGTCTTGATACTTCAGCTTTTAGGTAGCCAGAATTGTTTGCCTACCAGCTTCCATCCCGCAGTGATGGAATAGATTTGCTGTAGCTGCTGGAAGGAAAGAACTTGAGGTTTATCATGTACTTTGACACTGGTATTGGCACACTCTGCAGAACAAATACCAAACTCTCAGCAAGGTATTTAAAAGTGCATTTGGAGATCCAAGACCTTACCTTTGTCTTTGGTGACACTTCTTTTATTTGTTTTAAACCACTCACCCCAGAGGTAGTTGAAATAGCAACCCAGTCCAGTGGAAGGTGTCCCTGTCCATGGCAGAGGGCTTGGAATGAGACAATCTTTAAGGTCTCTTGCAACTCAAACAATTCAGAGGTTCTGTGATTTTCTGTGTATGGGCCTATTGACACCCCACAGGAAATGGGGAATCAGCCACGCTGGTTTTAGTCAACTCTGCAGAATGGCCCTGAGACCCACTGAGCTCCAGCTTGGCGCCTCCTGCAATGAATTTACGGGAATTCCGAGCACGCTCATTTCCTCCTCATGAGCCATTTCTAGCACATTCTCTGTCCTGATTGCAAAGTAAATACAGTATGTTGCTTGTGACTGCTGATTTGCATTAAGATTTCAGTATTGTGGCTGGGAGGCTCCAAAAGGTTGGCCAAATCAAGGCTAGGTTTTTTTGCAGTCAGATTCTCAGTATTTTACTTCTGTTTTTTTTGTTTCTGCATGCAGACACAATCATAATTTACTTTCCTCAAGCACAGGGAGTCACAATCCTACTTCAAATTTAAAGAAACATATAGGCTCATATGCCTAATGCCACAACTCTATAGCATAAGTCTATTTACATGCAGACCAGTTCACATAGGTATTTTCTTCTTTTAAGGTGGCTTTATGCTGGAGGAGGACAAATGATACCTGAAATTACCCAGAATTAGAGCAATGTAGCAAATTGTGAGCTATGTAGCAAATTGTAAGCAATAACTGATTTAGCAATGACAGTTGCATCTCCAAACTTTATCTTCTGTTGGGTTTGTAATGGTTTAATGCTTTGGTTTCAGGCTTTTAGGGTCTCGGTGTCCACCATGAAGAAAAAATTGGGCCGACAAATGTGACTAATGGAAACACAAAATGGAGTTGGGATACACAAATCTCTATTTGGGACCACAGCAGAGCACTCTAACATTGAAACTGCGATGAGCACACTAGGTCACATTTAAAGTTGAAAATAAATGTAATTGGGACCAGACTGAGGGAAAATCTCTACACCCTCCAGCAATTTTCCTTAATGTGATAGATTGCAATATATTTTTCCCACTTGCATCTCAGGAAAAGGGAAGGAATGAATTCTACTAGGCTGTTTCATCTGAGGGAGTGGAAATTCACTGTGTACACTTGGGTGAATGTTTTTACTCTCAGATGTTTTGCAAAATAATAGCTTTGTAGCCAGAACTGTAACAGTTCCTTGAATAAATAAGGCCAGTCAGGCTGAAGGGACAGGAGGTGATTGTACAGCCTTGTCAAAGTGGCTGGGGAGGAGGGTGCAGTGTAGCAGGGCAGCCACCAGAGAACCAACATCTCGAGGAGAAAGAGGCCCCTGTCAGTGAGCTGTGGAGTCACAGTTCAGAGATTTAATACAACAGGGAGCTGTAAGCTAGAATTAAAAAATTACCTTCATCTTCTGCAAGTTTTGTTCTGCATGAGTGGTGGGTTTTGGCTGGATGCTGGTAGCCTTTTTGGCCTGCTTTCATTGTAAATTACTGTTCAGGAATTGTTGGCTTGTCCATAAAGCAGTATGGGCTTGTTTTTTCCAAAGATCACGTGATAACTGCAATCACGTACCAGCTGTAATTTTCTTACTTCTGGCTAGAACATAGTATTTTGACACAGCAATTAATATGGATACCTACTGCTCTCATCTTGCAACTAACTGACCACCATGCATTGTTTCTGAGCTCTCTGTCTTGTTTAAGTAACACTCAACAGTAAGATGCCAGCTTCTGTGGGTTTGCTGCACCTCATTTTATAATACGTTTTCTTTCTCAAGATTTGGGTTGCAGGAATAGGGAGACTGCAGTGGAACAGAACTTTACTAAAGAAAAAAAACCCAAACAATCCCTCCTAGCCCTTGCACAGTGCTTGGAAAATGTGAGTCAGGTCCACTCTCAAGCTCAGAAACCAGAAAGCAAATAAAAGAACCTAACAATGTTGCCCAAAATAAATAACCACAGTGTGGAGGCACCTAACTGGGGGACCGTGTGGAGGAGAAGTTATTCATTTTTTTTAATCCTCAAGCTTGGCACATCTGCCACAAACTAAACAAACAAATTGTTATTGGAGTCAGGAAGGGACAACTAATGTAAAACAGACTGAGACATAAATTAGTAGCCATGGTAATCTGTCACAGGTGAGTGCTCCTCAAAGAAGTGACTTGAAATGCCAAACAAACCTTCTACTGAAATCCTGGGAATTTGTTTATCCAACCACTTTGTTTTAATCTAGAATCAGCTACAGCTACTATGAAAAATGCATATAGAGAAATATAAGCACTTCAAACTGTTGTAAAATAATTAATAAACTTCCTTCCACAGCTTCCCTGCCATCATAGCACCTGTGCACCCATGTGCAGTACTCAGTCACAGTAAGTCAGGCCTCTCTAAATCAGAAGCCATGAAAACTTTAAGCGCTGCTTTTTTCTTTCTAAATTCCAATGTCTTATGGAATACAATTCTTTTTCTTTGCAACCATTTGAATTATTAATGGTAAAGAAAATAAAAGGCTAAATTCCTGCATAATCTTAGCTCCAACAATGGAGTTTGTGGTTTTATGGGGAAAAAATGGTTCAAGACCAAGGACAAAACAATGACAGCTGGTAACAAGTAAATGGGTTCATCTTCTAAATGCTTTCATACTCATGGCAACTGTTTGAGCAACTCTGCCAAAATTTGTCAGGAAATGTCACATTATTTCTTTATGTTTGTTCCATGGGTTAGTGCTGGCTTGTAACATTTCATCATCAAGACAGTACATTAGGCTAAAGAAGGTGATCATATGAACACTGAGCAAACTGTTAAGTAGCTGTCAGAATGACTGGCTCAAACCAACAAAAGATTAACACTACTAACTTAGGCCAAATGGGTCAACCTAATAGAGACACAAATATGTGCTCTGAAAATAACTGAGCAGGGGCTATTTCCAGAGGGCTTGAGGAACATTATGACAGTAAGTTTGTTCTTACAGTTCAGCCAGCCTTAATCATCACCTCGCATTTCTTACTTCAGATTACAACTGTCTAAAAAATTACTTCTGTATAAAGTGCTGGTAAACTCAGAAAACAATGTGGTGGGTTGACCCTGGCTGGATGCCTATTGCCCACCTAATACTCCACTTCTCAGCTGGACAGGGAAGAAAAAAATATAACAAAAAGCTCAAGAAGGACAGGGAGAGATCACTCACCAGTTACCATCATGGGCAGAAAGACCTGCCTTGGGGACCTTTGTTTAATTTATTGTCAATGAAATGAGAGTAGGATTATGAGAAATAAAACCTAATTCTTAACACACTTTAAACTGCCCACCTGCACTCACACCCCCCTTCCTGGGCTTAACTTTACTCTCAATTTCCTCTTCCTCCTCTCTCCCAGCAGTGCAGAGGGATGGGAATTGGGGTGGAGGTCAGTCCATCAAACATTGACTCTGCCTCTTACCCTTCAGGGAGAAGACTCCTGTCATTCTTCCCCTGCCCTCCCATGGGAGACAGTCCTCCATCATCTTCTTCAGTATGGGTCCTTCTCATGGACTGCAGTTCTTCATGAGCTGCTCCAGCGTGGGCTCCTCTCTCCATGGGGCCACAGGTCCTGCCAGGAGCCTGCTCCAGTGGAGGCTTCCCATGGAGTCACAGTCTCCTTCAGGCACCCACCTGCTCTGGCTTGGTGTTCTTTATGGGCTGCAGGTGGATCTCTGCATCCCCATGGTCCTCCATGTGCTGCAGGGGCACAGCTGTTTCACCATTATCTGCTCCATGTGCTGCAAAGGAATCCCAGCACCTCCTGCCGCTCCTTCTGCACTGATCTTGGTGTCTTGCAAAGATGCTTATCTCACATATTCTCACTCCTCTCTCCCAACCCAAATTGATGTTTTGGCTTTTTTTCTCCTTCTAAAATGCATTACCCCAGAAGTGCTACCACCATTGCTGATGGGCTCAGCCTTAGCCAGTGGTGGGTCCATCTTGGAGCCAGCTGGCATCGGCTCAGTTGGACAAGAGGAAGCTTCTGGCATCTTCTCATAAAAGCCACCTCTGTAGCCTTGCTGCAACCAAAAATTTGACACACAAACCCAATACAGCCCTTATTTTGTGAGAAATACTGTCTGCTGAGGCCCACATTGATTTGATCAGAACTTGATCAATAGTGCAACTTTGCATTTCTTTCTTAGGTGTGAAGCTAAAAACAACAGTCCTAGAGGCTTTTTTGAATCTTAGTGACCTGTGCTGTTTGGGTATAAGAACAAAGCACATTTATCTGATGCTTGAACAATCTTAACAGAGTTAACTATCTTAGAAAAATCTTTATTTAGATTTCATTGCAGCAGAATCTAATTAACAGTTGTATATTAAAGACTTGAAAGTCTCTGATCTCTTAAAAAATCACCAATACTGCCAAAACTGCAATCTCATAAAAACAAGGAGACTGATGTACACTGAGAGATCTTTGCACTGAAGTAGTTTATGCAATTTCTTTGAAAAGGAAATAATTGCTGTAGTGAAAGACTAGCAGAAACACAAAAGTGATCAGAGGGCCAAATCTCTGTGAAAGCATGAAATATTGGAAGAACTAGTAATGAAGGGACTTGCCGAGTGTAAGCAGCAGAATACTTCAGTATCAATTAGACACTGCAAAGTTTCAGATATCTTCATGCTATCATAAGGAGGAAACATATTTATATTTTAACTACAGAGTTCTAAAGGCAACCATATTTATATTTTAACTACATAGTTCTAAAGGCAGAACTGTGCCCCTAGCATGGGTGGGTTACCTCCGTGCTCTGTCTGGCTGCCAAGTGATGAGGGGAGCCTGTGGGCTCCAAGTAATGTGAGGCTGTAGCATATTTTCACATTTCTGCAGCAGTACAGATATTCTTTGATTCCCTTGATCTGATGTGCAAAAAGGAAAAAAGAAGTTGCAATACTCCATTGAAGAGAAGAGCAGAAAGAGCCAAGGTCACCTACAATTATCATAGAATCACAGAATAATTTAGTTTGGAAAAGTCCTCCAAGTTAATTGAGTCCAAACTTCCACCAAACATCACCATGCTAACTATACCATAGCACTAAGTGCCAGTCATTTTTTTAACATTTCCAGAGATAGTGACTCTACTAGTTCCAGAGATGGCAACACTACCACTTCCCTGGGCTGCCTGGTCCAGTGTTTAAACCACTCTTTCTTCTAGTGAAGAAATTCCTTCTGATGGCCAACCTGAACCTCTCTGGTTATGACTGAGGTTATGCCCTCTTGTCCTGTTGCTGGTTGTCTCAGAGAAGAGACCAACCCCCACTTGGCTACACTCTCCTTTCAGGGATTTGTAGAGAGTAATAAGGTATCCCCTGAGCCTCCTTTTTCCAGGCTAAACAACCCCTGTTTCCACAACTGATCCTCATAGGACTTGTGTTCCAGACCCTTCCCCAGCTCTCTTTTCCTTCTCTGGAAATGCTCCATCTCAATGTCTTTCATGAAGTGCAGGGCCCAAAACTGGACACATTTCTGTGCAGCCTCACCAGTGCTCAGTTACAGGGGGATGATCACTGCCCTGATCCTGCTGGCCACATCTTTGCTGACACAAACCAGATGCCACTGGCCTTCTGGGACACCTGGGTCAAGTGATTCATACAGTGATTCATGTTCTGTTGGGCTCTCAATAAGCAGCCCCAGGTCCTTTTCCACTGGGCTGCTTTCCAGCCACTCTTTCCCAAGCCTGCAGCAGTGCCTGAAATTGTCATGACCCAAGTGCAGGACCGAGCACTTGGCTCTGTTGAACCTTGTACAGGTGGGCTCAGCCGATTGATCCAGCCTGTGGATACAGATGCCTGTGCAGAGCTTTCCTGCCCTACAGCAGATCAGCACTCAGCCAACTTGGAGTTCTCCTCCAACTTACTAAGGGTGCACTCAATCCCCTCCTCCAGGTCATCAGTAAAGATATTAGACAGGATGATTTTGTAACTCTCCTCCCTTCAAAATCCTTGGCTTCTGACTCTCTTACCAGAAGAAAATACAGGTTTAGAAATAAAAACAACAAAAAATTCATGTGACTTTTCTTTTGTTTATCATCTTTTTGTTCCTATTGGTCCATGGTAGATGACTAATTTCCCCTTCAGTCCTCAGGGGGGACTGACAGTACAGCATGGCCCCCCAGCTGTTTCAGGAATAGATCTTCATTTTGCAAGAAGAAACTTTCCTGGAGGCAGAATGTGCAGCCCATGTGCAGTCTCCATTTGTGTCTTTCTTAGACGCAGCTACTGACCACACACAGAACATGAAAATAAGGCCAATGGCTACCTTTTAGCCGGTAAAATGGTTCCAGGATAGGATGAAGACCTGTAACTTCTCGTCTTCTGTCCCACAAGCTCTTTAGGTTTGGAGAAGTCATCTGACCATGACTGTTGTACAAGAAACAGAAGCCCTGCACTTATCTACCTACCTGCATGAGTTCCCTCTAATCTTGCAACCTGTAGCATCTGCCCAGGTCCCACCACCTGGCTCTTGGGCTTATAGATCCCTTCCAAGGAATGCCACAGCCACACAAGGAGAAAATATAGTGATCAAAGCAGAAACAGGCAAATATTCAATGCAATTCTGGTGAAGTCAAAAGGTTGTCTTATATCTGATCCCAGTAATTTTTTGGTGAGGAGTGAGATGCAGCGGTACTCTGATGCTGTAGAAATGGAGAAGTCAGAAGTAACTACAGATTAATTAGACTATGAAGATTGCAGACTTATTTTTTTCCCTTCTGCATGGAGCTCTGGTGTATTTTCTATAGCTTTTCTCTGAATTTCTTTCTCTTTTTTTTTTTTTTTTTTTTTTTTTTTTTTTTTTTTTTTTGGACTCAGAGCAGTTGAGAATATTAGCCCTCCAGAAACAAGTTTTGCAGGAAAATCTAATTACATACACTATATTTCAACTCAGAGCACATTTTACAGCATACTTTGAAAACAAAGCTACTAGTTATGGTGCTATAATGTTATTACTGATGCTATAATAGGGATTTTGTGTATGACCTGACTCCTATCTCACCACTCTATCAGACTGGTTGACTTTTGCAAAGTCTGATTAAGCATCAACTCAAAACATAAATCCTAAGGAATTTTCCCAGTCACATTGACATTTACTAGTTTTCTGCCATGCATAAAAACACCATTCTACAAAATCCCATGCTGTTGCTTTAGTAAATGAATGCAAAACACTCTTGGAGCCATGGTAAATACAGAGTTTTACATGGAGACATTTTAATCCAGCTGCATAATCTCTTGTCTACTGCTATGTCCTATACTTTCCAAATCAAAACACCTGTTGTTTCAGATAAATGGCTAAAAAGACAATTTGTTTAAAGTATATGGTCCAAAGAGGACACAGTATCAAGATGATCATTCAATTGGTATTCTCCAAACAGATAGCAAAATTCAATATTCAGACGAAAGACAACTGTTCAGTTGAACAGAGAAGCAGCTGAAGCAACTTGGTAGCCTGCACCCCTAGCAAGAAGAAAGTCCTCTGCTTTTTAAATCTAGGCTGTTCTCACAGTTAGAAACACACCCTTAGGAAACAGCAGATTCTCCCAAATACAGGGAACTGCACAGTTTCCAAATAAGGAATTCTCCATGGAGTCTTAAACAAAGGGAATCATCTGCTTTTCCTACTGTAAGTCAAATGAATCATTTTTCCCCTAGAAGAGACTTAACTATACTTTCCTAGATGAACACATTCACTTCAGCATTTTGAAGGACCTGCACTTTCAGTTTTGTTTTTGCAAAAGGATATAGAAACAAAGTCTCAAGTCCCAGGAGGCAGACTTGTTTTTCTATCTTCTATGTATTGTCTGCCCCAATTGATTTGGGAGAACCCGTTTATCTTGCAGCAACAAGTTGAAAAGCACTTTTTAAAAAATACAAACTGTCTGATGTTTGTAGAGAGTATGTTCACATGACAAATATTTGCTACTGCTTCCAGAACAAAGGGACCAAATCCAGATGTGTACAATTCATTTAGGAAAAAGGTGGGGGGGAAGTCTTAACCACTGTTTTATCTGCTTTTGCTCTATTAGCTTTTTGCTGAGTAACAGGCTTTAGGAATCTTACAACCAAGGTCAAAGATTGTTACACTCGCATGAATGTGAAAAACTGCCTTAGAGCCCGCAGCTGATACACCCTTGCACTCCAATTCCGACAAAGACACCTCTACCTCTGTATTATTTGTAATGCCAGCTTGCGAGCACCTGGTCACAGTTGACAATGTGCAAGTTTACAATTCCCACCTGGAGTTAGGATTTTGCTCCTATAGAAGTGCTTTGTATCAAGTTCTTACTTGCAACTTTCTAAGATCTCTTTTAGCCCATGAGCAGACCTCTCGATTACTGTTGCAAGATCTCTCAATAAAATCAGAACCAAATTATTAGTGATTTTTTTTCCCTTGGAGAAGTTGGTAAGCAACCAGATTTAGTGGGAGCATGGCCTCTGACCAGCCTATATCTTAAAAATCCTCCTGATATCCTCGTAGACAGCAGTGGCTTCAGCAGGTACTCCAGCCCACTCAGTCCTTGGAAAGTACCAGCAGCCACCTAGTCACGCTTCCTCAGAGTTGCCTTCAAGAACAAATAGAGTTAGGCCCAATAAAGAAGGCAATACAGCTGGAATTTCCATGTGTGTAATCTGACACTCACTTTCCATTTCTAAACTTGAGGGCTAGGTCTCAGTTCAGAAGATTTTTCGGCTCCAGCAGAGACTGGAGTTCCTCAGATTTTTTTTCCTGGTAACAACAGCACAATCAATTAACAATGTGAAAGGAATACTGGAAGGAGTGAAAAGGTTGTTTTTCACTTTAAGGAAATAATGCCCTCATTCCATAATGTTTCCTCCCCTACTTGGAGAATGGAGAAAGGTAGAGAGGTAAGAGAGGAGATTGACACTTCTCCTGTTTCACTTCTTTACAACACGATGCAGGGAGTTGCGTTCCACATCTGGTCTTAAAGTGAGCGCTGGACAAAGCCCACCCCTGCTGCACGGTTACACTCTCTCAATAACTTTCTCTCAGCTGTGCTCATCTGTGGGAAGGCACTCTCTTGCCAGGATGTTCTTGCCTCCTCCCACCCACTCACCCACCCGAGTTTCCCTGGCAGCTGTGTCTTAGCCTTGCTCCAGCCCTTAGGATATCTCCACCTACCACTTCCTGCCATGAAAACCTTTTAGATTTATACCAGAGCTGCTTGCTTGGATAATGAGACACCAAATGCTGAGCTGTATCATCTCTCAAAGGCACAGATGGGGGATGGGATGCAGAAGTGGCTTAACATACCAAGGCAGCTCTTTCTCTGCTTGGGTTCTAGGGGATCAAGAACTGAATCTGTTTCAGCAGCCCTTAAATTCCTTTGTAGTATGTAAGAATCACCACAGTGAACACTCCCTGCACAACAACCACTGGTGTGGGAGTGTTTATGGCTGTGCTATACAGCGCTCAAGATGTGACAGTTCTCTGCTCCCGTTCTGTGATCCTTCACAAATCTTTAACTGCTGTGGCCTGGCCTTGATGTGATCCTTGGTCACTGACAGGGCTCCTATGCTGTTCCCTGGTACAGAACATGAGGACAAATACACAGCTCTACTCTAACCAGGTGTGGAGGTTGCAAAAGCTTGTAAGACAGAAGGAAGCCGGGAGAAGCAGCAGGAAGAGGTGAGCTGTGTAGCTGTGTGGAGATCAGGAAAGCAGCTGCAAAGGGCTGCAGTCTTTTGGGAGGACATATTGCACAGGAAGCTCAGCAAGAAAGAGGAGTATGCTTCAGACTCCTTGACATTTTTTTTGTGGGAAAAGAAGAGAATTAGTTCAATGCATCATTATTCAGGAGGTGTCTTGTCCCGTTTGCTGTATTCCAAGTTATCAAAAATGGAAATACAAAAAAACAAAATCAATTTTCTATATTCACTCTATCAGCGACTGAAAGGAAACAAATACTTTCACGTTCTATTTCCAAAAGGTATGTCATTTAATGCTGTTATGTTTGGGCTGTAAATGCTTCAGGGAACTTGAAAGAAAACTATTTCCACTGGATTTTAAATCACAGAAACCTTTCTATTACCACGAATTTCTCAAAGGTACAAAAAAGAGCTTTGATGCTTTTAAATTTAGCTCTTTGTTATTTACCTCATAACATTACAGCAGGAAAGGATTCATAAACACTGATTATTACACCACAAATAACGTCAAAACAATGAACGTTGAGATTCCTAAAGAGAAAAACTGTAGGTTTATGACAGTAGGCAGCACGGACAGAAGAGACAAAGAGAGAAGGTAATTTATTAAAAGCTGAACATTATATCGAAGCAAATATATTACTATGTTTCTAATAATGTAGCTCTCTGAATCCTTTTGAATCCCTTAAGATTTTTGTGTGGAATGCAATATATGCCAGAGGCCCAAACCAAAGAATGCATACAAATACTTCAAGGAATTAATTATAAATACTATAAGATTCCTGTGTGTAGTGTAAATTATTGTTACTGCAATTTCGAAGCTCTTTATGCCTGAGATGAATAAAAGCAAGTTTGCTATGTTCCCAGAATACAGGAATATAGCTGTAAAATGAGTGGTGTCCATCAAAATAAAGGGCCCAAGAGAATTCTGAGATTCTGCTCCATGGCATGATATATTATGATTTTTTTCTCCTTACTTTTACTGGCCTTCTTATACTAAGAAAATCTCATTGCTGACCAAAAGCCATGTAGATTTTTCCCCACAAGAGACCAGTTATACATTTCATAACCACCCTACATTTCTATCTCTTGTTTCCTGGAGAGTATTTATCCCCACCACACCGGTCTAATTGTCATCGTAAAAGTATGCTCTGTACAGTTTCTGCAAGACAAAACAAGATCCAAATCCAGGAAAGGGTTCATGGCTGTGAATCCATTAAGGAGACTTCCTCCAGTCCAGAGTTAGTTAAGTAAAATCCTGAGCCTCAAAGATTTAGATGTCTAACTTATATTTAAAGGTACCTAATTACCTTTAAGATTCTGAGCCTAAGCCCCTTAGCCCCTTGGGGTTAACTTGTCGCTCCCTCCTTAACATTTCCTACAGCTATTTTGGAGACATCCCTGTTCAGTTTGCTGATATTAGGCATTTCAGGAGGGAACAGGGCTCATTTCAAATCTGTGGTTGCTATACGTGAAAAGCTAAGGCGATTCAAAGGAGTGATGGCATCTTTTAAATCACCAGTGTGATTCTTGTTTCTACTGTTTTTGTTTCTACTGTTTTTGCACACACCTGAAACCCTTCTACTCTCCCTTCTTCTTCTTCTTCTGCTTTCCTCCTTTTATATGCTTCAATACAACAACTTCTTCCATGAGGCCTACACAACACACTGCTTTCCTCTAAGAAGCAGCAGGATTCTTCTTCCCTCTCCTCCTTTGCAACATCCTTGCTTTGGAATCCCTCCAGTAAGCTCCTTAAGCACATGGAGTCACAAGTACTTAGCACAGAAGAGAATTACATAAATAATAATAATAATTAATAGCCCACAAATGGAACCTTAAGCAACTTCTAATCTTCATATATGCTTGGAAAGCAATTCACTGAAACTATTTAATTTGGGTGAGAGTTCTTAGCAGCAATATAATAATCAAAATATCAAACAAGTCTATACAGTTACATAGGCAAGTAGGCTTCGGCACAAGGCAATATTTGTATATGGTTTGGCTATGGCAGAGCATTGCCCATCTCAGATTCCTGAAGTTGACTTTTAAACAAAGTTTGCAGGGAATGTGTAGGATGTGCTACGCTTCTGTACTACTCACTTGGAACTGGCTGCCAGGTTGGAGGAGTGAATCATTTGGAAGCAATGGATTTGAGTTTCCTAGAATAAGACATGACATAATGCATGCAGTCACATAGCAGTAGCAACACACTGTTGATGCCTATATTTAATGCTCTTGAATTTTTAAAGTTAAATTATTTCAATAACCCTGGTGTTTGTAAAAACATTTTGCTCTCCACTTTCATGGAAGATTTCAGTATCAAAATTGTGAACAAAATGAAAAGAATTAACTGTGCTGCTGTGGCTTCTGATCTTCCTTGTGACTGAAATGTTGCTTATGTGTAGAAAAATGGAGAGATCCTTGAACGAATGATTTTTGTTTCAGAGCGAATTGACTACAATGTAATCCTCCCACTGATCACCAGTGAGACCTTCCAGGGGATACTAATCGCTGAGTTTTCCATTAAAGATGTTACTTTAGTAAAATCTTGACTGGTTGAGAGTGAAGTATTGAACTGCAATCAGAAAAGAGCTGTCCTGGAAACGCAGGTTTCCCAGAAAAGGCCACAGACCCTTTCCCTGGCACAGCACGCACTTGTGTGCTGGCCACCACTTTCCACTTCTGCTCCTGGAAAACCACCAGTGTGCTTTCCACAGGGACACAGAAATATCCTGGGGAAAGCCAGCCTCCCCCTGGAAAAAACAAGCTGTTTTTGCTAGTCCACCAGAGATGGGGAAAACTGGCTTGGAAAAGGCTGCACTGAGGCGCTCAGCCCCTCTCACAGGCCATTCCCTGAGCTTGCGTAATCCTCTGGGGTGAACAACAAAGATTTGCCCCTATCATCTCTCCATTTCGCTGAAGTTTTCCCTCCCGGCTCGCCGGAGAGGCCTCTACGGGGGATGTCAGGGCGGCTCGGGCCGCCACGCTCCCGCCTCTCCCGCCCAGCAGTGGGAGGGAGGCGCCGGGCGCCTCAGCGGCCGCTGCCGCCATGGAAACGCGATCCCGCCCGGGGCTGCCCCAGGCCGGGGGCCCGGCATGCCCGGCCCGGGGCTGGGAGAACCCGGGAGAACTTAGCCCCACACCGAAAGAAAGCAGCGCCACGCAGTGCTAGCGTGTCTGCGGGGTTTGTTGTTTGATGGGATTTTTCTGTTGCTTTGTCTGGGGTTTTTTGGTGTTTTTTTGTTTTTGTTTTTGTTTTTGTTTTTTTCGGGGTGGAGAGGAATCGTCCAAATGCAGTCAGCATTTAGTCACCATTTGTTATATTTATTTAATTTAATTAATATAGGAAAGCGGCAGCGGCCGAGCTGGTGGTGTTTTGTTGTTTTTTGGGGGTTTTTTTTCCCTCTCTCTGGGTGAAAGAGGAGGAATGGAGCGGGGGGAGGCAGCGCTGAGGGCAGGCGGGCGGGAGGTGACAGCGTTGGAGAGAGGATGAAGCGGGAAAGGGGCGGCTGGAAGGGGCGGGCGGGAGCCCGGGAAGGCAGATGGTGCTGCAAGCCTCCTTCCCTGTCTGGAGACACCGGTGTGTGGGGGCTGCAGCTGCGTGGAGGGACCTGGTGTGCGTGGAGAGGCAGACATAGACGCCGGAATGTAAAAACAGGGTTTGTGAGCAAGGCAAGGATACCCAGTGTGGGTTGAAGGGGAGGGATCTAAAGTGTGTCTGGGAAGTACAAAGGCAGCAGGACTAATCTTCATCAATTCCCCCCGAACTTGGAGGAGGGCCATGACCCCTCAGGGGCCGGCTGAGCACAGCCGGTGTGGCCTCAGGGACAGACCTGTGCCTCCAGCTCACACCATTCCTCTCATCCCGTGCACTGCCTTCTGGTAATCCTGCCCACAGCCAGGGCAAGGAAGCAGAGCGGTGGAGAGGCTCATCATCGTCACTGCTGCAGGGTTGCAGGAGTGGGATGTCCTCTGCTGATGCACCCGCAATTTGCTATTCCTCTGCTGTCAACAAATAACAGCGAGAAACCATCAAGCTCTTGCACTGCTCGTCTGTGTAAAAGATGGCAATTTGCCACTGACAGAGGTTAATCCTCCAGCTCCAATGGCAGAAGGCCGTGTTGTGGAGTTACAGCATTCATCAAGCCTGCTAATGATCTTGTGGTGACATACATGAATTCAGATGACAAGTGTCTTGTCTTTGCTTTAAATATGACCTGAAAGATTATTCTGCAGGACTTGTTCTTACTTTATCCTCCTCCTGCATATATTCAGCATGTTGCAGGCATCAGTGGTGGGTTGTGTGTTGTTTTCCACACAGTGCCTCTGTTCCTCAGTGCTTGGGGTGGATGATGCTCTGGGGATGCATTGTAGCTGGGCACTGAAGAGGGGTATTATCTGGTGTCTCCTGTACCTGTTTTGCAAAAACTGAACCATGTACAGTAAGTGATGAGAAGGAAGTGTGATGGAGATGGGATAGTCTCAGGAGCAAGATAGTTAAATGCCATTTAGTAGAACTGGAATCTCTTTTAGCCTGCATGACAGAGCTGCTTACACAACTT
Source organism: Brachypodius melanocephalos (assembly GCA_013398615.1). Taxonomy (NCBI): domain Eukaryota; kingdom Metazoa; phylum Chordata; class Aves; order Passeriformes; family Pycnonotidae; genus Brachypodius; species Brachypodius melanocephalos. Next base: position 28,551,134 of record VZSR01001685.1, read on the forward strand.
TGGGCAGCATCTTAAACTCCGGCTTGCTGGCCACTGCAGGTGCATGGCCCATTCTCAGATATCCAACCTGCACTGTCACAGCTACAGCTGAGATCACCAGACTTCTGGTCCCAATAAAGTGAGAAAAAAAACCCAAAAAAACCAAAAAAACCAAAAAACAACAACAACAACAACAAAAAACTTTGAAAAAGTAAGCAAAAAAAAAAAGTTGGAGGTATCTTAGACTGAAAATCCAAAGTACCATGTGTCTTGTTCATGTTCTTTGTCAACCATAAGGTTTAGTTGGAAGGATGTTGAGATGCTTGAGCATGTCCAGAGGATGGTCAACGAGGCTGGTGAGGGTCTTGGAACACAAACCCTGTGAGGAATGACTGAGGGAGCTGGGGTTGTTTAGCCTGGAGAAAAGGAGACTCAGAGGTGACCTTATCACTCTCTATGACCTCCTGAAAGATGGTCGTAGCCATGTGGGGGTTGGTCTCCTTCTCCAGGCAGCATCCGACAGAATGAGAGGACACAGCCTCAGGCTGCACGAAGGGAAATATAGGCTGGATATCAGGATAAAGTTTTTTACTGAAAGAGTGATAAAGTACTGGAATGGCCTGCCTGGGGAGGTGGTGGAGTCACCATCCCTGGATGTCTTAAAAAAAGACTGGATGTGGCACTTGGTGCCAGGGTTTAGTTGAGGTATTAGGGAATGGGTTGGACTCGATGATCTTGAAGGTCTCTTCCAAACTAGAAATTCCGTGATTCTGTAAATGAAGATTTTTCTGTAGTATCAAGACTAGATTCTGTTTCTTCATGTCACATCTGCCCTTATGCTGTTCCCTGCTCTGTGTGGCAGCTACTAACTCCAAAAATGCACTAGTGAAACTGTCTGTGGGCTTGCAGTGCAGATGATTTACAGGCCAGGATTGTAAATGATTGTGTCAGTGCTACTATGGAGGCAGCAAACTGTGCTGCCAGAGTGTGAGTGGGAAGCTGGAGACAGGAACCAGAGAGGGAATGTCTTCATCTGCTTTTGCCATGGGAAGAAATTTTCCTGTAACAACACTGTGAATCCATCATCACTCGAGTGGTAACACTGGTGTGAAGACTTGCACCTCTCCTCCTGAAGATGTCTAGCAACAGCTACATTAGTGTAGGCAGGAGACTGTGCCCTCTGAGCCCCCGAGGAACACCAATGAATAATCCTCAGTGCAGAACACATTTGGGGCAACATTTGGCTTATGAAGAGGCACAAACATAGGCAGAACAGAAGAGAAACCAAATTACTGAGCAGGCACTAACCAAGTGGTCACTGGCTGTTCTGCTCACCAATGATGCTAGAATCCCACAGGAAAAAAAACACCTTAGAACATCACACGTAATTACAGACTGCATCCTCACATAGTTGTGCAAGAGGCACAGTCCTAAACCAGCATTTGACTAGAATAGTAATATCCTTTGAGATATCCAAAAATACCTCTCTTCCCATTTAGACCTGGTCAGGGTGGCTGTTTTTCTGTTTCAACATGCCTGACTGAGACACCTGGGAGGGTGCTGCAGACCGTGAGAAGCATCCTGGAGCCCGAGGAATGACAGTGAGCTGATTTGGCATTCCGAGTCCTGCCTGCTGCTGGGGCAACCCAGCCCAGCCCATCACTTCAGACCCTCCTGCTGCCTTCATTTCTTTCCCCTGAGCTGCACGGGTGGAGAGAGGCACGCTGCATTCCCTAGGAAAAGGCAGGCTCTGGGATATGTTATTGATTTGCTGGGGAAGACTCTTGCTGGAGGACAGTGAGAGAACAGGGCAGATGGGCCTCATGAGAGGATGGCTTGCCCAGCCAGAGATCAATATGCTTCAGCAAACCAGGGAGCAGGCGCTGGCAAAGCCAGAAGTTTCCTTTGTTCTGTTTTTCTTGTGGAAAAAATAGACAAGCAAATAGGCTTAAGGATTCTGGATATAGAGAAGGGAATAACCTCTTTATTTACAGAGTAGCACAACCCATCCAGCAGTGACAGTTTTAAACCAGACTGTTTTGTGTATAGTTGAGGAAATGGTGACTAGTAGGGGTGGGGAATCTAGGGAGTTTAGTGCATGTCTGTTGGGTTCCTTTTGGTTTGAAATAAGGGCAGCTTCAGGGACAAGTGACCAAGTTCCCAAGTCAGTATTTTGTGGTTTTACAATCACACTTTCAAAAATGTTTTCTCGTTCCTGTTGCTGTGTGGAAGATCCACCAAAATAGCTCTGAAGATTGCCAACACACCAGGCGAAAGAATAAAATACTACTAATAGCATCTGTTTTGAAGTTTGTGTGACATACAATCCTAGGAGACAAATATATTTGAAATGCAAGTGTGTTTTCTATTGTTTTTAATTTGACAGTGACTCCTTAAGAACATAACATTGCCTCCAGAGTTTATTTTACAGTTCACAATAAATAAGAGTTAGGCTGCCAGGCGTGGTTACTTTGTTTTGGGTTTTTCTTCTTTTTCTCTCTCTCTCTCTCTTTTTTTTTTTTTTTTTTTTTTTTTTTTTTTTTTTTTTTTTTTTTTTCAGTTGCTCCTAAAATCATGGTCTAAAAACTCCTAAAATGCAGATTGAATTGCTGCATGGTTTTGGATGGACTGGGTCCTTGTGTCCCCACAGCACCCCATAGTCTGCTTCACTGTTGCACAGTTGCCTGTAAGTCTGTTTGGAAGTCAAATTAATTGTTTTCATAACTACTTTGTTCTTTTCTGAAGAGCGTTTCCCTTTTTTATTTTAATAACTACAATACAAAAATAATGAGCCAAACAGGGCACAAGCAGTGACTGATGAGTTCATGCTGACAGCATGCTTCTTGGGATGGCTTTGGTCCATGCAGCCCATACTTCTCAGTCAGTGCCCAGACACAAGCCAGAAACTGTTCCCAGGAGACATCATGGAGACTTGTTTTAGGAGACAAGGAAAATGCTGCCACATGGACACAAGTTGAGCAGTGCCACTGGCCTTTAGAGTCAGAGGACGGGCACTAAACCTATTCAGTCTAATACAGATGTAACTGTGATCGGGTAACTAGTAGGAAAAGCTACCACAAATTTCAGCTTCATTAATTGCTTAGCTGTCCTGTGTAATGATCCTGGTCCTCTGCAGAATCTGCTAGGAGGGTCTAAAGCTGGTGGAACAGCACGGAGTTGCTTGCTTGGACTCTTTGTAGAGTATATGGTGGTTTAAGTTAAAAATGCAGATTTCAGCAGCACCGTATCTGAGTAGTATCAGATATATCTGAGTAGTCTTCTTTTTATCAAAAATGTGTTTCTTCTAGGGTGTGAAATATGAACTACAAGGTAAATGGAGAAAGGAGATGGATATAAATTTGTGTTTTCTTCTCCTACTACAACTCTGTAACCTCTGGCAGTGAGTATCATGTCAGCTGGGCACTTTCATGCCTCAGATGTTACTGCTAAGCCTTCCAGCATTTCTCTGTGAGAGACCAATTGGAAGGAGAAAGGAGATGTCAGGAATGTCACTTCAGCATGTCACTTCAGCTATTCAGCCACTAAACTTAGGGATTTAGCTGTAAAACTGCAAAATAAATTCCAGCTTCCCTTCCTCTCCCTCCCCAAGCCCCCTGGGTTCTCGCTAAATAATGTCTGTGGTCACCCATTTAGGTTACTTTCAAAATTTCCATTTACCACAGTAATTTTGTAGGAATGACTGTGTTCCTTCAGTGTTTTGTGATAATAAGAACAGAAATAGGGAATGAAAAAAAAGACCAGAGGAGAGTAGAAGCCTCACCTAGAACTGCCCTTTTACTAAGTAGCCTGAGCAGAGTGTCAGGGAAAAGCCAGGCAGTACTTCATCCGGAGCTATCCCATCACTTAAGACTGAAAGCAATTACTACCATTTTTTGCAGGGCTGAGACCACATTTAGGGTTGAATATGTTTGTTCAGGCAAGAAGTCTGCCTATGCAGTTAACTTCAGGACATTTAGTTAGTCTGATTCATGGATTATCACATCTGAAAACAGTAAAGTCCAGTTGAATTTGGAAGCAGAACATGAGGACCCATGTGTACCTTAAAAACAAGACAGTGAATGCAAGCTCTCACTTGTAAAATAGTCATGCCATAAAATCCCTGAGGCTTTGCTCCTCACTTCTCCTGTTAGGCTGTATGAATACCTGGGGACTTAAAATCGCAGAGTTTCCCTGAATAAGTGTCTTGATGACCTGAAGTTTCATCAGAGCAGTATCCTTAAATCCTGCAGCAGCTGGTCTTCTGTAGAAGACCAGCTGGGTCATGCAGTTGACGAGCCTTTAAAATCCAGTAACAAGCTCACCTGCTACATACTTAAGATAGGTCTTTTTTAAGGCAGGGAAAATACAAACGTTAAGGAAAAGGTAATATGGATGAAGTATTGTGTGCAATTTGGGGCACCACAATATAAAGAAGATATAAAGCTATTCCAGAGCATCCAGAGGAGAGCTATCATGCTGGTGAAGGGCCTTGAGGGGTAGCCATGAGTGGCTGAGGACACTTGGTCTGTTCAGCCTGGAGAAGAGCAGACTGAGGGGAGACCTCATTTCAGTATAGAGCTTCATTGTAAGGCGAAGAGGAGGGATGGGCACTGACCTGTTCTCTGTGGTGATCAGTGACAGGACCTGAGGGAATGGTCTGAAAATGTGTTTAGGAGGTTTAGGTTGGATATTAGAAAAAGATTCTTCACCCAGGGGGTGGTTGGGTACTAGAACAGACTCCTCAGGGAAGTGGTCACAGCACCAAGCTTGACAGAATTTAAGAAGTGTTTGGACATGCTCTCAGGCAACACGGTGTGACTTTTGGGGATGGTTCTGTGCAGGGCCAGGAATTAGACTTGATGGTCCCTGTGAGTCCCTTCCAACTCAGGATACTCTACGACTCTATGCATACAATAGTGAAGGGGAGCTATTTCCAGCACAAAGTTGGATGTGTGTGGAATCAGGATGTAGTAGTCCAGATTTGCACAGATAACGTGCTGAATTCACATACACCTTTTTCTTGGGAGTTTCAAATGGCCAGAGATGCCTCTTGGGTTTAGGTATTCAATTTGCAGTGGTGCCAGGGTGCTTAAAAGCAGTAATTAGAAGTACAGATTTACTGTTAAGGCACAAAGAGAAGAGCTAAGAGACTCTGAGTAATAATTCTATGACTCAAAGCAATGCCAGTGTGTGCTCCCAGCTCCTGTAGCTGTGCACCATTTCAGCAAGAATGGTGTAGTGCTACATCCTTGGGAGTGTTCAAGGCCAGTTTGGATGGGGTGTTGAGCAACCTGGTCTAGTGGAAGGTGTCTCTGCACAGCAGGGGGGTGGGAATTAAAGAGACCTCTTTAAGGTCCCTTCCAACCCAAATCATTCTATGATTCTTGAACAACTCCAACCACTGTGCATTTGTAAATTGGATTCAGAAGTACTAGGCTTTACTTATCAGCACAGAATAGGAAAAGCACCCTGAAATATTTCTTGATACTACTCTTTATCTTACAAGGAGGACCATTCTTGGCTTGACTCAAAGAAACTTTCAGTGCTTCAGAAGTGAGTTGTCACTGCTTTTGTATTGCTCTTCAGTGGAATGTTTTCCGTGCCTGGCCTTTAAGTGTGAAAAGCCTCCAGCCTAAAGTCTACAGCCACATAAATCTCTGTTCCCCTTTTTATTTCAGTCTTTTCTCAGAACCTCAGAGTACAGAAATATGGTTAAATTTCCCCAAGCAGTTCTAGTAATCAAATATGAAAACAGTAGAAAAATCTGTCTATGAAATCAAAGAATATCTTACAGAAAATTTGAGTGGGTTTTTGAATAACGTAGTTTTAAAACTAATCAGTAGGTAGAAATGCACTTCATCTGTAACTTCACATGAAAACCACTTCTAAAAGAAAACACCCCTGTTTCTCCTTTTTCTTAGTTTCTGGGGTGCTTGCAACATCTTGTATTTTGTGTGGTGAAATTAGTGTATTAGGCACTGAATTTAAAGAAATGAAACAATGCTTGTGCTTTGTTTGTCTTGTTTATTTGCAGACTTCTTGCCTTTCAGACCTGGGTCAATTCCTACTGTCCTTTGGAGAAATAACACTGCTTTACATTGTGGGGCCAAGCCATCAGCCCCTTGGAGCATTTTAGACAGTAGCAACCTCTCACATCCCTCTTTTAAAACGCCAGTGGACTGAACTTTAGTTAAACTCCTTTTGTGGACTCTCATGACATGTGAAAGGGAGTGGCAAGGACAGAAAACCTGAACATGGTAAAGGGATAAACTACAGTGCACAGTGGTGTAGCCAACATATACAGAAGATGGCTAAGGATGGTAGAGAATTGCTGAAGAAAGAAAAAAACCAAACCAAACAGAAAACTATTTTAAGACCCTTTCAGGAAAGCACTTGTGTGCCTATTTTATGGTGCTGGGTTTTGGGGCAGTGCTTTACTGAGTTTGTCAGCCAGACCCTTAAAAAATCTTGGCTTCCACCCTACTCTCTGACATTGCCATCTAAGTCAAAGATTTCACTGTCTTTCCCTCCTTCACCTGAACCCCCTTGGAAAGCTCCTCCTCTCTCTCCCCTTTACTGCACACAAGGTGTTTGTGTGTGCACTGTCCACTACCTTTTAGCCCTTTACCCTTTGGGGTCTGATCATAGTTCTCAGATAATTTTAAGGTATTTTAGAAATTACTACATCAGAATGCCTCCAGTTTTGAAGCCTCTCTTCTTACATTTCCCTCAACTGTACATTGGCAGATCAAAGAAGCAGAAAATGTTGCCAGCTTAAAACATCTCCACTGCATCTAAGTGCAGCTCTTGATGAGCACAGACTGTCCTATCATTTGTTCCTTCCCTGTGGCTGCTGTCACTACAAGCCCATTTTTCAATTTTCTACCTCATCTTGTGCCAAAAGCAGGATCTAGCTATAAAGGTATAATGAAGTGCATTAGAAGGACTCAGAAGTTTACCTTTATAGGTGGCCAAAAAGCACCAGCCTTTCGAAAAGCAGGGCCAACAAAAGGGTGCCTCCTTCTCCTCCTAAGCAAACAGACAATTGTAAATTGTACTAAGATGTGAATTACATTTTTATGAACGGCACAAGCAATGAAGAGAAGTGTTCTCAGATTAATAATTGGGATTACTTGAACAAACCAGATAGGCACCTTGGACATCTAACTCTAGTCCTCTTTATCTGCACCATCACTTTCTCCCTAACACCATACATCATCTCCCATCTAGACTTAATTCAACACTTTGAATTGTGTTTGATCAGAGACAGATCAAAGAAGTTGCCACCAGACATCTTTGACAGATTTTAAAAAGACCTAGTTTTTGATTTAAAAACAGAAACTTAAACTGTCTGGTGGCCTGTCCTCGGAGATAGTGATTTGCTCAGTTTAAAACACAAAATTCTCTGCTTGCTATAATCTGTTGGGTTAGGATTCTGATATCCTCAGAAATGGTTTCTATGCATATTGGCCTTCACTGTGCTGAACAAGTAACTAGAATACTTTCAGTTCAATACAATGTTTTTGTCTCATTTTCAGGATGAAAACTGAAAAAAATGCTGCCACTTCCCAGTGAAATACATAGACATGTTCTCATGTGGAAAGTTTCATTTTTAAATCTTCCAATTCAAACTAGTTCATTTTGGCTTTGTTTCACATGGAGATATATACTCACAGGTGATTTTACTGCTTTTCAGTCCTTGGGATCTATATGCACTCAACATTGTCACAGTTCTCCTCGTGCTCCATTCCAGCCAAAGAATGGAATGCAGTGAGGGGGAAAAAACCCACCTTGATAAGAACCACCACCCCAAACTTTTTCTTGTATGTTCCAACAAGACATGTTTGAATTAAGATGATAGAGTCATTGATCAAATAGTTTATTCTCCTAGGAAAATGCAACTCACCATTTTTCTATGAATTTTTTTTTGGTGCAAGTTTTAAAGAAGCTATAAAATGTGACATATTTTACAATTATCCTCTTATTTATGGACCTTAATGTAGACTAAAGACACCCAGATTCAACTCTTCGAAGTTTCAGTTAGGAAAGAATGTATTCAAGTGTTCACTGAAAAGTACTACTCTAAACTGAATTAATCTCTACCATAATCTTCCTAGATGGAAATGTCACTTCCAGCTTGATTCTCCCCCAGTGTTGATAATCCCCTCCAGTCACTGAGTACTGTCTGCAGTGAAAGAAAAAGAGCTCTGTTGTGAAAGAACAAAATCAGCTCGGCCACAAATTGTCAGCTCAGAGTAAAAATAAAGTCTCATAAGAAAGGCTGAGGTTGAAGGACACCATTCAGAAGTTGCAAGGAGTCAAATTAGTCAAAAATAGACCAAATGGCAGGGAAATGTTGGGTGAAATTGAAGAAGTGCCCAATACTGTGGCTTTCACCATATAAAACCTGTATTTTCATTTTCTGTCACAAGTCATTAGAAATGTCAGTTCCTGTTCAGAGAACCTCACTGCTGACTGTACCTCAGTTGGAGGTTTTACTTTTCTAGTTTGATTTGTCTTTGCCTGTGCCTTAAGACAGCTGCACTGAATTTCCCAGTGACACCTGCAGTTAAGATCCCTACAATGAGAATTCAGTAATTCTTCCCATCTGTCTGTCTGAAGAGCTGTGATAGCCAAGTGTTTCCTCTGAAATCCAGGTGCATCCTTCTCCCCCATAGCCTTTGTACCTGAGCTCTGACACAGAAGCTCTGACTTGTTTGAAGTCAGCAAGTGAACAGTACACACTGCAGAGCCTCCTTTCTGGACTGCGGGATTGCTGTTGCCTGCACACTCTCTCCTTCCCCCTGATGAAACCTGGAGTAAGAAGGAGGAATTGTGGACTTGAGCTTTGTCCAGCTTCCACTTTGGATAATTACACTGGATTTGTCTGTATCCTCTCTGTGGATTTAACTAGACACTGTGCACAATTCACTTCCCACTAGAGCTTGCCATGTAGTTTGTTGGGTGATTAAGAAGCAAGAAGATAGTGGATCTGATGAAACATAAACAGCATCTGAACAGGCTGAGCACAGCCTTGAGTCTTCAGTCTATGAAAAAAGAAAAGCCCTTACATCTGCTTCTGAAACCTGATTCCTGATGAAACAAGCACCACACACTCTGGATCATACCTCGAGATCAGAAGAGAAAAACATCAAAACCTGAGTCAGACCTCTGCAGCTAATGGTTCTCAACTTGGGGCTCCTGGTGGCAGGAGGCTACCCAGGAAGTTCTGACATCCCAGGAAATGCAAGCTGCCAGAGAGGCTGAAGAGAGCCCTTCTGGTTTGTACTGGCACCACAGTGCAGGCTAAGCAGAGAACCCCAGAGCCCACATTTTATGGGAGAAACAGCAGAAAGTACCCCCTACCTATCTGCCTCTCCTCAGTGGGTGTCGAGCACATCACCACATCAGACAGAATACATTTGTGCACATATTTCATCAGTGCTCTGCAAATTTTGGCTCCAGCCCCACCATCTGTCCACATCTTCTTGTTCATGGGAACTAACAGACCGACCACTCATCGTATGTCTCACCAGCCTACTGAGATAACTTGTTACCACTGTTATTTCAGTAGCCATGCACATAAAACACTAGTTCTGTCTTAAAGCCTGGGAAATCAAAACACCACTACCCAGCAAAAAGAAACCAACCAAAACAGAGTCAGTCAGGCTTTCTTTCTCTTCCTCTCTGATCAGTCATAAGAAACTTGAACCACCACAAACAATGTATTCCTCTCCTAAACTAGAAGCTTTTGAAGTCTTTGAGGCTGGGACATGCAGCCCTGTGAGTCAATTCATGTCAGCTGTGCCCATCCACACTCCCCAGGAGGGCAGCTGCCCTTCGGAGGTCTTAAAGAGGCTGCCCAGTCTGTGATATATCCCCAACACATAACGCTTTCCAACACTTGGTAGCCATTTGTTGGCTTGCTGATGCTAATGCTCTGTGAACTCTTATCAGATGTATTTATTACCACAGTTGTTAATGTTTTGGGAAGGCACAAGCTGGCTTGAGTTCAAAGGAGAACCACAAGAACAGAAAATAAGCCCTGAAGGCACTTATTTCAGGAGTCTGACTAATGCACCTTACTAAAGAGAAAGTTGAAAATGCACCGTGGTGAGTGGGTGTTGATACTCACAGCTGCAAAAGGTGTTTTAGTGTAGGGCTTTTCAGTTCTGCAGAGTAAGATCCACTTTCTTGCTCTCAGTGTTACAATCTTCAACAATATATGAAGTATGTACATGAGAGGGAAATATAATTAATCACTGGGGCTGGAGGTTGGGGCTTGTGTGACTAATTGTAATTGATCACCAGGGAACACAGGGTGCATCAATTAACTCACTGATGTTAAAGATTTTAAAAGAGAAAGAGAAGGCTGAGCTTTGTCACCTGAGATGTGATGGTATGTTGAGGAGAGTAGTGCAGGTGAAGGATGTGAGGTAGCAACATCCTGAGGTCTCTTTTCTAATGCAATAACATGCAAATCATTTGTGTGTTTGCAGCATAGCCTATGAGGGTGGCAGTGGAAAGATATTCAAGGTCGTGTTGTGATCCAAGAATACAAAAGAATGAGGTGCAGCATCTAGCTACTAATGGGTTTATTTGAATAGAGCAGTATAAGAAACAACCACAGTCCCATTTAATTCCAGAGAGACAGTGCTGCATGTGCAAGAGCTTAAAGCTAAAAAACTTAAATGCACTTTGTCATTCTCATCTCTGCAGATGCTTTGTTCAGTGCTTATTAGCACAAAACTCACATGAAGGAAAACAAAATGAAATCACTTGTTGCTCTTCTAGAATCTCAAATAACTCTCTTCTTTACAAGGAAGGGGAGAGTGAGGACAACATGGGGCTGGTACTCTGGAGGACATGAAGAGCAGATGCTCTTTAAAATCATGGAGAATACAAGCTTGATTTTTCTAGATGTGTTGCTTCATAGAAGATTAATGTAGGCCAGGATGAAAATTACTATTTAAGTGCTCTCCTAGTTCTTTTCTGTGGCTCTTTTCAGTGGCTCTTTCTTTCCCTGAGCTCTTGGGGTGCTTACTTGTAGGTGCTTGTCAGGAATTCAGTGAACAAGGGAAAGAAGAATTTTCCCATTATATTCTATGTTTCTTTTAAAATCGAGAGGTTTAATTAACAATATTCCTGCTAAAAGCTTCTTAAATATTTTGTGGAGTTTGGTATTTTTTGACACTCCTTATCATATTCATAAGTGTAGAATAAAAACATGCAGTTGACTACTTCAGACTATCCAGGCCATTCCTCTAGTGTTTTCTTTAGAGAAGAAAAATCAAGACAAAATTTTCTTGCCATCCAGAGCCAGTATGTTTCATCCACCCAAAAGGATTTACTACAGTTAAAATATTTCTTAAAACCACAAGAGAAGGAGAGAAAAGAAAAGATGCATAGGGTGTTCTTGCTTGGCGTCAGCCCTGTGAGAGGGAGGCTGCTCCAGTGTGTGGGAGCTGCCCTCCCTCTGCAGAGGGATGGGGCCAGACTGGGTTGGGCATCTCTGCTTTGCCTCCTGCTTTGCCTCCTGCTTCCCGCCAGAGAAGGCAGCCCTAGCTTGTCCTTGGGGGAAGGAGCATCTTCCCATCTTCCCTATTGACTTTCCAGCTTACTCTGCTCTGACATTTCCGACTATTCTGCTCAACTCCCTGTGATCTCAGGGAATGATTCAGCCCTGCCACCAAGCCCAGTGTGCAGGGACAGAGGAAGCAGGGGTCCCAGGAGAGGCTGGTAGAAGGGAGGCAATGGGATGAACAGAAAAAAAGGTGGTTTTTTTTCAGAAGTTAAAAAAAAGAGAAAGAATCAAGGGTCTGCCAGCCACAGGTTTGTCTCTTTATTGAACTCCATTTAGCCTTGCCGTGAACAGCATACTTAGGCATTCCTCTCTGTAGATCGTGTTCTTTTATTGTATAAAATTGTAACTGTAACTTGTGCAAAAATAACATGAAGACATTAGAAGGAGCTTTCCATCTGCAACATTTTTTACTGGGAGCTGAATCAAGCCTAACTGAGGTAAGCAGAAAGGATTGTGGAAGGACACACAATTTAACTGGAGACACAATGGGGAAATGAAGTTGAAATGAATGTATGTTTTTACATATATATGCAGCAGTCACACAATCAGTCATATGGCAAGAAGGCATGGATCAAAGAGGAAGAGCCTAGCATGAGATTAAAGGGGGGATAATTGCAAGCAACCAGAAAGTTTTATAATGGAGGTGATAATAATATACAGCAGAGGAAGGAAACAGCAAGGAACAGAAATGAGGATAAAATGCAAATAAAAGAGATCCTTTGATCCTTCTGGCTTGCTCCTATATAACAGAATTATTTTATCACCCACTTACTTCATTTCCCTTCCACTTTCATCTTGCTTTCCTCTGATAGCTTTCTAGTTCCCCTGCCTGCCCTGACACCATACCCTCTCTGCCTCTCTCCATGTCTGGTAGCAGTGCAGTGCAGGATATGTCTTTATCAAGTGCAGGTTCTAAATACGAAACATCTTCAGTGAGGGATTGTACTTCCCATTTTGCTGCTGACTCTGGGAAGCAACAGAGCTGGCAGGGGGAGGAACGCAGAAAATCAGCCCATGTAGTGAGCCAAATGGTGTAAATTCAACCTGAAGTGCCAAACCCCTCACCACCATCCTGGGGAAAACCACAAATATTTAAAGAAAAGAGAGCCCAAGAAAGAAGCAGTCTGGGAGCAGGATTTTGCAAATATTTTTTAAAATTTCTGGCTTTTACCAAAGCTGCGGAAGTAAAAAAACATTTTCCTCCCTCCTTCCTTCCCTTTTTCTGTATCCTGTTTGCTTTCATAGGTCAAGAGGTCTGTGACCAGAAGGAAGGAACCAGCCCTTTTCTAAAGAGGATGTCATTTGAGTCTCCAAACAGAAATCTCTGCACTACAGCACTGTAGAAAGCCTGGTCAGCCCTGGCTAAAAACTCAGGCTAAACTTGGTTATGTGAGTCACCACTTCACTGACTTCATACCACAGGCACGATGGGAAGTGATGGCAGTGATGCTGACAGACACCAGAGCACAAAAGAGGGGAGAAATAATGAGAAGCAAAAATAAAGGGCCAGTTTCTCCTCTGTGATGGCTAGAAGGTGTATTGATGGCCTGAAAAAGACTTAAAAGCATATCTGGCAGTGACTCCTGGGGGTGGCTTGCTCTCTGCTCACTGTGAGGGGGTGAGACTTTAAAGCACAGGATCTGCAGCTGGAAGGATTTTGTGTTTGTGTTTGAGTAGCAGTTCCAGCTGTGTGGGAAGATGAAGGCATCCTCGGTGTGCTCTGGTTTCAGAGGGTGCACTGGGAAGGTCTGCTTTATACACAGTGCTTCTTCTGCCAATGCCAAAAGAGCAAGGCTGCAGGAATAAATTTGTTCCCTCTTCTGAGGTAGGATGCAGAGCCCCCTTTTTACTGAACATTTTTATGGGCACTGTTAGTGAGAGCCTTGTGTCTCTGAGGGCAGGGAATGCCCTACATCAGCTGGAGAGTAGGTGAAGTGTATCCCGGGGACGGGGAAGCAGGCCTAGTGGCACAGGTGTAGGTGTACCAAAATGAAAGAGTACCTGGACTTGAGAGTGGGGTAAGAATATGATAATCCTGTTCTTGTCCCAGCACCCAGGCTTTGACACTTCACTCCTTGCAGAGCTAGTAGTGTCTGCTTCCTGTGACCTTAAATGGGCTCGCCACTGAGGGATGGTATTAGACATATTTGGGTTCCCACTTACTGACTGATTTTCTGATCCTCTGGAGTCTAAATGGAATGAGTGATTTGAATGATGTGAGCAAGCACTGAGAGGAGTGAATATTGCCCTGTAGAGCCTGTGTATCACCTCCCTGGGACAGCTGTGGGGTGCACCGTGCTGGCGGGGAATGGAAGAGCAAAGGTATCAGAAGTGAGACAAAAGACTTGGCTTTCCACAGATTAATTAGTCAAATGCTCTCAACCACAAGTAGTGAGAGAGCAATGCTCTGTGCCTTGTAGACAGTGAGATAACTCAGTGTTGGTGACGACACAAACAGCTCTGACCTGCAAGGATGAAGGACAAGATTCCAAGCTAAAGCTGCTCATATTTATTTGCAAGGAATTTAGATCAATCTTTCTCAAATTTATGAACTGCTTTTACCTGATTAAGTCACCATGTTTAAGTATTGGATGAGATGTAGGATTTTGTGCGCTTGAGAGTTAAACACCCAAATTTAAAGGGGCGTGGAATGTGTGTCCTCTGGGACATGCTCATGGTGATCCCTGCATTCCCAGCCTGGGACTGGAGGATCAGCCTATCCATATTTCTCCGATCTCGCCGTGCTATTGACTTCTAGCTACTGTTTTTGGCGACTGCAGGTTCCTTACGTACCACAGGAGGTCAGTACGGGATAAGTTTTTACTTCCACTGAATGCGTGGAAAAAACGTGTCTCGGTCTGGAGACTGTGCAGCTCCCCATCTGCTCCAAAAGACGTGGTGAGCACCGCCTTGATCTTGGTGTCAGTTCTGTGCAATACAGTTTTAGGCTGCGCATATTTTTATTCTCATCTTTCCTAAGAAGGGCTAGTTTATAGTTTTTCTTTTCCCCCCTCTTTTTCTGGATGTTGTCACTATGAAAACTAATTTTGTGAAAAGCATCTCTGAAATGTATATATATACACACTATACACACACACACACACACACACACACACACACACACATATATTACCACATGTATCTTTTATTTATATATATATATATATATATATATATGCTGCTTATGGTATTTAGAAGAAAGCTAAAAAGCCTGCAAAGCTAACAGCTTAAAAGCCTGGGAAGGATGGGTAAGTTTGTTTTTAGCCAATAGCCAAAGGGGAATCTTCACATATTACTGAAAAACACTGAAATGAATGTTTGGTGGACTTTGTCAGAGTCAGACAAGACACTTGGAGCTTTGGCCTTTGCTTAGTTAAAAACAACCTTGGTGGTTTAATCCAGTCTGTGGTAGTGGTTCCTCCTTTTCTCACCACCTGTGACTTCTGGCTTTTTACAACCTGGAAAAAAAATCCATGACGTCTTGTCTCAGAGCAAGAGTTTACAACAGGTAACACAAGGCAAAGCTGAGACAAAGTATTGAGAAATTTGCTTGTCATTTGCCTTGCATTGAAATAAAGGTGTTTGAAAACTCTTCTTCTTCCCCAGAAATTGTAAAAAGGAAGAAAAAAAAAAAAAAGAGCTGTGTTTGTTCACAGTGGTATCTTCTGGGGATAAACAGGCAAAATATAATTCAGGGAAGTGCAAATTCCTTTTCCTCTCCAAAGTTAAATTTGGAACATAAATCTTAGCATAATGTTTGCTTTTTATTTTGCAAGCCAAAAAGAGAAGTGTAGTCTTCAAATAATTTTTATAACAGAAATATTTTTCTTGGCATCATAGAAATGAGTGTGTGGGAGAGGGAGAAAAAAGTTGGCAGTTTAAGCAATTAAACTAGAAAATAATATGTTCGGTTAAGGGCACCAAAATAATATTATTGTTCCCTAAGTGACATTTGCATTGCTAAAAATTTGCAGCAGATTTCCATTAGGACCTCACATCAGAAGCCATATTATAACCTAATGATTCTGTAAGGCCACGTTTGGAGAACAGGTCTCAAATGTAGTAGCATAAAGCAAGATGATGGCAGCATGCAAAGTACAAAATGCACAGGTCATTTAAACAGAAATTGTTTTCTTGCAGCTAAGATTATTTGAACTCTGAATTTGAATCTACTGAATTATTTTACTAGAAGGAATGAAGTTAGAGGAAGTTACTGATGCAGGCAAAGATCAAATCATTCTGTCTTAAAATTTTCTCTGGGAAATACATGAAGTTGTGAAGTATTTCTAAACCAAATGCACCTGAGCTAGTCATGTCTCAGTGCAGAACTGGATCAGAAAGAGAAAAAGCCTGTGCAGGAGTGGAAGGAGAGAAGTAGAGGTATTGAATTTTGGTCTAAAATGGAATCCCTTTAGTGTAGAAAACATGATGAGAACCGTAATTCTGAAGACAGCCCATCTGTCTTCAGAAACATCAATTACAGCAGAGATTATTATCTCTTAAAGTGGCATTTAATTAGTGGAATTTAGTCTGAAATATCACTTAAATGTTTCTTTGGTAATTACACGACTTCAAATCCTTTCCTTTTGATATCTACAGGAATCAGCCATAGGATTCCCTATTCTAATGGTACAAGTTAGACAGCTCTGAGTACCTGCGTGACAGGAACGAGGCTGTGAGGACAGCTGGCTCTTCCAACCGGAGCTCCAAGGAACTGCTGGCTCCAGCAATGCCTGGATGTGCTGGATCAGCGTGGACTGCGGAACCGGGACAGTTTGGCCAGAGCTGTGCCAGAGCTGGCTCAGAGAACAGGCTCCTTCACGGATTTCCTTCGCTGGAGAGGTGACCCAGTGCGCACGTGTGTGGTGGGGAGGTGCTGCTGGAAGGAAGGAAAATGCCAGCACAAGAGCAATTAAACCGCTCATTACGTTTAGTAGCCTTACTGTTTATATTGGTCTTGGCACTGCAGCAGTAGGTAGGAACGTATTGGCCAAAGGAAAATCTAAATATGACCTAACAAAGCTGGAAGGGGAGTCAAGAATTTGGACAGAAATGGCATTAGTTTATGCTTTTTTTTTTCCCCCCTCCCAAGAAACTACTCCTTTTTTTCAGGGATGCCTCTCCAGCATGCAAGTTTCAAGCAGTAGTTTCATGAGCTTTACTATGGCAAAGGCATACCCTGGCCAAATGATCCTTTGCTATCAGGATTGCTCCGTGCTGCTCCCCAGCTGCCAGGCAAGAACAGGACTGGGGAAGTGTTGCTTGCAGAACGCATCAGGAGGAGCAGTGTGAGCCTGGAAGTGGGAAACCACAGTCATTACCTAAAGGCTGAACTTCAAGTTCACAGGGGCAAAACTTAGAATTCAACATCCCTGTCCTGTGTGTCTTAGCTCACAGTGTGTAAACATTAGCCCTCTGATGAAAGGGAAGGAAATCAGCCCTGTTTGTAACAAAGTCGATGCAAAGGTTATCCCTGACTGACTCCAGCTGGTCCTTGCTCGATGCACAGGTATTCATGGCTGTGAAAGAACTGAAGTTCACATAAACAACTAACAAAAGCTATATACAAGGGATTTATTACATGAATAATTTGACATACTCCATGGCAGTCAGATACAAGTGCATTTAATTAATGTTTTGTGGACATCATAACAGTCGGAATATTTCAGGTGAACAGTCAGTATTTGGCTGAATTCAAGCCAGTGCAATTCATGATATAACCAGAAACAGGGATTTACAGGTCTACAATGAGGTTAGACTAGATAGCAACAGCATATTTATTGTCACAGCAAAGCATTACAAAGTATGAAAGCCCAATATTTCAACTATCTCTAAAATGGTATTTGTACAAAGCTGTTGTAAGGATTTGTCACATCAGTAATGGACTATGACTTTATTTTTGGAAGTTATTTGAATATTCAAAACTATTTGGGGCAACAAGAAGAAATGTAAACATCTGACAGTCCTTTGAAGGTCCCTTCTGAGAAAATACATTGTGTGCCACAGGAAAAGTGCATTCTAACTGGTGTGTCTGCTATGGCCAGTTTGACTCACATTCACTTAGCACCAGGTATTTATCCATTTCTGCAGTAAAAAGTTAGAAAATCTTTGTATTAACTCAGAAAAGAGAAAACAAAGTCAAAAGTTTTTTTTTCTTCTTCTTTCTTTAGAGGAATAACAAGTAAATTAAAAAAACCCACCCAACATTTAAACAGTTACCTCTTATGTACAAAGGAACCAGGAGCCAGCAAAGCGCATAGCCCCTGAACAGTCTTTATTATTTATTTCTTTAGGTTCATGTACATGAATATATGAGTTTATTTACAGCTGGACAGGTATCCACAGAAGTAATAATCAGAAATTTTCTATTTGGCTAGAAGTTGTATAAAAAAGGACAAAACACTGTTCAAATACTTTCCAAATATATATATATATATTAAAAGTATTCAGTATTTCCATCAGTGCCAGAGTTGGAAGCTCTTTCTCATTGTAAAAAGTTAACTTTGTGATAGTAAGTGACAGCAAAGGACTGACAGAGTCAGTCAGAGCTTTGATTTGAGGGACTGCAGCTGGAGCTACCCCAGGCCCACCAGGCAGTTGCAGATTGCAGGGAAATGAATCCATGTGTGTCTGTTGCAGTGACAGGCCACATCCTGGCAAGGGTGACCTGCTGCTCCAGAGAGCCTCTCACTCACACTGGACAATCCTGTGGAACCCTCTGGGGCAGGCTCCCTTTGAAAACAACCACCCAAAACCCTGTGAAGTAGTGGAAATATTCTTTATGCAAATGAACAACTAGCATGGGCAGGTCGCTCAGTAAATGGAAAAATGCAATCGCCACACTAATTCTTGTAAAGAATACAAAATTAAAGGCTTGGCCCCTCAAATACAAATACATACCGCAAAAATATTTTTAATTAACATAACCTAGACAAGTGCAAGTCTCTGGATACATAAGAATATGACAGCCTTCATACTGGTATCAAATATTTAAACATTTTGCATATAAACAAAAATCTTTCTTTGTTGTTGAGTCCATGCTTGCTTTAGTCTAAAGCAAGGATATTCTTATTACTTCTACTTTTTTGGTCTTTCTTCCTGTAGGATAAAGCGTAAGAAAAACACTTCATTCATTGAGTAGACTGGGCTGATGTATATTACAGTGACAACCCAAAATTTAAGAAAGAAATGTTGCATGCAGTATCTTTTTCCTTTATTTAATTGCACCAGCTACAAGATCAAGACATCCATTTTCCATCTGTCCTGCTCCCTTCCAACAGAAGGTACAGTAAACCCAAGCTCTGATCCTTCATCCCTTGGACATCCCAGCCCTGAAGTCCATCAGTGATTAGGACAAAGGGCTGAGCATTCTGAGCACTGCATTACCTGGGGCGGCAGGTCTCAGCAGCGAGACCACAACCCCTGAGGAGCCATCTCTGCCTCCCAGGTGCTGCAGGGCACCGTGGGGAAGTGATGGTCAGAAGGAACCCAGGCTGCTGGGATGGCTGGAAAAGCTGTCCCAAAGGGGAGGAGGGTGTGTGTAAGCCCAGCGGCAGTGGCCTGTCCTTGGCACAGCTGGGCTGAGTGTGGCTGCAAACTCCACCTGAGCCCGGGTGAGAGCAGCTGCTGGCCCTGCTCGGCCACCTCGGCATCCAGGATGAGCCAGAGTGCAAGAGGTGCTGGGGTTGGAGCAGCTCTGGCACAGGGAGCACAGTGCCACACCTCTGTGTTTGGCCATGCTGGGCCTGGGAGCCCAAACCGGTCCCCCAGAGCATGCCAGGTCCTTGACTTGGCCACAGGTCCCCAGCCACTGCTCCTTGGGCTGTGCAGCTCAGCATTCCTCTGTCCTGCATCTAAGGATTTGGAGAACAGAAACTAGACAGGAAACAAATATCTGCCAAAGGAGATGGGAGCACCTTCAGCTCCTGAAGTTTGGGGGTTTCTAAGCTAGGGGAAAGGTTGAAGTGATTCAAGATACAGTATGCAGCTGTGTGAAAATGCATAGTTTGTATGAATACATTCATTTACAAAGACCAAAGGAAGGTCCTTTGCTATGTAGTTTAATCACCATCTGCTTTTAACAAAAATGTGAGCTGACAAAGCTACAGGATGTCAGTTAAACACACAACTTGGGAGTTAATGGTAGCTATGAACGGCATTTCCCAATCAGAGAATTAATGTTTCTTTTTGCTTTTTTGAGATAATTTTAAATAGCTTTTAATTTGAAGTCTGTTATTTTTCTAATCATGTATTTTAGGATTTCAAGAGATTCCTATTCAAGTGTGGTCATCTCAGTAATGACAGACCCTGCTTTGAGGGTTGTTAAGAACTAAAAGTCCCAAATGACAAACAAGCAAACCAACAGAAACCTGGGTTTAGCTATGGTGTGTGAACTAGATCAAAACATGGCTCTTTTAAACTGCTGAAATTCTAGTTCAGTAGTAAGTAGTGCTCTTTTGCTGTTTTGGTTTTTTTGGTCTTTTTTGCAATAGCTGTGCTAGTACTGAGAAAATCCTATGAGTTTGCTCACTTTCCTTTTATTTAGTTGACACTTTGGAACCTAGCTGCTTCCCATGAGGAATGTCTGTTGTCCTGAGCATTCCTAAACATACAACAGTAATGTAACAGGCAGGATGGGCTTAAATTGAGAAAGTCTTGGTCAAAGTGATCTATTTTAATGGTTTTTTCCATTTGCACTTTTTCTGAAGAAAAACTGCTTTGTCACTTGTGACACTAAAACACAGTGGTCTGCTTCTAAAAGTAACAAAGATCTGTACTCTCTGCTCTATAAATACTTAATTCCGCAACAGATTGACTTTTCTCATGATACTTTCTTTATCTTCATGTTTGTTTCATGTACTTGATTTTTACTTAGCATTTGACTTAGATTCTTCCTTGCAATTTTTATTCAACCGTATCTATGGAAATTGCACAAAGGCATTTTTGAAGCTAGAAAAACGTAAGAATCAGATTCACATGGAGGAGAGTAACATTATCTAAGCGTATTTTGCAATCTAAAGTCAAGAAACATTGCCTGTTGCTTAGTGAACTGATCATTCATTGGGAAATGGAAAAGTAGTAAAGATTTTTTTCCATACAAGCAGTGAATATTATAAGTGCAAGAGGATGAGATTTGCTCATTCTAAAATGCATTGACCAGAAACAAATTATTCATTGCCTGAACTACTTGAGTAACTTGAGACAAAAAACAAACCTTCTCAATTTTTAAAAAATTACTCTGTACAAAGCTGGTTTAGTGCATTGATAAAACTTGGGAGCTCATGCTTAGCCAATCACGAATTCAGTAGTCATTCTTTAAAGGTTCAGGTGCAAGCAGATACTTCTCAGTACCTTAATTATTTTCATCAAGTTTTAGGTATTAATATGCATATTGCTAATTTTGCAAATGTTTTTAATTTAAGAAAAACAATTGAAATGTTTGGAGTGTACTGATTTGTACTGAGAATGATTCCCAAGATATCTGAAGTCCATTGGAAATACTCTTGGTTCAGCAGGCAGAATTGACTCATATGCTGACACAAAGATTTTAACACTTTTTTTTTCATATGAAACAACAGCAAAATTCTCAGAGGGATTTCAAAGGGCCCAGGTCTGGGTGGGCTTTGATCCAGCACTGAATCATTTTCAGTGGCAGTGGACAGCAGAGGCTTTTTGATGAGTTATGGCCAAGGTCCTCTGAATTCTTGAGTTCTCCCCAGCTGCTGGTGCCACAGGTGACTGTGAGAACTTGACAGAGGTTTGTATGGTGGCATTTTTTTGTGTGTTTTTAATGTTTTAAGAATGAGAAAAGCACCTGCTTCTTACAAAAAACGGTTTTTTGCTATGTCTAAGTCACAGTCAGTGGAAACACCTCATCTAAATGTGCTGTGCCAGCCCATTGGCTGCCCCCAGAGGGCAGAATCAAACCAGACTGCCAGGGAATAGCGTCTGCAGGTCTTCTCTTCTAAGCTTTCCTTCAAATATACATGGAAATACAGCAACCAGTCAGGCCACAGAGCTGTTGTTTGTGCTGCCTGGCAGAACATGACCTTGGACAGGGCCTGTCACTGCTCTTGTTCCTCAGCCAAACACAGACTGAGATTTGAGACACCCTGTGCTTACTATAAAGGTTTCAAGCTTAATTTGCCCCACCACTCCAAGAGCTGAGCCATGCTGTGCAGCCCTCATCTCTGTGGCGGCATTGACAGGTGACATCAGTCCATGGTTCTCTTCAGCGCAGATATCACTGATGATAAATACAAGGCTTGCACATCACTGGCAGCATGCTTGCCTCACTCCAGGGACTCCTGGGTGGTCCCTGGAAGGACACAACAGCTTTGCAGCACACACAAATACCTGGATCATGCTCATCTTTTGCAGGAAGAACTGCAGCTTGATTAAAAATGGCAAGGTGATACATTTGCAGTCCAAGGTGAAACTATACCCAGGCTGTTGGAGCAGCAGGTAGGTTTTACCTTTACCTAAGAAAGTGGAAATGAGCAGAATGTCTGGAAGCCTCCAAAATAGAACTGGGCTCTCTGGGAGGTGGCTAACTAAGAGCTTTTGCAAGGATGGAAAACATGACTTCTGAGCTGTGCATGGTCCATACAGACACACACGCTCAGCCTGGGAGAAGAGAGCCCAGGAAGGATTCAACCTGGGAAGGAAACGAGCATCACTGCCTCTCTCTGCCCTCTTCACTGTCATGTGCCCTGTTTTCCCCACTTTTCTACATTTGGAATAAAGAGTTTGGACAAAGTAAATGTCAAAAAGGTCTTTATTTTTCAGCATGCTCCATATAAGATTTAAAAGAATTCTGTGCTGGGGCAGAGTAGCTGCTCTTTTTTCAAAATGCTGAAACTGGCATCTACAAATTAAAATAAACTACATGCAGTAGTGTGAGTGCTGTAAGCTTAACACCAAAACCAGAGGGAAGATGCGTTCATTAATTCCCTTAGGAACGAAAGGATTGTCTTTAGGACACTAGTTCCCAAAACTAGTGGGGATGAAGTCAGGAAAAACCAAATGGAAATACTATTGCCAACCTGGCAGTGGGCCTGCAAGCTGGGAGTGTTGCTGTTTAAAGCAGGAGGATCCATACCCTGCTACGGCTTCTGCTGGTGCCTTGTACCAGCACGAGCCCATCCCCTGCAGAGTCCAGGGGCTTTGCAGGCCACCCACTGCATAGCGCTGCGTCAACAGGGGAAGAAACAGCTCCTGGGTACTTCAGTTAAACTCATTCCCAAACTTCTATGAGCTCTTGGCATTTTAAACTTGCCTATTACAGAGTTTCACACTTCTTTAAACTACATTAGGCTATTTTTTAAACCCTTATCAATTAAACTAATGCAGGTTTTGCATATAAGGGAATTACCGTCTAGAACTTTGTCTCCTCTTCATTCGCATTCCACTTTAAGCCATGATATCCATTAATGTATTGAATTTACCAAATGATAAGAAATATCAGAAGCTACAATATTTCTCAATGTATCATTAAAAAAGTCTCTGATCCAAACAGATTATTGTATTGTATAGAATTTGCATTTTTATAAAAAACATTTTAGTTTCATGGTTAATTTCAAGTTAAAACTAGATTAATAAAACCTTTATTGTTTTGTGTAGCAAAAATACATGGCCCAAAAAGTGAAAAAAAATATATAAAGTGCAATGCAGAGCAAATTAAAGCTCAGTAATTTTACACTGAAGTGAAAGAGGAAATGCTCTGGTTCTAAAAATATTAATTCAGGAAAAATATTTTCCAAAAAGAACTTGAACTTACTTTATACTCTCTGAAACAAGATTTGATAGGAAACAAATGAAGAACAATGTATGCAGGCAGGTATTTCTCTTTAGAGACTTAAGCAAGAAAAATGCATCTGTGGATATAAATACTGCAGTCTTCTGCAAGCAGAATGTTTTAGAAATCTCCTACTCATAAAAACTAGGCAATTGTGGTTTTTGTTTCCTACAGCTGTTTACCCTGTGCTAAATTCACTCCCTTCTATGATGGAAATACTTTTCTTACATGAGACAGTATGAATAGCAAGTGACAAGGGAAAATGCTTGCTTTTTCAGAGAGTTAAAAACTCCCACAGTGCAATTGATGCTGGTGATCCTCTTTCTTCAGTTACCTGATGACCCTTTACCTCTTGCCCAGCATTCCCATCACTATGAAACTGAAGCTGTAATAAAAAGAGGCTGAAGAACTGCGCTTGGAAAGCAGCTGAGAATCTCTCCTAGTTGTTAGCATGTCTGGGTAAGAAGTACACCCTGGTTCTCTGCAGCCCAGAGATCTACAGAGGTCATGACTTCCCAGCCCCTTAATGAACCTTACAGGGCATGAGATTACGGTGAATAATTCCAGACTGGTTCCAGGGAGGAACAAGGTCCAGTAGGGTTGCTTTTCACATCCCTTAACTCCTCCAGTATCTGCTTAGCATCATCATGGTGCAGTTAAGATGCAGTCTTAAGACTCATTGCACATACAGTTATTGATCTAATTCCTCTCTTTCTCCCTACATATTTAATTTCATATCAAAATGCCACCAGCCATAGGTGGAGCTCTCCTGAGTTTAATGCTGTAAGGAGTATGTGCAAGTTCAGGTCCTTAAATGATACTCCAGACAAGACAGAGTGGGATAAAGGCAGTATTACCATGCCTGCCCCATGAAAGCAGGGGCATAGACCCAGCAGGCCATGAGCTATCTAGAATTTTATACAGACCTACACTTACAGGAATAGCTCAAGCCAGCATAACTCAGGAAACCTCTCTAGAAATGTCTCTGCTGAGGGTAGGAAGAGCTTTTTCAACAGCAGCACAAGCTTATGTCACCATAACCTGCTGTGGAACTGCAGTCTGATGAAGGATGCAGAGGTCTAAATGTACAATAATATTCCCAAACTTCATGACTGACCAAGATAATGTCTGGCTCCTTGCAAACGCAGCAGTGGATGATGCTGTGTTAGAAATGTCAGAGCCAAGCATTGGGGCAATGTCCTCTTTATAAAGGTCTACTAATAAAACACTAACTTATGAAGTCTAAGACTTGGGAAAGAGTTGGGAAAGAGCCTCCTTTACCTGGGGGTCCAACCTGGTTTAGGGCTCAATGCTGGGTTCCAGCAAATCTTTGGGAAAAACTTCGTTAAGGTTCCAGGGCTCTGTGAGAGCTCCCACAGGAGCTGCAGCATGGCTCTGGAAGGAAGGAAACAAATGTGCCTGATTTGAAGTCTGACAATGTTGTGACTCATTCAGTGACTTTCTGTACCATAAAAGCTATCCCATAGTTTTATTTTAATTCCTGAAAAAGAGATTCTTTCTCTTCAAAAGAGTGTTCTTGCTATGAACATGTCATGAATGCATGTGGATAACCAAACTCCTCATGCTGGACACAGCAAAGGCAGCACCTGAACCAACAGCACACGGACTATGGTGGTGACTCCTTTCACAATGGGTTGGCTATCCTGGACTGAGAAACCCCCTTCTCCCTGGGGCTGGTACCAGTAGGATAGATTACAGGATGCAGACCCCACCAGCCTAACAGCTCTTAAATCTGTCACTAGGCAACAAGTACTGCCACTTTAGTATTACTAGAAACTTCCAAGAGCCCTGCACATGTGCAGAGGTATCCACTGTATCCATCCCTCTCACAAAGCTGAATGCACAATTCTCAAGCCCTCAGAAAGGGAGATTCACAATTTCACACTCCCAGTTGCAGTGGAAAGTACACAGAGGAAAACCCACATGCCTTTGTTCTACAACCACTACTGTGTGAGCAGCCCTTGTCAATGAAGTTATTCATGGGAAAAACTGAACTCTCCCAAGAAAACCCGTACTGCTTCGAGGACTCAGCTCATTACAATGTGATCTGCGTTCTGCTCATAATTGTGTAATAAGACCTTTTATCAGACTTGTAATTTACCAAAAGAAACCCCCAAAACACCAAAAATCAACCACAGAACTTCTGTAATTGACTGCTTAAGACTAGTCTCCATTTACTGGGATCCAAATCTGAGCAATTTTCTTCAGGTCTTGCCTGACTGGCTCAAGTCCCTTTTGACTAATGTCTCTGCATTTGTACTTTTGTACAGTACATTTGTACTTTTGGCCCTTTGTCAGAAGTCTGTCAAACAGGGAAAGAACCAGTCTCAGTTCAACAGACCTGATTATTTCTGTCTTTCAGTTAATTTTGGAATTGGAGCACAAGACAAAAACAGTAAGAGAGAATGCAAGATGATCTGTGTTTCCTTATTTATCAGCAAGTCAAAAAAACCCAAACAGGGGTGAGATAGTCAGATAAACCGTACTTGGCAGCCTGTACTCAATCAACATTGCAGTGCAGATGGAGAGAAGAAATATGTGAGTGGAGTTTTTAGTTTGATTGTTCAGATCTTTCTCATGACTGAACAATGAATCCTCAATGCAATCTTTTTCTGTAATCTTCTGCTTGTATGAACTCTCTGCTTAAGTGGAGCAGATCATGTTGCATGATCTCATTCAAACTGTACAGTATCATGAAAAACTCAGTTTTAGAAGTTTTTTTTTTTTTTTTTCAAAATATTACCATTCAAGCTAAATACTGGTAATTTAGGAATATTTGTACCATCAGAATACAAAAAAACCCCAAACTCTAAGAAAATGCAAGAGACAAATCAAGGGAAATTTCAGACTAAACTATCTCTGTAACCAACAGAAGCAGATTCTTTTTTCTTTCAATAATCCAAAATTTGTATGGCTTTGTAAAGGTGTTTCAGTTTACTTTTGTCATGTAGAATAACATACCACTAGTCTACGTGATTTACAATTTCCCCCTCCTCCTTTTAATTTTCAGGAATTCCCAAATCCTGTTTCATAATGTATAATAAACAGTTATAAAATTATACCAAAAGTATAATTTCAGAGAGATATTAAGATCCCAGTGCTATAAAAGTCAGTTTTCATAGAGTGCATGTTTGCAGTGATGTACAAACACACACCACTTGTTTCCCTAATTTAGCCCTTTGTAAGTATTGCACCTGGTTAATAAGGCTACTGTCTACTTTCTTCTAACACTAAAAATTACACACAGGCAACATTATTTGTGGCTTGAAAACATAGTATTCTAAAGTTTTTAGGTAAACACGTTTATTTCCTTGCATACTCAGAGCTCCTATGCCTCCAGTTGCCTGGAGGAGTGTTGAGTGTATAGGGAATACAGATGGAACAAGAGAAATTTATTTCATGTGACCTGCTTATCATGTATTTTTTTTCAGTGTGTTCAAGTTTCTTTGAGCTTGATGTCAAACACACACCTTTTACAAACTGAACCAATGCTTTCACAGGCTGAAATGTACAACTGAACTTGTCTCTTTCTCACCTTCCCTTCTGCAATGGAAAAAATCATAATAAAAAAGAATTCTAGAATTCTGTAAATTTGTCTGGTCTTCTAAACACAAGATAAATTGCATAAATCTAGGAAAATGCAGATTGTCCCACAAAGTGCATATTTCAGACAAAGCTACAGGAGTATCTGCTCTTGCCAAGGCCTGATTTCAGAGGAGCTCAAAAATGTGTGCCAAACTTTAGGAGCACGAGGAGTCTCATCAACAAACTCCACAATTGGAAGCAAACACACATTTACAGTGCTCTGATGAACCTAATCCTACATTTTATTCTTGTAATACCAGCAGTTCTATGTCTGTGCAGTTGTACTTCGTAATTTACAGACTACGTGCTCCCCTTCCCTGAAAGACTGGTATCACTTTAAGACTGAATTACTGCAGTTAAACACTGATACTAAAAATTCTGGTACTATGTAAATGCTATTTACATTTGTAGTTCCTAACATTAAAGATGCTGATTTTTATTCAGTATACACATTTGGGAAGTAGCAAAACAGAGTGCCTGGACACAGGTAAAAGAATTGATAGGAAAAATTGTTATGGATCAAATAGGATTTTTCTGTGTAAAAACAAAGCAAAATTGAGAATTTGCAAAACTTGGGGAATTTCAAAATCCTAGACAGACCAATTCAAAATCTTGGGTTTACTGAAGCTGATACCTCTGCAGATATGACAAAAAATATGTGGTGACATGTTTTCTTTTAATTTCATGTAGAACTAGCCCTTTGCAAAGTGCAGTACACAACTCTCCAGGATATCACACTGCCATACTACTTTTCTGCTTGCTGAAGTCATTTGGTAAGAAGTAATTCAATTACAGACAAAGCATGTTTTGACCAAGCAACTTTGTAGACAAGAAGCCCTTATATTTACACTAGATCCTGAAAAGATTTACACAAATGTATAGATTTACATTATAATTAGGTTATGGTTTAAGCTAATTTTCTGTATTTTTATATAATTTTTTTTTTGTATTTCAAACTTCCTAAACTACAGCATTAAGAAAGATAATGTTCATCAATTAGTGCTTCATTCTAATTTTAATAATTCAAGTAGCGACATATTGCTCTTTTCATTTTGCCTAAAATAGAAAAAAAATCATTTTCTTAGACATCTTCCATTCCAACAGACTTGCATCTTGCCTTTACAGCCCTCTTGTGTTCCCTGAGGAAATCTGTTTCAACTATTTTCCTTTTTCCTGTCTTCCAGAGGCAGCTTTTTACAAACATTTCAGTAACTTCTGTTTATCTGGTCATTGCCACTTTGTATCATATATTAATTGATGCTGGGTATCACATACTATGTTAAGGACTCCAGAATCAAATCTGAATCTTTAAGAGGATTGGCAAACAGTAAATACCAACACTCCAACAGTTTAGAATGTTCAAGACCATCGATTTTAATTTCATAAAGAATTCAGATTTAATGCTGAAAGAGCATTTATATTGCTAAATTTATTTCCCTCAAGGGTATATGAGAAATCTCACATTCAGATTCAAACACAGAAGGAGAAACATTCTAGGTGTTAAGATGTGTCAAAAACCAGCAGAACACCAGCTTGTTACTAAATTTATCTATTCTCTTCTATTTCATCGGCTGAACAAATTCTTGCCGTGAGTGTGAGCGAACACCAGAGCAACCTGTACTTTGTTCTGGCTGATGCCATCAGAAACAGGCTGATTTCTGTTCCTAGGGTCTTTCTGCATTGCTGTTACAAATGGTCTGTGTGAAGCACAAAGAACACGATGAGTGCTTTCAGTATTAAGGAATAAGCTCCAAAAGTTGCAAGTGGAGACACACACCCCATTAAATCCCGCATTCTGATAGAGCTGAGAGCACGGTCAGTGTGAAAGCACTGTAGTCCAAGATGGAAAGAGCAGTTCAAGTGGCCACTCTCAAGTGTAGGTGTACACTGGCTGTTTTGCAATCTTGAAGATTTTCCAGCTCCATATGAATGCAAAGAAAGGCTGCTCCCATCTAGCAGATAAGAGAGCGTATGCTCAGCTTGATTTCTGCCCATGACTTCCTTCTATGTATTTTCCAAAGGTGCCATAAAACTTTGCTGAACTTATATTAGAATAAAATCTACACGATGATACCTTACACCTGCCTGGTCGTCTACTGGAAAAACCTGACAAATGCAGAGTAAAGCCCAAACTCCACACTGGTCTCAGTTCTAGTGCTACCACCTCACAGGAAGATTGAATATTATATAAATATAAGATCAAGATGAGGCTTTACAACTATTTCTGTATCAAAATATTTCTAAGAAAAGGTGCAGCACAACTTTCTCCAGCAGATGCCTCTAACTTGGAAGCAATAGAAGGCAGCCTCACTGGCAACCTCCAACATCTCTGCAATTCCATGTCCTGCTTCTGAGATCATGTTCCAACACATTTACAGGCAGCAGAAGAGAGAAATCACTTTGCAGTTTGACACTTACAGTGATTGTCCTGGATTCTCAACAGGGTCATTTTAGCTGGTCCCTGGCCACAGTAAGCAATAGTAAACCATCCCAATGTACTGGATGAGAATGAATGACAAAATGAAATTAGGGCCAAGAACATCTAGGACATTGCATGGTGCTGGAATCTATCATGCAGGTTCTACAAGAGCTTTTGGCTAAAGCTTTACCTCCTGTTGTACTGCCTATCTAGTCATTGTGAAAAACAAAAGGACAAGGAATAAAGATGGTGACGTTGGCCATAGCCAATAACTGCAAGGAACTTGTAGATAATTAGCTAACATTCATACCAGGCTAAGGATTTGGGAAAAGTAATCCAACAGACAGGCACTCTGCTCAGCTTATTCACACAAAGAGGGCTGACCTGCCAACAGGTACATGCTAGGTGATGACTGGTATTGGTTAAAAGTGTAAACTTGCAAATTGGAACAGAAGTTTTACTCACTTGTATATCCTGTTGTGTTTGTGCAAGGCACTAGAGAATCAGGCACATTGTTTAGTGTGGAAACCGTTTTGTGACTAAAATGATCTGAGTTTTAATGTTCAATAGCAGTTGGAGCACAGTCAATATTAAAAATTGCCATTAAAATATCACACTTCTAAAATTATCTAATTTTCCAGATCTTTTGGGAGATGGGGTGAATGGGGAATTGGGAAATTGCTTTGTTCTAACAAGGAAACTCCTAAAGAAAGATATTTGGGATCCGTATGGTTGATCTCCACTCTGATACTGATGCTGGCATTTTCTGTTAGCAATGTCAATACTATTAACAATAAAACAGATCCTTACATTTTTATATCAGGTTCTGGCTCTTGATATAGATGAACCCATGTCCAAATCCCTGTAGCACACAGACACTGCATGATGTGTTCAAGACATTCTTTCCAACTTCTCTGGGGAGTCAGAGACAACGACCTCTCTACCTCCCAACAGAGAAACTGATAACTGGAACTGGCATGTAGTGATGACAATAAATGACCACAGCACTCAGGCAAGCTCTTCCTCAGGAGAACAAAAAACTGTTTTGGACTGGTCAGTGCAGAAGTGTGAGCTAAATCAGGTGTTATGACAGCAACACAACCCAAAGCAACACAGAAGCAAGAGACTGAAAAATGGAAGCAATTACTCCAGATTATGATCAGTGCTGCCAGCAGAAGGAAGGCTTAGCTGACATTTCTGTTCTTGCTGGCTGTGTGAGGATCATGAAGGGGATCTCAGCAGGTGCTGAACTGCTGGTGCAAGGTGAGTAAATTGGAGTTCAAACCACAAAGTGACTGCAGAATGCTCTGGGTGTGACCATGTGGCCGGGCTGTTGTGCTATCGCTGGCCTTGGTTCAGACACAATACCTCAACAAGTGCCTACCTACAATCAGAATGTCACAACCGTAAGATCCAAAACTGATTTAATATAAACCCCTGATTAAAGGTTGTGTAAAAATACTGCTAATTTAGCTTTGCCCTGGCAGGATTTATCAACACCTTCTGTTCTCTGCCTTGTTAACACCAACCTTCTCTCCAGTTTTGATGGTTTGTGGCTTTAGTCTTTTATGTAATCCATATCCAATTTGTACCAGAGGGCAATCTGGTCTGGCAACAAAACCATTCTTCTGTGCAGAAATTTATAAAGAATAATCTTATTACAATAATTAGTAAAGTGCCCTCAGGAAAGGTGCTCACAATGCCATGACATTATAGAAACAAGATACAATCTGATACATTATTTTCAAAAAAATCCTCCAAAGCAAAAAGGAGGTGAACAACAAATATATAGGCAAATACTGTTAGTCCAACAACAGTTGAATTATGGAATGCTTTATAGTCTTGGGAGTGCTTTTAAAATGGGAGGCAGCGAACAAATTGGCAGGAATATCTTGGAAAAGTCCCAAATTTTTTAAGTTCTATCAAAGTAAGTACACCATCAGCAAGCCCAGTGTTTGAAGATGAAATGTCTATGAATTACTATGAGGTATTTTACTGTGGAAATTGAAAAAATACAACATGTAAAGAAAATCCATGTTTTACTAAGAGGAAAGAAGATAATACAGTGTCTATGTATATCCACTGACCCTTAGTGTCTTTTTTTCTGTAAAGAAAAGAGTCCTTCTCTTCCATGTTAATTTCAGATTTTATATACACATATAAAACGATATAATATATATAGTTTTACATGTATATACACACATACATACAAAAATACTCATACACACTCATACGTGTATATATCTCAGGGTCTTATTGGATTTCAGTCCGTTTTTCTTTTTTTTTTGTGACTTAGATAACACAATTGGGCAAAAAATCAAGTAATTGCATGCATGCAAGTGTATCTTGCCACTTGTGCATGTAAATTACACAATTTGTAAATAACTGCAGAAATAGCATGCTCAAATTAGGCACCTGATTGCCCAATTAACTTGTTCACAGAAAATCAGATGTTAACCTTCAGTAGCTCCTATTATGGATTCTTCTTTTCACTGCTATCCTATGGAATCCACAGTGTATATTCCAAACAAATACACTGTTATTATGTGCTTTTACATAGACACAAGCAGCACTGCACATTTAATAAAGCTATCAAGTGAACTTTGGACCAGATTTTAGAAAGTTGTTTAGATACTTAAAAGTCCTCTTATGAGAATGAGCCAGTTTAAACAATTTTAAAAAAATTAAATGAATATTTGGTCTAATTTCAATTGGTCCAAATGTTACCCAAAAAAAAAAAAAAAAAAAAAATCCAGGCATTTGTGGCTCTTCATGCCTCTATTAATAGGCAAAGTTTTGCTTGTCTTTCATTTTTTAAGGTGTCTTGTTTTCTTTAACAGGCAAGTATTATTTCGTCATATACATTCACTTCCTAGTAAATCCTTCCTTTATTTTTGCATTGAAATAATCATTAATTAACAGTAATTTGATACAAGTGGACACAGAACACCAGGTTGCCGCATTCCAGTGTATACTTCCTAAGGGACAGAGAAATTGAAATTGAAATACCCAAATCAATCCAAGTACTGCAAATAGAGAAACTCGTTAATTTATGTATCAAAATGAGTTAAGAAATGGTCTTTTGCCACAAATATGTTGCTCCTTTGCTGTTGTACTCCTTTTTCTGAGGTGATGTTGTGGAAAGAGGATATTTTCTCTACCGATTTTTTGCATCAAATAAATCTTAGTAGCTTTAAAAGAAAAAGCTGAATGAACCATTATCTTAACAACAATCTCTGAAATAAGAGAAAAGGAAGCAGAAGCAGAACTGCTGGGCTGGATCGTGTCCCTGAATTAGGCATTACCTATAATCCTAGTGGCTGCATTTACCAGTTCTTCACAGGCCTCCTGCAGCTACAGCTGTGCTGGTCCAACCAAGAAAGGGGAGAGTAATAAGAAAAGCTACTGGAACCCCTTGCATTCTTGTGGGTTTCAATCAAGCATCACTGTATTTCTTCCCTCAGACTTCTTGTGACAGTATCTGCTGGTGACTTGCCATTGCTGCCTTTCTTCCTCTAGAGGATCAAAATCCAATTTGGTACTTAAATTACTTTGTTCCACTCCACTGGTCTGTGCCTCTTTCAAAAATCTTCCAGGAGTGCTGCTTGTCCTTCTTGCAAAATCAGCTTTGCTTTTCTCCTATAAACAAACAAATGAAAATCCCAACTCTTCCCCACATGCCCTTTTCAAAAATATAATCACGATCATTTGTATCAGGAGAATTATTCAGCAGTCTCCAGTCTTAGTACAGCTTTTGTTGAGAAAACTGTAGCTTATATGACTCTGAAGTGTTTATTAGAAAGCTTTCAAAAAAGGATCTTCGTTTCAGGAAAAGAAAAATTGTTCAGTTTAGCAAATACAGATGTTCACAGCAGAAAGACTGAAATGGTTAAAAGATCCTAGGGAGCAAGCAGCTCAGAGAATTAGCAAAATAATTAACTTTTTCCTTTCTTTGACAGAAGAACACTAATAGCTGCTTTAGTTTCCACACATACAGAGACAGATTTTGTTGTGTGGTCTTGGTTTTGCTTTTTTTTGCTCTATTGCTCCACACAGGTTTTAATTAGTGCTTCTCCTTGGCTACAAGTGCTTCATTTTGAAATACAAAGCTCTTAAAAAAAACTTCAAGAAAAAAAAAAAAAAAAACCACCCCAAAAAACAAAAACCCCCAACACCACATCACGGGAGAGGAAAATGGGAAGTGATACAGTGCAGCTGCAGCAATCTGCTTCTGCTGTTGTCCTCCCCCTCCCCAAATCCTCTGCATAATTTCAATCGTTAGTCGATGAACCTTTGGCAGGCCTTCTTCCATCGGCAGGCAGTGCACCACATATCTCTGTTCTCCATCCCATAGACCTTCCGACACTTTTTCCCCTCCCCTCTAGGCTTCCTGTCAGAGAGAAAGGGAAGCTCGTTAACGAGGTGCTTTAGTAGTTTTGCTTTTCACCCTAAGACCATGACAACAAACTCAATGGAGGCAGAGAACCCAAATCCCTTTCACGGGATTGGCGCTGTCTTCATTCCAGCTGGGAGATGATGAAGTAACAGACACATATATGGCCATGACTCTATCACTGCCAGGGACCAGGCCTTCTACATGCCTAGCTTCCTGCTCCTCTGCTCCTGGGATGATCCCAGGAACACAGAGCCCTGACTTTAGCCAGAAACTAAACCTGGACTTAGTAAATTACACTTTAACCACATGAAGTGCCAAGCTGTAATGGGCAATCCCAGCTGTTCCACCATACAAGCTAGGCCATGTCAGGCTAAAGAGCTGCAGAGCTGTAGTAAAAATATTTGGAATAGCTCAGAGCAGCAGACCCTGACCACCAGCAGGTATCAGCTATGCCAAAGCAGAGAAAAGCTACCAGCTCCTAACCTTGCTGGTCCTACCTGCAGTTTGCTCTGAGCTCACTGACTGAAAAACAACAAAGTGAGTGGGAAGTTTTAACCCTTGCTCTCACTTGCAGCACATTCTTGTATGCACCTTCTCTGTGGTCCTCAAAGCCAGCAAGGTGGGCAGTACCTGCTTTTAAAGCTGTAACCTGTTTTTCCTCTTTTCTATCTTACAAGCACTCTCAAAAGATCACAAGTTTAGAAGATAATCCAAGTAACTGTTAAAATAGATTTTTTTTAATTCAACACACAGCAAGACAGCAAACCTGAGGAGCAATGCTTCATCAAGCAATCCAACATTCACTATTGCAATGCCATCTGTTCTGGCATCTTTAAATAAAGTAACTCTACCAACAGAACTGTTTAATACCTGTTTTATGTGTTGCATGGGATTCCTCTCTTGCATACCCACATATTTTCTGATTACTGAACATTAAATAATGGGCACAATACATGAATTGGGAAGATCCCAAGTTTGGTTTGGAGCATATGCACTGATCTGAGAGTCATGAAGAAAATGAAAAGCATGAAATCTTCTTTTTGTCTCATTTTAAGGTACAGTCACCTTTAGGACTATTAGAAATAAAAAAGGAGTTTCTTTACTGTCAGAAATTTAGTATTACAGTCTGATTTTTTAACCTAACTTTTTGAACAGTTTAAAAGTAGATTCTGGTCAAGCATCAGTTAGATATAATGGTAATGAATGCAGCTTATGTGTAGGAAGACAAAGCATAAAAAGCTTTGCCTTGATCTAACTGATTGTAAGACAGGGTTTCTTATAGTTCAATTGAAGCCAAATACCATTCTGACTGAATAGTGATAAACACAGAAGACAGTCCAGCCTTTCAGGGAAAAGTGCAAAGTCAGACAGTGCAGCTGAACTTTGCCTCTGATGGTGTGAAAAGAAAAACAGGTTCCAAAAGCTTACTTTGAAGAGCTCTAGCAAGGACCTGCCTGACAAGTGCAATCAGGGTTGGTGGTGGGCTTTTTCTGTTTCTCTGGTCACTGACAACTTATTTACTGAATGCCCTCCAGGTTGTGAGGCTGTAATGTCAGCAGGAGGTAATGGTCCCATACCTCAAGCCAAATGCTACTCTAGGCGGTGATGCAAGAACTGTGTGGGACTGTTTCTGCTCTCCACTCCCTGCAGGACGATTATGGGTTGGTGAGACCTGTCAATACAGACAAAAAAGCTGCTTACAAAGAACATACACATATGAATGCAGTATAAATACTTCTTCC
Organism: Brachypodius melanocephalos; assembly: GCA_013398615.1. Classification (NCBI taxonomy): domain Eukaryota; kingdom Metazoa; phylum Chordata; class Aves; order Passeriformes; family Pycnonotidae; genus Brachypodius; species Brachypodius melanocephalos. The sequence goes on from VZSR01001685.1 coordinate 28,586,657, forward strand.
CAGAAAAGGCAAATTATGCTGCACGGTGGCAAGGACACCCAAGAAAGGTGATTATATAACGTACAAATGTAATTAAGCTGTAAGTCTATTTAGCATTAGGTACATTTCATTAGCTTTTCTTTGTTTCCCAGTATTTCCAGTCATCTTCCTAGAGCAATCCAAAATACATACCAGCCTCACTGCAGGTTTTGGAAAAGACAAGAAACACATTCATTCTTATTTAAAAACTCTGAATAGCTCTTAGGAAAACCTTTTCCAATTTAAGCAAAGAAAGTAACTGGAAAAATAAACTCTGTCCTGTGCTGAGATCAGTACCAATAATCTCCTATGAAATAAAGAGATTTCACTTGCTGCTCCTGTCTGTCACTTGGCATTCTTTGTGGAGAGACACCCTTGGAGAAGGTGATTTGTTGAAGAGCACTTACAGTGGGGCGCCTCAAGGTTTAACAGGCAGGGAGCTCAATGCAGCCCTTCTGATCTAAGTTGCTAACAAGATGTATCACCTTACTCTGCACAGTAAACCTTCTCAGCAGGTGTCCTCTTTGTAAATGTTTCCAAGGGAAGGGTGTAGTTTGATCTTCTGGGACTTTCCAAAGTCTCCTACATGAGCATGGGGCTTGGCAACATCATTCAATTGACCACAAGGCATAAACCTCGGTCTTAAATAACATCTAAACTACTTTAGTATGGTCTTATTTTGCTCCTGTGTGAAGGCCACTTTACACCTAAAATACCAGAAAAAAATTCTGAAGTCTTTTTTTTTTTTTTTTTTGTGTGTATTAAATGTAGCTTCATTTGGGCATCTAGTGCACAGTCAGCCTCCTGCTGCCAGGAACTGCAGATATGGTCACAGTTCTCTGCACTGCTATGACTTTTCCCTCCTGCCCTTTTGAAGTTTTACAGTATCTGGAAGAGAAGGAACTGACTGACCTCACTTTAAGAGAATTACTGTATGTGCTTTGATTTTTGATACAATGTCTATTTTTAAACTACTCCGTAGTAACAAAAAACTAACGCTTGTAATTGAGTGTAGACGCTCTTTCAACTTTTACTCTTGCCTAGTAGCAAGAGAAATTTTTGATTTAACTGCATATGTGGCTCCCACTCTGAATAAACTTAGACCATTACTGATATACAAAATATACCTGCAAAACTTGAAAGAAATTTCTTCTCTCTCTGCCAGCTTACCATATTTTGTACATCCAAACACCACACTAGCTCCTTTTGTTGTATCTCTCCAGAATACTAAGGGGCAGCTTGTTCTCTGCTACTTTTTTCCAAATTTTTATCAACCACTGTCCTTGTTTTACCTAAGAATGATTCAAACACTGAAGATAAAATGCCAAGCAATAGCACTTTTGTACTATTTGGCATTCACCAGACACTGTACAGTTTCCCAGTCATCATCAGTAACCACAGATTTCCAGTCATTGTGTGAGGGTTCAGAAACATTTTAAAACCCAGAAATTATTATATGTCTACCACTAGTAACTGACACTCAAGGTCTGCTTGTCATTGAACAGAAGAGTACAAGAGTTCAAGAGTTGGATGGCCTCCTATGGTATATGCAATTATCTTGCTTACTTCCAAATAGAGATCAGGCAGTGTGCAGACTCCTCCCTCACATTCTCCTGAGAGGGTCTCTGCATGATGGTTCCACAGACTGGCACACCAAGGCAGCTACACAGCACTGAAGCTGAGCTTTAGTGTATTTTGATAGGCTTTACAGCTGGTCTAAACAATAGCAGTCAGCTCCCCTCTGTAGGGAACACTAAAAAGAAGATTAAGAGCAAGCCCTGAGAAGGCAATCGATGCCCTTGGAGTCTTTTCATGTCTAAGGTGCTGTCTAATGCAGAGTAAAATAACACTGTTTGTTTGAAGCAAGGATCTGGAGTTTCCAGTCACAACTCCTGGAGGGAAAACTGTGGTTACGGAGAAGATTTGTGAACTGTAAACATCAGATTATCAAAGACCTTGTCTGTTCAACCTTTCTGGGTCTTATGAGCAGCATATGTAAGTCAGTATCAGACGGCAGAGAGCGTACTGACATTCAGGAAGACTTCTACCCTACATTACATGGAAGTGAAGTACATGGTTGTTATGTTAAGTCCTCCAGTACCAAGACATATGGACTTCACCATAGCTCACTCCATTTGCATAATGTAATTCACTCTCCTCATGCATCCCTAGGGTGTGGTTGATATACTCTCCTAATTCAGCCTCAGTTGGTAGAACAATCAATCTGTCCTTTTGGCTTCATGCAGAGAACACCTCGCAATGGCTCATAACTGTTCCAATGTACAACCTTTCACCTGCAAAGTTATCTTAGAAAAATGGTATGAAAAGGTGTATTTCCTATCTGCCTTGGAATCTAACCTATGCATGATTCAGAGCACAAAGAGCTTTGGAGGTTCCCCTAGTTACAGAACCACAGAACCTGAGTTGGAAGGGACCCATGAGGATCATCGAGTCCAACCCCTGGCCCTGCACAGGACACCCTCAAGAGTCACACCATGTACCTGACAGCATTGTCCAAATGCTTCCTGAACTCTGCCAGGCTTGGTGCTCTGACCACCTCTCTGGAGAGCCTGTTCAGTGCCCAGCCACCCTCTAGGGGAAGAACCTTTTTCTATTATCCCAACTAAACCTCCTCTGACACAACTTCAGGCCATTCCCTGGTCACCACAGAGCAGAGATCAGTACCTACCCCTTCACTTCCCCTAACAAGGAAGTTACAGATTGCAACGAGGTCTCCCCTCAGTCTCCTCCAGGATGAACAGACCAAGTCACCTTGGCCACTTCTCCTCCCTCAGGACTACAAGATGCCTAAATAAATGCCTTTAGATGTCTAAATAAATGTGTTGAGATGTTGTGAAGACTCCTGAGCCCAGAGCAGCCACAAACTGAGCCAAACTGATCCAGCAGCACATATGGGGTGTTTTGAGGTGCTCAGTTCCTTGTTGATAAGTACACCCATATTCACAAAGGCCTTTCTGTGCTGCTTTGCTAAAAACTTTCTGAAAACAAGGATTTAATGCAACTCATGGTGTTTGAACACCCCAGTTCCAGGACAGAAAGCAGAAACTGCTCAATGTCATTGAAATTCAGTGTCCACAGGAATGAAAGGGAGAAACACTACAGTATGTGGCAAAAAATAAACGTAAAACAAGACTATATTTAAAATGTGTAGACCTATGCACTTTTTCCAATCTGTACCTAATCTTTTCCTGCTCAGTGGTTTGTCCAGGCCAGAAGAGTATTCCAGAGCTGTTTTAGAAAACTGCTTGCTTAAATAAAAGAGTCAGGCAAAAAGTAATGGTTTGGACCTACTCTCTGAGGTTCTCTTGGATGCTAAAGATTTGTGTCTTATCTCAGGGACCATGTATGTCACAATTGCATGAGTTTGTTATGCTGGCTCTGTCACATAGTCTAGCCTTAAACAAAGCCCATCAGAGAAGGAGAATGTCTGAATGTGGGTGATGTGCCTACACTCAGTGTTAGGGTGGGAATCGCCAGACCCCTGATTTTGTAAAGTAGTATCTAATTTACTTTGAAATTGAAATAAAACTTAAATTTAACATAAATTTGCATTTGCATCCTCACTTACTGCACATAATTTTTCACTACAGGCAAGCCTTTGTGATTCATAAATGGTCACACTTAGGACAAAGTAGTCATATGTGTGCAAATCTGGAAGAATTTTTTTCTTATTATTATTTTTTCTTTGTTATACAGTCTAATAAATGTTGTTAGAACTATAATGGCAGTTCACATGGTTCCCTAAGCAGTTTATAATTCTGCATCACTGCTTCTCCAGGTTTTTGTATTGGGATTACTTTCAAATTGTACTTAAATCATTGCCATCTTCATCAAATTCTCAGAAAGTGATTAAGCATTTCTTAAATTCTATTGAGAACTCTCCACTCTACAGCCACAGATCAGTGTTGTTGCCGGAACAAGTAAACTCGATGCATACGTGTCTAATCCTGTCCTCTCAAATGCCTGATTTACAATGTGACTGATTGCATTTTTAGATTCCCAACACTCCTGGCACCAGTTTCTGCTACTCCACAAAAGGAGCCAGTTTCCTAATTACTCCGTATCAACCCCATTGTTGGGAAATCAAATTCTCAGGGAACTTTGTGGATAGCACGCTCTGTCAAGGCACTCTTGTTGAAATTGCTGCCAGCATGATGTCTTTCACTGTTAGTTGTTCCTTGATGGAATTTAATAAATATTCATTGGCAGAGTGCAGTGTAATTGATTCAGTCACTTTCATTTTTATCAGCTCTGCAGGATGCCACAGCCTCTGCAGAAAATCTCCAAGACTTGCCAAAGGTTGACAGTAAGAAGCTTTGGAGATTCACTTGGTGAAGAGAAGGGAGGGAAATAGTATCTCTTATCACCTTGTCTAATATTCACTGTCAGGAGAAAAAAAGCTATATGGTTCTTTGGATGAGCAGTGTGCCTTATATAACACACTTTAAAAATTCATAAATTCATAAAGTGTAATATTAAATGAGACGTTATGATATAAAAAAGGTTTATGATTAGAGAGTATCGATTTCTCATGAAAACAGTGCCTTCCAATAAAATGAGCATACTTTTCATTAATATTTATTTATATTCATCATAGAGAAGATTTCCCATTACTCATAAACAGTGATTTACAAGCCGAATCCCTTGCAACTCTTCATAAAGGTTTTTCATTCCCCCCATAGTACCATACCTACACTGTGGTACGTTTATAATCACTGCAATTCTGTGTTCAAGCAACTATCACATTTCTGCACTCCTGTTGATGCCTTAGGATTCTAACATCTGTGTTCATAGAATTAGGCCTTGTACACCAGCTTTTTTGAAGAAAGAGTCAGTGTTGAATTTTCATCTAATACATCCTCATTAAAAAGCTGTCAAACTGCAATATGTATTAATAACAAAATGCAATAGATATTGAACACATTTTCTGTATAGAAAAACATTTTCCAGCTATCAGTAGGGGCTGCATACTTGTAGGCTCCTAAAATGGGACTTTGCATTACATTTTATTGTTTCTTTCAGTTGCCTTTCAAAAATGCTTCATCTTCAGAGTTCATTTAGGTAACAGCCCCACTGCCTGAATCCAACTGGCCTGTCAGCATAACCATCACCAGGCTGATTTTCCATCTAGTTTTTTAAGAAATCTCTTAGTGGCACAAAAAAGAAGCACATAGTGCCAGGCTCTGCACCAACCAGAATGTTCTTCTGTAAGTATATAGTTTAAAAATATATACTATAGATACTATAGATTAAATTGTTTGCTTGTAGACACTGATGCAAAAATAACCTAACTGCACTGATAAAGAGAGTTACAAAGGTGTTAAAAACAGCCGTGCTGGCAAACTCAAATGTTTAATTTGTTTCTTTTTGGCATCTGTTATGTCACATTTACTTCTATAATTACACACTGTGAAACAAAGCAAAAAGATCTAAAAAACCTTTTTTATTTCCTTCTTTCCTTTTTTGATGTGCACTTACTGGAATGCCGGTGAAGGTGACTGGAGGCGACTGCCAAGAGATGCTAAAGCTACTGCCACTGGGAGTGAATTTTGCTGACCCTGGAATGTTCACCGGAGGAGTGGCCTGTGTGAAAAGAAAGTATTATTCCAGCAAGAAGAACCATTCCTCTTCCAAAGCATTTCAAAGGATCTTTCATACCTTGAAACAGTAAATCTGTGAGAGATTTTCCAAGGTATAAAAAAACTCTATGGTGACAAGCATTTTTACCCTTGTGAGAGGGATAATCACAGATAAGCTAGTAAGGAAAGGACAGAGTTATGTATATACTACTGTTCCCAAACCTTGTTTAGAGAAAGATGATTGCTTTCAAAAGAATCCAAAGAAAACCCTTAAGAGCTAGATCTGCTAAAAAACCATACAATTAACTTTTAAAATAATGAAGCAAGAAGCAAAGAACTACTGATCACCTGTTCCATAGTGATAAACAAGGCCATACTTAAATTCATGGCAGTTGTTTCCCACAGTTTTAGTGTGGATAGCAAGGCTTCTTGGATGGAAGCAATTAACAGTAACTGTTGGCCACTTCTCATTTATCAGACAAATGTTAAGAGTCATCCCAATTAAAACAGTTTTTCCTATTAAAAAGAAGGAGCTGTAAATCATCCTTTGGATTTAAAAAACAGCTCTTGAAATACTAAACTAAAGCAAGTATTTGAAGGACTCCTGGGATCCTTGAACTCCTATGTTCTTCCTATCCAAGCTGTCCTATCCTATATATATATATCTCTCCTATCCTATCTTCCTATCCAAGATATTCTATATCCTATACCCAGTGCTGCCCTGGAGTGCAAGTGCGATAACCTGAGCTTAAGACTGTTGAGCATTTTTCATCTTGTGCCTTTCCTTTGGTTTTCTCACTGTGTTATGAGTTTCCATGAACTCTTCCCTGCCTCTTTTTGAATCCCATTTAATTTTCAGAATCATGAAATTCATAGTTGTGCAGCCACCCTGTCTAGCAGGAGCGTGAGCAGCCAGAATGAACAAAGGCTCAATTTGACCCTTGAATTTCAAACTGTCACCACAAAAAAAAAAACCCCTTGGTTTAAACTTACCAAGTTTAAATGACTTTTTGGTAAAAATGCTAAAATGAGTTTTCAGTTCTGCCTTTCAGTTGACTGTACATGACAATAACACAATACGCTCATTTAAGCAGTGTTTGTGTTTGTGGCTGCTGAAATTGTCTTACTGTTTCAGGAAGAGAGTGCTTCCTTGAGCCACCAGGCAGAGAAGAGTGATGACCAACTACAAATTGATAGGCCTCATTAAAGATAATCTTCCAAGTAAACAAGGGCTGAAGCAATCCCCTAGAGCCTTTCCAGGAAAACGAAGGTGAGACTACCAGATGTCTCTGCATACAGCAGCAAGGCTGTGCAATGCAACTGCAGCCTGCAGTGCTTGTGGGCTGCCAATCTGCTGACAGCTCCAAGAGAATCCACATGGACATGCAGAGCAAGCATCAACTGAGCTCTGTAAAATATAAGAACTTCTCTGAAAGGTGTCAAGAACAATTTGGCAGCTTCAGATGGTACCAGTAGTTCTTCATCATAACACTTCAAGTGGGAAGGAGTGAATGACCACAGAGCTCCAGACAGAAGGAACTGGAGAGAGCTGGATGAGCAGTGAGGCAGCACTGGATGGCAGCTCAAACCCAGAGTCAGCACACCAACCTCCTCAGGTATTTGAGTACGACCTGGAATGGAAATCCTAGGTGCTGAAAGAGCCTGCTTGTAGTTCCTCTGTAGTTAAATTTAACAGGTACAGGCAATAGTTCTGAAACATGAAGTTAAAAATGATGCACTTTGCAGTTGCTTACAATACCATAGTGCTCAATTCCTTTTTCTCGGTGCCTAAATACGTCAGACATGATCAGACTTAGTCAATCACCTTGTCCACTTGTTTCCCAGATGTGGATCTTTGCTTATCAAGCTTTTTCAGGCTAACATTTTAATCAATCTCTTCCATAAAATAAGCAACTATGACATTACAACCAACTGGACAATTTCTGTACCTCAACCTCAATTTGCTTACAGACCTCCATCTCTTTGCCAATCAAAATATATTAATGAATAATTTATATTTATTTATTTGTGCCAACATTACCCTTATATCTGAAATAGCCCATGCTCATCCTTTTCCCCTCTCATCCTTGTCCCTGTACTTTCTTCCCAGGCAGCAATTCCATCCTCTTCTCATCCCTTGCTTTGCCTGAGCTATCAGTCCCAGGGCTGGAGAGGCTGCCCATGTCCTCTCTGTGCTCTTTCTACTTCTTCTGGTTGGAGCCCATCACATCTAATTTGGCTGACCAGAACTCTAACTCAAGATTTCGGTTGAAGTTATATGGGGTCTTGTACAATGGCATTAAAACCCCCTGCCTCTCCTAGATATTTCTTATTCAAGATAAGAAATGGTAACTGTTTTTCCTCCCTTCGCAGCTCTGTTGTTGCTGGCTCACAGTCATTCTGTGCTTGATTAATGAACATAGATTTCCTTCTTACATAATTTTCTAACTACCCTAGTTTATAGAAAAATCTCATTAGCTCCTTAGATGCAGGACTTTGCATGTTCTAACATGAAACTGCATCCAAAACCTATTATTCTTAAGATCACCCAGTCATGTAAGCCTGATCTGTAACTCCCTTACTGCTGATGTCTCCCAAGTTTGTTATCAGTGACGTTGATTATAGTATTTGTGTATCACCAAAATGATTTAATGAAAGTGAGATCAGGGCCAAGAACACCTTTTCATTTAACTCCACTAATGACATTCAAAGGCCCTTTCGAAATAACTCACTGGTGTTCTCTGTGACTTTCCAGCTCCTTCTCCTACACTAAATTTAATCTCTTGCTTAACAAATACTGCCTGTATGTTTTAAGATCAAATGTTCTCCTTGAATGCAGAGGGATTTGCTCTTTTGCTTCCTATGTTGTTTTAGCATCCTCTTTCTCTGGGGTTCCCCCAGTGCAGTTTGCCTCAACTGCTGCTGCACTTTCCAGAATTCCTTCAATTATTCTTCTAAATCATTTCTCACCAATAGGACTGAGTCAGGGAAGAGCATCAGGACTTTCCTCACTTTCCTCATATCTTTCTCACTACAAGTAGTCTATTTGATGTTTTCCAGTCATAGAGGAAATGGCCATTAACAGATCTCTTCAGAATTCTTGCAACCGAGCTTTGGGTTCTGTATTTTTCTCACCCCCCCCTTTTTTTTTTCTTTAACAGGAATCCTGTGATGAACAATATTCAGCCTCCCTTACCCAAGTCCCCTGTGCTGCTCCCAATGGAGTAATCTCCACTTTCTCCTCTGGCTGGTGAGATCTGAATCTCCACCCTGCCTTTCTTTCAGGGCTGAAGGAATCTTGGCAGAGGATGTCACTGACCTTCTCTACAGAAGCTGCTTCCTTTGCCAGGACAGCTGGAATGCCTGAGCAGGGACCCTGCGTCCTGCTTCTAATTAGCAAGCTATGAACAGTGTGGACTGTGTCACTCCTCACTGATGAAATTAAGCACTGAATCCAGAGCAACCTGAAAAGCCCACAGGGCTCAGGCACTTGTAGTCTTGTGTCATGGAATACATCAATTCAAATCCAATCCGAGGACTTTAAACACTTGAATCAGGATTTCCTTAGGCAAGTGCTTTACTCAGAGGCTGCTTGTAAAAAAGGGTTGAATGGGTCTCCAAACGGCAGGGCAGACTGTCACGACTGCCAATCCCAGATGAGCAAAACTTGTCATCAGCCTAAACTTGTTGCCTCACTCTCTGAGGCAGGGCTTAAGCTACACTGAGAAGTAGGTCTTTTTCCTAGCTGGTTTTATCAGTCCCCAGCTTGGCATGCTACCTGATGCATCTTCCACCTGCAATACCAAGTTTCCACTCATGCTTTTCAACATGCACAAGTCTAAAACAAACCTGTGAATTCTCCAGAGCTCCCTCTGACCTTTTAGTAGGTATGCTCCAAACACACCACAAAAGTTTTCTCTGCACAATGCTATATATCATAGTTATTGCATCTGATAAATTTAACAGAGTTCAGTTCTCCAGTGCATACACAGGTCACAGACCACACAACTTCAAAGCCTCTATTCCTCTAATGGTATCCAGACCAAAACATGTCAAGTTTTGGTGCAGTTTTCTGTCAAAACTTAGCTGGAACATTTTAGGACAGCAGTTCTTGCCATTTGAAAAGCATCACCTGCAAAAGTAGGAAGCTACCATATCTGTTTTTTCATTCTTCCTGCTCTACTTCACAACTGCAAACTGACATCTCACACTGTACAAAAAGAGAAAATTAATTGTTCCTGGCATGCTTTGGGTACTTGGCACTTCAAGCAGAGCTTGTACTTGTTCAATACAAACAGAGCTGAAATGAAGACTCTAGGAGGGATTTGGCTGACTGGTTGAGAAATTTTACAATGCAGAAAACCCCATTTGAGCATGTCACCTTGGGTTCTCCTTACAGTCAGTGAAACCTGATGTAGACAGTGTTGACAGATCAACTCTTCTCAACCTGAAGTATGCATCTATATGTGGCTGGATAAATAGCACCCCAAAATCCACCAGCTGTGGCAGGCACATAAACAAACAAAGAAACAATAAGCTCAGAAGAATACATCTCAGTTTAAATTTAAAAAAATGCCTTTGACTGCTCTGAAAACCTTTCAGCCCATTAAAACCCAAACATTGTGATGTGACATTTCTTTACCCATCAGTGACATTAGTGTAATCACTGGAGCTCGTCTTACCTGATAAGCATGGTCCGTGTGTACGAGGTAGAGGTTGGTAGGAGCTGAGCGGCTCAGAGGTGTCATCAATTTAGTCTCGGTTTTGGCACAGGAAGTTTCAGGACGGATTGAGTCTTGGGTGGGAAAGGAAGGAGGAGATGCTAAAGATGGAGAGACTGGGGAAAGACTGTTTAAGCCATCAGCTACTGAGTCCGTGTTGAGCCTGATTTCTGTATAGTAAAAATCCTCCTCTCCATCACTGTAGTCAGACTCTCCTACACGTCTGTATCAGGAGAAAGAAGTAAGAATTGATTGAAAGCAAGAACCCCAAGGTAAATTTTAAATTCTAGATGCATGACCAAATATATTCATATTGTCAATAAATTAATATTTGCAGTTTCAATCCTTTCTACTTTATTTGCATTCTGACTGCAGGTAAGGGGAAGAGGAGAATCACCAAATCTGAAGGGAAAAGAAGTAGTAATTACTTTTTTCCCCTCTCCGTGTTATTCTTGACAAATTCTTTCATCTTGGAGTAGATGTTTGACTCCTTTAGATCAAGTATCAGCTTCTCATTTGTAACTATTGTAAAGTTAACAAGAATCTCAATGTACTCTGTCTTCAAAAGTCACAGCAATGATAATAGACACAGGCAAGATACACTTCACTCATGTTACAGCAAACAATATGCAATCTTATCAGAAGTTACTCAATTATTCCAAATATAGTTACGGCTGCCATTCACCATAACTTTCTGTAACATAACGGAAGAATTTGCTAGAGAACAGTCTCACCATGCAACTCACTCAGACACAGAGAAAGCACTCCTACAGGCTGGCTTGCCACAGCCAAGACTTTCTGGTCCTGCTCTCCAGAACCACACTTACTGAAGGAGGGCATGTAGGAGGTTTAATTGCCTGAAAGTTTCATCTGATGTGCATTTGAGTATAAATGCTAACAGTGAAGCAACCCAGCCAAAGCAGTAGCTCCCAGCAGACTACACATTACCTTGAAGTCCAGACCAGAACTTGTTGAGAGAATATAGGTCCAGCAGGTTTGAAAGGCTCTACCAGAAGTACCACCCATCAAAATGCAACCGGTCAGTCACCAAAACTACTCTTTCCAGAAAAGTTTCTAACTTTAGCAAATTCCAGAAAGCTTTTGCTATTTACTTCTCCCTCTCCCATACCACAAAGAGGATGTGCCCACAATACAAAGCACAAATCAACATTCCTAACTGCATTTTGAGAGAGATTTTCTCTGTTTCCCACTGCCTTACTCTTAAGCTCAACAGTAATTTCTGACCTCTTCAAGACCATCCTGAGTTCCAGATCTTTTTAAGCTGTGGGTAATACAGACATACAGAACAGAGATGTATTTTCAGGTGAAGACCATGAGTCCCCACTGTAATTATAAATGAGACACATACATCACTCAGTGAATTGCACAGGAGAGTTCAGTTGCAAACTAAAGCTCTGAAACAAACTTGTGTCCTAAAAACTTCATTTACTTTTGCTTCTAGTCCAAGTACCATACATGTGTGTCCTGGTTTTCTCTGGCCTGGAGTTAATTTTCTTCCAAGTAGCTGGCACAGAGATGTCTTTTGGATTTAAGATGAGAACAGTGTTGATAACACACTGATGTTTTAGTTGATGCTAACCAGTGCTTACTCTAAATCAAGAACTTTTCAGTTTCTCATGCTCTGCCAGTGAGCAGGGGCACCGGATGTTGGGAGGAAGCATGGCCAGGACAAAGGGATATTCCATACCACAGGATGTCATGTTCAATAATACACTGGAGGGAGTTGGCTGGGAGGTGCTGATCACTACTTGGGGACAGGCTGAGCATACGTCAGCAGGTGAGAAACTGTAATGTGCATCACTTATTTCTCTTCAGTTTTGTTTCTCTCTCTCTCTTCCCTTTCCTTACAAGTATTAGAGTAATTAGCATTACTATTATTGTCAGTTATTATTATTATTATCATCATCATCATTATCATCAGTGTTTTATTTTGTTTAAGCCATTAGACTGTTCTTGTCTCAACCCATGAGGTTTACTCTTTATTCCTTTGATTCTTCCAGGGAAGGAAGGGGATATTGAGTTAACAGCTTTGTGGTACAGCTCAGCTGCCGACTGGGTTAAACCATGACAACATGCAGCTCAGTTTCCTTTTATTTTTAGGTTTCTTATGTGGTTTGTGGTTCTGGTAGGTTTTTTGGCATTAACATTTCTTTTGGCATTAATTCAACCCAGAACTGGCACAAGCACCTGACCTGATTGCAACAAAGCTGAAAAGTATTCATGCAAGACCCTGAACCTGTCTACCAGAGAGTGTCGTCCCAGACGTGATGTGCAGACAGCATATATGACATAATGGCACAGAGCTGTGCAGCTGACAGGGAAGTGCAGTGTGACCTCGAGCTCCATTTGACCTTCTAGCAAAGCTGACAGAATTTCAGGAAAGAAAGTGCCTCGCTGTTGGAATAAGTGCTCATTCACCTTGCTGCGCTATTCCGCAATTTCCTACACAGGGATATGAGACAGAGACGCCAAGGACAACCCAGTTCATCTCTCTAGCCAAGGGCAATTGCTCCTCTTCTACACCAAATCCTTTAGACTCCCAAAAAGACTGATCTCTTACCCAAGGTGAATGGTCCGTATGTGTTTCTGAATCCCTGCAGCTGTGCTCAGTACCTTCCCACAGTTCTTCCACAGGCATTTGAACATCACCTTCATGGAGTTCTGAAAATTATGAGTAAAGCAACATTAGTTGTATGGAAGTTGTAAGGATATTAGGAAAAATTTCTTCCCTGAAAGGGTTGTCAAGCATTGGAACAGGCTGCCCAGGGAAATGGCTGAGTCACCAACCCTGGAGGTATTTAAAAGACTAGATGTGTTGCCTGGGGACATGGTTTAGTGCTGGACTTTGCAGTGCTGGGTTAAGAGCTGAAAATTTCTGTGACTTTGTAATTCTATGAAGGCAGAAAAACCCCCAACTACCCAAACCAGATAAACAATTAAAAAACACTGTGAAGATTCAGAGCCATTGACTCTGAATTTGTAATGATCTAATAATCTCTTGTCAAGTGTGTCACCGTACTGAATTCAAGAGAATCCAGTGAAAAGCTGCAGGAGCAGCTTGTGACAAAACTTCACTGCTCTCTGTTCATTGGCAACACTTTTCCATTTTTAAGTTTCAGTTGCTCCACTAAGGGAGGTAGATGATATAAAAACTTCCTATACTTCTTTCAAAAAAAACCCTGATGAGGACTTACCACTTAATCCAAGGGACCTTCTTAAATTAAGGTCTTTCCAAAGCAAGCTCTACGGATGTTTCTGCTCATGATATTTGCAGCACAAAAAAATATTGTGCCAGAAAAACATAGCTTCTGTTATGTCAATATTTGCCATGAGCTGGCACAACCTGCTTTTGTTTCACTCAAAAGCTGTTGTGGAACTTACTCAAACAAGAGAATGAGAAATTACCCACCTATGTTCATTATTTTAAAAAAATACAGATATAATATAATTTAAATACTCTTTTTATACTCTTTAATATAACTTCACTGATCCCCATTGAGTTATCATGGATTTAGAGCACAGCCAGCAAGGCTAGCACTAGGGCAATCTTCAACATTTTGAAGACTCTGGAGAAAAGTAGTCTTAAAATAACACAGACACTGCAACCTCTAGAGATATTTAAAAGCTAATTTTACCCCAAAATGAAGCTGATTTTGTACAGTTTAAATAAAAAAGAATTCTAAATAGCTTGTAATTCTCAAAAATAATTTTCTCTATTATTACAAAACACATTATTAACATGACGAAGAACATCAAAAACTGTATTATTAGTCTATAATTTTAGTTACATATAAGATTAAATTAATATATTCATATAAAACTCATTAAAAAAAAAGTGAGGGAAACAAGCACATCTTTAGGGTTAAGTACATTTCCCTGCGCCTTGACCAAAATCTGACTTGGTGCTTTTTAAAAATTTGAACCCTTTGGAACTGCATGCCAGTAGATGATTTCAGCATTTGCTAGAAAGATGATGATTAGAATATAACTTTTTAAAAAGTCTCAGCTGATGGGATTTTTAAAATATAAGTTGATTGTAGTAGCATGTTCTATAGTTCCCTGCAGTCTACCATCTCCTATTTTAAAGTATGAATACTTAGGGCTTTGACATCTGAGGTACCTGATCATACTGGTTGTATAAAAAAATCTACTTTGGAATAAATTGCACATAAATTGCCTATTTTTTTTTTTAATACAACAATCAGTTAAATAGATACAGAACTCTTTACTCAAATTAAACATAATCTATCTAGCAATTCTAATGCATACTTTTCTTACTTCCATAATATAATACTAAATACTATTATCATCTCAAAACACACACAACCAACCACCAACTGTGTCAACAAGATGAAAGCCATGTTTATAGCTGACATCCTAGGAATTCCAACACGACATAATAAACACCATATGTGTCTTTATGAACACAGAATGGTTTAACATCCATCCCCAGTTTGATCAGGGATCCCCCAGGTAAAATCAGTCTCCTAGCTCCACTGTGGTTTTGGATTTATTGTCAGTGGTAGGAGTTTGCAAAAATCCATGCACTTTCAACATAATCAAGTGAAAGCTCACTCAGTAGAAACACAGAACATGTTTCTATTTCTTCCACTTCCTTTCCAGAAATTACCTACTCAGGCTTAATGTTTTATTTAAGAAAATAATGAAATATAAATGACTTGATGAGGAATAACTACCTTACGGGAAACTTTTAAGCAAACAGTAAGGTTACCAATCACTCTGTATCTAGGTTTACTCCTTCTGACTTTTGCAGCCCTGAAGAAGAACTAACCTAAATATTTTGTTTCAGCTTCTAAAGGTGCTAACTTGTACTCAGATGAAGTACCATGCAGGAGCCAGAATAAAGAAAAAAATCTGCAGGAAAGCAAGTTAATTTATAAAACCAAGTTTGGCATGGAATGTTACTGTTTATCTAAATAGAACATTTGCCACACAAAGCAAAATCCCTGTGAACCAGAACAGATAGTAATACACCTGTGGTGGGTACATAAATAGAAATATTTGAAAGCAACTTAGAAAACAATAAAGATGGCAGCTGCAAACCCATCTGTCTCAGCTGAGCAGTAAGAGTGGTGCTAATAGATGAAGGTTAACCAAGAAGTTAAAAGCAAACCAGGACACTGCTGCACTCCTACTCCTCCTGTCCCACATGCCCTCAAATAGTCTCTCTGTTTAGTGCAATGCTCAGCTCCAACTTCTAATTTATTATAACAAAGGTGTCCTCCAAAATACTTTTTTCCTTCTTAGCAAGATGCACATTTTCACCCCTTTCCCATGAACAAGGCAAGAACCACATCAGTCAGCTTCTGGAGCAAGAGGATAAATCTGAATAGGTTTAAACAATCATTAAAACTTCTTCCTGCTGGTGATGAAGCAATTAACTGTCTCAGACCAAGCCAGAAACAAATTCACTAAGGGAATAAATTCTCTGTTTTTTCTCCTTACAAAAAGCCCTTTTACATCTTGCTATGTAAAATCTGTCCTGTCGTGTTGGGAGGGAAGGAAACTTGGACTAGTGCCATCTCTTTGTTTTCTTTTTCTTCCAGAGAAGCTTGCTGGCTAGCAACGGTGCTTTTTTGGGGTTAGTTTTGGACCTTTTTTTTTTTTTTTTTATGTCATGTTTTATTTAGCCTGCCTTTGCATTCCAACTGAGGATAAATTTGGCTAATGCTAATACTATACCAAAAGCCATCGGGTTTGAGCTCTTTCTCTCCTTTTTTCACTCCATATGTTTGTGCAGAGAAACCTTAACAGTATTAAGGTATCTGACATGCTGTCAGACAAACAGCACTTTCAGGGAACAAATAGTATTAAGGCCATAGTCAGTTTTTGTGATGACATGTAAAGGCTGCCTGTTGCATCCTGCACACAGAGAATTTGTCAAAGTAGGACAGAAATCCCTTGAATGGCCAGAGGCAACACCTTCTGGAAATCACTCTAGTGTTTTCTGAGCAGGAGGCTCTGTAGCACCTCACCATCTGGTAGGAAATATGTGGTCCTGATGGCAGCATGTGCATACAGGAGGTGACCACGTTGAATGAGACAGTGACTAGGCGAAGTCCCTATCCTAATTTAACAATGGATGCCAAGGAAAGATACACAAGCAGAGGATTTTGGGTGACCTGTTCCTTTCTCACAACAAAATAATCCTACCAACATCCTATCTACCCATGGATACTAAATTTAACATGAGGCTAACCTTTCTCTTCCTAGGAATGGGCTCATCGAAGAGAAGGTTGCTTGTTTCACCTTCATCAATACCATCATCTGGCTGGGAAGGTGTCCGAAAAGCTTTGAAGCTATCAGCTGACAGAGGTGGAGATGGGGTGGATGGGTTGGACTGGTCACTGGGAGCGTTCCAGCTCCAGTATCCACTGCTGCTGGTACTAGAAGGCACAAATCCTCCTTCTTTCCAAGATCCATTCAGGGATTCTGTCAAGAACAACAAAAGCTATTATTACAACAGTGTCATCATGATAGGGCGAAGGAGCTCTTCTTTCTAAGGTTTAGATGCTGTGTTGGTAATTAACTGCACATTCAGTAAAGGAAAGTGAAAGAACTGGATGTAGAGAGGACAACCATATCTAACCCACTGCACAGAAATTACATATTCCACATTTGATTTTTGTTTTATTTAAAACAAACAAACAAATAAACAGACAAAGCAGCTAAGTATTTTTCTAAAAAGAAATGTTGCATTTCAAAAGATAACCTGTTCTGAAGCATAAACAACAATAAACTGTCATATAGTGCATGCAAGATTTAAGGAAAACATTTAAATTGACCTTTAAAGGTCCTTGCAAACCCAAACTATTCTATGATTCTAAATACATCGTCAACTTCCAACAGGAACACATGACTCTGATGCGGCACCAAAGCAAGCTCCAAGCCACCCTGGGGACAACAGGAGATCCCCTGGGAAGGGGACATACACTTCGAGCCCCAGAACACTAAGCAGATCCACAAAAACATGACCATCTTCCCAGTACTGAAACACCAAAGAAAACCATAGTTACACTCTGTGTTCTTATAATCTCTCAATACACATGTCTCTGCCTAATCTGAATCTCTACATGAAGTGATATCTATCCCTTGGGATATACAGGTGTACAAACATCTGGTTTCAGCCATGGAACACACAGACCCTGGATCACCTCCACACCTACTCACTGGAGGAACTGCCTCCTCAGTGCTGACATTACGCGGTAAAAAGATGCTCAAACAGCTTACATTCTGCAGCACCAGGGGTGGGAGGAACAGCACTGCCTGTGCAGTCTGAGGCACAGCTTGAGCCATGCTTCACATGCTCAGGTCCTCGGGCATCAGATGCCAGCATGTCACTCTGGCCAGTCCCTGAAGGGCTTCTGGCAGCAGAGGAGTATGTGGGTCACCAGCTCAGAGAAGGCATGGCCTGAGCACATCCAGGCTGCAGCCACAGGCAGCTCTGCCAGAACCCTCAGGTTCTCACAGGGCTTGGGCAAATGTGCAGGGATGGTTTAGGTGTGGCTCCTCCCTAACTCAGGCACTGGAAGCTTTTCCCAATGACACTGAGTAGGTGCCTGAGTATTGTGCAATACCTGACTTTGGAGCTGGCAAGCAAATAACACCTTATCTGTTCATGAAACAATATTTAAGTGTGAGACAAGTCCTTTCAAGCCACTGCCTGTCTTTTAAAGATCTGCAGAAGTCACTCCCTCATTCCTTCTCAATTTCTTACAGATATATTTAACTAATGATATTGCCAAGAGAGTGAGCTATCAAAAGCTTACCCCCAAACCAATGAATTTTTTGGGTTTTTTTTCTCCTAGTTCAGTTGGTTTTGGACAAAATCCTTAATGACTAACATCAGCTGCTCAAAAAAAACAGAACACAGTGCCCCCTTGAATAGGCAGCAGTACTGATTTATTGATCAGGACCACAGCATAAATGGAATTGATCCTCTCCCTCCACCCCTCCCACCTCCTCTTTGGAAAAGGACATACATACACATTTCTGGTAGCTCCTAAGTTAACATATGAAAATGTCATGTTTTGTCTCATGATTACAATCTTCATGTGACTGTAATGAAGGTGGGTTTTGTTTCTTTTAAGTATTTGGTACTTCAGTCTTGTGCCAAAGCAAAAATTACATCTGGTATCGACTTGTGACCTTAGCATAAAATTTCCATGTCTTCAGAAGAACAAAGGAACAATTCAATTACTACTTTATGACACAATTATGGTGGTACTTTGTATTCTCAGTGTTTACAGCTTCTCCTCACCTTTCTGAGAAAGAGATGTAAATCAAGAATATTTCAGTAGCACGGAAAAGACTTAATGAGGTTGACAACAGGAAAAATCCAAACACTGGTTCTCATTCATACTAACAAATCTGGCAATGTAAAGTTTAATGTATAAATAAATGCAACTTACTCTTATTTTGGGACTCTTTTCACATTGCTGGAGTTGCGTGAAAGAGAACCAGACCAAATATTATTCAGCTGCAGAGAAACAAGGGCCAAACTCTGATCCAGTTTACATGGGTGATCATTCCCAGGAATTCCAGCACGGATCTGACTCTAATATTAACGCTGATGTTATTTTTTTTACTTCTAGGCAAAATTCCATTTGTTTTATCAAATGGTCCTTTAATTATACTGCTACTTATTGCCCTTTTTTGGAAAAGTATGTAGAAAAGACTAATCACTAATACATTTGTTGCTTGTATTAGTAGGATCAGAGCCTAGCCTTGCAACACCAAATAAGTTTTAAATTATCAAGTCTTTACACTTCTATTTAAGTCTTCAGTAAGCCTTGACTAAGGGAAAATTAAGATATTCAGGGAGAAGGTGCCCAAAATCAGCTTCAAAATCCTGTCTGTGACTGCTGAAAACATGTGAATTACTTTTTCAGGCTAGTCTTCCCAGATTTTAGGAAACAAGCAGACAAGCTAGATGAAGAAATATCAAAGAGTACTCAGACTATGCTAAGAAATATCAAAAGCAGTTAAACAGTCACCATTTGCCTATTAGCAATTCAAAAGGGCTTGTTTGGAAGATCTTTCCAATCAACAGCTGCAGCTAATGTGCACTGCTGCTCCGAAAAGTGCCACCTGCTCAGACTATCTAAGGTGGCAGATAATGCTTCGCCCACAGCAGAGCAGCTCTCCAGGATAGAGAAGGAGAACATGTGTGTGCCTTGGCCACACCAAATCCCTGCCTGCCACATCAAGCACAGATCCATCTTCAGCTGTGGTTTTGTCTGTGAGCTGAGCAGCTGGAGAGCAGGTGTGCTTTTACCCTTCTGCTGGCCTTTTCCTATCCTGAGGCGTGACAGTCACCAGGGATGTCACTGCCCGAGGTTTCCCAGGACTTCTCAGAGGAATGGCACTCCAATAAACACTTCTGGCTTTCAGCGCTGGAAAGCACATGAACAAAGGCCATGGGTGTTCACAGCCAGAATTCCAACTAAAAGGATAAAACATTTTCTGAAAATAAATGGAAAAACTCCAGCACTGACATTTGCTATGAATTCCTTTAAGAACGTAATTCAGTGGATCATGCCTGTTCCCATGAAGAAAAGCAAGTATTCCTCAATCTTCTAATTACTGACAGCAGAACATCTAGTGGTTTTCTTAGCAGTTCCAAATGAGTAAGAAAAGTCAGTCACACAAACAATGCTGAGGTACCCTAACAAGCGTGTCCTAATTTAAATTATTCCTTAAAATAAAACACTCCTGAAAATTTACTGTAACACCAATCAATCTTGCATATAATCAACTATATTTCATTACCAATCTCTTTATTATCTGAATCTTTTTATACTTATTTTTGTGTGTCTTCTGCTATACCATGAATGAAGCAGTTTTTAAATGGATTATGGATTTTACAGAAGACCAGTGGAGATTTACACACAGCACAGGAATTGGAGGTGCAGAGAGAAGCAGACCTCTTGCTGTGCACATTGCTACTGCACGGCCCGTCAGCCAAGGGCTGTGATCTGGAAGTGCTTTGCCTTATTGTGGCTTTGGGTAAAATCTGGTCTCATCTTCATGGAGTGGATGACAAGAACAACTGCTACTGTATTTCTTGGATATAGCACTCAGGACATGGTTTAGAGGTGAACATGGTGCTGGTGTCAGGTTAATGGTTGCACTTGGTGATCTTAGAGGTATTTCCCAATCCTAACCATTCTACAATTCTAGGACTGTATGTGTGCAAATGCAAACAACCTCTCTGAAAAATTAAGTGTTTCAATGAGGTCAAGAGACTTTTTGAAGTGCTCATATCCCATTTATGGAATGGGCCATCTGCCATTTCATAAACTAGAGCTGGTCTACAGTTAAAGAAAACATTTCTTTTTATTTCTGCCAGTGCTGCACTGAAGACTTTGAGGTTTGAGCAAAGCTCAGTATGATCCCCAACATACCAGGAGACAGCCACTCACCATTAGTTCTCCACCATGGCCATAACTCCTGGAAACAAGCCCCCTGATAAAGGGCCCTGGCACCCCTTCCCGCAGCCCCTGGCTCCAAAGGCTTACCATTGGGTCGGACAGGAGGGCTGCGGACCAAAGGGCTGGTGGATAAACTGGTGAGGACCATGGCTGCTGTTACTTTATCCATGTCCAGTTCTTCTGAAGATTTCCTGAAACACAGTCAGAGAGAGGCAGGAAATACATCAAAAAATATTTAATTTTTTTTAGTGTGGTTTTTTTTTCTTTTTTTAATACCAGCCCAAATCCTAAGCCAGCACAGCACAGTAACAAAAACAAGCCACTGCACAGAGTTCTCCAAGCATTGGTCTTCTGGCAGCCTGAGCATATCAACAGGCTTCTACAAGCATACTAACTCAATGTAAATAGGAAAAGAAGTGGGAAAAGAGAATACATCTTTGTATAAAATTTTCAGGATTACTTTGACTCTCTGTAACTTTGACTTTGCTTCTTTTTCATTTTTCAGAATTTCAGCTATTCATATTCTTAGAGCTAAGTGTGTTCTTAAGGCGGTTTTCTTTTTCTTGGATGAAGACATAGAGATGCCAAATTGGGTGAGATTACTAGCAACATTAACAACATACATTAGTCTCTGTAGGGTAAAGGAAAACCGTGACCTGGAACCAAAGGATATGAGTTTGTTGCTTCTGCTTGACACTATTAACATTCCCATACTCTCTCCAAAAGAGCCTAAATTTTTCCTAGTCGGATTAAAAAACAAATATTTAAAGTAATTAGGAAACTGGCATAAAAATGGTGCAGGAGAGGTAGGAGGGTAGGGGAAAGAAGGAGGAGGGGAGAAAGAGAGAGAGAGAGAGAGAGAAAGAAAGAAAGAAAGAGAGAGAGAGAGAGAGAGAGAAGGTTGTTTTGCAGGTGTGATGGGTGCCTGAACCAGCATGATGGCACAGGGGCCCATTGCTCCCTCAGCCTGGTCTTGTTGGGAACCTGTGTAAGTCAGAGGAGAGGACATGGAGAAGGGGTAATAAGGGAAAGCAGAGCAGCAAACTTTCCAGGGAAAGGAAGAGAAGATTTGGACGAATGGCACCAGGAACAAGGATTCAATGATCCATTGCTCAAGGAGTTGGGAGGGGAGGGGTTTTAGACAATGAAGGAGGGGTTTTTTTGTCTGCAAAAATTATATTCTGTCTTTTGTACCCAAGAGTAACTCTCCCAATGTAAAATTTCTGAGGAATCAATGCACCAAAATAAAACTACCAAACCCACTATGTTTAGCAGACTTTTGCTTTCCATCTTTGTGGGTTGGAAATTCTTGTGGGATTTTCACCTTGTGGGTGGAACCAAAGCAGACAATTTTTTGAAAACGTTTGCTTTCAAACGTATGACTAATCATCCAAAATAATTTTCTTAATTCCTAGTGCTCAAGTTAATTTTGTTCTTACAAAAGGGCA
The DNA here is from genome assembly GCA_013398615.1 of Brachypodius melanocephalos. Lineage (NCBI taxonomy): Eukaryota > Metazoa > Chordata > Aves > Passeriformes > Pycnonotidae > Brachypodius > Brachypodius melanocephalos. The sequence continues at coordinate 28,608,919 of VZSR01001685.1, forward strand.
CTTCCCCCACCATATTCTGGTCTCTGGAGATGTCTCTGTGCCTTGCCAGGAGCTCTATTGAACAGATCAGGTTGAGTCTAATTTAAAGCCCAAGATAAGAAGTGGTCAGCTACCTGCTGTTTCCCATCAACTGTTGGTCAGTAAACCACCAAGAGGAACAGGAAGTGCTGGGTACACTCCCTTTTCTGGAATCCTATCTCACCCATCAGGTGGAAGGTTCATTAACTGAAAATTACACTACAGTCAAAGGCTCTTGGTATTTTAGTGAGCAAACCATGAACTTGCCCATGAAATGTTTCACAGCTGCTTTCTGGCTGATGCAAGGATCCACACAGATGCTGATGAACACTCTCCCACGCCACACAACAGCTTAACTCTCACAACTGTCTTTTGCAACACATCAGTGCCTGAACTGAAACACTGATGATGGCTCCTGCTGTGTTCTGATTATATCTGTAGGAATGCTTCTTTCCTCCAGCCAAAGCTTTTGCAAAGAGCACAACAGCCATTTGGTCATCATCAAGTACTGGAGAGGTCTCGGCTATCTGCTACAATCAGCTGAATCCTAAATCTGTCACCCATTAGCTCCTCTAACCTGCAGAGGAGTGTTTCACTAGAATGCCAAATTCCTCTGGGCTCAGAAGACCCTTCCTCAGGGCTGATATGGAGATGCTACACTTTCTCAAGACCACCACTGCCAATTACCTAATATCCTAGTACGAAAATCTAGTTTCTGAGAAGGCTTCACCTGCTCTGTAGCTCATTCCTGATGGACTACACCGTCCCTGTGACTATCCAGTTGTGAATGAATCATTACCATCTGCATTTCTGGAACATATGAGGACAAAATTAGCAAAAATTCCTGATAAGATGGAGAAGCTGATCTCTAGCGTTTGCAGTCAGCCTTCCAACAAGGCTGTGTGTGTGGCAACAGGACTAACGTGTTCCCATCCAGACCTCTGTAGAATTGCAAAATCACACTACAGCATTGTTGCAACTGTTTGCCAAGTTGGTGTCAAGATGTCAGAGTCTAGACCCCGAGCTAATTCCAAAGTTTCCCCAAGCAGTTTATAACTAACTCTTTCTAGTTCTTCTGATTTTTTTCTCCCCTCTAAAATGATAAGCATTGCTGTTCTGAAAATCTAACCCTTGCTCCAAATAATTTTACAATGTCCCAAAATTGTCAGCATTGGCATCTGTGTCTAAGGTGAAAGTTTTCACAAGCAGGCAAAGAATAGGAATAGTCATGAGAATACTTGCCATTTCTGGCCATGCTAAACCACACTCTTGCAATTACTGGAAACCTTTTTTCTTCCTGATCCTATTTAACAGGCTAACAGCCCAAATAAAAAGAACTTTGGGCTTTTTCTCTGCTCATTTTGAATGACAGCCATTTTTACTATTTACTGCTCCTCAACTGCATCCAGCAAACAAGAACACTCATACTTCCCAGCCACAAGAATTTTAGCAACTACAAGTACTGGCTTATGTGACTCTACTCCATTTTTAAAGTTGGCTCATAAATATAAACACACATATTTCATATATCACTCAGCCAGTACTGCAGCAGCAGCAGCCTTTGAGATACAGGCAAGTCATAAAACTGAAGACAGTAACCACTTAAGTCATCTGCATGTAGTCAGAATCACATGTGAGTTGATGCATTAAGACTGTCCTAGTGCTTTTCAGCTTTCTCTGCTGGAAAACTCAACCTGCACACAGCTGTTCAACACTATTTGGACTCGGGAGAATAACTTGCTTGTTACACATCAATTGTTCCCAAAACATTTATCCCACCATTGCTAAGGCAATTTTCTGTGGACTGAACTCATAAGCCCTGATGTTACTGTTAGGTGTAACGAAATTGAAATCAGTTGTAGTATCTACATCAACTATAAAGATTTATTCTTTTCTCTAACCTCAAATCCTAGTCTCCAAGTGCATCTCCCAACTTCTGGATGGATGTATTTGTGTCAGTACAGTCTGCATCTGAGAACCAAGCAGTTTTGGATCCTTTCTTTCCAAGTGTTTGTAAATTCAAACACATGAAATAGCTGAATTACAGCAGATCAGCTGAGACATCAGCAGTACAAGTTACGAGTCCTTGGAGGCAGACCTTTTACCACGACCCCAGCTCTCTTCATTTCATGTCTCCCTGCCTCCTCAACAGGGAGTGTGGTTTCACTGGATCCCTGCAATACACTAATCTAGCCAGCCTGGCAATTGAAAGTGTCCTTTTCTTTAACAGTCAAGGCAAATCAGACTACACTTACTCTTGATCAATCCTTCCCTTGATTTTGCTGATGAATTTATTGCTTTTTTGATAATAATTTATTAATGTTAACCAACTATCACAGTATCCCCAGACAAAGCTCTCTACAAAGAAAGGCTGGATTTAAGCTCCAAAAGATGAAGAGCATCCAAGACAAGTCCAAGGCTATGCAAATGTTCCAAATCAATGCAACATCCAATCTCCCACTGTCTCATTTCTTCTGCCAGGTCCTGGTCACTGTTACCTTCAAACTCCCTACTAAGTATTATTCCCATCTGGACACATCTATATGACAGTTCTATTTTTCCTCTGTTTTTTAAAGACTTGCTCTCAAATTAATCTTTAGATATACAATTTTTTTTCTAGTTTTTAAGTCTCTTAAGACTTTTAGAGTACTCTTTATTACTTGCCTGGCTTAGATCAAAAAGCCTATAGTCCTTCCTCCTGGAAATACTGCATTTTAAGTCAGTACTTTACCCAAGCATATTTTAAGGGTACTGGGGAATATTCTTAGAGCAGAGAAAGTGGTAGTGGGAAGCTTTTGAAAAAATTGACCCTATTGAAAAGCACAACCAGGTTCACTCAAAGCAAAGAAAAAAAAAATCATTTTCCCTGCCCAAAACTCCAAAGCTTTCCATTAGTTCCCTGACTAGAAACCTCTGATCCCAGTACAGCAATGCTGAAAGCAATGAGGCACTGGTTCACTGTGCTGAAAGGGTTCTCCTACACTCCAGAGCTGCCTCAGCACAGCCTGAGCATGGGCCAGGCAGTGTTTCTTCACCAGGGCTCCACTCCCATCAAACAACCAGAGGGACAGCAGCATCCTGCAGCTGGCAGGACCAGAGTGCAAGCAGGTAGAAACTGCAGCACCAGGAGAAGAGCTCCAGAGAGGGGAAAGAAAATGATATGTGCAATTACTCCAAGTGTATGTTGGCTACAAAAGTTGATGGTCACAGAACCAATCTTCTCTAGAATCACATATCCCTGCTTTTCAGTATTGTTGAGCCTGCCTTTCCTTATCCTACTATAAACAATAACCACCTGAAGCCTATAAGCCCTAAACATTCAGATTTACAACAAGGCTCCCATTTTCCTTTTTTAGCAGTCACGTACTTATCTGTTTCTTACTGCTAACCTCACCAGAGGGACATCATCATCATCATCATCATCATCATCATCATCCCTAGGATTTATAGAAGAGAAGCAGTCAAGCACAAAAATACTATTATTCCATGTTAACTGTCCTTCTCCCAAATTTCGGCTGATGACAGTGGTTCAAAACACACCTGGATACTTTTTGTAAGAAGTATCATATAAATATGTGTGCATTAATAAACTACAACTGGGACAAAATAACACTGTATTTGAATTGCTTTCTCCCTCCCAGGCTTACATGTGTTAAATTCTCATAAAGAGACCTCTGAAACCTGAGTCTGATCACTTGACTATAGCCACAGCACACTGATAATGTCATACTGAGCACTGCATCAACATTGATAAACACATTGCTAGAAGCTTTTGACACCAAAAATATGATCCATCACATAATGAATCATTGTGATCAGTGTACTAGTAATAACAGAAGCACTTCTAGAGTAAAAATCTTAAACTACATTTTACAGATAAAATAAAAATATTTTCATTTTCTTCAATTTATCATTAAACGCAAAAATAACATCCTAAAAAGCAAGAATATCCATGCACATGGCTGTGACTCCATGTATCTGAAGTAACTACAATCACTCTTCTACAATGAGTAAAAAATTACATCAGGCTACAAAATATTCTTAGTCCATACAATACTGTGTATTTACCATAACACTTGGTTACCATCTAACAACTCAAAATACTGACAGTACAGATAAATTATCTTGCTTCTTGCTCTTGTGTTTGGTTGCTGATTATGGAGATTAAAAATTATTCACTTCCCAAACATAAAACCAAAAATTACAGAATGATAAAAATAGTCCAAGGTCTTCAGAATTCTTTAGTAAAAGCCATAACTTTCACAATAAAGCAATAAGCAAAGGGAAATATTTCCAAATATTACATTAATACAGCACAGTACTAGAATGATATATCCCAGAACATTGAGAGCATTACTATTTACACATTTAAAAAGAGAACTGGTGCTTGATATTTAAAAGAAAGATACAGTAACAATGCACTAATTAGAAGTTAGGGATTTCTGCCTTTGCTCATTGTGGTCAAACATAAAATTAAGATTTTCCACAATAACTTTATATTTGCAGACTAATTCATATGCAGAATGAAGGGCCTTTGTTTCTGCTGTCCTTGTTATACAAGCAGGTTTTTTTTATACTGACAGTGACTAGAATTAATTAAAAGGAAAATACAAATATAGGGACTTTTCTTCTAAAGGAACCATACATACCTGAACTTCTTAAGGAAAAAAAGAAAAATGCATCAAAGAGCATGTCAAAGTTCTCCACCTCCTCCAGGTCAAGCTAACAGATTTTGTGATTCAGTTACTCAAAGGGCCTTTGGAAGTCTAGTTAGTGTGTTAGAGCCTGACAGCACTTGACAGAGTCCTCAGTAACTGAGACACTGACTTTCCATTTGGACAGTAATGGCTTAAAGACAATAAAAAGTGTCTGCACATCAGTCCTAAGAGATGGGAGACATCCACAGAGTGGTTCTCAGCATTCTGAAGTAGAAAATACAGTTTAACAGAACTGAAGAGAAAGTGGTGTGTAACACAGGCAGGTTTCTCAGTGTCTTTTATTTGAACTTGTATCTAGCACTGCTCCACAAAGAAGGAGCCTGTTTTCACAAACACCTATTTCTCTGTTGTCTCCATTTTCACTAAAATCACTAGAACTCGACAGAAGAGAATCCATTCACTTTTACAACCATTTGGTAGATGTAGATACCCAAGAAATTGCAGTATTTGGTTCCAAAGATTGGCTGAGGTACTCTCCCACACACGGGGCTCTCCCTTGTCTCTCCCTCTGCTGCTCCAGCCACCTCCTCAAGCTAGATGGCTTCCCAAGCCAGGTGTGACCCCAGGAGCACCTGGAGCAGCATTTCCCAGTGCCCTCTCCTCCCTGTGGAGGTACAGTCCAGTGATGACACCCTGGCTGCCATGGAGGCTACCACCACACCAGGCCTGTCCACGAGTGCTGGCAGAGCTGCATCAGCAACAAAAAGGATGTCAAATTTACCGTGATTTCTGTTGTCTGATATAAACACATCCCATGGACATGCTCTACTCCTGCTGCCCCCTCTGCAGTCCAGTGGCAGGAACAGCTGCTTTACCTCCTAAGGCTCTCCAGAAAAGTTTGCTTAAGTTTTGCAAAACAGATGAAAAATGCCTTTTTCATAGAAACCTTTTTATTACCGCTTTTTGAGCAACTTGTCTGACTTCCTTAAAGATAACTGAAATTTCAAACCTATCCATATGGAAACAGGATTAACTCTAGATCTTGCTATCTGATTTACAAAATATGAGATACAGTGTGCTGGGAGTGGGGAGGGAGAGGATGGGTAGTAAAACACTGCTCTCATTATTGGCTGATGATAAGATCTTCAGTTTTAAATGCTCTGCATAAACGGGAACAGTGAGGCAAGCCAAATTCCACACTCGAGATAAGCTGCAGTTTATAGGAACAATTTATTCTATATATTGCAGAAATCGATCCAATGAATAGTTTTTACTTTTCAAACAGCTGCAACCTATCAGGAAAACTTATCTGGTGAAGAGCCCTTGGGGCAATGACTGAAGCTGAAGTAGGAGTATGACACAGAAACTGTCTGCTTCAAAACACAGCAATCGAATAAAAGGTAATCTCTTGAAAGATTATGACTGCAAAGCAAAAATTAAATTAAGAAAGGAATAACAGAACCCTGCAGAGAAGGGTTATCCCTTATGGTTATCCACAAATCTCAAGGATTTTTGGGGAAGATTTTCTGTTCCATTTTTTCTACTTTAAAGGCCACTTGCTGACGCAACAAATAACCCTGTATGCAAACCAAATCTCAGTAGTGCCCTGAAGCAAGAGACCAGTTATCCCAAATTTTATCCAAAGTATTCATGTTCCATCCCTTTCCTGCCTGTGTCTTATCTTACTGTTCTAGTTTGTTCATAGGTACACCCCCTCTCATAAATGAGATAATTTTGACAGGGCACTGTTTACAGAAAGAAACCTTCACACTTCTGATGCTTTCCTCAGGGAAAGGCGCTGGACCACTTGCTCAATGCAATAGAAATTACCATGCTGAAGATGAAAAAAGACAGAAGAGTACATGAACAAAAAGTCCATAAATCTTCCTTAATTTTTGACAAGAATGATTAGATGAAGATATCCTTACAGCAGATGCTACAGAACTTAGTCTTTCCCAAAGTAAGAGAGAATGCAAGGTCAAAAATGCTTTGCTCTTCCTTCTTTCCCCTTATCTATTATAAACAGCATGATTACCCCACTGTATGAATGTCTAATATTCCCAAAATATGTTTTATAATATTACTGCATATATACAGTCCTAATGCACATACATGGGTAATTTGTTTAGCACAATTTGTCTCTAAAACGTTGCTGTAAGTCAGGTTTAAAATAATACTAATTTTTTTTGCTACACGTTAAAGTATTTTTTTTCTAATAAAATATACATTGATGAAACACCTGAAAAGACCTGCAAGTCCTAATCTCACCAAATCAAAGAGCCACAGGCATGTTGTTCTGTTGCTACATATATCTACTAATGTGAACAAAATGGCAAGCACTTTGCTGAAATCAAGTCAGCCTCAAAAATGACCCAAGGGTCATTGTTTATTGTTTATATTTACATGTCATTCTTTCTGCGCTTTCCAATTATTTGGAAATAATTTTTTTCATGTAAGAAGCAAAGAGAATTGTAAATAAAAAGCCACTGACTACATTATTCAGGAGACATATAATATCTTGTAGTAGGTTTGATGTAGTTACTTCTGCAACTGTTCTGTTGTTTTCAAGCTACCAGACATGGAGAGCAGAAGCTCCAAACTCATCATTACTTTATTTGCTATGACATCACCTCCTACCAATTGCCTTTTTGATGTGAACATATCCAGGAACTTCAGCATTTCTTTACATCAAGCTCCCTCAATGTTTATCAAGGCACAGTTCAGGATACACCCCAATGCTGACATGTGAAGGAGTTTCAGAATGAAAATGTTTCAGTCAGCCAGAGATCTCACTGATGTACTTTATAGCATCCCACAGTTCCTCCCAATTACACACGAAAGTGAATTACACACAAAGTGAAGCCCCTGAGGCTATTCCAGTGTCAAGAAACTGCCTTCGCCAATTTTATGCCATGATGACTCAAGAGACAAGCTGATGTTCTGACAACACACTGGCAATGTGTTGAAGAGCTAAAGAAGGACTGAGTCCTTCTGTTTTAAGAAAAAGAGTGCTAGATTACAGACTGAAATAGATACCACCACATTAAAAATACATTGTGAGGTAAGCATCACCATCTTGTACACACTCTACACCATATAAACTTGTTTTGAGTGACACATAGTTTAGATAGACCACTAGGTCTTTCAGATTTTTCAGTAAGTTGCTTTTTTGTTTTAAATCTCACAATTACAGATGAAAGGTTTCTGTTGTTTCCTTAGCACCTGAAATTTCAACTGGACATTCTGAACTGTGAACTATCACCACCGGATAATCTCCAGGCCTAACCAACACAGTGTTTTTAAGAAGGGCACCTGACTTTGAAGCAATTAAGGCTCAAAGTCATCTCTTCACTGAACCATCTTTTATAAAGAAGAAATACATTAAATCAATCATCTGTCTTTCTTCTTGCTTTTTAAACAACTCTTCAAACCTTTCAAAGGTCCAAAACAACTTAATTTCTTCCAAAGGAGCCAAATACAACCTTGTAAACAGCCATCTCCTCATCCCATGAGTTAAACTTCTGCTGAACAGGTAAGAACTAAAGATACGTTTAAAATGATGGCTATGAAAAGAGACACTACAAAACAAGATTTGAGTAGATGAATGGACAGTAAGGAAATGCTACTGAAGCTTCTGGGTAGAGTAGGACCTATCAGGCATGAGCCAAAGATGCCTGACACTACACATCCATGTTAAAGCATCCCCAGGGTTGCCAGCTTTTTGTGTCTGATCAAACCATCTGCACAGTTGGTGTGTGGAGAAGTTGGGGCTTTCCAAGAGCACTGTTCCCTGCATGTACACTGTACAGCATGTGCATGTGACTGTCAAAGAAATCCCAGGCAGGAATAATTGCATCAAAATGTATGTATTTATGTACAGCAGAGTAATATCAACAAGAAAATGAGAAAGTATGGACCATCTAGACTATCTGTTCTAGACAGCAGCCAGTGTTCACTGATAGCAGGTATTAGACTCCATGACCGTATGACAGCAGGTATTACACTCCATGACCATGTATATATTTCTTCACCACTCAACACTTAACTGCTGCACTGAAGATGGGTCCTACTTAACAAACCCACTGAAGGTGAGTTTAAAATAATCTCATGTAGAAGGTCCCTCCTTAGTCTGTAAACAATTATAATTGTTTCTGTATTTCCCAGCTCAGGATGTTCTCCTGGGGTACAATTTTCTAACTGATAGATGTTTGCAAGGAGCAGTGGTGGCAGATTAGTCACTATTTTTTCCCATTTGTGTAATATTGTTAAGTGTCCTGCATCACAAATAATGAGAGTTAAAAACCCCAACACTAGACCTAGAGCTTTCCTCTTAAACTATACCATGGATACCAGTCTCAGTGTGAAAAAGGATGTTTCACACATAGATCTGGTGACTTTGCAGCTGGAAATGATCATTCTTGCTGCAGTAGCATGAGCTGAAAACATTTGCCACGGCAGGAAAAACAGCACCATGCACCACTATTTTGCATTACACTGCACTAAGGCCATCAAGCAAGATGCCACAGTTCACTTAAACTATGTGACATTATAGTATCTATATCAGACCTTCAGATCTATCTTAAATTAAATAGGCATTTCACCTTCTACCCCACCACCACCATTTAAAGTAGACTTACTCACTTATAAACAGTTCTAGCACCCTAAAACCAGTAGTATGAGTGACGACTCGTGACAATTATGGATACACAGTGGTTTCTCTTTAAAGGTACTGGGAAGTCACTCAGTCCCTCACGAAATTTCTGTGCTCTGGTTTCCCATGTTTGATTATGTTCTTTCACGGAAATCTCTCAAAGAAATCTCTCATTTAGAGAGAGATGTCAATGAAAAACAAACAAACAAAAAATAAAACAAAAAAAACCCTCCCAAAACCCCAACAAAACACAAAAAACCCAACAACAAAACCCTCCAAAAAACAACAAACCAAAGTTATCATAGAATGGCCTGGGTTGGAAGGGACCCCAAAGATCATCTAGTTCTAGTGCCCTTGCCATGGGCAGGAACATCTTTCACTAGACTAGGTTACTCAGAGCTATGTTGGTTATGTTTTTAAAACACATGCAACAATCCTGGTGGAACAAATTGGACCTGAAGTTAAGAGTCTGACCCTGTAACTGAGACAACTGCAACACAGCAATACCAAATCATCAAAAATTAAAGGATTCATAGTCAAGCAGAGGGTGGAAAAACGCAATTTAAGAGCAGAGGAAGGCTGATATTCAATAACTTGCAATACACAAAACACCTTCTGAAGCAGTAGAGGATGCAAAACAAGCTGGAGGCAGCAATTACTACATATGGTTCTACTGGGATGGTAGGAGATTTGGGCAAAACTAGTCTGCAAATTATTGCCTTTCCTGTAATTTGTTTCCAGGCAGTTTACCCATGACCTGTAAGACCATTATAGGAAATAACCAAAATACATATTTACATTTAGAGTGAAATAAAGGTAAAGCTTCATAAGTGATCTGGAGATATGAAAGTAAACACGGATTAAGAAATCCTATGAAACTTAATTTTGATAAAGCATTGCAAACGTACAAGATGGTCAATTTAGATGGAATAAAACTGAAGGGAGGTATCAGGGCTATTTATAAGTACTCCTGATCTAAATGTTTTTCCAAGATGCTTTTTACATTAAACATTCACTGTGCTATAAAATATGTTTGCTCTATGAGTCCAGGACTTTTCATTGTGGTTTTGTTTGCTTTTTAATTACCTGAATGCTTTGTTTTGAAAAGAATGAAAACATTGACATAATATGTGGTAGCTAAAGAATGCATTTGGCTTAACTCTGCTGTCATCTTTAGTGTTCTTGTTCTGAAATCAACCTTTTTTTCATTACAAGAAACTACCAAAGCTGTGGCCTGCAGGTATCAAAGGGAAATTGAGAATACACCATCCAGCCTCTGGTTAGTACTAGGTCCAGCTTGTTCTCCAGTTTGCTCTGATAGACAGAAACACTTCCTTAGTAATGTATATAATTCTGTTAGAAGCTGTTTATAAAGCCAGAATACAACAATGCCGTACAGACTCAATTGCTGAATATGTTCTTGTAGTTTTCAAATCCAGTAGCAAAACCTGCTCACCACCTTTTTTTTTCATTATTGTTTTTGTCTAGTGAAACACTGCTCTCACAAATATTACAAGTGATAATTACCATGACATAAAACAGTCAGTCACTTTTTGTTGGTTTGGTATTATGCTCATGTTATCCATTCTCAGACTTCTGTGGAGTTACTCCTGCTGCTGAGAGAAGTGCAACAACAATCATAACAGTCACCAAAAGAAATCACACAAAAAATTATCTTCATTAACATCTTCACCACTTTCTATACCGTCCTATGCAAGCAGTATTCTGTATTAAACTACAAATGCATATTGTAAAAATCTACCAAACTCTTACTGAAATGTCCATGTTACAGTTGATACTACAAACCTTATTTCTGTTTCCATCTATCAAAGACAACACAGACTTTAATGATAAGAAGCCATTGGTTTCCATTATAGAATTCAATTTTCTTCTTCCTCTCAGAAAAGAAGTGGACTATTTTCCACTCTTTGTCAACAAAGTACAGCATTTTCCAACAAAGTACAGCATTTTCCATCTTTTTTTTTTTTTTTTTTTTTTTTTTTTTTTTTTTTTTTTTTAATTTTCATACAATTTGCAATGGCCTAATGGTCTAGTTTCTTCTGGTCTAGTCTTCAGATCACAAATGAAGAAGTGGCTAAGCATGTGGAATGTTCCACACTAGTGAATTAGAGTATTTATAGTTAGAGAGGCACTGACATTTAAACGTTTAGCTAAAATCATTTAAGGAATTCTCTCTGTATGCAACAACAGCACCTCTTTCTTCTGAATGGAGTCTCAGAGGAACACTGTTATTAGTTTACTTTTAAAATTATACTGGCTAGAAACACAGGCTTGGAAAGCTGGGAGAACAGCAAATACAGCCACATCCCACTCTGCACACTGTCAAGCAGCCTGTCCAGTTTTCATAAATTCAAACATCCTTGCCCCTCATCTTAGTCCCTGTGTGATGCTCTGCTCCAGTCTTTCTTCCTGACACCAGACTTCCCCTAGTATGTCAGTCTTTTCCAACAACTATCGAAGAATTTCAGGGAGAAAAAAACCCCTACGATTTAATGAAAATTCTAAAGTTCAGGCAAATAAAGACATTAACAAATAAATAAATCTTTTTGTAAAATAGATGAAAAGGAGAAGCTTTAGCCTGTGAGCAGCTGGCAGTCAGGTTTTGGTATCTACTTAACATCTGCTTTCATCAAGTCCTCTCACAGTCCTGGACAACCCTGCTGCTCTTTGGGGAGCCTCCAGTTAGTGTGTTAGCTACTTTGGACAAAAGGGACACAGCCTTCATGGAGAATGAGTTACTTCTTCATGAGTCACTGAAAGCAGCATTCACCTGACAGCAGGTTTTAATACAATACAAACATGAGCACTTCCACAGGGGGATTACATTAATGTATCCTGTAGATACATTGTATTTTGTGCAAACTGGAGCACTGCAGCTACACACTATCTTTGCAGAACACTACAGCATTTTGAAAATTTACCAGTTTTATTTAAAGAATAAGCTATCTTGAGAACATTCATCATTTCTGATTGTTTTTCCCCACAGAAGAATAAAGTGACCTAATTTATTCATTCTCCATTGCCCATGTCAATACAGATAAACAAACTGCAATGCCGGTCCAGTGGAGCTCATAGGCAGTCTCATCTCTACCATCACCCTTTAGCTTTTAAAAATAGATAAACCACATAATTTCTATTTCCCTTCAACAATTTTTTCTTATACACACACAACCTTGACTCTTCCCCTACCAAGCACAACTCTGCAGGTCACTACTTCCCCTGGCTAGCTTAAGGTAAGTTTTGCCTTATTCCATCTCCAGCACAAAGTCTTCATATAACTTGCCATTGAGGAAAAGATGTAGGTAGGAAAGTACTCCTGTATCCCCAGTATGATCTTCCTGACACAAGTCACTATGGAGAAGTGTCTGACAACTTGCCCAGCAAAGAGCTCCTCCCCTGGGCAGTGGGAACTGCTCTCTATCCTTTATGGGACAGGATTTGCTGTTTGCACTGCAGATCTAAGCAGATGAGGAAATTTAGGCCGTCATCTTTCTTTAGCACATGCTGGGAGTAAGGGAGCCCAAGCGATACAAAGTGTATCTTAGTAGGGAGTTTCCTTTTTTCAAATAAAGATAATGATATCATTACAGCCCTGATCATTGTGGCTGCAGCTTCAGTAGTAGGTTCAACTCAGCCCTTGGTCTGCATGGTCACAGAGGTATGGATCTCAGACAGCACACACAGATCCCTTCCCAAAATATCTGTATGCTTCACGCACTATGCCATATAGACAAAACAATTAAAAGTGCTTAGCTTGAAACTTTGAGAACCATGGGTCTTACAACTTGGCCAACTAAAACAGATTAAAACGATATTTGTGTCAAACAGCTTGGCAAAAAAAAAAAAATACTGGCATTTCTGTGCTTCAGGGGTAACTGCTAACCATGAAGAAATACACGGCAGAACCACTGACTACAACAGCTGGACATTTTTACTCAAGTTGTGATAATGAACATGATCAAACTGGGGTAAAATGGGACAAAAAAAAAAGAGCACATGTGCATGTGCACATAAAACTAAAAAAGTACAATTTTATGACTCAAATTCTTTTTTTTGTTGTTTTACATTTCATATTCCATCCTCTTGTGTAAGACCTAATAGATGATTTTTTTTTGTTCACTGATTACATATAAAATAAGATAAAGAATCATGCACCTGATGTATATTTGTCCTTTACTTTAAAAGGGTATCTCAGAAAGATAAGCACTAAGTTAATAAAGCCAGGAAAAAAAATCATAGTCATGCTTCTGTGTCTGTATATGATCCAGAAATGGACTTCCTAACAAAATATATTCAGCTATAAACAGCAATAATAAATCAATTTGAATCAAGCATTCGTAATAACAGTGTCCAAAGAACATTTCACAAGCAAAAGTATTATTAAAACAATAACACATGCTTTCAGACTGATTTCTCTTGATCTCAGTTTGCAGCCGGGGACTTGTTCTGAAGATTGGAAGATAAACTCAAGGGCAGATTCAGCTTGTGACAGTTTCCGTACGCCTGCTCTCCCGCCTGCCCTCCGTGCCCACTGCTGCGCTGAGGGGATGCTCTGTCACAAGGGATACATCAACCAGCCGACCAGCAAGGCTGTTATGCAACGTATCCATCTGTGGCTCCTCTGCTGGCATTGACTGCTCGCCTCAGGAAAGCCAAGAGTGTCAGCAGCCTTGCTTTGCAAAGACTCGCCTTGTTCTTTATATAACTCCAACGATGACGTTTGTGTGACTCCTCGCTGCCAGACCTTGCTCATGAAGAGCAGGGCATGGAGTCCTGGCAGTACAACACCAGTTGCATTGCCCCTGGGACTGCAGTACTGGGAACTGGGAAAACCCTGCCTTTCCAAAGCAGAAACCCAGCAGAAAATCCCACAACACCCAGCAGAACAGGACATGAAAATGAAACAGCTTTACCCCCAAGCATTTTATTTTACCTGATTCTTCATCCAGGCTGACATCTTATGACCAAGCATGTTTCTGGCTGAGCACAGACCCAGCCCAGAAGGAGAAAGAGAAAGCTGCTCCCTCCTGCTCCCACTGGTCTGTCAGTGGCCCATGCATGCCAGCTCGGGAATGGCCACTGGTTGAACTGGTCTGGTTCGAACTGGTCTGGTTTCTGTATTTCTGCCCAGATAACGGAACTGCTGGTGAAGATTTGTCCCCAATTTAGTGGTGTTTAGCTAAACACACTCCTAAGTAACACCTACATTTTAGCCAAAGGTGAATAATTAAATACCAAAGATTTTCAACTGGATAGTCCTGAGTGCAAACACACAGTCAAATCAAAAAAAGAAGGAAAAAAGCTTTGGCCAAATTCCATAATTCACATCTTCCTTCAGCATACTTCATTCCCAAGCAAGATACCAGAGACAAATTTAAATATCTACGTATTAATGTGAGAAGAGACAACTGTACTATAAACCTACATGTGTTGGGCTGTTTAAACATATTCATGTGCTGTCCACTTCAGCAGACAGATGTTGTTTTGCTATCCAGACTCAAGACACCATGTGTGAACCACTTAATCACTTGATGGTGGATGTTCTATCAAAAATATTATCTTTTCAAAATACTTAATGAAAATCTAAAGCAAAATAGAACTGTGTTCTTGCATGTGTGTCCACACTCATGCTTCTCCTAGAATAATCAGTAATTTGGGACACACAACCCAGCACAACATTGCAAAGACTAGTTTTTCAGAAAAGTCTTAAGGTGAAAATTTTCCCAAAAAAAGTTAAAAAAAACCAAAAACATCATTGCAATCAGTTGTTGCAATCAGACAATGTGATCAACACAACTTCATGCATCGCTCTTAAATCAGGGAAGTGTAGAAGTAAAGCTGGCTTCACATTTCAGCCTAGAGGGCATCTGAGTTATTCAGGGAAGCCCAAACGTCTGCCACAATTCTGTTGTGGCACTACTGTCATGGAGAATAGCCAAGATTTCAGATCAATTCAATTCAGTAATCAAAAAAGCAATCACAGCCTTTGTTTTTCAACTAATCTCCTATTTTTTTTATTCCTCAAGAATAAGCAGTTTCTTTCTCAGTTGATTTTTTAAAAAAATACCATTATTGAAAGAATCAAAGAAGATGCACCAGAATCAGAGAATATGTGACTTTAGAAGCTGCCTTCACACAAACTTTCACAAGTAACTTAAGTTCAGAGTAAAACACAGCAACTAAAGGCTGTAGTATTCTCATTAAATGTAACATGGAACCATTCTTCTTTAATGTGTGCAATATGTTCTTTAACACTGCAAAATGTTTGCAAAAGTAATATCCAGTATTTCTGAGTCGTTATGAGTGGGTTGGGGGTTATTACAACATCAATCAAGAAAGAACAGCATTTGCTTCAAAAATTGTTAGAAGAGAAACTGCTGTTAAAGAGAGAGACTTTATTTAATGATTTCTGGCAAGGATCTCCATAACGTCTCTTCCCAAAGCTAAATCACAGGGACAAAATCTGTGGGGTCAATATTTATTTTTGTTAACTTAAGCCTCACTTCAGCTTCAACTTCTATGAACAGAAATCTGTAAACAACAAACATTTGGAGAAGCTTTTTTGCAGCCAGAATTTTAACTGTACTTAAAAATCCAACTCTGGAGTATCCATTCTCCCAACTTTTTTTTCCCATGGAAGTTTTTGTCAGATGAAAGTCATGCATCTTAGAAGATGACACTGCATAGCTACACATATACTCCAGAGGATTTCAGCACATTTACTGATTGCATTCTTCCACATTAGACTGCTGGAAGAAATCAGTAGCTGAAATTTTGTTTCAGTAGCCCACAGTCCTCCATACTAAAGAAAAAACAGACATGACAAAAGGGGTACGCTTTTTGGTCCCCATACTTGCATTCAAGAAATATTTCATTAAGTTACATCTTGCCTTTTCCTTAGTTAGAATATAATTTGACAGGGGAAGTTTAACAAGGTGAACCTCGGCTTGGTAATGTGGAACAGTAATTGATTGCATAATGCTTTTTAGAATTTATTTATAGAGGTAACAAAAATATAGTTATCGGTGGAAAGTGCAAATAAATACCTGCTCCACTCAGAAATCAGCTGATAGCACTGGTGACCTGCTACTTGATTTAATTTCCATTAATTTTCCAAAGGAAGAACTCCCAGCAGGGAATACAGAAGATTCAACAAGAAGCTTCTACAAATATTTGGCTTCTTTACCCAAGCAATCCTTTTTCCTGTGCTGTTTTTAAGCCAAATGCACTGAAATCAATGTTTTTGCACATGACTGGCTATTCCAAGCCTCGTGGAAACAATCAAAACACAGGGAACCAGCAGTGCACTGCATGATATGCTTCAAGAAGCTCCCAAATTAAAAAAATCAATGGTCAGCTAATGAAAACGATGTATTTTCTTCAAGTTGTCATAAATATCAAGGATCTAATCCTGTAAAACATAGTTTACACCAGGAATTCTACTAAAATTAATCTTCTTTTTTCCCTTCTAAAATAGAACCTCCATCAACCTAGAAAACGCCTGTTTGGCATTTATTATAGGATTAAAATGTATCAGTATTATTACTTAAGCCCTATAAAAGGGAGTTTGATGAATTACTTCAAATTTATTTATTTATTTATTTATCTATTTGGGTAAATGAAATGTGGAATTAAGCAACAGCTGAGTGGATAAATTGTCATGCATTTCCAAACCAGGAGAAAATGCTCCCATTAATTTAAAACACCATTCTGCAAACAGAGTACTAGAAATGGCCCCACGCAAATGTGCACGTCAGGTCGCTCTGAAACAGTTGTTTTCAAACTGTGAGCTCCTGAAACAATAACTAAACAGGAGCACAAATTAAAAATACATCTGCACAACAATATTTATTTGTACACACACAGACACATAAGTCAGCTTCGAGTTAGAAAGCCAAGGTCCCCTCAGTTGAGATGTTTGATGCTGGGGAGAAGGCAGCACAACAGCACCGCTGCTTTCCATTAACAAGACAGCTCAGGATTAGGCCCAGGCAAGGGACCACTGGGTACAACACCAGCAGAAAAAGTACAAATTTGCACCCCTCATCTACACAAAGCTCTTACAACTGCAGGAATCTGGAAATCTCAGCTGCATCTCAAAACCCAGCCCCAAATTTAAAAATGGCACCCTGCTGAGTTTGTTAATAGATGAAACCAAGTGGTGGTTCCCCTCCTTCCACCCTCAAACCCATCTTCTCCCATTACACCTATAGGAAGCATGTATTTTAAAAAATACAGCAAAACCCAGAAAAATGTTCAGATGGCTTTGGTAACAAATCTAGGACATCCACGCCTGTGTTTAAGCTTTTAAATACAGTAAAATAGTGCCTCCAGCTCGATTATTTAGCTTCCTGGGTACAGAATGGGTATAGTTGAGAGCACTGATTATTCTCACTCTCCCGCAAGCCACATGCAATAACACTTGTAGTTTCCATATGCTTAACTACTATAACTGAAGGATCCTTTTTAGTCACAGTCCTGAAAACCAATTTGTATCTTTATCAAGGCTACCAGGAACGCAGCACTACCTCTCCCTCCGCACCTCCCTGATGGAAGCTCCACATTTTATTCTCAGTGTCTAGAACTGTGTGCTTGTTGGTGCAACACCCAAGGCTGCTCCAGCTGTAGAATCTGCACTGGAAGTCTTGGTTTCTCTGAAGAAATTCTTCTCTCACAGAAACCTTTTCACATTTGGAAACAAAATGTCTTTAACGCATCAGTATGTTTTAGAATCTACTGCCATAAGCAGTAAGTATGTTTTTAAAAAACTCCTTTTGAGGATTTTTAAAACCAAAATACATGGGATACATGACACTGAGCTTCAGTTAAAGGATGGGTTAGAAATACATGCCGAGCTGTCTGACACAGGGTGGGATTCAGGCGCTGTATGCCTGCACTCCTGTTACTGCCAACAGAAACCTGGTCACGATAATTAGTAAAATACAAGACTAGACGCTATCAGCAAGGCTAAGCTTGCCTGAATTTAGGTATCCAGGATCTCTGAGATGCTCTAGCATACTCTCCCCTGTCCCCCACAGTCATTAGCTGCTATGTGAGTCACATCCACGGCTCCACACAGGTATCTCAAACACTTGATGGCATCTAATATGGCACTGCATGTTTGTTTCTGGCCAACTCCATCTCCACTTCGTGTTTCCTTCAGGGTAAGATGAACTGAACTCAGAGTCAATTGGCCTGTGTACTGAGGAAATATCCTGACCACAACAGCTCACACAAGACTTATATTCAATCCTCTTAAAAGAAGATTCCATTCTTAACTAGTTTTTGTAGTATAGCAAAATAGTCCCAACTTTACTTAAGGAAAGGCAAAAGAGGAAAGGAATTTGCCCAGCATCAGCTACACCACCACAATCAGCTGGTGCTACAAATTTGGTACTGAAACCCAGAGCAGATTCCCCTTCGTCATTACTCCTGGAACCAACAGCACTTCATAGCAAAATCTACAAAACAATTAATTAAACTTTACTTCCGCAAAATCAATGTCTGGGCTTGTCTCAAAACTTCTAAATCTGGGCAGCAGGTTTATTTTTGCTTTTGCCTCTGAACACAAAGATTAAGCTCATCCTTGAGCACAGCTGTACAAAACATGCTGTAAAATACTGGCAACTAAAAAGTGTTTATTGAAGATTATGGTTTTTTTTTTACAGAGGGACATGCTGGGTGGTTAATGCTGAAGTCATTTTGAGTTCACCTCTGAATAAGTGTATTTTGGCACTGCTCCCATTCATGGTGTGAAATTAAAAGATTACTATTTTGAAAATATACAAGCTGGCATAGTATACAATTTGTCTGTCACAGATAAAGCCGACTATAAGGAAGCCAGCACTCAAACTGCAAACCTATCTGCTTTACTCCAGACTTTTCCAATGCTCCTGGCGTGGGAGAAGGACAGAAAGCACTAGCAGGCTCCGAGCTGAAACATTTTATAGGCATTGAAGAGCTGTTACCTGCTGCCCATGCTTTTAGAATATTTTCATGAAGTTGAAACATATCCTGCACCTTCAAGTTATAAAGTCTACAAGAATTACACCAAGTCCTTCCACACCTTCAGTAGCAGTTTTTTTAAAAACCTACCTGTACTACTGTATACAAAAAATATTCTTTTCCCTTCAGAGAAGACGATAGCTAGTGCAGGATTACCATGCTCTAACAGGCTGCAGTAATTTTTAGAAAACAGTGATTTTCTTACTGGGCCACCTTTTGGCAAATTGACTGACAAACCAGCGTGGCCTTTGGACTGAGCTATCTCCCCAAGCAACAAGCTTTTTGAGTATTATTGTCCAGCAAATCATTCATCTTTTGCTTCACTTACATAATATTTAGACTCTCCCTAGAACCCAAACACAAACCTGAAAGGGGGACACAGTGCTTTTATAGCAAACCCACTGCTTACTCAAACTCAAACCCAACCTCTACATTATTTCAGATTTCCCTGTATTTGTACTGCCTACTGTTCTACAGCAACCAAGACAGGTGCATCTACAAGTGGCTAAAACACCTTACACAGGACTGAGTAATCCTATAAAGTTGTTACAGATAGCACCAATAATTAGAGTTTAGAAGTACAGCAGTTCACCCATCCTCATCTCAGAAGGCAGGTGTTGCATTAAAAGAGGAGGTACAAGGTACCTAGAAGAAACCAAAGTAATGTTGAAAATTTATCTTGCTTCTTAGAAGGGTCCTGAAGTATTTCCAGATGCTAGGCACAATTCACCCTTTGAACATAACATCTAAACCTAGCATCTTAATCTTTAGAAATATCTTTAAAAATGCATTTCTGAGGAGAATTTCACTGATTTTAAGTATACAGATGCAATAACACCTCTAGCCTGCAGCCAGGCAAGAGGCAGAGTGCAGCTGATGCAGTTCTCCCAGGTACTTCAACTGATTTTCAAATAGCTGCTCTGACCCATTTGCAAAATGGCATGGTTTCTGACAAACATCCAGACTGGATCATGAGACATTTTGGGAAGCTAACTTCCTTCACAGTGGAAGCAGATTTTTTTTTTTTTTTTTTTTTTTTTTTTTTTTGTACAGAAGAGCTTACTCTATCTTATATTAAACATCGCCAAATTCTTTAAAATAGTAAAAGGCCAATCTATTTACTTTGCAGGTACTTTCTTGTGGGTTATTTAAAAAAGAAAAATGTTAAATAAATAATTAGTCTTAACATGGACTCTAGAAATAGAACATGCTTGTTTTTTTCCTAATGGTCCAAGTTTTAGATTTAAACTCTCATTAGAAACTAAACCCCAGTTACTGAGGGCAATAATACAGCATTGCCAGAGCTACACTGCACCTAAACAAGAAATATATATACATACACACATTAGATCTACATACCCACTTTTCACAAAAAGGCAACTCAGATTGCTAGCTTGCACCACAGAAAACTAGTGGTGCAAAAATGTTAAGGAGCAGGAATGGGGGGAGAATAAAAATACCTGCTTATCCTTTTGGGAATGGCAGACATGCCATTCTCTAACAACATTGGGGAAGCAAAATAGAGAGTTCACTCTTTTGTTTTGCACTGATGCTTGTTTTTATTTAGTAGAAGCTCTCGTAAGTCTTTAAATAATTCATAACGCAGTGCCTGTTGTTCAGTTCAAGGAGGGAGCCTGGAGAATGTTAATCAAAGCAGAGATGAATTGGCACAGCTGTAAATCTGCAAGGCCCCTCCCCGATAAGCTCATCCCCTAGCACTGCAAATTAGAATGACATCATGCTTGCAAACCGCGGGTGCACTCACACTGCTCCCTGTCTCCTCCTCCCTACACAGGATTTCTTCTACTTTTTCACGCAGCTTTTTGCCCCCCCTCCAAAGATCATTATAATGATATATGTAGGTAGAAGGAACAGAAACTGGAGGACTTGCATTAAAATCATGGGGTTTGTCCTCTTATCTGTCACAGGTCCAGCAGAGACAGAAAGACACATCTTTCTATTTACAGAAGAATGAAATTGTGTATTCATCAGTCCAGCTGAAAAAACACTTAAAAACATTAGAGACATGCCTTTGACTAAGATCTACAAGTACTTTACAAAGTACCACATCTACTTGCTTTCTTATAGATCATGCAATTAGATGACCTTTGGATCACAAAAACACTCTCAAAAACAGGTCTCAAAGAGATATATTTGGAAAAGAAAATGTTCTTACAGCCATGCTGTTGGAATCTTTCATTTCTTTAACCCTGTTTCAATTAGTCACCAGACACTTAAGGCATGGAGATAAAAATATGCAACACAGATGAATAATCAGAACCTACTAATAACAGGTAACAGATAAACAAAACAGTTTACAAAAAGCCCACAGAAATAATGCACGGGAAAGAAATGCTCCAGGAACAATTTTAATACAAACCTGCAGAAATCCAAGGTGTTTTCCTATTTGTCCATGAACAGAAGGGCCAGCTGCATTTGTTTACTTTTATGAATGTTAGCCGAGGTCCATAAAAAGCTTAGTAACTTCAGAAAGTACAGTAAGCATTAATATTAACAAGTTCATTTAGGTCTATTTCATACTCTTCAATAATTAAAGTTATTATTTACTGGAGAAGTTTATAAAATTACTGACTGCAGTAGAAAGCCCAGCTCAGCTGTCTGATGCAGCCAGCATACCACTCAATGAAACTAAATTGGAAACACCTCTCAGTCTCATAGCATCCACTGGTCTGGTAAACAGCCCACACAAAGATCAGGTTTCTTTCTTCTCACTGAGTTAAGGACATACTACATAAACTCCCATATGAGAATATAATGGGGAAGAAATATAACCTAGGGAAATTTTTAAACCCTATCATCACATATTTCTCAGAAAACACATAGAAAGTATGCTTTCTGCAATTTTGAAATTTTACTTTTCCCCTCTTTTATAAAAGTCTTTGTAACAAACAACTGAAGTCAACATACCCAAAGCTATGTAATGCAGTTTTAATATGCAGTATCACCTTTTAGTCCAGATGAAAACCAAGTTTCTGCTTCCTGTGAAAATGACAGAATGTGACTGCAGGTTTACAGGTTTGCTAGTTATATTTCCAAATTCCTGGATTTTTTGTGCTTCATGCTGCCTGTTGAACTATGCTCTCTAATGTCCATAGTTTGGAGAAAGAAACCAGGCACACAGTGATTCTGAGTGATGTCTGAAGAGCTTTGCAGACAGCAATAGAGAGGAGAATTGAAACAGGTCTCTGAAGGAGAAGAGTATAGCTTCTTCAATGCACAGGAAAAATAGAAAATGAGAAGAAATCAAACACAGACAAGCTGCAGAAGCAGCACACTTGACAGTGATGAAGGATGCAGGGCAGCAGGATGCACCCAGAAGTCATTACCACATGGCCTAAGCCAAGATAAAAGATGCACCACAACACGAGCGATCTCCCAGCCATACAGGAATCATGGCTGCTCCCTGGGGAACACAACTGGGATATTTTCAAAGTGATAGAAATGCTTGAGAAGCACTTGAAAAAAAAAGAAGGAATTGGTTAGAGGTCACATGGAGAGGAGTTGCAGAGGGGCAAAGAACCATTATAGCCTGACACAACCTGCCTGGTGTGAAAGCAGAGGTCTAGCTCTAAGGTCAGAGGACTTTTTTAGCTTAGAGAACTTCAGTACTACAACTTTGCATAGCATTTTTAGTGTCAAATACAGTGGTGTCATTCTGGACTAGGACTTTTTTCAGATACCAACAGAAAAAATTGAAGCAGTTCTTTGCTCAATAAACTGTGAACTAATTCTCCCATTAACAAGCAGGACACCTTGTTATCCAAACTAACACAAGTCCCAATTATATTTTCAGTTACGACATTAAGAAACCTAAAATACATACACCCAGAAAATAATAAATTCATTAATGAACCCATACTTTAGCTATAGACTTTGGGACGTGTACATAGGATGCCATAAAACAGTGCCTGTACAAATGCTTAGGCTCTCCCTTCAATCTCCCATTCCTAGGAATCCTGCCTAGCCTTCCTATGTAAACAGCTGCACATTGATATGCTCAAGATTTCAGAAAATAAGATTTCAGCAGAGGAAAAAAGGCCAAAACATCCTTTCTGATCCAAATCAAGATTTTGAATCTTGTGAACAGACTGTGTCTTATGAAGAATTTGAAATTTCCCATGTTAGCACCAAAGTCTTCGGCAATTAGCCCCCAGATCCTAATTCTGTAGCTTCATTCTACCTCAGTTTGAAGAATACGCATCCTTCAATATTTACTCATAATGTCAAACAGCCTGTACCACTTATCCACACCCCCCCTGCCCTCAGCCTCCAGCTGGATGCTTGGAGATAACCTGGAAAAAGCCTAACTAGAAACTGTAGAAAGTTTAGATGAAACAACAGATTGTTTGATCTCTCTATGCTATTACTTTGCCCCAGAAGATGGTAACAAAATGTGCAAGTAATGCCTCTGCTTAAAAAAAGAAATTTTAGATTTGTAATTCAGAAGAAAAATTTAACCTAAGCTCTTCTGCATCTTGTTTCCACCTGCACAAAACAAGCATTTAATGCAATTTAGTGACTAATGGCAAAAAGGTTTAGCCCTTAGTGCTTGATAGGCCTCTTCAAGCAGAAAAGTTATATATGAAGAGTTACAATATGGAAAAATTCTACTGACAGAGAAGATTTTTTTATTTCTGTGGCTTTCAAAGGATGTACAGAATGACACCCACTTGGACAGTCAAAATGATAGGTGCACTTTCATTACTTGTTACTCATCTTTTTAAAATAATCTAATTCTGTAAAAGTTATTCTGAAAATCTACAAAATATAAAACATCTTTTCTGGGGACTGTGTACAGGCAAATGCAATCTACAACAGTTTAAAGGATAGTTTATAAAAACCTTCCAGAAGTGCCATAATTGCATGCAAAACTTGCTTATGTGGCTTTTTCAATAATGGGATGTGTTAATTTACATTTCTTTGATCAGAACCAAGGACTGCTGCCAGTTTCTTGCAGGCAGGGATCTAATCCATAAGATGCAAGATGGGCAGGTGCACCAACACCAGCTGCAAAAAGAGGCATGCCCAAAACCAGAAGAGGGAAAGCTGTGGCGTAACATCAGGCAGAAGTGGCACTTCAAGGAATATCTAAAGATCTCTGGAAAGATCTGGTTGTATAAGACATGGAAAACACACAGCTGGGTACAAGGGAAATACATACATAACATGCAAGAAAGAACTTCTAGATGAAATAACCAGAAAGACTTCAAGAGCTATGATGGTTAGATGTAAACAGAAGTGGACAACAAAGAAGGATAATGAACGAAGTATGGAACAAAGGTGGAAGTAAAATCATGGCTGAGAACAGAATTTTCACCCCACTGTAGGTCCCAGTGGACTAGGAAACACATCTAGATGTGAGAATGGGAGGGAACAGATCCCCAGGAAACAAAACACGCGATCTGTAGGACAAAGCTCTAAGAGACATGGAGGCTCCAGCAGAGGCGCTGAAATGCCAATGGGTGGAGCAGAAGGGCTCCCTGGCTAGTTCTGGATTTCAGAAACCATTAGAAAAGACGAAACTGCGCTTTCTCACCAACAATTTAATTTTTCCGCCTTTACAGTTTCTCTTCAATATGCTAGTGAAGCTATTACTAACAAAAGAGCAAAGAGAAAATCAGCTCAGTTCTTGTGCTGGCCTGGTTAAACATGGAAATCACCAGTTCACCAAAGCACAGCTCACCTCAGTGTAAAACACAATCAAGTTACTGTTGGTTCTAAATATGCTTACTCTCCAGTTAAATACCACAAGCATAATCAGGAGAAAGCTTTCTCTGCTCTTCTAAGCTCTGCATGTCCCTAACATCTGTAAGAGAAGGTTCATATTGGTTAAATGCAGCTTTTCCAGTTTCAGTAAGATAAGGCAGTACTCTGTTTGGGGGATCACCATTACTCCAAACTTAATGCAATATCTGCTGCTAGATAAACGATGCAGGACACTCATACACTACACCAGACCATCACATCAGTCATTTACCATGACATTTTCTTTGTCTGATTTATCGCTGCTTCTTTTTTTAACAGCAGACCGTCATATTTCAAACACAATTTTGTTTTCTTTGGCTCAAAAGCTTCCATTATGTGGACTAAAAATGATGAGTTTATCTAATGAGATTAGAGTATTTTAAGCATTTGCATGCTATTCAATCCTTATGACGGGATGCTTAGTTTGGAGAGTCTTGCTGAACAAAAGCAAAGCACTGCAAGAGACCAGCAACATATGGTGTAGGAAGCACTGATGCTGTAACAGAGCCACTTCTACCACCGTGACTGTGACTGACACGTATTCTTCTGTAGTACTGTTTATTTATATAGAAAGTATGTATTTATATATACTTATAAAATATGTACACATGCTCTACACCCCATTTTAACTTTCCCACTTCTAGTAACCCTTCATGTAGCTTAGTTTGGTAAGTGTGTAACTGCTGAGAACAGTACACATGCTTTGAACCTCCATCTCATAGAGGCAGAGAAATCATTCAGCTCATTCCTGTGAGCTGTGGAGAATATCAAACGCATGAACATGTATTTTCTTCCCCCAAAAATGTACACTCTGCTATTTACTTTTATTTTTTGGGTGAGGTGCAAGGGCTGGTATCACAGATGCTAAACTCTCCATAAAGTAAGCTACAATGAAGGAATGAATGATGCTTTTATTCTTCTTTTGAATCTCAACTGCTATGAATCACACTCTTCTGTTTGAAGACTGCAAAATGGGCTTTAAACCAGATAAAAACATAAGAATCTCAGTTCCTCACTGCCAGACCACTATTAAAATTTGCTATTTAACACCTTGTCTAGAGTGATCAGAGAGATTGGCAATAACCTAAAATTGCTATGGTGCAGCAGGACAGAGGGTCTGAATGTACTGCCAAGGCTAGCAACTCCCTTGTGTCAACCTAGACAATTCACTTAGCCCATCATTTTCAGAATGTGGATGCTTCAGTTTGATAAACTCATGTACAAGTCTCACCACGAAATGCCTGGGACAACTGCAAGTCTGGATGCTCAGCTGCTTTAAAACCACACCACCTAATTTGTGTTAAACACCCAAAGATAAAAGGTTTTAAATAAATAAACAACAGTATTTTCAGAATATATGCTTTTGACCATCATTTGAATCCAAATATGAGAAAATAAAAAGTAATTTAACATTTAAGAGAAACCAAGGACTTTTCCAAGGTCATTTGGCATAAAGGCAGGAATAGCACAGATTTTTTTAATAAGACCTCATAGGGAATAGAAGCTATTTTGCTTTGTGTTTGGATCAGAGGTTTTTCCCTATTTTTCAAGTCAACTTTGAGGCAGAATTTTGAACAATGGACTTTACATGGGATGTGTAAAGGAGGCATAAAAGCCAGAAAGAGAAGCTGCCTGTTGGGAATTAAAAGAAGGAAGAGAGAAGGACTGGCTGTCAGGAAGTCTCCACTTAAAATCCTAGTACAGCCCCTGCCTCGCTGGGCAGCCACTTCCTCCTGCTGTATTGCTTCTTGAACATCTTTAAAGTGGTTTTACTCAGTGTTCATAGTTTAGAGTATGTTAGTGTCTGTACAGCACTGAATCATAAAAATGCTGTACAAAGAGCATTTTTACTGTCAGTACAGTTGCTATTCTATACACACTGAAGCAGACCTTTTTCCCTAAAACAGTCATCTCTCTGTGCATGTCTGAATTTCGGTTAACAAGCAAAAAATCATGTCTCCTAAATGGCACAGCACATTAATTAGCTGTGCTGCAGTACATAAGTACATAACTGTGTGCAGACGCAGACAAGGGAAAATAAATGGGAAACTATTCACAGCGAATGTAGTTAGTAAAGCAGCCATTCTCAAGAGTGATTAATTCCTGTAGGGCATGAGTTTCAACTGCATGATGCACTTGAAAATACCTGGGTAATGGTCCTTCACTTTTAACAGTGGGTCATCTGTTCAACCATTCCCAGGTCTAACTTCAACTCAATTCCCACAGAAGACAATAAAATTTTTGGATGGGGGGAAGGGAAAATAGAAGTGACCCTTGAGACTCATCTAAACCAGAGACTTTTTAAATTCATGTTCACAAGGCTTTACAGATATGCATATATATTTATACTATACACACATATACACGCTTACATAAACGTATGCTCCATCAACACTGCTTTGCAATCTGGAGTTTGTCAAAACCTATCTAGTGCATCACTATTCAAACAAATAGTAATCAAGTTTCAAAGCTGCACAGATGGATGGTTGCCAACTTCCCTGTTCCTTCAGTGTAAAACAATGCTTCTGCTTTATACCTGCTGTAAACAAACTGTTCAAAGTGCTGAATCCTCAAAGCAAGCCTCCTTCACTTCAGCAGCACTCTGCTGTTGGGAGCCTACATACATTTTGGGGAACACAGAAGAAAGGAGGTGGGGGCAGAAAGAGCAGCTGAAGCATATTAGGCATTATAAAAAAAGAGACTACTCAGTTTAAATTGCAGAGCTAGCAGTGGTAATAAGACTATTGCTCTGCAAGTGAACATACATGCCTTCTCTAAACTAGTTTTTGTGCCATTCTTTGGTGGATAAAAGTGCTCTTCTCGGCTTCCAACCATACATGAACTACAGCAGATTGGGTCAGGTCCAAGCTGTGCCCATATAATGCATCAATGTGGAAAACAAGTGCTGGATTCAGTTTTTAGAACAGGTTATTTCTATCAGCACATTAAAATACCATCAATCCCACTTGGTTAATTCTACTCACTAACCTCACACAGGTACTGAACCAGCTGTGGAGCTCCTCTAATCCTCTCCACCACTATTTTACCTTCTGTGTCAAAACTAGAGAAAAGAGGCAGAGGGGGGAAATAATAATAAAACCACAGAAAATACAGATGCTTAGAAGGCATGATCAACAAAATTCCTCATGAGCAACACAGAAACCACAGGCATCTTTGGTTCCTGCTTGCAATGTGCTCAAGGGTTTCTGCCACTGTTTGTCTCTGTTGACTGGTGTCAGTCCCATCCCCATCCCAAACCTGAACCCCAGCTTCCCAGATGATGCTTCAATCTGGTGCCCTTGGCAGAAGGCCCGAGCCTGAAAATCTATGACACAATGTAATGGGATGATGATTGCCCATGGGATGCTCATTTTCAACTCCATTCATGCAACCTATATTAAATAGCAATTTGATATAAGGTGTCCCTTCCACTGTGTAAAACAGTGGCATAGAAAATAAATAAACAAATATAAAGAAAGGGTTATATTGTTCTCCATGCCCACTGGGGTATGGGGAAGAGGCTATGCATACAAAAACAATGAAGGTTTTAACTGTAATTGGAAAAAATAATAGCAGAAAAAATATTTAAATCCTGGAACTGACTGCCCTTCTAAATAATGACCTGCCAACAGGTACAGACTTTGAAGAACAGATTAGACAAACAGTTACCAAAAGGGGTAAATATTGCTGATCTTGCATGATCTGTATGCCCCATGGAGGATTTTTAACCTATGGTTATTCTATTCCAATGCTATAAATCATATTATGCCAGTATCTGTCTTATCTTCTAAACACATTTCTGAGGCAACAGAATTTAAGCTACCAGTGTAGTAAGTGAGCAATTATTTGGCATAGATGATGGTACAGGAAATATGGCAACACACCAGAAATAAAATATGCAGTCATGCATATCCTAAGTGATAGAGTTTGGGCATATTTTTTAAACAGAACATGGTATGAGTTTAAGGTTGTTAAAAACTGTTCCAATATTTTCCATTAAAACAACATCAATTCTCTCTATTGACAAGGCAAGGCTCTGCAGTAAGGACAGCATATCCATTCTGCCATCAAGATAAACTCTAACACAAAGAGTTTACTCTATGTACATATACAGATATGTTCCAAGCAAAATCTTTATCAATTACCACCTAGATTTCTGTAAAGTCTCTTATCAATTCCATAACCTTTCTCTGCAAGTTGGGTACTGCAGATGACGGTCACACCTTGCTTTCACTGAAATCAGCTAGGCAGGCTGCAGGGCAGCACAGTCCCTTTGCCTCAGCAGAGCAAGAGCAGCCCACTGTGTGTACACTGTGGCACTGCTCACTGCCATCTCCAGTCCCTGTCTTCTACAGGTAGCTGCCCTACAGATTTACAATGAACAACACTTCCCAGTAGCCTAAAAAGGGCCTGGTTTTGTGTGCTGGGAGGAAGCAAGATACCCTTAAGCCCATAAAACATGATTTCCATTAGAGAGATCCACTCACATTTGTGCAGAACTGGCAGACTGGCAGGCTCCTGCCATTGTCTTAGAGAGAACTCTGTGTATTTTACCTCATGTATAGCATGAACAAACCCAACTCATTAGACTTAGCAATATAAACCAACAAAACTAGTTTAGGAACAGAGGAAATTAGTCATGTGTTCATAATGGTTGTTCTCCAGGCTTCTGGCTTTCTATCCTTCACATGGCTTGTGGGGCTTGGTTTGGGAGTTTATGTTTGGCATTTTTTAGTTTGATGGGGTTCCTTATTTGTTCTTTTTGTTTGTTTGTAGTTAAAAGATAAGCTTCTTCAAAGTCTAGTGTTTTCTTTAGGTTGTACTGTTTACAGAAATGGGAAACAATTTGTCCCTCACCGCTTACGTAAAGAAAATAATGTGCATGTTGTTTGTGGCTTAACCACAGGCATTACTCGGCAAATTTTAATTATCCTGTTGGTGGTTTAGTGTTGTGTAAAAACATATCCTAGCATGTATACACATCTGCCCTTGCTTATTAAAATCTGTTCATTTTGGATAGCTCACAGACATGAAGATACTCCCCACCAA
This sequence comes from Brachypodius melanocephalos, assembly GCA_013398615.1. NCBI lineage: Eukaryota > Metazoa > Chordata > Aves > Passeriformes > Pycnonotidae > Brachypodius > Brachypodius melanocephalos. The sequence continues at coordinate 28,639,087 of VZSR01001685.1, forward strand.
ACAAAGCAGATTTTTGTCTGTTGTTCACTGCTCTCTCCCAAATAAAAATTGAGTATAATCATATACCAAATGTTGATAATTTCATGAAAATAGTAGCAAAAAAATTAGGATTGGGTTTAATGTATGTAGTTAGCCAGATTTGCTTTTTCCCAGCTACTTCCTTCCCTCCAAGAGATTGCACAGCTCTCAGAAGTCTTCCTTCACAATGTGGTGGGGCAGAGAAAGGCTGCTTGGATATTTTCCAGGCACACAAATATACTTAGTGCATAATATAGGAATTATGTAATTCCTTAATTAAGCATAATACAACATATTCCCTGCATGATTTATAGAATACACAACAGAAGTATCAGAGGATTTGAGGTGTATCTTTTGCAGTGGAAGAACATTTTTTTCCTCACTGGAGCTAAAGAGCATGCTTTAGAAGAGTGACTGTGAAAAATGTCAGAGAAGGTGAGGTTTAGAGTGTCGCTGGTGGTCTTAAGGGATTGGCAGAGAAAAGACACACTCACAGGAGGAACCTGGGCAAAACAAGTGGGAGGAGGAGAATAGACAGCAAAAGGTGGGAGGCTCCAGAGCCCAGTGAGCTGGATCTTACAAAGCAGGAAGGCACTCTGAGCCAGATGCTTTGTAAATTCCCATGATATCAAGGGACACATTTAGCTGAGACAAGCTTTAATTTTTAAAAGTAGGTAAGAAAGGCAGAAATACATAGAATCCCTGTGTATTTGCTCCCAATACAGGAATGACCAGAAGGACCACTTGTTTTCAGTTTTGAAGTCCAACTGTAGATTTTATCTTCTGTATTTCCTGTTTCTGATACATCTGTAGCAATTAAGCAAGCCATCCTTCAAAAACCACTGAGAGGCAAGTAACAATGGTCAACAGTACTTTAAAAGGTATTAATGACACTGAAGTACTGTGATAAATTACAGCCCTGTTAAATGGTTTTACCAGGCATCTACACTAAAACAACCTAGAGGAGCTAGAGTCTCCTCAGCTGTACCCAGGCAGCCCCTCCCTCTTGGGGTGGATTTCACTGGTGAAATAAGGCCAGCATCTCCAGCTGCTCTGGAGGTTTAGCTACAACCACGACTGAGGGGCAGCAGCTGCTGCGACCTCAATCCTTGTCCCACAGAAGGAAGGCACAGATAGATGGGCAGTATTGGTAGGTGGGACATCTACTGAGCCCTCCTGGTTTCTTTCACAGCAACTGTATTTTTCCCTGGCTCTCAAATCCAACTCCTCACTGCAGAAATGCTGTCTCTCATACTCCTCTGCCATAACAATGACAGGCAGACTCAATTAACACTGTGAGCAGTTTGGATGTCTCCACAACAGGTTGCCAAAAAAAAAAAAAAAAAATCCCAACGGGGAAAAACCCCAACCAAAGATAACTAAGAACATTTGTTGCATAATGTAATTCAAAGCCTCTATCTGTAGGACCAATACAAGACATGTTTGTTCTGTCTTAAATCAAGATGTGCAAGCTTAGTTTTGATCTGCTTTAATGTTAATGATTTATTATACATGCAATACGTATCTAGTTTGGTAAGACCCATATTATACATTCAATGCAGATTTTCTCTTCAAGCTTCTTACTGAGATCAGAACATAATAAAATGACAAAACTGTGCATTCCCCTGCAAATAATTTCTTCAGAGATTAGCAAGAGAGTAATGTATCTTCCTTTGTAATACCCTGAATTTCTGTCAACATCATCATAAAATATATACAACAAAATACAGTAAGTGTAACCACAAGCTTTTTTATGTGGCAAATTTTAAAGGGCTTTCAACATTGATTAGATCTTTATTACTGCTGTTATTATTTCTGTGATCTAAAAGTACTCTAGATAGGTACTTGAAGTAGAAACATTAATTTAGAAAGATTAAATATAAGACATTTCTCTACATACTAGAGATGAGCACACAAGTATGTCACCAAACAAAATCTTACCCCCAATTTTAAATATATATATATGTGTGTGTGTGTGTGTGTGTGTGTGTGTGTATGTATAAATATCCATGAATATATTATTTAATAGCTACTCTGCACTTACTGTGAGAACTACTCATCTGTGATCTTGGAGCCAAGGGCCAGTGAACGCCATAAAAGCAACCACCATTACACAAAGTAAATTATGCAACACTGAAAAGCAAGAGATAACATAAACATTCCCCATACTAACAACCTTTCTGCTAGAGAGAAAAGAACAAATCATTTAGTCCAAGAGGGCACTAACAATGGTCCATGACTTCAGCATGCAGTCTTGAGGAGTTAAGCTAGGAAAGAGCAGCAAAAATACTCTTTCTAAAGCACCAGCATAGGCTTATAAGGAAGTGACATCAAACCTTCTTTTCACAAACATTTTTTCATTAGAAAGCAATATCAAAATAGGCCCAACACACCCTCTTCACCATCTTTTCCCTCCTCACCCAGTCAAGTGAGGAATCTCCTTACACCAAGCCATCAGGTGACAGCACAGTATGTGACACTCTGTGTGTGTACAGGAAGTACTAAATGCCTCTTTTAACACCTTATGTCACTGCCTGCCTTCAAGAGAGGAATCAATTGGACATACACAATGAAAATAAAAGACACGATCCAAATTAACATACACAGCAGGGAGCATAAGCTTGGGAACACAGGACAGGATGAAGAATGTCCTTCACGTACAAAACTAAGACTACAGAATATTTAACAGAGGTTTTCCTGGGGAAAACATTGCCTAAACACATGCTCTACACTGCATTATAAACCTGACGATAATGACAGTACATCTGCTACTGGTGGAAATATCACCCTCTATTCTTCCTCAAACATCCATGAAATTAAGTTTTGGGTTACAAACCAAATCAAATTAGGAGCAACAGTTACAACAACTTGCAATATAAGAATAATTTACTAAAAGCATCAAATGACTGTTGTCTCCATTTACCATCTAGAATACTGTCATTACTATCAAAAAGTACATGTGTCAAGAGCAGCCTCAGTGCAGTATGCTGGTGTTGATGCTGCAGAAGACAACTATTTCCATAAGATAACACAGCTCAGTTGCCCACCATTTGTGGGCTTCTGGAGAGAAGGAAGAACAACATGCAGATACCTAGAATTTAGTATAATGTATAATTAAGGAAAAAACTTCGCTACTGCATTTTGGCAATTTTATTCTATACTCTTCCCTCAGCTACCCAAGGAGGTTATCACATACACAGCCACTAAGAGAGAATTTTTTATCCCAAAATGAGAACAAACAAATGTTTCTAAACACTGGTTTTATGCAGAGTGTAAACATACATCTGCTTGGGAATGTTAAATATTTTTAGCAAAATTTCTCATCTAATTTCATTTTACTCTTTTGATGAAAGAGCAAAGAAGCAAAGTACTTTGCAAAGAACCTTCTCTGCTGGGACAACTAGTAGCAAAAGTTCATATCCTAAACACAGTTTCCCCCAGTCCTCTGAAGATGCTACTACCTCTGTTCTGGTCACTGGGTACCAAGCACAGATGGGCTGAGGTCACAGTATCAGATCACCTGCAGGAATTCTTATGGCAGAATTTAAAATAGAGACCCATGCACAATTGTAAAGCTGTTTATGTATTGAGCTTGACTGTCATAATTGAAGAACAGAAACTATTTTTTATTGTTGGTTTGAGAAAACTGATCAGGTTAAACTTTTGCAAGCTTCCAAAGAGCATCTGTTCATCCAGGTATGGATCTAGGCTTTCCACATGTAGTACAGGTGTGGTGCAATACCATTACTGAGTGCTGCTTCAGTAACAAGATCAGATGGTCTATTTTTCAAAACACTAACAGCTGATCAAAACTTGTAGAGGCTTCGTGCAGACCTTGTGTATCTAGCATCACTTTTGCTCCACCATGTTCTCAAAATTATCTGGGATTTGAAAGAAAAGAGTTATAGACCATATTAAACTATGCAGATTAGTAAAACCACAAGAAGATGGTGTTCTGCTACAAATAAAAACTGGCCTTTAGAAAAATCTAATTTACACATATCCTAATCTAGATACTGATGTTTTAAGTGATTTTCTTCTTTGAAAACACCCTTATTGTCACAAAACCTGAAGTAGTAATAGGCAAAACAGGTATCTGATGTGTATAAACAATCAAATAAAAATTTCTTATAGTTATTAATAAAGGACATCTTAAAATAGCCTTTCTTCTATACAAACCGCTTATATGGCTTACATACCACATGAATAAGGGTCATAGGAGTTTCATTGTAGTGCAGTTGTCTTAGGGATACAAACAAAATATTTGTAACTCCTCATACACACATTGCAAGCGTATTACTACAAATGGAAAAAAAGCAACACTTTCTATCTCCTTTTTTTCCAAATGTGTAAAACGAATGTTTTCATGCATATGATGCTAAATGAGTTAAAACAAAAACTTCTAAAAATATTTTACAAATAACTGTCAGTGATACAACTTCCCTCAGGAAGAGAGGCTTTGTGTTTTTGATGACCTCAGTGATACAACATTAAATACCACTGAAGGAACTAGAATATTTTAATTTTATAGCATTTAAATGAAATTATAGCTATGAACATAGCTATGATGTGTGTGATCCACGTAACCATATACACAGTAGCCCATTCTTGCACGTTTTTCACAGATACACAAGTTACAAACCATGTACTCATTGACTGTTTTCTTTTTCTCAGCACAGATGGCATTTCAAGAGGAATTTTTTTGTGCCACAGCTAACACAAACCACAAAGAAATTACTCTTATTGAATATTGCCTGCTGTTGAAGAGTGTTTTGAAATTACACTCCATTTTTAAGGGAACTGAAGAGTTGAGAACAAGCCGTGCATTCACATCAATGGCTAACACAGAGAGCAGCAGTGCTGATTGAATGCAGCTCTTCACGAACCAGCACCTAATGGTCACTGCAGACTGGGGACACATTTTTCCTCTGTGCCACTTTTGAGGAATTCATTGAAATCTGCTTTGTAATGAGATCACTGTCTGTTGGCAACTTCCACCACACAGATAAAATTATATTGCCTTTTGTACTGTCTACCAATGGAAGAAGATTTTTAAGAGAAGTAGGTATACCTCAACAGATGAAGACAAATCTTCAAAGCAGTGCTTTGAATACAAGATTTCCTAGAGAAATGGGAAACTTATTTATACTTTTATATATATATATATGCACAAGCAAAGCCTCCATCTGAAAACAGTAACTACCTAAAATAATACAGACTCCAATGCCAGGCAGTAGAACAACTTAGCTTTACCAAACTTAATTGTACCATCAATTTTTCACACATTTTATTTTTCACTGGGTACCAAGTCCACAGTTAAAAAATGAAAACTAACACTGGCCAAAAATCCAGGTGGCCAAAGTCACCAGCTGGTGTTAAAATTCCCTCTTCTAACATTAATACTGTGGAAACTTGGGAACAATGAACTAAGTGATGATCAGGTGCTACAAAAGGTCACACAAAAGAGAGTCACTTTTTCATGAAAAGGAAGCTTCAGTTGTATCCTTGTTAGGTCTATCACTGTTAAATCACATCCTGCTCTCACAGAATCAATTAAAGTAAACCAGGCTCAAAACCCGCAATCTCACACATTATGCCCCATTGTGTGAGAATCACTCTCAAATACGAAACATTGCAAGTAAAGAATAGTGAGAACACGTTTCTTTATTCAGGAGATAAATATTCCTTCTGCTTTAAACATTACTGGGAAAAAAATACCTCAAGAAAAATGTTAACTAATCCAAAATCTGTGCTTTAACAGGAAAATTACGTTGGCAAAATCCTGCTGGAGATGCCATCCAGCATATCCAAGACGGATGACAAAAATAAATTGTACTGGTCAGATACCTGGTTCCTCTAGAAGCTGCAACTGATTGAACAAGATGGTTGTGGGGATTGTCAGTAACACAGTCAAGTATGAAATACCTTGCAAGTATCAAATCTGCACACAGCACAGCATGAAGGAGAGCAATGGGGGAACTGACAAAGGTCCACTGAAAAATAAAGATACATTAGGCACAATTTCAGAGCAAATTTTTCTACAGCTGGGAATGCTACACATCTTTCAATAAATGATCCTACCTAGCATATTGCTGTGGCTCTCTAGAAGTGGGGACTTCTGAACAGTAATGCCTGAGTCCATGCCGTCAGCTAGGAAATACAAGCTTATTTATAGCAAGCTTAACCATCCTAGGGGTCGGCCCTAAAATGGACAGTCCTACTCTGCTCCCCAGCATGTCTGAGACTTGATGCATCTCGCCACTTGAAAGGTGAGTTTCCAGCAGTTTGCAAGGTGTCAGGAATGCTGTCACCTGTCTCAACATCATGGGAAGCTGGTTCAGCTATCACGGCAACAAACGCTATGCATACCCAGGCAACTAACCTGAAGATGGCCTTCCAGATGTGCAAGGTGACTTTTGGAGCTGTGGTTTGGCTCTGCAGAAACTACCTGCAAAGTTTTAATTAGCAATTCAATCTACCGTTTTCAAAGAAGTTTCTGCTACACTGCTTTTGCATGCTGCAGGCAAATGAAAGGTCTGAGCTCAAAGGATATCAACAGATATCGAGAGCTCAAAGGATATCAACAGTCCTTCTAGAATGCAAAGGAAATGTAGCACTAGAAAACAGCATCAAGAAATACATAGGTTTTTACTTCAAAATATGCTAACAGACTCAATCTCTGATTGCTCTTTGGATAAAACTTTTTTCCCCATCAACAGTTTGATCCTAGAAGGCACTACACCATTTCATGGCAGACCATGACAAGCAGTTTACTACCATCAATATTAAATATAAACAAGCTGTACTGACTGATTGGGTAAAATTCAATCAAGCTGCACACATATTTAACTAAACAAGTGTAGCAAACAAAGCAACACTTTACTACTACAATATTTTGCTGGTGCATATATTTGGAGAAGCTGCTTTTAAATGAAAGGTATTGCCAACTATCAGAATTTTTACAGAAGCTCAGAAATATGGAAGGACTCTGGGACTAGTTTTTGTTATATAAAAAAAACTATTATCAAAGTTTCTAAGTAGCATGAATGTACTACTTAAGAAACAGAAGCACTCAGCCTACAGGATTGTGAAAAATGGGAGAAAATATCATAATTCCATGAAAAGCTATTGGGCTAGCAGGGAAACTTAGAGGGCTGAGAAGCTCACAGAGCTACAGTCAGTAACTCTAAAGCATAGCTTGGTTTCTTGGCCTTTTGTTTTCACCCAATTAGGCTGAAAATCCTCAGCAGCCAACAAATAGTTCATGCCCTCTGAAGTTGCCCCATCAATCCCCTCAGCAATAATTGTGAGAGATACAGGAAAGAAGCTCCCCCAAGAAAACTTAAGACAAGTCTAAAACAGATGCAGAAAAATAATAAAAGACAATCTCTGAATAAATACTAGCTCTGGATAAACAGAAAAGCACAACTTAATTGTCAGGTTCTTCCCTCTACAAGCAGATTGGGAATTCCTTCCAGCGAGGTTATCACAGTTAAGCAGATACTGTTTTTGATCTTGGAGTCAGGCTCCCGGAGAGTTTTGGCCATGAAAATATGCAAATATTTCCATTGGAATGCATGGTGCATAATCAATCATGCCCAGCAGGCCTTATAGATCAACAACACACTCTAATCAGAAGGCTGCCCAGAGCTATGTTCCTGGAGAGACCAGGCAAGAAAATCATTTAAGGATGAAAATATATCACCATCTGTACTATTTCTTTATAATGATGGTTAGGAAACTTGGCTGAAATTCATTTTGCACCAGCTTTCTGTAGTTATTCTACAAAGACCTAAAGAGACAATGTCTATGAGCATTCCTAGAGATTTCACTTAATTAAACATTTTCCCATTAAATTATAAACTAATTAGTAGATAAAATATAGGTACAGGGATAAAAATTAATTTCACAGTAATAGAGCAGCTTTTTTTAATACAAAAGCATCAGAAGATAGCAAAATCCAATATATTATTGTCATGGCAAATGTCACTGCTTAACAGCAGTGACACAGAAGACCACAGCAGCTAGGGTTTATTACACAGTAACTATTTCAACACTGTAAGGAAGTGTTTAAGCAGCTGCAGTTTAGCTATGGTTTGTCCTTTAGCAGCACAAACCATGCAGAAGAAGTTAGGCAGCTAGAAAATTTATCTTTTGTTCTTTTCTTCAGAGACAAGAGAGTACAGGAGGCCTGGGGAAAAGGAGGATGATGTATCAAGAGGATAATACAAATTTCATTATATTTTCAGATCATCTAGCAGGAGACTAACAAAAGAAAATCTGTTTATTTATTCAAATGCACCTAGCCATCAGAGGGGTAGAAGTGATGCCTGCCTACTGCCTTCTGGAACACCAGAAAGGACCTCCTCTAACTCTAATGCATTTAAGTTCTGAAGGGTTTCCAGATACCATCAGTCAAAACACTTCAGTCTTAAAAGGCCTTTAACACTACCACTATTTTTAGACATTTATTCTCACATTTTGCTCAAAAAAAGGAAAATTTATCCCCTGCTCTCCACCACTCACCCTTCTATTCTCATCCTTCCAAGAGGATGGATGACGATAGAGGTAGAAGCCATTCCCTCTGTACCTGGCCTGCACTGGCTCCCTCCTCACATCCTCACACCCACTGTATCAGCAGACCAGGCTCTTTCATGTCTTTCTAACTGACATGATGGTAAACAACTGAAGAAAATACAAATGAGCAAGAAGGTCCTGTTAACTTTCACACCTCTGCCTACTGGGGACATCATCTCTGATTACATTTGACCTCTACAGACATATCTGAAATAGTGGCAGACTTGGGCTTGCTTCTGTCCACCCAACAAGGTGATTAGTCCCACAATGATAGCACTCTCTTATTACAAAATGGCCTTTCACTACTCAGATCCATGGATCTGCCTGTGTTTGATTGTTGCTGTTTGAACTGGAGATCAACCAAAAGGGTATTTTTCACTCTTCTACAGATAACACCTCAATTCTCAGAGATAACTGCAGTTCAAAAGCCAGATTCCTTTTTCCAAGACTGCAGTCCTTTATCCATCAAAACTAACAGTAAATTCAATATTTAAAGGAAAATAAAGAATTCGAGTTTCCTCATTATATCAAATAATTTGTTTGTTCAAGCTGAACAGTTTCATTTATGCTCATCTGCAATTCAGAAGAAGGAACACGATTTAACTTAGATAAATTTTGTTCAAAATGACCAAATGAAGAAATCTGAAAAGGGAAAGAATTAATACTGTCATTTCATTTCTTGCATTCCAAAAATAAAAATCATTAAGAAAAGGTCATGATCTCCTCCTGTCTTAATCCAAAAGACACTTCCAGTACAGGACATAACATCGAGAGAAACATCTGTAGTATTTTCACAAGAAGAAATAAAAATGTAAACAATGAACTTAAAAATTCTGCATCCAATAAAATCTTCTATTATAACTTCCATGCACCTGACTACCAAGCACACAGAACACCAGGACTCAGTTAATATATTTTTGCATTTCTAAAATTTCAGAGTCTATAAGCAATAACGAAAGCCCTTAAGCTGAATGCCTCCAAGAAACATTATGCTGGTGTTTTGCTGAACTGTTAGTTATTTTAGATACAGTGCATCACAAAGATTTCCATTCTTATTCACTGAGATCCTTAAAAACAGCTAAGAAGGGATGGTCTTTGTTTCATTTTGTGGTCAAAATGAAGTATATTTATCCACCTCTTAACAGCTCTTTCGCAAACACTTTTCCAGCGCTCCTTTGGACATACTCACGTGCCCCTGCTAATAAGGAATCTAAAACTATGATAAACTTCTGTCTCAAAATCAATTAAATATTGTCATGGGTTTAGTTGGATACTGCAGAATTTAATCTTATCTTTCACTTCGGCATCTGAAGTGAAATGGGTTCCACTCAGTTCCCCTAAGGTTTTCAAACAATATAAATAGCAGGGTTCACTTTCACTTCTTACTACATACAGCCTCTTTACAAAATAAAAAATTTGGGGTTTTTTTGTAAAGAGGGTGTATGTAGACTTAAGAAATTAAGACCATATTAAACCTCTTATTTGTCCCACGTAATTGTAAACATGATCTGATTAATTCAAGATGACCTTCCACAACTGGGTATAACAAATCTGAAAAGGAGGGTGGATTTTCTCATCAGAAGAGAGGACAGTTGACCCAGAAAGTCCTGCCAGGAGGCAAAGGAATGAGGAATTCACCTCTGTGGAACACGCATCTCTCTCAGCATAGTCCTAGACAGAAGATTGGAAGGAGCCTGGAAAGAGGCAAGAAAGTTTAAATGCAGGGAGTCTTCTTGGAGAATGTGACTTAGAGATCAAACTGTGCTGCTGAGGAAGAGAGACTGGGTGCTCCCTTTCATTACAACAGCAAGTATTTAGGAAGATCTCCAAGCAAAGGTTTAAGTGTTCTTCCCATCAGTTGTGGACAAATGGCCCAACAACTCACCTCAGCTTCAAAGCAAAATTTGAGCTTGAGTGGAAATATGTAGCAAGAACGACCAAAATGTTTATTATGCTACTGAATATAAACTTCAGGTTTCTTTCCTACTCCATTCTTTTATTCTGCTAATGCAGGAGCTTAACCTGCATGTCTGAAAACACACAACACAACACAGTAATTTTTATGCTCCCAACAAAATACATGCAGATGGAAAGAACAACTTTAGAAGACACCTTTGTAAGTGAACTTATTCCCTATCATCCTATGTATCCTGTGCTCACAACTAGTGTCACAATTAGCCTTAAGAAGGCACTAAAGATGTTTATTCATCCTCTTTTCCAGCTCACTGGGAAAAAATATCCATCCCTCCAAGGAAGGATGATCTCATAGCTATAGAAAATGGGAGCTCAACTACAACTTCAAGTGGATTATCTGCATGAAGTCACAAAAATGCACTTAAACCCTGTACCTTAGCAGCCTGAGTTGTTAAATGGAAATGTTAACATATGGTTTGAGCAGAAGGTTAGCCTAGGTGACTTCCTGAGGTCCCTCCTGACCTACATTTTCTTGTGATCCTATTTGCTTTGAGACACACAGGATGAACGAGAAGAGCACTCAAATATTACGAGGTTGGTTACTAGTGAAAATCTCAAGTATCCTAACATATTCAAGGTTTTAATACATAGCTTTGAGATAGATAGATAGATAGATAGATAGATAGACAGACAGACAGACAGATAGACAGACAGATAGACAGATAGACAGATAGATAGATATCTCAGGGGGAAATCCTATAAAAATGCTCATGGACTCAGTGCAAGTGATATCTATGACAGCCAGAGAAAAACATCAAGTCATCCTGTTCTGGATGATGTGGTAGAACCTGCTGGTTATGTTAGTTTTCAGAAAGCCAACAAGCTGAAAAAGTAAACATCTGTTTTGACTACAAAATTTTTAAGTGGAATCATAAACTTGAAAGGCCTTTTACCGAATTACGTGCAAGTAAATTTACCAGGCAGATTAAGGAGAAATCTTTACAGACAGACTGATGCTAACAAGAACAAGAAAAAGCATTCATTATTTTGCAATACAATACCCAACAAGTACAAAGCATCTGCGAGTATGACAGTAAAAAAAAAATTGAAAAATAAATTGCTAGAAGGTAAGATGATTCTGTGTCTAATTTAGAAGACTACTTCTCAAGGTGAAGCTGAGTCAACAACCTCTTCCCCTTAAGACACATCCTCTTCTCCAAGTACCTCAGCTGCAGCACATATTAAAAGCAAAAACAATGCAAAAGCAATACAAAGTCCTACTCTGCAGATGCTCTCATTTTCTGCTATTGGTGTTTTTAATTTCCTAGCAGATCTCTCAAATGGGAAGATTGTGACTGACTTTGGATTGCCTGAGCACAAACACTAGTCTTAGTAGTTCATAGTGCTGTTTACCAAACTTCTATCTTATATCCTATCAAAAAATGGCAGGGAAGAAAAAGGAATAAAGCTTAAAACACAACAAAAAAAACGAACTCTCCTTACCTTGCTGGAGGCACATCAATGTTTGAAGAAACAACTTTGCGCTTCTGTTCCAGAAGACAAACAGAACGAGTATTTTCCTTTTCATACTCATGAGCTCTGTTTAGTTTTTTGGTCTCTGCTGTTTTTAAATCTTCCTCCTTTGTGGTGAACAGGAGAAACTGTTGGTCTGGCAGTTTTCGACTGATGTCACTTTTTACATCCTCCTGTTGAAATGCATGGAAGGTAATTTCACGCTTGATGTTGGCTGCCTGAAAAATTGAAAGTAATTATTAAATTTTCCTCTAATTCTCCTAAAATGGAAACAACCTACTACCCACGGGCATTTACTTCTAATTAATTATTTGAATTAGTGAACATAATTTCTTTATCCTTCATAAATTCTGAAACTGCCAATAATTTCTAAAAAATGTTGAAGACTATCCAGGAAAATAAGTAACTTTTGTCCATTTGATAAAGCTACCAACCTCTTTATGTTACATCAAAAAGGTATTTGAATTAGAACGTCAGAAACCAGATTATAAACAAAGGATCTTTAATGCACACACATCTGTGCTGCACAGCTATGCAAATGAAATCCTAGCTGCCTTCCTCCTAAAATTCCAAGAAAAAAAGTCAGAATTTTTCCAGATTAAACATAACCAAAAAATTAAAATGCTTCCTACAGCCATGTACTGGATTTTTTAAAAGCTGTATTTGCAAATGAGGGTTTTTCCAGGAGCAGAAAAATAATTTGCTAAGATCCAACTCATCTGCCAGAAGGCAAAGGGGAACAAGTGATGGTGGCAGGATCTCTCTGAGGAGCCCATCCAGCAATAGTGAGCAGGGACACACACCCAGGAGCAGTGCCAGGTTGTCTCTTTGCCTGCCAGCACTTCCCAGATCTTCAGTCTGCTGCTTCCTATAAGAAAATACTTCCCAAACAAACAGATGTCTTAACAAATACATTACCACTCTGGAATACAATGTGCTGGTGTTTATAAAGCAAACTATTGCAGGGTTGCAGAGAAGACCCTGAAAACTCATCAGAACCAAGTCACTCCATATTCCCAGCAAGCAAAACAAAGCACAGGACCTAGATTTTCCTGTGAAATCCATTCCCTGGCCAGCTACACTTCCCCAGCTTCACACGGGTAGATCTATCTGTCAGGCGATCCCCCCAACCAACCCAAACAGCCAAGCAAAACATGGCCCAATGAAGTGGCAGCTTCTCCTGCCTTGAGCAGAGGTACTTCCACACCACATGCACTTGCTTGGAGAAATCCAGGTGCCTTCTAGAGCTGGCAAACTGGATTTTAAAATATTTGTAAATTATTGCTGATCCTTACAGTGGAGATATCCAAGCTGTTATTGTCCTCGGATAGGAACAGCGCCAATAAACTGAAATTCCTATGTCAACTCTTCCAACTTATTCCTCCTTTCCATCATCCAAAAAAAAAATCAATATATTTGTGTATATATTTATGCATTAAAATACATTCCTCTCTCCACAGATCTCTGTTTGTAGATTTCAAACCTTGGCAGTTATAAAAATGGTGCAAGCATTTTTAAGTTCACAGGAAAGACATTACTTGCCAAAGTAATTTTGCTGTATTCTGTAAAGTGTATCACATCATTAACACGTAACTATTTAGGAGTGATGATTTAATTGTTTCTAGTGCTTCCACTAAGGGGCTTTTAGCAGTTGCTTCAAGAACTAAACAAGAGTTATTACTCTATGAATGTAAATAGTAGAAAGAATTAGACATTTTACACTTCACACACAAACAGATGACACATTACCAAGAAAATCTGCCTGGAAGACAAAACAGACAGCATGTGATCACACAGAATTAGGAGAAAACATATCAACAACACAAATTGAATTCTGATTTAATGATTTTTTTAAAAAAACTTCTTAGATTTACAATAAACCTTTTTTTGAGTGCCTGAGAATCTCTGAGAAACTGAAATGCTGAATTGCCTTCAATTTTCATTAAAACTGACTTATAAGTAATGCACTGAAGGAACAAAAAAGCCTGAAAATACCCAAGTTCCAATATCCATCCCCTAGAAATTATGTAATACTAAACAAGGGTTTACGTAAGACTTGAATTCCATTCCCTCCACTGCTGCATGGTCTTCCCTTGGATGACCACAGGATTTCCACCTCATCCCTTGCTCCCTGCCCAGGATTTCCACCTCATCCTGTGTGGAGGATGGTTCTGTGCAGGGCAGGAGCAGCCCCACCCGCTGTGTATGGCAGGGGTGCTGATGTGCACAAGTACAGGCAGCACCAGCAGTTGCCTCCTTACCATCTACAACCCTTAGTGTAGAAAGCACCTAGAGCATGGGAGAGGGACAGCCACCCTCATTTCCTTTTCTCCAATGCCTGAACTCAGTTATCATCAGGATGGTTTTAATTATTCTTTTAATGGACTAAGTGCATGACTTTACCAAAGAAGAAAAGGTGTATATGTCTTCTATTTATAAAATTGTGGGATTTTACTCAGTTTCAGCAAATATATTGTGCCATACATTGCTGAGTTTTCTTTATGGACCTAAGTAGTGATGATGGAAGGTTGCAGGCTCAGACCACAGCTGCAAAATAAAGCCAAAATCACAAACAGCAGAATACTTGTGCTGTGATACCAGATAATCTATTCTTACATACCAAATTTATCCACATCCACTTCAAACACATTTCATATGTCAAGATGCCACAATTAATAAGTCAGGCCCATGCACGCATATGGAAGTGAGCGAAAGACAAAAATCACAAAGCAAATGCTCCGATTACAGGAGCAGCTTAGGTTCTTCAGCCAATGAGCAGGAAAAGCAGAAGACCAAATCCAACGCTTAGACTAACTCTCTTCCTCTCCTTCACTTTTTAACAGATGCTTGGAAATACTAACTTCTTTCTAAACTTTCCCTTAGGAGTGACTGCATGTAAATAATCTTTTCTGCTTTAGAAGCAGGTGATCATTAGAGAAAACCAAGACTTTTCCTTGGCAGGCTTTCTCCAGTAGCTGTCTCCTTCTCCACATGCAGCTTTTCTATTTTAATTTATCCATGGCTGTGAAAGCCATTCCCACTTGAGACACCTGCCCTGTCTCGAAGTGTATGGTGTCTTTTGCTGGAAATCCAACTACCTACACAAGCAGCCATTGATGTGAGGGAGGGCTGAGGGCCATGGTCACTTGAATCATCAAGCTCCTTACTTCCTGGTAAACACATTGATTAACGACTAGGATGCCTCTGATTTCAAGATCTGCTTCACCAGCACTCCTAGTTCAGAGATAACACAGACTCTTTCCAATATATCTTAGTTAACTGTTCTGTCATATTTTATAACAACTTTATTTTTTTTTTCATAGATCCTTCATATTCTTTTATCCACTTGAGTCTTGTGGTGGTCCTTCAGAATGTTTCAGCAAAAATTCTGTGCAAGATCTAGTCCAACCTGTCCAGGCCTGTCTCACAGACAGATGGAGGGTAAGACTTCAACACTATTTTATTTCAGCTTCCTTACAATACTTCACATTTCTCCATCCTTTCCTGTTCTCAAATACTATGATTACATTATTTCCTAATGGTTCAGCTTTTCTTGTCATCATACCTCCAAATTTGCCATCTTATTGCCTCCAATATCAACTGCTGGTAAAACTTCTGTCTTTTCCATGCACTTGATGAATTATCAGTCATACTAGCCGCTTGATAACAGGCTGTTTTTCTATGCAATTCATTGTGTATTTTCACCCTTAAGCCATTAGCAACCTTCAGCTTACTTTCAACAGAGTCCTTTACAACCTGGCCTCAGGCAATCAACATCACTTGGAAGATCAGTCACAGAAACAGGAGCTACAAACCATCTGTAAATTAAAAAAACTAGCTTTGTTTCTCTGCAGTTACCTCTACCTGCCTTTGACAATTTCCCCTCCATCACTATTGGGCAAGGAAAACTTTTGATACTCTGCTCCTTGGAAACAACCATATTACCCAAGCCTTCCCCACTGGAGCTCAAGCATGGGGCAGTGCCAGAGCTGAGGTCTGATGCTGCATTACTCCTTCAGTAATCATCCTGCAAAAACCGAAAACCATTTTGTGCTTTGGTTTCTAAGTACAAAGTTCATTAAGAAAGCCTTTCAATTTCTGCTTCGAAGTTGTCAAGACAATGGTATATATTTAGATTGAGGGTTTTACTTTTAAGTTAAGGGTTTTACTTAAAAGTTTGATTCATTATTATTAAATGACGAAGTTTAATAACCCATGTGACAGCTAAATGATTAGCACAGTTACTATTTTCAGCTGTATATTAGTAATTTTTCGTTGCAAAACCTACCTTAACCTGCCAATAGAAGATTTTATGTGGTGGTATTTTGTCATAACCAAATTGCTGGTCCTGAACTCCACATCAAGATCACACATTGTAATGTAAGTCCTGTCCAAAATGAGCATGCTTGACACTGACACAAACTGAGGAATTTAAAGAAGTTTTTCACTATTCCTTACAAATGATGTGCAGGCTGCAATTTTTCAGTAGTTTAGGGCTTAACTCATGTACAGTCAATTTTTGGCCTATCAAGAGCACATCCTGATAAGACGCTGACACTGCAGTCTAACCTCAGTCTCCTCCAATTTCAGTTAAATTTCAGCTAGCATTTTACCCTGAACAGCAAAAAAATTATTGATCAAAAGGACAACTCAGGCACTGAATTGCCTGTTCAAAGGATCAGTGAACACTACAATAAGTAGACCTATCACATTTATATGGAAACAAAGAGACTCAGATTTGACAGATTATGTATGTCAGCCCTTGAATACAACCTGACTGGATTTTATCATTTTCCCTTGCTTATGGTACACTGCTGTTTAAAAACTGGAGTTATTTATTTTCAAATAGTTCACTAGCATTTAACAGGTATTAAGATATCTGTGTTTCCTATACAATGGAAAGCATTAAACTCCCAAGAATATCAGCATTATTTGCCTCTATTATTATTAGTTGCCTCTATGTGACCCAACTGTATGGAACTATATCTTCAAATGTGAAAACTAACTCCTACCCATGTTCTTTCAAATTTCCTAATTTTTTGGTGCAGAACCTGTGGATTCAGGTGGGCACAGCAGGAATAAAAACATAATTTTTAAGAGGCTTTGTAATAGACTACACAGCCAGAAGGAAATAATACAACAAACTATTGAAAGAATTGCCACACCACATACCATGCCTACTTTGCTGACAGCTTTATAAACAACTCAAGGACTGATTTCCACATGGCAGCTGCCCAGCACAACAGAGCACTGCCTCGCACCCCGCTGTGACTTGATGCAGCACCTTCTATGAAGCTACACCGATTTACACCAGATGAAGGAGAACTCATCACATGCGGATGTGACTGCATCTGCCTGCCAGGAAACAGCCCTGCAATCACAGCCTCGGCAGAGAGAGGCTTGCAGCTCACTGTCAGGCAGCACAGCAGCGAGAGCCCAGCTGGGGGGACACTGGCTAACTTCTGTTTCTACTCATAATGTCTGCTGGGATCTGGAAGGACTAAGATCTATGAGAAAGCTGAGCATGTCCCTTCCCTTACTTTGAATCTTAGAAGATTGTGTAAAGTAAATAATCTTCCGACTGTGGCCTCTTTTGCACCATTATGTTTCATCCATACAGATAACAGAGCTAATTGTACAATAAAAGCAAAGAAGTACCTCTAAAAACCAATAAAACTATTTTACAAGGGTGAGGCAAGTATCTGTAGAAAAGCTGACTGCATCCAAAGCTTCCTATAAACAAACACACTAGTGGAAATACATTTTGGGAAACTAGCTTAGAGTAATCCCGCTTTATCTTAATAATCCTGAAGCCATTGTCATGTTTCCATTTTTGTACAAACTTCTTTTTCTCCCTCAACCCATACAGCTATATTTCCTTTACTTCACTTACAGACCATTATAACTGGACTCGACTCCTGTGTCACTTCATTCCAAAAACAACAAGATCCCTCACAAGCCACACTAGGGTGTTTTCCAAAGTGGGGAAGGCAGGGTTGGAGGGTGCTGGTATGTGTGTGGGGGTATAATATGCTAATTAAAAAAACAAATATCAAAAAACCCCATCCCACCAGCAATCACCCAACTCACTGCTCCAATTCTGGATATTTGCATTGCCAATTATTTTAACAGTGAGTCCTAGGCCTTTGCACAATATTAACACTACATAGCTGCTAAAGAAGACATAGTTTTGGATGTGGATTTTTGATTTCTATCAGATTTACTATGTAATCAGTTGATCTAATTCCATCAAAAAACTCTTTAGATTAAACACCAATTAAAAAACCACCAGATTAGACAGATTAGCTAAAAGAGGGTTTAGCACCAGCCAACCTGCTATATAACTCTGCTGCTTTTCATAAACAGTTTTTTGATTCCGGCTTTGTGATCACTTCTTTCTGTTTTCTGAAACATATGTAATCACCCTAAGTATTCGGGACTGCCAATAAAACTCCCAACTGGAAAGAAAACAAAAGTCCCGGGATTTTTTTTTAATTAAACAAGGCTTTAGCAACATTTTTGATCCATTACAGAACAAACAGGCAGCTCAATGGGGAAGTGAAAGGAGGAATCAATATATTTCAGCCTAGCATGTTAGCAGGAAACAAGAATTAAATGTGTGTATGCAACATGACATACATTTAAAATGTTCAGCCAAAACAAGAGCTTAATAACTACAAGGCCCTTTTCAGGCCAGCCTGAACAGCCAGGCAATGCTCTAGGGATAGGGATAAGCCATTTTTCTCAACAAGAAAGAAATCAGGAATAAAGTTCACAACAAAACACAAAAAGCGAAAATGAGAAACATCAAACCTGCTACCAAAATTAAATGCAAGTAAAAAAATATTTAAATGAAATCCCTGGAAGGACAAAGATTTTGGTTCACTCATATTGCTTCATACAATATTTCCAGCTCAGGTTTCTGTAACAGAGAGGTGTTTTTTACATAAAAAGGCTCTAATTTATGACATTCTAAAACAGTGTCCTCACTGGAAGGAAAGAATGCATCAAATTTCCATTTTGCTAGAAATCTCTATTCATACTGGAACACAAAGAGATAAGACAGATTCTCGTAATGATGCTTGGAAATAATCTGCCCTGAATTTCAATGTATTATTACATTTTCGAGTATACTTTGCATTTAATTACTCGTTCCATCAGCAGTTGCTCATTATACATAAATCACATCAATCTAATCATTCTAAGCATTTATAAATTGTTGGTCTCTAACAATATAGAAGATAATGCATTTTAAGGTCACTGTAAGTGTTCCTTACAATATATAGTACACATTAATGTACAGTAATGTACTATTCATCTTTGACCAGGCTAGAACAAAGTCCCTATCTTCAATTGACTGAACATAGAAAACCATCCATAGAATATATTTTCTATGTATTAAAACATAATTCTAAGCATTTTAAGCTGCCTGGATTCATGATAGAGTGTTATGCAGCAAGAACTGACATCAGCAAGAAGTTTCTACCCTCCCATCATCCACGCATGTATGTCAGCACTTACCTGACTAAACCTAACTCACCTACAAAACCCACGCATCCCAGCACCAGCTTAAGGTGTTCCTGAGTTACAGTGAATATACCTTGATGAATGATAGAAACTTCCACTCCCACATTTGAAATCCAGTACTCAGCCAGTTATCCAAATAAAACCACCACCAACTTCTGACATCTGAAATACTGCACTAACTGCCACAGGAAGCATAAATGTTATTGAAATTGGTCTTACTAAGATTATAAGGGGAGATAGCAAGGAACAATGGGAATTGATGGTCCTTCCCATACACCATTTTCAGGTCTGAACAAAAATTATTCAGAGATATTTTTGCCTTCTTCTCTCCACCACATCAACAAATGAATGAATATGTGGAAGTCTGGCAGCTTTCTTTCCCATCCCATATGCAGGCATAGTAAGTTCTTCACAGAAAAGTACATGATGTAACTTCTAACATTATCAGACACCAATCAGTAACAGTTACCAAATTTTAATAATAATTACTAAAAGTGTGCAGCCTCAAAATTTGCTTGCAATGTTTAAGTCTCAAAGAAATAACTCTGTCTTCTGTGTCCTGGCTATGCTGCACACACAGGGGTATGACCGGCAGTCACCACCCTGCAAACTTGGCTATCTAGGTTCCAACTGGACACTGGCCCCCAGGCTTGGCATTGCTGGCAGGATCTCAGCAGAGCTATTTCAGCCCTGTTTTCCTTAAATAAAACAAGCGCCTGAGAAACATGCTGCCTCTAAACATCTAAAAATATAGACACTACCTTGGAAAGCCTTAAACAGGAGGAAAGTGGAGGGTCATAGTTGCAAAAAAGCAGGTTCATTTTTTTATTTAGGAATTCTGTTGCTTCAATCTTTGCCAAGCGTGTTCACCACTGAGTGCTTGGTACTCCACCATGCTTTTAGCACAACTTGCAGGCCAGGAATGGGCAGTCATAATTGCCTTCCCAATTAATGGTTGCACAAAAAGTGAATTTCAAATTAACTAAACCAATTATCACATTTTTTCTCACAAGGACCTACGTGCCTGGCCCTGCAAGTGGAAGGAAGGGCTCCTGCCAGGCAGCAGGTTCCTCTCACCTCTTCAGCAGAGAAAGCAGTGTAAGCAATGCTCAGTGCCACCAGAGCAATCTGTAGCCACACAGAGAACAGACAGGGCCCTGGAAATGTGTGCCCTGGGCTGGCCAAGGAGAACAGAAGGAGGAAAGAGGAGGATATACTTGGATCTTGCTGGTCACCTCTGGGGCTTAAAAAACCCTGGAACTGGACATAAAACCAAGCATGCTAATGCGGGGTAGCAGGGAAGTTCAAATAAACCTTTTTCTGTTCTTATTTCTGTTCCAGCACTAGCACAAGCTGCAAGCAGTGAGCACCATCAAACCAGGTGTTCCCACTGCACTGACTAAGTTCTGAAACCTCAAGTCAGGGTATTTTCTATGGTATGCCCATGAATACCTATTTTCTATGGAATGGTTATTTTACTGGTAAGATGTGCAAAAAGGGTCCTAGAAGCCAATGATAAAGTACCTACTGTCTTTGCTGCCCTTAATTTTGATTCTGTCCAGATTAAAAAGCTGTACACAACATCTTATGTAGCTTAATACAGCCTTGTGTATGGACTCTTACTGATATATCAATATGGCCTTTACTAGCTGGATTTCATGTGCAAATAAAATACCTTTCAACTATTTCAAGACCATTGCCGAAAATGTACAAAACACTCCCCTTGTTTCTCTCTTCATCTATGAGCTGGTGGTCTGGGATCAGTAAGGATGGCAGTAGCTCAAAGAAGTACTACCACTTCTATAATCTCATTCAGGATCAAGCAAGTAAGAGCTCACAAAAATCAAACTATAGAGGCAGTGGGGAACTCTCCACACTTGGTAGAAAGTCTTGGAAATGCTGCCTCATTGTTTCTCAGTTAAAAAAAACCTTGATTGGTTCATCTGTGTTTGAAAGCCCTCCTCCTCTTCACTGGATAGAGATATATAGCAGGATATTTTTAGTGAAAATAAAACCAGGCTGGCTTCATTTTCAAGATCTCTTGCAATTAAGATACAGAGGTGTAAAATTTCTGAAGTCAAAAGTTATTGTCTGACTTTGAAACCAGCCAACTGAGAGAGTGCAGATATTAGATCCTTATCTTATCTGCAGATCTTAGATCACTTAGAAGGGTATGAAAATGCAACCATTTGGCTTTTCATGCTGGGACTTCGCTCTTATTTGTTTAAATTATGGCATTTCAGTGAAATTAAACCAAGGTAGTTCACAGATGTATGCAACTGTTTTACTTCTGACTGAAACAGGTGCTGTGAATGAAAGGGTCAGTGCTGATCCCTGATGCTGAAAGCCTGGAGGACATATTACAAGGTAAAAATTAAGTACAAGTCCTTATCTCCTCTAACTGATCTTGAGCCCGGAAGGAGAAAGCATGATCCCTCAGCGATACCTCAGCGGAGTAGAACAAGCAAGAAGCACTGCCTACAGTAGAAGATTCTCCAAAGTCTGGGTTCAGCTCGAGACAAAAACATGTAGCAGTTTTTCTGTTCAGATTAGGAGAGGTGCCAAAAAATTAGTTTATTTTTGTGGCTGAGTATACAATAAACAGTATCAAAGAGTTACAACTCATTACCCTGGAAGCAACAGAATAACATCAGTAAAAACATAGAGAGGCGAAAGGCGACCTTTTCCAGCTGCTCTAGGAAACAGCCTCTATCAAGCCACTACAGGGATGTACTAATCTCAGGGAAGAAAAGCCTTCACAAAGAACCTGAAGGACCATCAGGCCCAAAGGTAAGCACGGTCCAACTGCCACATGGCTTCTGTCTTCTAAAGGATGAAGGCTTGCTCCATTTCTAACCATCTTCCATATGCCTCTCCTAGCTGTCATATCCCATCTTTTCCTCTGCACTATCAAGATACTTGGCAAGCCCTTCCTTGATCCACCATAACTGAAGGACACCAGAGTCTACAGACACTGCTGCACGTGTTTTCCACTGTTTCAATAGCCCACAAAAGCACACAATAAATTCTGGCACAAGTACAAGGCTGCCCATGAGTAACTGGGAGCTGGAGGAAAGACAGAAGGACAGAGAGGGGAATACTCTACCCTTTTTGGAAGTGATGAAACATAAACTCCACAAACTCCATCTGTTTCATCCAATGCCCAGGCACAAAGCACTCTATGCTATCCATGCTGCTGCTCCAGCAGATGGACTTGCCAGCATAGAAAAAGAAACACCTGCAAGACCAACCACTTCTCTCCTGCTCTGAGAAAGTAAGGACAATTGTCTGAAACAGTGTTAGTCATACATGTAGAAGCAAAATATCACTGTAAATCCTTAGCAACCACCAATTCACCCTTATTCATTTCACTGCTTTTTCTGTATAGCTCTGTAAACCAGATGTGAATGGCTTCCCATGGCCTTATGGACAACCACTGCCCTAGACCTAAAGGCAGCAAGGACTGCATCACAGTGTTCTCTTTAAAGTATTTTCAGGTAGAAAAAATAGATTTTTGCCCCCTGGAAGTATTTACATTTCCCATCACTGCATTATAGAAAGAAAACTGTTGAGAAGTCTGAGGTAAAAAGCATTTTGGATCCAATGTGAGGGCTTTTTACACCTTTTAAAAGGGATATCCATATATACATAAAAGATCAGTTTGGCTCAAATGTTTATCTTGACAGCTTTACAAAGTCCATTTTATAGAAGGCGATCGTACAATTTGCTCTCTATGTCAGTATGATGTAGGAATCAGCCACCTTATCTACTGAAGCAGAAAATAAAATTTAAGTAACCATCCAATCTTGACTGCTTGTTTTCACAGCACTGCCCATCTAAAGTTCATATAATCTTTTATCCACCATGTAAAAAAATACATTAATGATGGTAAAACACTGAGCTATATAATTTCACACATCAGCATCTGATCACTGAGGCATTTTACCTTCCCTCTGATTCTGTGTTTAGTGATCATAACAGTCTCTTACAATTATGAGGACTACTATGAAAAGGTTTTAGGCTACTAGTAGATTCACATTTGTGTTCAATCAATTGGGCTGAAATCCTAAATCTGCTTAAACTAGCAGGACTTTTCCATCAACTTCAGCTGGGTCAGGATTTTATGGAAATTAGACTCTGTATGTTTTGCAAAAACACAAATAAAAAGATCTGTATTTTTATTTAAGGTTCAAGCAACAGAAGTTGTTCAGTTTCCTGTCTTCATTAGTTTTGTTGTCAAACAACAAATACCACCCACACATGTACTTTTTAATACAATAAGACAAATGTCACTGCAATAATCATTTGAGATTGGAAAGTTTGGCAAGGTGCCAGAGTAGTGAAAGTGATCCCATCACAGATTGTTCAGCAGCAGCAGTGCTAACATTAAATTCCTATGTGCTCTGTTCAGTAACACGCTACAGTGAAAAACATGAACACAAGTTCATGAAATTAAAGCTGATTCCCAGAGGAGCTAATGAACATTCTTTTAATTCAGCTTATATTTCCTGTTCAATTTTGTAAATAAACAAAAACACTTAAGAGTTTCTCTTTTAACCTATTGCCCTTCTGTAGTCTTTGGGCTGGCCTTAAGCTGCAGTATTAGTCAAGCTGCTCACTATTTTTAGAAATAAGCGATTCCATAAATCACTTGAAAGTATTATAAAGCCAATGGGGACTCATTCTGAGGGAATTAAAAAAAAAAAAAAAAAAAAAAAAAAAAAAAAAAAAAAAAAAAAGCATCATTGCTCAATCCACAGCAGTATTTACAGAGCAGAAACCAGCAAGGACCAGCATGCTCCTGGCTGGCCAAACAGCCAAGCTCTCATCTTTCAGGCACCGATTTATCCCACAGTCTAGTAAGAGCTCTCTGGTGCTCTTTTAACACTGGAATTTCAAATCTAGCAGCTGGAAAAACAAGAGTAGGACTTCAGGGTTCAAAGCTGATTTACAGGATTCTTAGACTTCCCTGTAACCTTGGGTCTGAAGAAAGCTTGGGAGAGCACAGGATCAACAAAGGCACAGATGGTCTGTGCATCTGCACTTGTCACAGGACACATTACAAATGTTAATTACCAGCACATGAAAAGCACTTTCTCAATACTTAGTTTTCAGATTAAAAAAAAGTCACTTCTATCTCCAAGGAAGACCCAGGGAACTACAGGCTGGCTGGTCAGCCTCACCTTGATCCCTAGGACGGGATGACAAGACAGGCAGGAGTGGATGGTACACCCTACAGTCATACTGCTCCCAAAGAAACCGTGACAGGTTAGAGAAATCAGCCAAGGAACCTCAAGAAACCCAGCCAGGGGAAATGTGAAGTCCTGGACCTAGGGAGGGACAATCCCAGGCACTAGTTTGTGCTGGAGACCACTCAGCTGGAAAATAGTTTTGTAGAAAAGGCCCTGGGTTCCCAGTGGACACCAAGTTGAACAGCAGAGCCCTTGTGGCAAAAAGCTGAAACCATGTCCTGGGCTGCATTAGACAAAGTACTGACAGCAGGTGGAGGGAGGTGATCCTGCCCCCTCTACTAAGGCACTGGAGAGGCCACATCTGGAATGAGAGGTTCAGTTCTGGGATCCCAGATACAGGAGAGACATGGACACACTAGAGAAAGTGAAGCAAACGACCACCAGAATGATTGCAACATGGAGAAGAGGAAGCTTTGGAGAAACCTCATTACAGCCTTCCAGTACCTCAAGGGAACTTACACAGAAGGAGTGTATACACCTATATGCTTTTTACATTGGCAGATAGTGACAAGATAAAGAGCAACAGTTTTTAAATGAAAAGAGAGCATGTTTAGAGTAGCTGTTAGGAAGAAATTCTTTATTCAGAGGGTGGTGAAGCATTGGAGCAGGTGCCCAGAGAAGTGGTGGAAGCCCCAGCCCTGAAGTGTTGAAGGCCAGGTTGGATGGAGCTCTGAGCAACCTGGTCTAGTCAGTGAGTGACATCCTTGCCCATGGCAAGAGGCTTGGAACTAAATGATCTTTAAGGTGCTTTCCATTCCAAACTGTTCTATGATTCTGTGATTAAGAGATTGGATTATCTGTCCCACGAGGAGAGCTGGGACTTTTCAGCCAGGAGAAGAAAGGGCTTAGGGGAATGTTAAAAATGTCTAGAAATAGCTGAATGGGGGAAACACAGAGCCAGGCTCTTCTCAGTGGTGCCCAGTGCCAGGACCAGAGGTGATGGTCACACAGTGAAACATAGGAGGCTCTCTCTGAACATCAGGAAACACTTCTTCATTGTGAGGGTGACCCAGCACTGGAACAAGTTGCCCAAACAGGCTGTGGAGTCTCCCTCCTTGAAGATACTCAAAACCCATCTGGTCATGGTCCTAGGCAATCAGTTCTACATGACCCTACTGGAGCCAAGGGGCTGGGCCAGGTGATCTCCCAGGGTCCCTTCCAAAATCAAACATTCTGTGACAGAAAGTGAGCAGCACATCTCTGTCCACTGGTATGTACTGAATATCTGAAGGCTGTCAACTGATCACTCTCAACTGACCTCATTCTAGACTGAAAAGAATTTAGCAAATAAAGATCAGAACTGTTAGTTGCTTCACTTTTACAGAGTTACAGTTTTCCAATACAACTCCTTTTAGAGGCAAAATGGTTCCCTTTGTTCTGTGTCCAAACAACGACAACAAGAACAAAATTACATTAAAAAATCCTCAGCAAATTAGTCCCATTCATTTTTTATTAGGGGAGAGTGGAGGAAAAAATGCTATCTTACTTTCTCACCACCCCCAGCTCTTCATCCAGTGATCCATATTATGTATAAACTTTTAAAATTTTTTAAAAGGAAGAAAAGAAAAAAAACCCAAGTCTAGCCATGAATTTTCCACTCCAACTTCACCAAACAGGTTTTCACTCAAGAAAAACAAGAAACTGAATAGAGTTTGTAATTAAAAATTAATTAACTTTATCTATTCACAAAAATATGGCTAAGCTGCTGGTGTTTATCTGTCTCTCTCATCTCACCCTTAAGTTGTTCCTCACAGTCCATCAGTGTCCATTCATATCTCTTTGCAGAAGTGGGCAGACCAGGATCGTGCTTGCTCTGAGTTTGTACACAGCCCAGCCTAATAGGCTCCAAGTTCAGGACATGAGTTCTGGTGTTCTAATAACTAGCAGTATTTATAAAAATAACATTATCATTATTAGTCTGAGAGAGAACATTTAATTTTTCTCTTAAGTTCCTAATGTGTCTTGCAAGGTTCTCTCCTCCACTAAGCAAATCTAGTATTTGAACCTTGTATTTTGCAAATTGCTTCTTAAAATACATTTGCACACACATATGAAAGCTAAATTAAATAACACTTTGCTAATCAAGCAGGAAATCCCTTTTTTTTCCCCCCACAATGAGTATACAGTCCATTCAAACAGCAAAGCTGAAAGTCTGATTTGAAGGACAGCAAAGAATCCACACCTTTAGAAAGAAGGAGCAAAAGAGAAGAGAGTGAATTCAACACAGCTGAACAACACACAACTAAAAGGCAATTGATTTCTTCCATACAAGCTCTAAAGATTCTTCTGCATCCCATATATCATATAGATGTCTTTATCCTTAAAAATAACAACAAAAAATGGTGAAAAAAATCAACCCAAAACATAACACACCACAAAAACTGTGTCCAAAAGCATAATGTTTCATGCTACCAATGTCTGCCATCCCCACTCTGAAACCTCTGGGACAGACTTGTACATGCTCCTTACTTTGCACGTGTCTTAAATTTCACTTCACAAGGTGGGTAAAACTGACCACAATGTCAAAGTGTAAGCATGAAGTTAAAGTCTTGCTTACACTACTTGGGCTTTCGTATTCCTCCACCATAACTGCAGTGCTCTCTAGGCCTTTAGTTTGCAGACTTTTCATCATTTTGGGAGCTACGTATTTGCAGGATCAAATCCACTTCTGGGAAATTCATCCTTCTGAACTATGAAGAGGTGCTCACAAACAAGCCAGTATCTGGAACAGGTAGTTCCATGGGTGAGAACAGGTGTAGCACCCACAGTTAACTGGATTAGGAATGTCCTGCATCCATACTCTTAGCCTGGGGACAGAAATCGGGCTGTATATAAACTGGCAACTCAACTGAGCAGAACAGAAGAAAGCAATAACCCCTCTACTATCTGTAACAGCAGAGAAAACATTGCAACATGCTGGCATGTTATCACAAGCCCATGTTCACTACTAGCTCACACTCTCAATCATAGATAGCACTCTAATGGTTTACAGACAAATTAGCATAACTCTGCTACTTGCAGTGGGGTTTTCTTCTAAGTATCTGATAAAGTCAACATTGGAGAATGCTGATAGTCTCTACTTCCAAACTTCTTTCCCCACCATCAAATTCAGCAGTTTCCACAGACTGCATTAACCCCAGCATGGTATTAACGTGGCTGTGATATCTGAACTAGGCTGCATACAAAAGATGAATTAAACAGGACTGCAAATTAACCCACTCTTCAAGACAAAGTACTAGCAATTACACTACTTACACTTTTTCATCTTATTTCAAATGGCTGAAAATCCAAATGCAACCAAAGCAAATACAGGCTTCACAGAAAGAGTTTCACATGCAAAATGAGTCTGCATAATCAGCACCTTGGTGTAATTCGTTTCCATACAGAGATTAATGAACTAGTTCTGACAAAGTAAGAAAACACAACACTTCTCAACAAGGCTTTACAGGCTCTCCAAGACTCTCTGGCTATTCTGCCATTACCCACCAGCCACACACAGCAGACTCCCACCTCTTCCAGCATGGTAGCATAGCAGTGGAGAAAAAACAACAAAAACATTCTCCAGTGTTCTTCTCCAGGACAGCTACATAGCCACAGCAACAAAAGACACGATTTTTGTATCTTCTCCATGATGACCAGTCTCTCTTTTTTGTCATGTATGTTATCTCTTTCCACGACTTCAGAAACGGGTATATTTTTGTAAAGTACTTCTTCCTCTCTATCCCCATGCTTAACAGTGATGGTCAAAACCAGACTACCAAAGGCGCAGCCACACAGTGGACTTCTTTCTGGAGCAGAAAATATAGCTGCAAGATCTAACAGAGCTAGTACTTTGCTGATTTTGACTAGTGGACCAAATTCTCAGACACCTTTTAACAATATTAATTCCCCTGCTGACCCTATGATGCTTTCATCCATGTATCACAGGCAGCCCACAGAAGTGACTTTGTCACAAGCCCCTGAAACCTGTAGCTTTAAAATGCCATTGCACCCAATGGCACAGACATCAAGTGTACATGTGAATACACACCAGAACACCACGTGATGCCTCTTAATTGCATTATCCAGATAGCATATACTGCAAAACCCAGATCACTTTGCTTTCCGGTCCAAATAAATTCTGAAGCTCATTAGGATTTCTCTTATTATGAAGAGGATTGGTCACTGCAACCATTTATGCCATCTCTCAGGAGCAGACACACCTTCAATATACTCTGCTCCCAGTCCTCAATTCAGAAGCCCATGTCTGGGAGTCCCGTGCTGCTGACTCCATGCCACTTCTCCATTTGGAAGTAATTCCAGTTGACAAATCACAACCAGATTGTGCCAGTCCTATTACCCTCCAAGTGCTTTGCAGTTGGACCTCAGCATTCATCTTATGCCTGCTTCTCTCATTAACAGAAGAACAAAACGCTTGGAAAACCCAGCTTCCTACACACTCAGGGCCATGCAGCCAGAGCTACTTTTGGGAAGCACCTTTGCAGTTCAGTTATTTCAGGCTTAAAAGCACTCAGAAACACAATGCCAAAGGCAGAGAAGTTTAATCTGTTGCTTTAAAATTGCTTGGAAGAACACTCCCATTGTGCTTTGAGAACTCCCACACTAACGATCTCTAAAGAAATACACAGAGATCAAAGGTAATTTATTTACAATGTTAAATTTTAAGCCCTCCTAGTTTATAATACTCAAAAGTATAAACAGAGAAAGCAGAAACCCAGCAGGTAATGACAGTTAGAAACATTCCTCCAAAGAAGGTAAATATGTGCACCTGGTTATCAATGGTGACTTGACAGTTTATTATATACACTAAAAGTAGAATAATAGACATTACCACACTTTTCTCACCTATGAGGCAGGTTTACTATTCAAGGAAGTAAATACATGCAAGCACAATATTTTTATGTGTACACATACTACTAAGTGTAAGGCAGAAATACCAGCAACCTCTAATGGTCCTACTACTCGAAAGCATGCTGAGGGCTGACAAAGAGGACAGTATATTCTCACATTATATGCAGATTATACCTATGTAATCCAGTTATATTTCAGTTTATTATGCTCCACTTGAGAATTTCACTCTTTTTTCCTATTAGGTACACACAGGAAGTTCCTCTAAGCCTTCTCTACCACTCAAGGCTTTCATTACTAAGCGGAAAATGATGGGACCAGAAGCCCATTCTGATGCTCTTCATCAAGGCTACCACTCAAGTATCAAGCATTGGTTCTGTAGCAACCAAGTTGTTTCAGCCTGTCAGGCCTCAGTACCATGGATGGTCTGACCCAGACACCACAACTCACGGCATTTGACAGACTCAGTGAAGAGCTACAGTCCAATGACCCAACTGTGTCAGACTGATTCTCTCAGTGCTGTAACAAAACTGCTCTGAAGTAATATGGGGATAACTTGTATTTCTGCTGCTATTTTCCTTTGTGTGTTGTTTGTTTTGGATTTGTTTCCTTCTTCTTCCCCCATCTGTGACCACATAAAAGACTCCAGTGGTAATACAGCACTCCTAATTATCCAACCCTGAACTCTTATTAAGTAAGAATTATTACCTAGATTGAAAAAAATAAAGATCAGTTCAAATGGGTGCCCTTTAAACTTTCATACACATTTATTTTCCATAACCAGTGCACATCTATCACACGAATCCTCTATACACGAGTCTGTACCATACACAGACTTAATCATACTATCCTGGTTATCCCAAGAGCAAAATAATAGCAGAAAACGCTTCATAATAAAATCATTAAGCCTAAATCTCCGGGATCTCAGTCAGTGGGTGTGTTCATCAGGTTGTTCCAAACCGCACCGGTTTCAGCGCACTGCCCGCGCACGCTTCGATGGGATTTGAACCGGGCCTCTGCACAGAAGGGCGGCATTCCTAAACTTTCCACAGGTCTCCCACCCAGGCCTCCTGACGGCGGCCACCCGCGCTCGCAGGAGCCCTGCCCGGCCCCGGCAGCTCGCATGGCCCGCAGGCACAGCTCTCCGAACAGCTCTGCGCACACGGCCGGGCTGAACATCCTTAAACCCCCGCCAACCGCGCGCTTCACCCGGCCAAGTCTCCACTCCCAATGTTCAAACTCCTTCAGACCCCGGTGGCTCCCCACGCCCCCCGCCCGCTTTTAGCCAGCCGCCCGCTTCGCCTGGGACATGCTGAGGGCCGGCCGGCCCGCCCGCCGTCGGAGTCCCCCGCAGCCTCCCGGCGCCAGCCCGCTCCCAGCCCCGCCGCGAGCCCCAGGCCGCCCCCAGCGCTCTCCGGCCCTGCCTGGGACACCGGCCGGCCCGGCCCGCCCCACCGGCCCCGCACCCCCGCCCCGGCCCCTCAACCGCCCCCGTCCCGCGCCCTCCCGGGACGCACCTTAAGGCTCCCCCGGAGGGGGCCCTTGCCGTGGCCGGCCAGCGCCGGGGGGGCGCTCCCCAGGCCGCCCTCCTCCTCCTCCTCTTCCTCCTCCACCTCAACCACCACGTCCTCGTCTTCGTCCTCCTCCTCCAGCGCCGCAGCGGAGCCCTCCCGCCGGGGCGGCCTCCAGGCGCTCTCGGGCTTGGGGGGCCGGACCACGTCCACCTGCGGCGCCGCCGCGCTCAGCCGCCGGCTGCCCATGCTGGAGCGCTTGGCCAAGCGCCGCGCCTGCATGGTGCCTCCGCCCGGCCGGCCCGGCCCGGCCGCCTCCCGCCGCGCTCAGCCCCGGCCGCGGGCAGCGGCCCCGCCGAGGTGCCCAAGGGGCGGCGGCGGCGCTCACCGGGGGGCGGCGGTGGGTGTGTGCGGCGGGCGCGCCGCGGCCATGGGGGCCCGCGACCGTGGCCAGGCGGGCCCGGAACCGGCGTGGCCGCCCCGCCACTCGCCCACCTGCTCCCGGCGGTCTCCTCCTCCGCCAGCTGCCCGCCCGGCCCGGCCCGGCCCGGCTGTCGGGCGCAGCGCGCGGTCCCCTCCCGCTCGCCCTTCCTCGCCGCCGCCGGTCCCCGGCGCCAAAACCCGGACTGGATTCCCGCCGGCCGCGGCTCCGCCAGGCGCGGGGCGCTGGGGCCGTGCTGCCTTCGCCCGGAGCCGCGGGCGGATCTCGCTGCCGGCCAGGCCGGCCCCGCCGCCCACCCGCCTCACCCCGAGTGCGCCGTGCCGGGGGAGCGGTGCGCCGATCCGGCCCTGCCCGCCCGTGCTGTGTTCACACGGCAGGAGGGCCAGGGGTGCCCGACAGGACATTGCCGTGCTGCAGCTTCTCCCGAGAAGGGCAACAAAGCTGGAGAAGGGTCTGCAGCGCAAGTCCTGTGAGGAGTGGCTGAGGGAGCTGGAGTTGTTTAGCCTGGAGAAAATGAGGCTCAGGGGGCACCTTAGTGTTCTCTACAAGTCCTTGAATGGAGGTGTAGCCAGGTAGAGGGTGGCTTTTCTCTCAGATAAGCAGTAACAGGACGAGAGAAAGTCTTAAGCTACGCCAGGGGAGGTTTGATTGGACATCAGGAGGAATTTCTTCATAGAAAGGGTGTTTAGACATGGGACTGAGCTGCCCAGGGGAGGTGGCGGAGGGAGTCGCCGTCCCTGGAGGTGTTTAAGGAAGAACTCGAGATGGCACTTGGTACTATAATTTAGTTGACACGGTGGTGTTCAGTCATACATCGGATTCGACGACCTCAGAGGTCTTTTCCGACCTAACCGATTCTGTGGCAACCTCCATCTGCAGGACAGGCTGCCAGATTTCTTGGGCCTCAGTAAAATAAAATTATTTCACTTCTCCCCCTAAAAAAGATAAATGGGGGAAAAAATTGAACTTTTGGAGAAAAAAAAAAGGTGAAATGAAGAAATTGTTTGGGTTTTTTTTCAAGATCAATAATTGAAGCAGTGGTATCTATACCCTGTTGAGAAGAAAATTATCTGAAATGGTTAGGGAAACAATTTCTACTTTAAATTCTGTGCTTTAAGCTTTAAAATACCTTTATAAAAAGCTTTTTTAAAAAAATTAAAATAGTTTCTAAACAGTTTGAAGTTACTGTGGCCAGCATTTAAATTTGCTACGTGTTTCTATGCCCTTCATTAATGCCTCCTGAGACTGAATTATACTGAAGATTGTCACATCCTTTTCCTAAACTCTTCCTCTGTAAGTCTTAGGTCTGTATTTACATGTTATTTTTGAGCCATATGTATATTTTTTTCCATCTACAAGTGAATTACAATCATTCTCAGTGTTTAGTACTTTTCTCCCTGCACATTCTGTTCTGGAGACCTGCCAACAGGCCAAATGTACACATATTGTCAACATGGGGCCAAGCTTCACCCTAGGTTAATTCATCCCTTTCAAAAAGTAATGATTTTTTTTTAATTCTGGAATATAGCATACAGCATTTTTTTGGCAAGAAATTATACGTAATACAGTACCCATTCTTAAAGAAATACTGAAGTTACTTTGCGTGTCAAACTATGTAAATTGTTTGAATTCTCTCAACCCAACCCATAAACCAGTTGTTTTCATTCATTATTTCAAGGTTTCCAGAGACCCGAGTTAAGATCCACAACAAAATTGCTGGCAAATTCTGGCATATCAGGGCTTCCAGCAGTATTTCCCCACCTCTCTAAAAGTGTCTTTTCCAGATATTTTGCCAGTGCTTTGACCAGCTGCACTGCAATGTCAGCTCAGCCCATCTCAGCAGAACAGCAGCCAAAACTCCTGGTACGTGCTGCCACAAGATGTTCTTTTTTCCTGCCACTACATGTGTACTTAGCTTCTTGACACCTGGCTGAGCGGATCAGTCATAGGTTTTTGAATCTGATTTTGCAAAAAGGAGAGATCTGTGGGGAAAAAAAAAAACCAAAAAAAACCCCAAACAAACAACAACAACAAAAAAAACAAACCAAAAAAACCCAAACACTTTTTTGGCTTTATTCCTATGTTGAATGTTCAGATTTAGAGTTTATGTTTGACATAATTCAGTTATGCTTAGGTTTTACCTTAAACATTCATTTCAACATGAATTTCAATGACAGTCATAATTCCTTATACCTTAAAGGCATGTAAATAGAATCATTCCAACACCTCCTAGTCTTCAGATTATTTGAAACGTTTTATATCATTTGAATACTACCTGAATCTAATTGTGATCTTCTCTAGTGGCCTGTGTTCACAGTCACCTGAATTATAATTGTGTTATAAGGGTCCCATTCCTGTCTGACACATACTAGGATATATACTGAGAGACTTTCTTAACTTTTTCAAAGTCCTGTATGTTTTAATTGCAGGAGAACAAGAAACAAATTTAGAAACCTTATGCAGCAAGCGTGTTATCACTGAATTGGATTATATGTGCTAGCATGAAGACCACAAATAACAGAATGGAAACCAAAGGATCTCTTGCAGAAAACAGTGGTGATAAAGGATAGCTGCGCTTGTACAGGCATATCTATTAACTCCCATGCCAGCTCACACTTCAGCCTCTCTTTCAACTCTCTATTTAGCCTTTTTGCTATGTTTGTTCTGGGACCTGCTGTAAAGTACAGCTAACTTGATACCTTTTGCCCCGAGGTTTGGTGGGTGAACATAAAAGCAGAGATTGTTAACCAATTATGAGGCTTTTAGCTGTCAGTTCAACAATCGTTTCACGAATTGCTTAGCTGGGTTCTCTGTTTTGGGAGTATGGTGGCAGGAGGCAGAGAGGCTCAGGCAGGTTCTCAGGAACACACAAAACATCCCGGGCCTGCCTGCCTGCAGGAGGATGCTCCATCCCCCAAAATGCTGCCTCTTCTCCACAGGACTCCACCAGTTCACGGCCCGTCAGATCTCAAAGCAGAGCAGGACAGCATGTGAGCCCTACAAGAGTTGGTCAGGGTGACAGAGGAAAAGTGTAACAAATCCTGGTGGAGGGAGAGGTGCCAAAATAGTTTTGGGGTCCAGAGGGAGTGACAATCCAGAGTTCACTTGGCTGATGGCCAGGACAGTCCCAGGAAGGAGTTTAGAGAAGACTGACTTTCCATTAGTAATCTGAGCTGCTAATGTTTTTTACTCCCGTTAGGTTATCAAATGCAATGAGAAGCCAGTGTTGACAACTCTACAACAGATTGGTTAAAGATTTCTAGCACTTCTCAGGCGAGCCAGATTGGAGCTGTAGTAGGAATAGGTTCTCTCACAATATTTGATACAAACAAAAGATAGAAATTACTGCTTGCTCCATTTCTTCCAGTCTGTCTGACTTGCAGTATGAACAGAGGTGTAGCTGAACTCTTGCTGTCCTTCCAGTTCTTCTCAGGGGAGCTTAATTATGGAGAAAGGCAGTCCCAGAGACAGTCTTTTTCTACATCTTTACATTCACAAACAGTTAAGAGTCAAACACAGGTCATAATCCACTATCACACATCAACATTTTTTTGCTTGAGACTCAGTCTTAGCACTCTTGGGTGATTTGCTGAACAATTCTGGCCCATAGCCATGGCTTGACATCAAGTAAATTCTTGTGATGTATGGGGTAATATAGTATCACTTAGCTCAACAGAGATATCTCATGATTGTACCACAGCGTAATATGCCTCTAACAAAAGTACAGGCTCTGGCTGGAATAGGAGCTGTTTACATGTCAGTGATTTCCAAGCTTATTAAAAGTTAATGTGCACATCCACACTCCCTTTGTGTACACAGCTCTCCAACACAGCAGAAATGTTTCAGATGGTTCTTTGCCTCTAACCTCAACAATCAGTTCATACTTCCAAAAATGAAATCTCTCTCTCTCTAAAGTCATATGGGACAATTCAAATGATAAGTATACGCAAGCATACATATCTCCCTCTAGAAGTTCTTCTAGAGCAATCTGTGAAGGTGAATTACACTGACAGCTTTTCAGTTCATCTTGAATAATTATTGTCTAACCACTGGGCAGCCCTGTACACTAGTCACAGAAAAAAAAAAATCTGACTTTCCCTAGCATTGCCTTAACTACTCTGTGCTGATTAACATCATGTGGAGTTGGCTTATGATACATTCTTTTCCCAAACATTTCATTTAGTCCATCGTTAAGTATTCTTCAAATTCTTAATATAATTATTTACTGATCTGTTTGACATTTTCTATTCAGCAGCTGCTACTGTGATCATGACTGCAGGCAAAGCTTGCCTGACATCATATCAAGGGAAAAAGTTCCTTTTACTTCAAAAAGCAGAGATTTTTCCGTAATGCTGAAGGAGGCACTACTCTGTCACCTCCCTGCTCGCTGGTCCCAGAAGTGCTTCGACCAGGGACCATCACCCAGCAATGCAGCTTCCAGCAGGAACGAGCACTAGGCAGGGCTAACACGCACTAATACGGGAGTGCTTTAGTTTGCCTTAGAAGAGCAGGTGGCTACATCAACAGCAAGCATTTTATTGGACCACCCTGAATCCTGCCTGAGCTAGCTCTCCTTTTTTTTCTTTTTCTCTCTTTCTCCCCGCCCCCCCCCCTTTTTTTTAATATGCCTTCAAGGAAAGAATATTTTTTAAAAATTTTTCTTTAATATCTGAATATTTTCCCCCTTGTCCATGAATGTCAGCTTTTTATCACTAGAGGCAAGATCCCCCCTACTCCTGCTCACTCCCAGACTGATGCTATGCTTCAGTTCTTGCCTTTAAAAAATCTAGCAGCAATACAAAACAAAGAACCCCTCAATTTAGTGCACATTTAATCACTTTTTTCCCAAATATAACCTGATCAACTAGTCATTCACTTTTCACTTTTTAGTGTGCAACAAATGCATTTGTTTGAGCTTTGGTATTCAAACCAGCATGTGCACTAACTGTGTGTGTGTTCCACTTCCCTCATAATCCCAGGCATTTGAGCCCCTGCCAACTTCTTTATTCGGGGACCTGCCTTCTCCACACTCCCTTTGTAAACTTTGCATTTGTTTTGCTTTCTAGTGATCATTGAAGTTCTCACTCCAGCTGGGAGGACAGCCAGGCACCTTCAAGAACAAGGGAATGATTGACAATATTAGGCAGAAAATTGTCTACCAGATGCTGCTCAAAAGGAGAGGTGGCAACCTTCCGACCCCCTTCTCAGTACGCGAAATCATCGCTTCTGTGACACGCCTCTGCCCCACTTGTCAGCTGAGTGCGGAGCGCAGGGTCACTTCTGCGTCTGGCTGTTGTGCAGTAAAATGCCACCCTGCAGACAAGGCTGTGCCTTCTGCGTGAAGGAGGTCCCAGTGCCAGCCATGCTTTGGAATGAAGTGGAAAAATTCACCAGACATTACACATTACTTTTCAGTTACCACTCTGAAATACTGACTAGGTCTGAATAACCTTACTGGTACAGAAAAGACAGGAATTCCAGACAGTCCATCCTTGGACTGTGAGAGAATAAACACCAACCAGACCTGCAGGGCCTTTTAAAAACCCCTCCCCAGAGGTCTTCCTGTTGCTATTAGTGCTTTAACACAATTTACATGTTTATGTCTCTTAAAAGGTTTTGTTCCCTCCCTGGAAAAAGAGGTGAGCTCACTGAAGTTTCATGGTAGTGCTAATACAATGACCATGGTTCCCCTTTTTACAAATTAACTAGACTGAGAAAAACAAAGGGATGAACTTGAAAAAAGTAAGACTAACATTTTCCTACTTAATTAGGTGACTCCACATGAAAATAAAGAAACCGGAAAGAGAAAACACTTTTTCTGAACAAAAGCAGTGCAGGACAAAAAACTTCGAAGAGTCTACTCTAAGGGCAGACACACAGGACACATAGGCCTCTGAAATGCAAATGTTCGAGCACAAAATAGAAATAACCATATATACATAGCTGGGGTTTCTTTACACACACACAGAAAAAGCTGTTTCAGGGAGTTTCTATGTTGTTTGTGCTCATTCATGTGAAGTAACAGCAATATGTGTGAATAACAATCCCTGAAATGACAGCAAAATTAAAGGAAGGATATAGGAAATGAAAGATGATAATTGAAATGCTATTTTAAGCAAATGTATTCATTAGTTGTGGAAATGTATTCTTAATTCAGGTGGAACTTCCCCTGCAAATTAGATTAAATGTATATTAAGAAAACTGCAAGACTGGCATGTCAACTTCCTCATTCTCAGTGAAGTGTCAAATAATTCATATTGATTCTGAAAGTCAAAGCTGAATTTGCAGAGGTAGCAATTACAAAGAAAATAACTAGCTTTTCCTTTCAAAATGCACAAATTAGATCAGGCACTCAGAAAAACATAAATACTACAGGACTCATAAAACTTCTTTCAGACTCACTTTTTACATGGAAACACCTTTGTAAATCTTGTTGAAAGCAAGGAAAAAAAAGGACTACATAGCTGCCAGTCAACACCAGCAATAAAAATATTTACACTAATAAATTAAACAATGGGTATGGTTTTATTTCCATCATCTTGCTACCTATCATAAAATAGTATGGTTTTATTTGCATAAATTCTTTATCTTGGAGATGAATACTTTCCTTTGAAAAAAGGCACACTGCCTTTTTTTTCTTGCATACCACACTGACAAGGCTCCAAGTAAACACCACTAACTAAAATTTAAGGGAAACACCAGAGAGCCAGATAATTTGAGGATCACCCACATCTCAAGGATTCCTTCATCAATTCACTAGCCAATTCACAAGCCAATTCACTAGCTGGAGAGGTAGGAGACATTTTCTGTGTTGTACATGTTCCTGTTTTCTAGTGAGTGCAGTGGTTCATAAAAGCTAATTTTTGGTGCTGATGGAGTTTTTCGTTTGGTTGGGTTTGGTAGTTTTAGTGTTTTTTCAGGGAAGCTCCCTGAAAAAATGGAAGTTACTCTTGGAGATTCTCCTTTCAGTCAACTTCTTGGGAGTGTTCAGATAAATGGACAGTTTGGATCACCTATTCTTCCCTAAAAGGCTGAACGAGACCACGCCAGACTGTTCATAACGCTTTACTCGTCCGTCCTCCTTCGGGATCAAGCTGTCTCGTTCTCCATGTGGAAACGCGGCTGACCTCTTCCGGCCTCTCCCACCCTGCTCTCCTCCATGAAGAATAATCCCGAGTAAACAAACAAGTCACACACTCTCGGAGCTGGAGAGGCACAACTGAACTGGACTACCATGGAAGCGGGCTGTCCCTGCCAGGTCCATGCCCCTCGCTGTCACGCCGCTGGTGACAGCCCGCTCTCCGCACCGCCCCGGGTGCTGAGGGCCGGCCGAGCTGCGGCAGCCCCCGCTCCGAGCTGCGGCAGCCCCCGCTCCGAGCTCCGGCAGCCCCCGCTCCATGCTCCCGCCCGCGATCCTGTTCGGCTTTTGCCTCGGACTCCCGCTGCTCCCGCCGGCGGAGCTCCGCGCACACACAGGCGCGGCGGGCCCGCCGTGCCGCCCGGCACTGCGCGGGAGGGGTGAGGGGAACGCGGCGCCGGGACGCCCCCGGCCCCGCCCGGCCCCTCGGAAGGGGCGGCCCGAGGGCTGGGCCCCCGAGAGGCACGGGGGGCCGTGTCTCGGCAGCGGTGGTTCTTGCGTATTTCCTACGCGGGGCTGGAGGCGGTTGCTGGTCCCGGCTCCGAGGAACCCCCGCCAGCAGCTGCCTCAGTTCTGCCCCTCTCCGTGGCCCCGTGCGGTTCGGGCGCTGCAACGATCGGTGCCACAGCGGGTTATAAATAAACACCGTAAGGCCTCTACTGCTTACCCGTTGGAGAGTTGTGTAAGACTTTCAGCTTCCTTAAAAAAATATCTAAATAAAGCCATTGTAATCTTCCTCTCTGAGGGGAAGAAAAAAAAAAAAGTTCATAAACTGATGCAAGAGCTCAGAAATCGGCAGATGTGTCAAATGACCCAAACTTGAATCTGTCACACCTCGTGATTGTTGAGCTAAAATTGATAACCAGGGACTCTGAGGTGAACGCGGTTGGGACAACATGTACTCGAGCAGTTACCTGCTTTACAGGCACAATACAAGTGTAAGCGTGTACTACTAAACACGCAGTGGGATTTGGGTACAATACACATAATGTGAAATGCAGTCAAGGTCGCAGCTAATGGCTGTGGTAAATTCAATTCAACTGCAGCAAGCCCCCTGGGAAACAGGAAAAGGTCTTAAGTTCCATGTACTGAATCTCACTCATTTCTCTTCCGGGAGATTAAGGCTTTGATTTTGTTTTCAAAGGGAAGATGTAAAAAAAACCCCTGAATTTTAAAGTGGTGGTGTTTTAAGCATGTTTTTTGTGATTATCTTTTCAATTGTAATGATTTGGCTTGAATTTCTAAGTCTTTTAAATTAATTATTTGGTTTCTAAATCGTTGGGCTTTGTTTAGAAACACTTCAGCTCTTCTGTTCTGCTGGCTTCCTGTGGTAGAGGTGTGTTGTATTTTCATCTGTGGTTTATGTAAGCAAAAAGAAAACCTTGCGGGTACTAACATGTTACTAAATACAAAGGGTTCAAGTGTTTATAGAACAAACTTATTGTGTATTTTTTTTTTTCTTTTTCATTTGAATGAACTGTCAAGTCAGGCTTTATTGTGGGAGGAATGGAGCAGCAGGAAGGAGCGGAGCAGAGGGAGAAGCCAGCACGAGTCTTCCCGGAGGCTTTTTGTCCTGTTGGTATGGAAGATATTTGGCCAAAAGGTGCTAACACAATGCACGAGTTTGGTGTAGATGGCAAGATAAAGAGTTTCACTTGAGCTGGAGCTAATGAAGCATCTACTGCCTTGTCTGAGTTAGTAATTTGGAACATGTTACTTGGATAAACACAAAAGTGGAAAAAAGGAAGGCAGAGTGAAGCAGCTCAGGGAAGCACAACAAAGAAAAGGAAGACAAATGGCAGAGGATGGTTCTAGTCACAGAGGAAAGACAGCAGAAGAGTGGAACCAGCAGGGGGGATCAAGTAATAGAAATGGGAGGCTAGCCCCAAGGCAGCGAATAATAGCAGAGATGTGTATAAAACCAAGAATTTTGTTTCTAATACTTATTTCCTCACAAATTCTTCTTGAACACAACTCTTCTTCATGGACAGCTTACTGGGACAGAGAAGAAGAGGACTAGACACCCTTGTAAAAGAGGCTTGGAATAATTACACATGACACAGGTAAGTGTACTGAAGATACTTGATACAGCTATTGTTAAAAGTTTGGATCATTTTCCTTTTGTGTCTCTATTTTGTGGTCACATTGCTCTTTGTGCTGCTCAGTTCAGCTGTCTGCGAATCCCAAACTTAGGAGACTTGGGACCTAGATTACCATTTTGCTCAAGTTCTTATAGAATAACAGCACTGATTTTAAAGGAGAAAACCTCTTCTGCCACAGAGCATTAGGTGAACAGCCTGCTATATGAATTATTATTTTGAGTGTTTTGATTTTAATAACTAAAATGTAGCATAGTTCTTTCAAAAAGGAGATTAGTTAACTGACACCACCTAACCTTGTTAGTTATCTACAAGTAGATTACAGAGAATGATACTCCTTGCACATGCATTTTGCAAATGTTCTCCTTGGTTGTACCCTTTATTTTGCAAATTGCAGACATTGAGATGAAGGGTCTATAATTTCCTAGCTTGCCTTTCTCTTGGAACACTGGTGCTGCACTGGCACCCATCCACTTTGCTGTGACTTCATTTGAATACAGCAAATTCTTTATTATGATGAACAAAGGGTTGCTCTCTGGTCTGCTTTGAATCTCAGTCTGCTCATGGAGATTAGTGGGTTTTGAGCAATGCCAAGTCACTAAATATCTCCGCTTCACTGATCTCAAAGACATTTGTAACAATGGATTTAGTAGTCATTTTCATGCATGTTCTTGCCTTTAAATGGATAATACCTTAGTATTTCTGCTTCCCATTGCTATTAGATTCTCCATTTCATTCAAATTTAAATTCAAAACTTCTCTTTGCTCATATGTTGTTGCTTTGAGATACATAAACACATTTGTTTGTGGTTTTAATCCTTGAATACAACTTTCCTTCACCTCTTTGCTTTTATTTGCAATTTGGGGTTTATTGTCATTCATATTTCTAAGAAATACTTGTGGCTAAACAATGTCTTATATTGATGTTTATCATATTGCTTCTGTCAATGCATTGAACAAAACCTTGTATAATAAAGCAAGATCCTGAAATGACAAATTTTAAATTTTCTCAAAGACTGCTGGTCAGCCTTTTTCTCTTTCCTGAAAATTTCTTAAGACAAGGAATGTTACTTTATCTTGATATATGAGACAGCAAGTGATAAACCCTTTAAAAACACTGGGTTAAATTTTCCAGAAATTGACAGATTCCAAAAGCCTTGTGTTGCTGCCAGAGCAAGCAGTAGACTTCTCTTTTAGTTGTTCCAGAAAAACAGCAATTAATCTCCAAAGCTGGGTATGGTTTCAGAAAATGGATGAGCACAATGAATTCCTTATTAAACTATAGAAATTTACTAAGCCGACTTCCTTAAAAGAGTAAAAACAAAAGCGTTCAGAGTTCAGTTTACAGAAAGTTCAGAGCAACCAACACAGACATAAAATAGGTAAGAGAAGTATTAAGAAAGGCTGAAAAAACCCAAATAGATCTTGGTGATAGTTTCTCTACAATGAAGTTGCTCCTAGTTCAGCATTTGGCTGTTGTACTCCCAACCCATGCACACCAAAGGATATAATTAATTCATAATATTTCAGAAACTGTTTCTATGTGAATCTTTGAAGATCAGTCCTACTCAGTACCTCTACCTGCATTCCAAAAGCCTGTACTGTCCTCTGAAATACAAATTGACATTGATGAATCCAGTGGATCAGCCAGGGCCTTTGCTTCTGTACATAAGACATTCTGACATCAGCACCACAAAACCAAAGTGGGTGGCATCATAAAAACCTTTCAAGAAAGCTGTGTCAGTGCAGTGCTACACTCACAGCAATAAGCCACAAAGATGTTTAGGGGGAGCAGCCTGCCTGAAAGAATTGCTGTCACTTCTCTTGCTCCAAGTGCCAGATCAACCTGAGCTGTGAGCCACTGATCACTTCCACCTGCTGTTCATGGTGTTGGTCAGGAAAAAT
This sequence comes from Brachypodius melanocephalos, assembly GCA_013398615.1. NCBI lineage: Eukaryota > Metazoa > Chordata > Aves > Passeriformes > Pycnonotidae > Brachypodius > Brachypodius melanocephalos. The sequence goes on from VZSR01001685.1 coordinate 28,681,850, forward strand.
ACTTGGCCTCAGGCTATTAAATCTAGGGCAAGGTTTTACTAAAGGTGGTGTCTGAACTGCCACCCAGCAATGTGAGGTCACCCTGCATCATTACTTGCCCAGGGATGTAGTAAATCTTGCTTGGTGGGATTTGTATCATTATAAAGTGTTAAAAATCTGACTCTTGTTTTTGTACTCAAACAGACGTTTTGCTGCAGAGTGACCCTGGTCTTTTCTTCTCAGGTAGCCACCTCCAGCTCTTTTTACCAGACCCAGGGTTTCCCCATACCTGTTTTCAGCTGTGCTCCACAGGGATCCCATCACCTTTACAGATTTACATAGCTTCCAGCACAAATGTAGTTAACACATCTTCCAGCTGTCAGCATTTCCATTCCAGGTAAAAAACTACAGACCTCTGATCCCTGAATTTTAATAATGTTCCAGCCACCTTGATTCTGGTGTTTTGACTTGGCTTGAAGATGCCAGCAATGGAAAGAGATATTACTGTTTTGCTGAGTTTCTTCCCTCAAAGTATAATTATAAGCCAAAAGTTTTGCACATAGACATGTACCAACAGGCAGTAGGCCTGTAGAAATTTTTGCATTGATCAAACTTGAATTCCATTCACAGTTACAGTCAGGGCAGCAGCTTCCAATGTATGCATAGAACATTTGCTTGTTAATGAAGATTTTAAAAAACTGTCCATGAAACTCTGTAGTACTAAATGAAGCCAGGATTGTTACTGTATCTGCCCAAAATTCCCACTGCTGAAAAGAGCAAGATGATTGAGTAAAGGGCAAGATTTTCCAGTTTGTCTGTCAGCAATTATGAGGAACAGGAGATAATGAGGAAAAAACTAATGGCATTAATTTCAGACCAGAGTGGGAAAAAAGCCCCAGCCAGTGCATGGTTCATCATAGGGCTAATACTGTATAGTGATTGATGATTCTGTAATCAGAGCCCACATAGAGAGAAACAGGCTGTAAATTAAATGGTGCATTTCACAAATGGTTTGGAATTGTAATGCGATGATCAAGAATTTGCAGAGAAAGACTTTATGCTCCTTTATAACAAGCTGCAATACTTCTAACAGAACTAATTAGGGTTCTGGCAATGTATTTGTTTGAATGAAGGATTGAGTTTGACAATACAAAATAGCCTGTAATCTGCATGTCACATGCAGCTTTCTACTGACACAGAGCCTCATGGTCTAGTGCACTAGCATTCATAGCAAATTGGTCTCAGTTTTACTGTCTTCCTTAACCACACCAAGTAGTATCTAGAGAAATAAAGTTGTTTTAAATTGAATAGCTCTTACAACTGAAAAATAATAGAATGATTCAGCGATAGATTTAAAATAAGTCTTAAAGTATGTCTCACTATGGCTTGAACTTTCTTTTTTTGACTTAGTAGTAAGGAAAAAGGAGGAGGAAAAGCAGGAGGAATGCATGTCTTTTTTGCTTTTGAAATCCTCAGTTTGACAGGCCACTGGCTTCCTCAAGCAGTTCATTGCAGTTCCTTCCTGGAAAGCTTCCTCCTCTCCAGAAGCAAAGCACCCCTCTTCGCTCTTTATAGAAGAGTAAAAGTACATATTGAAAGTAAATTACACCATTCATTTGGGGAGATGAGTAAAATTCTGGTTAGGAAACTGGACTGACATGAGAAAACATGCACTGAAAAGTCCAGGTCAATTTGCGCTAAACAAAACAACTTTTCTTTTGGTCAAACTCCTCTATATCCAGCACATGGGCAGATCAGCCATGCAGCACACACAATGCTTCTGACACCTCTAGGAACCACAGGATCTGCTGCAGCCTTTCAGAAAATTTGAGTTATCCATAAAGTTTTGGATGTGTCTTGCCTATGTTCCACATAGCACGTGTACATGTTCTATTTTGGAAATCCCACAGGCAGCAGCCCTGATTCTTTCTAATGTTAGGTGTCACAGTGCAGCTGACAGCTTTCTTAAGGCAGTCTGAGATGCTCTATAACTGCCACTTCTCAGACATCCTGAACACAATTTTTCAGGAGCTCATCAGAAAACTGCATAGTGTTATTAACCATTCTTAAGCAGCTGATAAATAGAAAGTGATCTTACATTCTGTGATGGCTTGTGTGATCATACAGTCTAACAAAACACCATTTCTGAGTTATTGAACCCTTTTGGGGGCCAGCCTAATTGTTTCAGACCCAGAGGAAGGTAATTCCAGCAATGGCTACTTTTGGGCATTCAGAAACTGCTCACAGAGAAATCTGAGTCTCTGCTCAGGTTGGGGCAGTCCTTAGCAGTGGCATCCATACTAGTGAAAAATTTATAAGCCTTGCTAGTACCTTCTTTTCTCTTTCTGTCTGAATAATGATTTGTAACAAATTTCCTAGCTTTTAAATATGGGACAGAGTATTTATATTTATAATACCTTGTCCATTTGTGGTGGCGCATTTGAGTCAGATTTTTCATTGATGCTGGGAAGGTGTGTGTTAGCATGTGGAGGAGATGAGACTCCCATTCACAAGAGCTGTGTTTCTTGGCTAACTTTTACACCAGTCTGGTTATGACAAGAAATGAAAATGTGTCTGCACAGTAGCTATCAGCAACAGTTTCAGTGTCTGTCCCCAGGCTTGCAGGAATGAGCATGTGGCAGCTGTGAAAAGGGGCACAGCACAGGGTGACACAAGCTCCTGTCTATTGGACTCTGATTTTGATTATGAAGCTAGTAGGAGAATTTGAAATATAACTGTATGATTCAGTGCTTTAAGTATTTTTTTTCAATACTATTTTTCTCTCGAGTCTCCCTTGTGTTAAGAATATAAACGCATGCACATGCCAGATTATCTGATGTGTGTCTGATGGATTATCTGGCTGGGGGGGTGCTGTGCTGTAGCCACGTACCAAACCATCTTTGAGGGTGAGGGTACTGACAATAAGAGCACTTCCCATTGCTTCACTTTCTGCTTATTTCTCCACAGTAGCAACATCACAGTAAGATGTTGTATTTGCTTAACCCATTCCCTCAAAAGTTCAGTAAGAGTCAAAAACCATTGTTTTTGTCCTATGACCATGTGGCCTTCCCAGGTGTGCATCAAGTACAGGAGATAGACTTTTTGTGGAGAACATGAAGATGTAATGGGACAAAGTGCTTCTATCCCCTGTCAGCTCCCAGATGTGGCCAGCCACATGTAGTTGCCCCAGTAAACAGTTTCCAGCTACTGCACCAAAATAGTCTCCTTCCAGTGCTAAAATCAATGGTCTCAGGCATGTTGGTAGCAACAACAGCTGTGACTGCAAGTGAGTTCAGTAGACCCCAAATTAAATCTGGGCAGCCACCAAAGCCTATCCTAAAGACATGGAAATTAGAGAAATATTTTCAGTTCCAAATTTGCACAAGTGAAACAATCCTTTAAAATGTAATCCAAGGAGGTATCTACTATGCTTTTGACTTGTCATGGGTGTTTGATGTTCTCATGACAGTTTTAGGGCTAGAGACAAATTTGAGGGGTGTTGAGCCAACACTTTTCACACATATTCCATTTATTTACAGTGCAGCTTGTTTTGTGCACTGCCGACAAAATTATGCTTCATAGAAGAAAAGCCTGGCAACATGAGGGAAATTGTTGTAAACAACCAGAGTGAACGCTCCAGTCTGTGTACAATAGACATGCTAGAACTCAAAATAGCACCAGAGGAAAAAAAAACAACCTCCCTTAAAAACAGTAAGAACATTGTTTGTTTTTAAGAAACACTGAGCTTTGTTTTCAGTTTCTAGATTAAGCCTAATTGCCAAAAATGCCTTTGTTACTGCCTAAACCAAACTCAAGTTGGGAAGCACAGTCAATAGTTATTTCAATTAAGAATGTACCGTCAAAAACCTAAGGGTGGGAATGCAAGAAGTGAACAGTTGTTCAAAATTAAGAGCTTCTTCCGCTCCCTATCCTTTGCCTCTTTTTTCTCCCTCAGGTATAGAAATTGCAGCTTTAATGAACAGCAATAGCAACTGAGTTTCTGAGAAAAACGAAATTGAAAATGGAGAGCTTTTGGCAGCAGTCTCCCTCTCCCTCTCTTTGAGATCCTTAACACATGCCAAATTTTTCCTCTTAATGCTTGCCAGGGCTATTGAAAGCTGAAGTCACCATTTTGGACTTAAAACCTCCTGGAACTCTGAGACATCTGTATGGAGGGTGCTTGCTGCCCTGCACATCTGCCAGACCCCAAGACTGAAATTTAGCTTTGCAATCTTAGAAATGAAAATTATCCCAACTGCATTCTGTCTCCTATTGTTTCTCTTCCCCTTCTGGCTCTTCCACCCCATCAGGCACAAACAATAGAGTTTCTTGTACCCTGAAGTACCCACCTTCTTTCCATTAGGAACAGAACACTTGGCAGTCTTCCTGGATGCCCCTGCTGGTCCAGAATTGTCTCTGGGACACATGCCTTCTTTTGTGGTCACTGGAGAGAGGGGTATGTCCCTTGCAGAACAAATATTACTCAGTAAAATGAGCAGGAACAGAAGTTGTTCACTAGTGCCTGTTCTACAAGTGGATGCATGTTGTATAAACAGTAAGTATGCTAAAGCTGTCCAAGCCCATGGATTCTGGTTATTGCCTCTCTTCACATCGTTTTGCTACTGAATCTGTTCATCAGAGACAGAAATGAGTTAGGGTATTAGGCAACTTGATGGCATGTTTTTTATTTCTATCCCAACAGGGAGTACAATTCATAAATTAAACAGCCCTGAGAAAAACTATGAGGGGGCCCCAAAACCTACATACAAGGAAGAGGAGCATTTCAAGTTGTGGACTCTGTGGAGACCGCTGATGGATTCAGAGTCAATCATGCCAAGGGCTTGCAGCTTTCTAGGAAAAAGAACATTTTTTCTGTATGGTGAGGAAAGGCAAACATGCAACTGCACTTACTTGATAGACCTTTGGTGTCAAATCCACAAGCTGGGTGTAGTAACATGGCAGATGTTGGCAAAGTCTGTCTGATGAAAATTCCTGTAATTGTTCTGCCTACCTTCAACTATCTCTGTGTCTGTGAAGAATAAGTAGCAAGAACCCCTTGTGATGTAATTCTCATTCTTTTCCTTTGTTGCAAATGTACTTTACAGAGGAGCAAATGAATTTGCTTAATCATGAATTAACTACACTTCAAATGGCACTGTGTGGCTGTCAGTGCTGCAACTTTCTTCTTCCTGCAGCATGAAAATTGCACATGCATCACTCAAGATGCAGTTTCTGTTGTTATTTCTGAAATACCAGAAGGAAATCTGGACTTCAGCATTATCCATGAGAGATGTCCTGGTCTGACCAGATACTAATCTCAAATGAGTTCAAGCACTCCTCTAAATCAGTTCTGAATGCAGCCTAAAGCATACCCAGCACTTTACATTTCCCACCATACTATAATGGAGGTGACACACACTCTAAAGTGTTGGATTTATGCAGATTTGCCAAGAGGGCAGTGGTGCACACATAGAGATGTGTTTAACTAAAAGGACATGTGCTTCCCATATGGATGCAGTCATGGTTGCTTAGTCTCTGAATGAGTTCATCTTGCACTTCTCCAGAAGAAAACATGTGCTAAGTATTTCTTCGGGCTAATTTTTTTCGTGCTACAAATAGTTGTCATCATCTCACCCAACACACAGGTTTCAAGACACAGGCTGTCAGAACATACTAGAATGGTTTGTGTCTGTGAAAGATGACTGCCAGGAAGTACCTGCCTATGCTACATTGGGTGAGCAAACCCTTAATACCATCCTCTGTGTTCCTCAGTGACTACCTCAAGCAGTTTGTTCTCAGTACATTGCCTGTTGGAGACTCTTTTGAAGTCACTTAACTCCATTAGTGGTGCAGGGGACCCAAACACTCAGGTCTTATTTTGTGGTAACCTTCTAGGGCTATCATAGCCTGTACGAGTATCCTCCATACATGATAAAGTGTTTTGTTTTTTTTTTTTTTTTTTTTTTCCAGCAAACAGAAAGTTGCTCAGCTTGGGTCCAAAAAGGAATAATTTGTATTTTATATTTATATATAACTGTATAAATATAAATTGTATAAAATTGTATAATTGTATATCATTGTATAAAATAGTATTTTATGTTTATATATAATTTGTATTTTAGTATAAATTACTTAATTTATTAAGAATGTGCCTGCACAGCCGCTCCAAGCACCAAGATAGTAATTTTGTTTTTATTTTTGTCATATATGTGGCTGAAAGGCACAGGTTAACCCCCAGGCCATGTTCTCTTCGTGAAGGGGTTCCTCTTGCCGTAGCACCTCATGGTGATTTTGCCTCCAGCTCTCACATTTCCAGTGGGAGACTTCTCTCTTCCAAACTTTCTTGTTCTGTGAACCACACAACTGACCACAAACAACCTGACATCTTTCTGTCTTGAGTTTCCAGCCAGTTTTCACTATAGGCCACTGCTCAGACAATTCCAAGTGGAAAGGTGCATAAGAGCTTTGACAAGGGAAGTTACGTGATCTCAAACCTGTGATTCTGTGTCTTGTCCTCTCCCCTTGACACCCATGCATACCCACAGTTAAAGAAGTACACCCACCTATTTATGTTCCTTATGTGGGGTAATTACCTAGGGTAATTGTGGCCAAACCACAGCGCTGGTGCAGAGACACACGATTTCCACCTGCACGGGCTTGCTTGGTTCTGTGCAGGCTCATTAGCTGAGCCTTCGATCTGGTCCTGCCAGGACCAAGGCTGGAGCTGTGCTGAGGCAGCTTAGGGGATGTTACCCCACATGCCAGAGCCAGCTGTATATTCTGGTAACATGGGCTGCAGAAACAGGATGTGCCTGGGCTAGGAGGCTTGCCAGATACCACGTGTATTGGAGAACACTGTAGATGAACCCAGGAGGACCTAGTGGGAATTCAGGAGCCATGAAAAAAAGTAATCTCACTGTTTAGTGTATCATAAAAAATGTATTACAGTGAACAACAGAGAATGGACTTTACTCCAACTCATCTCTTTGCACTCATCTGTCCAATTAGTGTTTTACCTGCAAATTAGAAAGGACAGGATCCTTGTCATCCTATCTTTCCACTTAGCAGTTTTTATCGTGTTAGCTGCAGACGTCACAGACAAGTGGCAATCAACATCTTTCAATCGTACCAAACCTTCAAGTATTACCTAAGCTGCAAAATCTGGAGGGAAAGAAACCTCAGATTTACAAATACCTTCACATACTTCATACAGGTTTGTACTATTTTTTATGCTTAAAACTACTGAGACAGTTTCTGTGGGCAAAAACCTGCACACCTGATCGAGCAATTAAAGTCATTGTAAATAAGGTCACAATACTACTTTTCCACAAAAATCCTCTTGTTTGGTGAATGAGGTGGCTGGATGGGATCTGCTTGAAAGAGTCCAAAGGAATAAGGCTTTGGAGGGATCCAAGAAAGCTGATTGATATTCAGGCTTCACCTCCTCCAAGGTCAACAGGGGTCCATCTTAAGGAGATGGAAGTCAGGCAAGAATGCCAGGAGATCTGCATGGATAAACAAGGAGCTTCTGGCAAAATTAAAACACAAAAATGAAGTATATAGAAGGTGAAAGCAGGAACAGGAGACCTGTGAAAGATCCAGAGACACTGTCCAAGCAGGCAAGACACAGGAAAGCCAAAGACCAACCAGAATTAAATCTGGTGAAGGGTGTCAAAAGCAACAAGAAGGCTTTCTATAATTATATCAGTCACAAAAGGACAACGAGAGAAAATGTGAGCCTGCTGCTGCTGAAGGTGGCAGGGGCCCTGGACACAGGATATGGAAAAGGCTGAAGTACTGAATGCCTTCTTCACCTTAGTCTCTACTAGGAAAACCTGTCTTCAGCAATCCAAGGACCTGGAGACAGAGGGAAAGTTTGAGGCAGGGAACACGGATGTGAAGTGGAAGAGGATCAGGTTACAGAATACTTAAACAAACTGGACATGGACCCCAGTGGGATACACCCAAAACTGCTGAAGGAGCTGGCTCATGCATTTTGATTATCTTTAGGATGATCATGATGACTTGGGGAGGTGTGTGAAAACTGGGGGAAAGCAAATGTCACTCCTATCTTCCAAAATAATCCGAAGGAGTACTCAAGGAACTATGTGTTTTAAAGACAAACCACTGATAATTCTCTTCTCCAGTCTGGGACAGCCTCAGCTCTCCAACCTAGAAACAGCACAATGCTGGTTCTGCTGCTGGGTTGTAAGATTCATTATATTACTTGGAGCAGCAGCTGTCTGCTTCCTTCAGGACCCATCCAGATTTCATTTTGCCCAGATCCGTTTTTTCCTTTGTAATTTGCTGCTGAAAATAAGCTACAGGTGAGAAGACCTCTGAATACTAGTTTGAGTGCCAACCTTCTATCTGCTAGACAAGGCTTGGCTCTCTGCTGATTGACATGCAACCTAAGTGCAGCCTTAGAAAGTTTGAATTCATATTTGTTTGTTTGTTTTTACAGGCTCCCAAAATTTTCCAGGAAAATTATGGAAAGAAAAAAACAGTGACTTTTAGGATAATCTGACTTTTGTAGCTCAGCCAATCCCTTAACAGAATTTTGTGGCATAAAAGAAAACCAGAATGCTAGCCTTAGAGTTTTGTCCTTGTCAGATTTTAAGGATTAACTACATAAATCTGGAGCAAATATGTTGTTTTCAAAATAGGTGACACAAACCTTCTGTATAATAGAAATAGTCCATCAGTTCAAATTGGAGATTGCTGCCAGATCTTCTTATTTTTATTTTATTTTCTGGCAAACTGAAATTAATAATAATAATAATAATAATAATAATAATAATAATAATAATAATAATAATAATAATAATAATAATAATAATATCATCATCCTCGTTATTATTATCTTACGTTATCCTAATAATCCTTAATTACATTAACTGATAATGGGATTTACATGCCATTTCAGCCACATCTGTAAATATGCAGATCTTGACTACTTTGGTCAATAAGCTCTTTAGCAGGAGCTATTTCAGAAGAATCTATTGTAGCTCTAATATGCTTTCTAGCACCACGACACACACAGGATCCCTGTTTTCTGCCTGAACTGACATTTCTCTGTTCTTGCCTATCAGTCCTTCCACAAAGGCTGCACAGAAATTCCAGTCGTGTGAGTTATATGAAAGGTCAATCTCATTTATGTAATAGCCAACTGAGAAGAAGTAGTGCTAAAGTATCTTGCCAGCTCCAGTGCTAGGAAGATCATGTCACTGCAGTTTTGGGCTTTTGAAACGAATCTGTCAGACACATTTTCTACGAAGCAATGTCAAGCCACTCTTTAGCTCCAATGCTTTCTAGTTCAACATAATGCTATGCTCCATGAACACAGGATGTGAACTGTGAGTCTTTGAGTGAATATGTACCCAATTAAAAGTAAATTGTCAGCCACACTTCACAGGGACTAATTCCATTTTAAACACCAGGTGTCACTGCAGTATACTCCTTATTCCACACTGAGCTCCCATTAGGTTAAAGCTTTACTTTTAAGTGATGTCAAAGCTTGTGGAGAACAAAGATGCTTGTACTTTCTGTTCCCAAGTGTGTGCATGCAGCTATATGATTAGCCAGAATCTGGGCAAATTGTTCAATATTTCAACCAGCCACATTTATAGTTCTGTGTGGTTGGCCTCAAACCTGAAGCTATCCATAGTAATAGAGCTATTTTATGGCTGATAGCAACTGTTCACAATGAAGAATAATAATAATAAAAAAATCTGTGAAACTGTTCTTGATAATAATGCTGCATGCGTTTGTTTTTTTCAGAACAGCCCGTGATGGATAATATTCAGCAGTTACTTAATTTAAAAAAAAATCAAATTGCATATTTTGCAGTGGCCCATGAACAAATGTTCAGCAAAAAAGCAATCTTCTTTTACCCTTATCAGATCCTGAATGGTTTTGCACATGAAATATTCCTTATTTTTACAAATTCTCTTTTTGACCTATAACCTTGTATCTTTTGAGTATTAAAATATACTTACATAGATTAAACATTAAAAAGCCATCACTTTGACAGTGAACAGATACTACTTGTCTGTCTCTGTCTAATTTCTTCAGCCTCCCAGATTGGTGTAACAAATCCCTGTCTGCACTGTGAATTTTCCAGGAACCTGTTCACCAGTAACTACTTACTATTAAGTGGGTAAAGCTGCTCTTTTCCTATCTGTAATTAAAGATAATGAGGAGGAAGGTGCAAGTCATGGAGAGTGCAAGCCCCAAATGGTTAGGTACTATTTTAAACTCATGTTCTGGCGTACAGAGGAGCCTTGTTCCAGTGACATGCTTAAAAGATGACATTTCTTTGTGTTAGACTCACATGCAGAATCTATGTTACATATTCAGCACTGGTCCTAAGTCACCTGCCTCTGAAGTGCTTCAGGATGCTCTTAAAAGTATTTCTACACAAATGAGTCTTGCTACTGACAGAGCAGTGCAGCAAATGGATGGGGAACATTACCTAGAGAGCATCTATAACAAAGGAAAAGGAATCAAATGCCACGGCAATTTCAGAGGATAATCCATGGGTCTGGTAATTGCAACTTTAAAAATGCTGAGGGCTGCACAACTTTGAAAGGCTCAAACCCAATATCCTTACCTGCATTAAAGAGCATTTATAGCAGTCCCTGCTTTAGTCAGAGACAACTTAAAATTGGTGCTGTTGTGTGCATGCTTGAATCTTGACAGGATTGTGGCTTTGGGAGGAGTAAGGTGCTACATATCACAAAGAAGCCTTAGTAGTTCTTGTCAGATAATTAAATCAGCATAAAATTCCCATAACAAACAGAATTCTGTAAAATAATGCAGGTTTTAAGACCTGCAGGACAAAGTGATTGCAAGGACTGAATAATGTATTTGTTAAGAAAACAACAAAAATAGGCACAGGTAAAAACCAACCAACGACTAAAACAAAAGACAGTTCATTTATTGTGGTTTATTCTGTCTGGCTATTGAATTTATATATAGACTTTAATCCAATGAATTTTGCCAGGATTTTTGAATTAAAATTGCAATGTAACATGTTTCCCATTTGACATCATTTACATGGATTTCCAATAAATTCAAGACTTACTTGCAAATATAATAACCAGAGAAAATGGCAGAGCCTCTTTTACATACTTTCAGAGAATACAGTACAGAATCCTGTGATTTTTTTTTCTGCATATAAACAAGTAAATATTAGGATACTATTGTACATAAATAAAACCTTCCTTTTTTATTATTGACCTATGTTCTTACTTTTAGATAACTGCTTCATACGTTCATGTAGCATTTTCCCCCAGAAATATTTACATAAAACTTGTCTACATTTACAGTAAATAACCATAATTGCCTACTGTGCTTTCAGCAGCCAAAAGCTAAATTGGCTATAGAAATATCTGATGAAGATTCTTGGAACAAAGGTATAACTAAATGACATCAACTTGTGTATACTATTACAAAGTATTGAGAGGAATTTAATGGCATTTGTTAATTTACAAAATGCAATTTAGTGTTGCATCTGAACTGCTCTAACAGTAGGATAAGCCCTGCAATTACAGTTAAGCTACAATTTATGGAACATACATTCTGCAAAACTACAGTAATTCAGTGTTTGCAGTGGTGTCGATAAAAGTATTTTGATTTCAAACAAGGCAGCAAGCCAAATAACCCTTCATGTAGCAAACAAGCCTTAGCTAATGCCATCTCAGAAGTCTGCATGCATTGACTCCAGGTGTATATGGCACAGTCATTGAATCACTAAGCTGCTCTCACTGCCTACAAAGCTGAACTTCGCTGTATATTCAACTGTATCCACTCAGCCAGGACAGCCAGGACAGTTCTAAGCCTCTCTTTGCACAAGCTCATACTGTTCTGAGGATGTGTTGCAGTACTGTGTCAGTGATCAGAGACTCAAATAGTTGTCCAGAAAACATTCTAGAACACTATGTAAGAGAACTTTGCTTGGAGATATTCCAGTAACACCTATATTTTTCCATTATAAAACAATGGATAAAATAAACACAAGTGTCTGTATTTACAAATTCTTATTCACTATGTTCTTGGTATGCAGTGTTCCATATGTAAAGCAATTTTATGTTGAAGCTCATATAGCACCCAATTTTAATTGATTCTTACTGAGACATGATTTTAATAGTTAGCTATTAGATATAATTACCCACGTAACTATTTTTTGTTGTTCTTATGGAAGTCATATCAATTCACTAATATAAAAGAAAGAAAATACATTTTACTGAAAATACAAATAAAACTACCTATCATTAAACCAAACTTCTAAACTCTTAGGGGCCAATGTGCAGCCTTGGCTCATGCTAAGAATTCTATTTAAATAAAGCAATCCAGTTAGAATTAGGTTTTTTGTTCATTTGGGTTTTGGTTTTGTTTTTTGCTAAAAACCTCATATGATGCAAGTCCAGATCTACACATGGTACTTACTTTAGTGCATTTACATATGTCCATGTTGGGTTTCTAATAGAACAAAAACATGTATTTAGAGTTTATTAATTTCAGTTCTGTTGATACAGAGGCTTGACAAAAGATAATCCAACTGCATCATGGTTGGGTGGTGATGAGTTGCTCCTGCCTCTCTATTTAAAGGGAATACTGAGAAGAATAAACAATGTTATCTATCTCTTGTGAGACTCTCAGCAACTCATCCCTTTACTGTAACCTTTTCTACTTTAAAAATCTTTCAAAACAGGTTGTCTGTGAGATGGGGGACGTGCAAGTGAAACTTAGCTGTTGTTACTTTACCTCCTTCTTCCTAGCTTCTGCAGTGGGCTGTACCTGTCTTACTCTGACAGTGAATGCTCTTCTGTGGGTCTGAAGGTGGGCTCTTAGCACTGAGACTGAGGAGAAGCAGCTCACATCCCCTTCCTTAAGTTAAAGGGGTTGGGAGTGTGAAGCAAAGGGCCGTTCCTAAGTAGTCATCGCCACTGAGATGAGATGAGATGATGAGATGATGAGATGATGAGATGAGATGAGATGAGATGAGATGAGATGAGATGAGATGAGATGAGATGAGATGAGATGATGAGATGAGGCCCTGCTGGAAATCATGAAGGTGGTATATGCAGAAATGCTGGGGAGCTATCATGGTGGCTCGTTTCAAGGACCTGCCTGCTGGTAGAATGTTCTGAGGAGACTTGGTTATGTGACCTCTCTCAGTCTCAGGTACAAAGAGCAAATTGCAGCATGCTCAGACAGGTGAGAAAGCAGGTTCTTGTGCTCTTAGCTGTCTCTTTAATAATACATTTCAACACTGTGACAATTCACATCTTATATGTGTCTTTGAATGCCATGTGAGTGCTTGCAAGCTACAGAATTTCTTGCCTTGAAAGAAAGACCTCCACAGATGTCCTCCAGACAGGATGTGATTGCCTCAAAAGATCTGACTCAAGTCCAGGCTCCTGAATCTCACAGGCACATTGAAAAGGTCCCATTCAGAAGTGTTAATGTGATGCAGTTTCTGTGCCCTCTGTACAACTGTCATATTTCACTAAGGACAAAAGAGACACTCAAATGGTGACAGGTGAACATAGTGGGGAAGAGCAGTTCCATAAATAAGAGGGTAGTCCAAATCCCACCTATGCTGAAAGTTAAAATATGAGTTAGAATTGTTCTCTTTGTAGACATTAGGAATTGAAAACATCAGCACTGCCTTCTTTTTTTTTTTCTTTTTTTTTTTTTTTAGTAATAAGATTTGTAAGGTTTAAGCCCCCCTCCCCAATATAACAAGATTAAAAGGTCAAGGGTTGGTTATATTGTTCTGTAGTGAACAGCAGGCATTCTGAAATCTCAAATGAAGCATTCTGAAGTCAAGTGACATACCTTAAAAATAATCTGATTGTTGCATATTCATAAACTATAAGAAATAACATAGCTGCTTTCTAAATGAAAAAAAAAACATTTCGTATTTTCTCTACAAACACATGCTAGTTAAAATTAGCCAATGAATTTGCAGAGACAAAACCCCTGTCAGACTGTGCTATTATAACAATAAATGAACACCACAAATGAAAGCCAGTATTTAGCAATGTGTATGGCAAGAGAGCATCACATACAGTAGTCAAGTGGCTGTGCAATAACAGTGAGCATCTTTACCTTTACAAAAACATCCGTATTTTTAGGCACTTCGCTATCATACTTGTAGTGACTGTCCTTCTGGCCAGTTTAAAACTCAAGGCCTCCAGAAACAAAACCTTGCAGCTTGTAAAAACAGACCTGTAAGATTTATATTATACATGGACTGGGCACAGACCAACGGGTATATAATGCAAAGATAATCTGCATTTCTGTGGAAATTGGGGTGCTGGAGCTAAAATATATCTACATTACGTAGATGCTCTTGCTGACCTTTGGATTATATGTAAATGAAATTTAATCAATTAATCAATGGGAACCTTGTATTACAAATAAGTTGTCATCTTTCTGCTGTTCAGGATAAAAGAACGGTGCCTAATGATGTGATGTCCTAATGCACTCCTGGAAAATCACCACACAGACAATTAATTTGTTTAATACATTTTGTAAGCCTGGGATATTTTGTGCTGACCAACCAAGGGGGTTCTCTCTCTCCTTGAAGAAAGGGAACCCTGTATTTTTAGCTCTGTGATGTTCCATTAGCTGCATTTATCTTTAACATAGTCCTGAACATATGTTGCTTGCCAGCAAGGGATATGTATTTTATATATATATATATTCTTTTCTGAGGCTAAGATCTGCTCTGGCAATGACTTCAGCCACCACCATCCCAGAAGAGATGCTACAAATCAACTTCAGCACCAGGGTATGAAATGATATTAACAGTAATTATGTTCCCTGCTCCCAGGAAGACACCTGCCTTTGAAAGTCTTCAGCACACCACCAAAGGAGCATCTGTCAGGCTAAGCATCTTTCTGCATTCTTCTGTTTTGCAGCAGACTACCACACCAAATTGCTTGTGAGGCACATAAAAGCCTTTTTCAGGCATACTCCAACCTCAAAAAATAAAACTCATCTGAAATAACTGGTTATTTGCCTAAGAGCAGAAGTCTCTCATTGGAGTGTGATCCAAATTAAAATGTTTGATGCAGAAACAGATTTCTTACAGTCACGTGGCAAACAAATGTATATGCACAATAGGAGACAGAAAAAAAGTCCTTGAGCTGGGTTATGATGTTTCCAGTCCCACAGTGCACAGATGAGGGTCATGTCTCTTGCTGCTTCCAAGCCAAGTGGCCTGGCCTGAACGGCTGCTTTTGAACACCCGTGTCCCAGCCTGGGCAGGCCTGTCACACGTGGTGACTCCACTCTGCTGAGGTGAGATGAGCAAGAGACAGGGCAGCACTGTCAGCTTTTGTAGTCGAGAGCAGCACAGTTAACACTAAGTTCTGGGAAGCAGACAGTACCAGAGAGAGCAGCACTCTGTGTCACAGCTTTACACGTCAGCTTTCAGAAAGCACATGCAAACCATTTATCCAGCATCTTATAAAAGCACCATTGGAAGGTTGAACGGAGAGCACCGCGCATATGGGATTGTGTTCAAAACAGCGGAGAGGAGCTGTTCAGGGAGCCATGGAGAAGCATGCAGCCCAGCAGCATCCCTGCAGGATGGATTCCTTGAAGGCACGATAGATGAGGGCTTGGAGAACAAGGCAGCTGGTCATCAGCCAGTTGAAACTATGGGGATGACCCAACTCTGGGTTACTCATGGATATGAATCCCCACACCTACTCATCCCTCACTCCATGGATCCTGCTACACGTAAGCAAGCCTGCAATTTATATTAGTAGAAAGACTGAAGCAACAAATTGTTCACAGTTGACATGAACACCACCTCCCTGAATGCTGACTATTGTAAAACCAAGGTTCTTCAAAAGAAGACTGCTAATTCTTATTGCAAAGCTTAGTCATCATAGCTACATTACTGGGCTATTTAGTGGATGCTTGTGAGTGACTATTGCTATTGTAGGGCTAACTGAGGTCCAATACATTAAATGTGTCTCTATAAAGATGCTTCCAACTTGGGACAAGTAAACGTTGGGGTTGTCCCTTTGTACTTTTGAGTTAAACACATACAGTATGGAAAAGAGTATGGAAGTATTAGCTACTTTGTAGAAAAGGCACTATAACTGATCTAACTGTGGTAATTAGGTATATGCCTGTGCTACAGGTATCTGCAAAGAATTTATTTCTCTCTGTGACTGAGAAAGTTATTCTACACTCATAGTAGAAAAGGATGACTGGTTTACATATTGGATTAGCACTGGTTTAAGTATGTGGTAAGAACAACTCTAATGGGAGACACAGATTCATGGAAGAGATATCTGAACTGCATTTCCTATTTTCTACCAGTTCCCAGAGGGAAATCAAAAAGACCTCTTCACTAGGGCAGTTATATACACATTACAGCTTCTCTTGGCCTTACTGTGGCAATTTTATGTGAAATGTTATTGTATAGTTGTGCCAAAAAAGGAGGCAAAGAAATAGACTGTGAAGCTTCCCCAGAAAACATTACCAGTAACAAATACTTCATTTGGATGTTGACATTTTACTTAGGGATATGGTGAAAGAGTTAAAAAGAGCAGTAAAGAGACAAGTAGAAGAGACTCCCTTTTCTTTACAGTCAGATTAATCTCTTTGGGGATTACTGCTGGAAAAATCTTTCTATCAAATATATTAATGAAAAGGAGGCATTGACAACAGCCATAAAGGAACAGGTATTACTTCTGGGAAGAGGGAACTAAATTAGAACCTTGATTCTTTGTCAAGTAATGTAAATACTCACTTACCATCCTCAGACTGAGTTCTAAAACATTTTCCTTTAGCATTAGACTACATAATGGAGATTGCAGGGGAGTTATGGACTCCTCCATACATCCTTGTTCAGGAGGGTAATTCTTTTTTGCAGCTCTTAATTCCGGTGTGTGTGGGTCTCAAGGCTGAGGGCAGGAACACATCTCAAAATCAGCAATCCAAAACATGAACTGCTTCTCCATGAGACTGAGATCTGATGGGCCATTAAAAGGTTGTGACCAGCCTGAAAGTCATTTAAACAGGAAGGAATGTGCCACTGCCACAGGACTGCAGACAGGGTACCAGCTCCCAATGCCACTGTATGGCACTGTATCAGACAAGTCTCATAAGCTGTATGAGACAAGTTAAAAACAGAAACCGAAGAAAGAAGAAAGGGGGAGGAAAATTTTTCTTTCACTGTGAAAAAGGGAAGTCTACGAGGTCACAAGAGCTGTTGTCAAAACAGAGGAAAGAAAGGATGGAAGGACTTGTGTCCCTTCCTACAAAGCAACATTTCTGATCTGGCTGTGAAAGACAACAGAATGACTAGACAGTCCTCCACCGTCCTCTGACCTGCTGGTCTCAATGGGGGTATTTCTAGAGTGATGTTTTCTTCTTTTGCACCTTAAAATTTTACAATCAAGAATTCAGTGCTATTCTTTGCTATCAATTGACATTATCTCAAGACACCTTTGAATTGGTCTTGAAATTTAATCTAGTGAACCTGGCAAACCTCGTGTTCCTACTGTTTCTCCAAAAGCAGTCATCCATGTAAAGGGATAACTACATCTAGAGATGTATTTGGGAATTTCAGGAGTTGAGGTATGCCTGCCACTAAGCTGCAGGAATCAGACTGAGGACTACATAGATAAACTGGTACCCCTGAGCAAGGAACAGACAGCAAACACATAGTTAAAGACTAAAAAAATTCTCTAGACTTAGCACAACAAATCTTCTGGAACATGGTGCATCTTATCTTTGGCTTTAAACAGTGTGAACTAGAAGGAGAGCACATTCAAAGGTGAACTTCAGGAATTCACATTCAAGGAAACAGAAACAAGAACTCTTATAAAGGGAAAAACTCCACTAAGCAGAACCACAGTCATCCTTTAAAAGCACTGAAGTGGAAGCATGTTTTGCAGCTGTCAAAACATGGCAGCATGGTCAAGACCAGGATGGGTGCAGAGTGGTCTGAACTGCTTCTCTTCCAAAGAAAGAGTCGTGGATCGAGCGTGCTGCACTGTTGCAGAAGGCCAGGATCCACAAAGTTTGAATCACCCCGTGGGCAAAGGTTGACTGCAGAATTGCACTGTTCCTCAGGGCTGTACTAGTTACAGGCAAAGCCTGTAAATCAGCACACTTCTTTCAGTTATGAAGCTATTTCTAATAAATGTATATAACCCAATCTGTGTTTGCTCTTTAGAGTACCAAGTCACATTGAGCGCTGACCAAGGATCTGAGAAGGGCTCAGCCTTCAAAACCCAGTACCAATTAAGCTGAAAGTAAACCTGTTTTGTTTACTAGAGAATAAGCCAACCTCAGTTTATGTACTGTTTATTTTGAATTAAAAATAAACTGCTCTTCAAGCACATGCCAGATATTACGTATATGAATGTTGCCAAGCTTGGACTATAACTTATACTTGTGTCCAAATTACAGGTGTATGCTTATATACATGGGGGTATGTGCACATGCATGTCACACAATGCTAGTTCTTTACTGCTGGACTGTTCTTGTACCGTTGTACTATTTATTGTATTATTCTTGAAGAAAAAAGTACCAATTCAGTACCTGCTTATTTCATCCAAGCACTGTACTTTGTTTTTCACAGTAACAGAATAACTCAGCATTTTTGAAAAGCCAGTGGCTTTCAAACTGCTTGTCAGAGACCCAAGAAGGTCTTGGTTGCCCTCCTGCTTCTTTTACTAGAAGCACAAGGAGGACCAGTGGCTATGCCTGACTAAATCCCACTGTCTCTTTTGCCTCTTTTTTGCCCTTTGGCAGTGTTCTTTTACATGGACTCCATGATTTTAGCTTAAAAACAGCAAGGCATATTCCACAGCCCTGCTCAAGGAGACAGAAAAAGCCAACAAAACAACCTCAAAGCAATTTTCATTCATCTACTTTTGAAATAGGAAAAAAAAATTTAAAAATAAAACCAAATAAAGCCCAAATAAAGAATGGGATTCCTCCTGTTACAAACCCCAGTAAGTTAATTTACAAAAACTTTGAAGATGAAAAATATGTTGTAAAAAATAAAAATATTATCCACTCAACACAATACATAATTTTTCCTATATAAGAAACTAGACAAGCATATTAAAATATTTAAGTCTTTAAAAAGGGCAAAATTCTGCAAAAAAATTACCCAACACGACTAAGGTCAGACTACACATTATGCCAATGCATTCATTTGCACAACTGTTTGCAACATGACAATGGTCTGGTGTGTGTATGTGAAGGTGTTTATGTCCATTTCAGGGAAACAGTGCAAGAATGCTAAGGGTGACCGTTGCCATTTTAAAGGGATATTTCACAAATAATCAAAGAAACCCCCTACAAATACCAGTACACATCTCAAATACTTCAAGTCACGTTCTACAGCCCTTGACATTTAAAAAAAATTTTAAAAAGAAAAAAAGAAAAAGCCAGCAGAATTAATTCAAGTACATTTGGAGTCAGTCCCTTGTGAACTACTGTTGTTTGCACTTTAGTTGCAGTGAATGTGGACAGAGCTCCCCAAAAGACACAGAAGTGAGTGCATCTTCCCCAGCCCTGAAAAGTAAGTCTGAGTTGAGGTACAGTTATCCATGGTTTGCTCAACATTGCAGATGCCAAAACTTGAATGAAAAATTATGCTTGAAAAACACTTGGAAGAAAATTACATAAAATAATCTCTTAAAATGAGAAGCTAGTTTTGTGTAAAGGTAGTCTTTTTGGTACGTAATCCTATCAGGATGACAAGCATGGCACTCCTTCCCAAATTACGTTTGCCTTGGAGCCAATAATACAGAAACCTTTACGTTGTCCTGGTCATCTTTCTGACCTGACGTACCCTTTACCATGAGCCTTGATCCACCACCCAGGAAAACCAGCAGGTGTCACACCTTGCCTGAATGTACATTGCTTCTTCACAACTTG
Source organism: Brachypodius melanocephalos (assembly GCA_013398615.1). Classification (NCBI taxonomy): domain Eukaryota; kingdom Metazoa; phylum Chordata; class Aves; order Passeriformes; family Pycnonotidae; genus Brachypodius; species Brachypodius melanocephalos. The sequence continues at coordinate 28,701,761 of VZSR01001685.1, forward strand.
TGTTCCATACTTAGCTTTGTTCCTCAAAAGGAAAAGCACTTCCCTCTGCATGTTTCACTTGTCCTTTGAAAACAACAGTGGGAAATGTGCTGCCGGAGTGGTTAGAGCCTGGTGAATTCCCTGTGGTGCTGCAAGTCCCCTATGCTCTCATAGTCATTCTCCCCTGAAAGAGCAGTGTGGTTTGTGTGAGGCACGGACAAGGTCCTGTCTTCTTCTTGGCTCACTGACTGGATAGCTTCATAGTCCGGCTCCAGCTCCCCGTTTGGTCTGTCTGCTGACTGAGGCACAGTGGTAGAATTTAGGGTGTTTTCAAAGTCCTTCACACTTGCATAGAGGCCACTGCAAATAGACGGGGACCTCTGAGATGCAATTTCTTGAATGCAGGTGTAAGGAGAATCCAGTGCCTTGATGGCCTGTCCTGGCTTACTCACCGATGAGTACATGGCTGAGATCTGGGAAAAGGAGACACTTGCTGAGTGTGAAGCATGGCATAAAGCTTGTGCACCAGTCTGTACCCTTGTACTACAAGCATGTTGGTTATTTAAGAAAAGGTTATTTATTATTCTGATAAAAAGATACCATTTCTAAAAAGATTTTTTTTCCTTGAAAAAATATAAAATTTTTTTCTTACAAATGCTTCCTTTTCTGGCATGCATTTATAAATCGGTGTTCTTTCAAAAAAAAGAATGCTTTATAAAGTAAGTTTATAAATGTAAAACTTCCTTGAACATAAAACCCTGGCAAGAAAATTAGAACTAGGCAAAAGGGAATGGTTATATGAGCAGGAGCTCTTGCAAGTTTTGCTGTGGTCCTGGAGTCAATTTGGACTCAATAGGGAGAGAGGCCTCAAAGAGAGGATCAGATTGAACAGCTGCAATGTAGGAGAAGGATGCTGGCTGATCCTTAGGGCTTTAAAAATTATTGATGTTACTGTTTTTAATGGTAGTGGCTACTTTTCTGCTCTTAGAGACATTGCAACAGAAGAATAGTTAATTGTTTTTATAGGCAGACTAAATAGGCACTGCCACATTAAAAATCTCTAGATGAATTACTCACACCAGATAATAGCAAATAGTGCCAATGCTGATATGCAAGGTCTGCTCTGCTGACTATACTCTCCCTACAAAGAAGAGCTGCTTCTCAGGCATTGAGTATGTGAACTTTAGACTGGAGACTGAAACCTCTCAGTTGTAAACAGCAGAAAGGGAGCCAGCGTTTCATTCCTAACTAAAAATTCCCTCTGGTGAGCTGGTACACTTCAACAAGTGTATGAAAGTGGCCCTTCATGAAAAGGTGAGGAGAAGCCAACATCCACACATGTCCCTCTGCTTAGGGATTACCTGGACTAATGCCAAGCACAGGAATCAGTCTTAATTCCCTCTCCCAGGCCAAATAGATATTAGCCATTGCACAAGACAGATGGCTGATATTCCCTGCATGGCTCCTCTGGTACTCAATATCACAATGCAACATAGCTCTTCTATTACATTTAAAGTCTTTCCCAAGCATGCAAGGCCACTCTGGGTTTGTATCAAGCCAGTTAAAAGAATAGATTGGCATGAAAATGTCCATTACCATTAGGCAACAGTGGTTGAAGACTGAAGCAGACAAACTAGACCACTTCTGATAATTCTGAGATTTTTTTTTGGTGTGTGTCTGGGTGGGTGGGGGGATGGTTTGGTTGGGTTTTGGGGTTTTTTTGGTTTTAGTTTGGTTTGTTTTGGGGTTTTTGGGACTGGTTGGTTTTTGTTTATTTGTTTGTTTTAGAGGGACATCAACTTGGAGATGGCAATACTTATTACTTTTTACTGATTTCAGCTAACCAAACAAAAAAGGCTTTTCTGCTCATCTATATTTCAACTCTTCTAAGTATTAGATTACATTAACCCAGTTCAAGATCAGGTTATTCATTAATGTCTGGGAATGCTTCTCCCAGCAGAAGGCATTAGCTCACTTAGATCATTGCCAAGTTTATGTTTACTTTTATGTCCAGAGAACATATTTGTAAATGGCATGGGTGTACTGGAGATGATCACAAACAGCCTTATTTATGTTTCACTTTTCTCTTTGTTTAACTCTCCTCCATTTATCTGACCAACAGACATTTTAAAGACCAGTTTATGTTCCAGTGCTCTTATTGTGCTTCAGTTTATTTCCCAGAGCCCCAAACACCTTGCAAGCGGAAGGTGGAGCATATGTTTCAAAAGGCTGCTGGTTATTCTTCTTGGGAAGGTCTTGTCATCCAAATCAAGAAATTACCCTAACAATCAACTAATTGTGGCCTCTTGTTATTTTCTGACATCATTTTTAACCTATGGGCCTGATACAGCCATATGTTAGAATACTGATTTTAGGAATGTGGCAGTAGAAACTGTGCAGAGAATTTTGGGCTTTCATTTTCCCTTCACACAAGTTTCACCTTTCTTAGATGCTGCTTAATCACGCAGAGCTTATGCTAATTTCTGCCTAAAAATTGGTCTCTAGTTAGTTACTGAATTTCATGCAAGAAACCTACCTCATCTTCTGTAAGAGATGGATCTTCCTCTCGAGACTTGTAAGACACTGAACTAAGCCTCTGTAAAAAAGGAAGAAAGAAAGAAAGAAAGAAAATAAAAGGCTCATTACCCATCAACAGTGTGAAATCGGTAACAAAACCCTCCCATTATAATCAATGCATTATATTTTATGGTCATTTGCTCTCAAGTTCCATTATACATAGCTAATGTCCCCAGTATTCAGAGTACTTCTCTACAGATAACAGCTCTGAGGTTAGTAAAGCTTTTTAATGTATCTGCTCTTGTCCTGACCTGAAAAGGGTAAAAACAATGTAATGGTTAAAATAAACTCTGCACCACTGTATCCCTGCCTTTACACTTCCTATGAAGTGTCTGCAGAGGTTTCTGAACAATTAGAAGTCAGCTGTTGCGATACACCAGTTGCCCTTTCACAGCATTTTCAGATATGCTTTTAGATGGGAAAAGAACAATACTCAGCTGACACCTTCTGGATGATTGTATCCTTCATTCTGTAGATCCTGGAGAGCTGTGTCCTCCACCCCTGGAGTGCAGTCCCTGTGCAGAGGTGTTCAGCAGACTGGCTGCACAACCACTCAGACCTGCTGCAACCCACCCCGAGCTGGAGCCAGGTCACACAGCAGAGTCACTGAAGGATGCAGGGCTTGCTTTGGTATCTAGTCTAATTTCGACCATCTAAAGTGCCCTGTGTAAAACAGGTCATGAAGCCTTGGGGGAAAAGCATTTTGCTCTTATGAAAAATGCCTTCAGACCTTTACAACAATGAAGACCCTGCTGCTACACAGGAGCTGTGGGATGCTTCCTTCCTGGGGCAAGGCGGCTTTGCTGGACTTCTGCTCCACGGTGATTCAGAGAGAGCCTTCCAGCACTGTAAAAGGCTGTGTTTTGGACTTTCACACAACTTCATACCACCTCCACTGCAAGCTAACATGGGGGACTAGAGCTATTTTTAGCACAGTCAATAAAATACCACTTCCAGGCACACAGAACTTGTTTTCTTTTTTTTCCCTCAGAGGCTTATTGTCATAGATTCTTTCCTCCTTCCATTTTCTTGTTGTTTTTTTCTTCTGGTAAATACCAAACTTCAGGTTCCTGGGCACTTTTGACAGACCCTGGCCCAAAACACACTAAAGTTGTGCCTGTTGCTCCTGAAGAGCTTTTCCCTCACACTGATAAACTCCCTCACTTCTTTCTCACAGACTGGAGAACAGTGCTCTTTAACCTGTGGTTTGTTTACTCAGAAGAAAAAAAAAAAAAGAAAAAAAAAAAAAGAAAAAAAAAATGGAAAGAAAGAAAAAGGAAAACTTCAAATATATTTTCGCTTTGTATTAGATCTGGTTCACTACAGCAACTTAGTCCTTCCTATCTGCAATACTAATTTTTGTGCTGGGGAGTAAGCTTCTAATTTCATCCTCACACATTAAAACCAGCATATGCTCATACAATTCTTCAGTGATTTTTCTGTCATCAGTGTGTCTATAAGCACCATGTGTCAGGACCCTTTTCACAGATTCCCACTCAAGTCCGGATAAATACCCCAGGGTGTTTGCCATCCTGTGTGCTGTTCCCCCGGATACAGCATTCTTTCTTCTAAGTTTGAAGCTTGTGACACATCAGTTTTGGAGGATATTGTTATCGTGGAAACTTAAAAAAAATCTCACTTGCCCCTAAACATTTTGTACCTAGCAACATTTTAAACTATGCTGAAACCTCAACAGTAGCAACACAAACAACATGTGTCCTTATTTGCCTTCCACTTTTCTTTCGTTCCTCGACAGCACTTGATTTTTCGCTCTTTGGCTCAGCTGCTGCTTCTGACTCGGGCACAGGAACAAGGAGAACATTCTTCTCTGGTGCCTTTGTAAGAGATGCTTTGCCCATCCTCAGGCTGTGCAAGGCTGAAATCAGATGGCAGCAGCCAGATGGACACACAGAGAGAATTTCTACTGGTGCTCACTCTGGAAAGACCTGGGTGAAAAAGGAGATCCATACTTCCTTTTTAAATAAAAGAAAGAACTAAAGAAATCTGTTCTGCTTTTCCAGTATTATTAGAACTATGCATGAGGTTTTGCAGGTGACAGAGTCCTCTAAGAGGCTCTGTGCTATTAAAGGTGCCTTTCTTCACCAAGTCTTTTCAAAGGATTTGGCTGGGCCACAGCCAGAAACCAGTTTAGGTAAATAATCATTCATTATTGCACACCTGGCTCTTAAAAGGATGCTTTGTTGTTTTCATGCTGTTATATATGGGAATGGTCTCTGGCTTGGTCCACCTAGACGGGTGTGCTTCAGGGACTGGCATGGGCTGGGCATCACCCTGGGTGCTCTCTTCTAAATGGTGAGATTGAAACAGCTTGGCCACAGTCTGTTCTCTCTGTTGGCAGGTACAAGCCTTGGTTACACCGGTGCCTCCCTGCCCGTCCCTTCCTTGTGCCCTCATTATAGTCAGGGAGACTTGCATGATGTACACACAACCTGTCTTCATCAGGGCTAGGGCAGAAGGTTGAAGAGTTTGGGACACAGATGTCATGCTAAAAAAGCAGCCAAGTAGACCCATAGAAGTGGAAGCAAAACCAGAAACACCTGTGGGGTCTAACTAAAAGAGTTCTCAATGTAACATTCATTTCCATGAACATCTTGGTTTCGGTTGCCACATTAAAAAAAACAGGCATTGCTCTGCATTGCTTGAAGCAGCAAAATAAAGGGAAAAATCACCATCATCACAACAGAAAAACGATCCCACAGCCACCTCCCCCCACAATGCCAACAATAATGACATTTATATATTCCATCAATTACCATCTCCAGCTCTGCTGCAGCTGTAGCTCTCAAGGACAGGACAGGCGCACACCTCGATGCATAATGCATGTACCCAGCAGCGAGCACGGGAACCATCTGATGCTGCCCAAGATTTAACTCGGGGTGCCTTCAGCTCTGAATACATTTTAATTAGACAAACACCTTTTTTTCTGGCACTTAGGGGACTGCATGTGTCATCTCTTGATTAATCCTTCAAAACCCGAACCATTTTAATCAATTCCCACTCTTTGCAGTTACTGACACTGCATACACGGTGTGCTGGGGAAATACAGAGCAGCAAAGGCTTTTCCTTTGTATCGGTGCCTGGGAAATACAATTACTTTCTGCTAGTCTTTTCACACCTGGTAGGAAAAATGTCACTGTTATGCAAAGCTGTTTATCCAAAAGTTTAATTAGGAATTACTTAGGGCTGGAATGTGGGAGGGAGGAATGTTGCTGGATTATTGCTGACAATTACATCTTAATTTTTTACTTAACTAGCTCATTATTTGTAAAAATGTGCACTGAAGAGTCTAGCTAAACAATTTTTATACTGCAAGAAGTCTTCAGTTTATTCATTTGGACTCTATTGTGCTTTACATGGTTACTTATTTATTTAACAAGATATTCTTCTGCCTTCTTCCTGGATTACTGAAATTCTTCAAGTAAGAGAACAACCAGAAATAAGTAACAATACCTCAGCTCTGCTGTAATTTTTTCCACATAAATGTCTACATTAAAAATTCACATTGCACCTGAAGAATTGTTTTGAAATTTCCATCAATACCTACCTAATATTATTTGATGACTCGGACACCAAAAATCTGCTAAACCTACAGTTATTTCATTCACAATAAATAAGAAGATATCTAAACATCCTGAAAAATGCAAACTCAACAGTTTATGAAAAGTCTCTGCTATAATTTGAAAGCATCCTTAAAATTACTTCTGATATAAAACTACAAGTGGGAAAATAAACCGTCGAAAATGCCATAATTCTGTTTTTCAAGGAAATCACCACAACTCGTTCCTAGGGAGGAAGCATAAGCTGCTGAGAAAACGTAACTTTCGGCTGTGATTTCAGCACTTAGAAATTCCTTACACCCTGTTTATACGTGACATACAGGATTTGACAAATATAAAAGTGTACAGCTGCAATCTGTCTCTCTTTCTATCCCTCTCTCCTACAGCAAAAGACAAAGTGAGTCACTTTGAGCAGGTGCCCAACACTTGAACAGCTGAGCTGGCCCAACGAAAGAGGCACATCTGAAGTAAGGACATCCACCAAGGATGCCCCCCCTCTCCCTTTTGTAAATTGCAGTTTCATTAGAAAAAAAAAGAAGAGGGGCGCTTCAGAACAAGATATAGATGCTGACAGAGATACTGGATGCCATTTTTAATAGCTTCCACAAGTATAATACCATCAAACAAAGGAGCAGAAGCCTCCTATGCAATTCCTGGATAATATTTGGGGAAAGCCTTATGTAGTGCATAGCTGTAACAATCAAAAATACAAGTGGCAACAGAATGAGCAGACATCTCTATTGCGAACATTATACTATACATTATCATATTTCCATTTACAGTCTGGCTTCATCTTGAGTGGGGTTTTTTCCTTGGTTTTTTTTGTTACTGAAAAATAAAATCCTTTCCCACCCATATGTTCTCTATCATTATTTGGTTGTTTGATGAGGACAATTATTTGCAGTATTTACCTTTTCTGGTTTACTCGCTCCTTCTGTCACTTCTTCTTCCACTTCTTTTTCTTGCACATTCTCATTTTCATCAAGAAGTTTCATGGGTACTGGAGGAGGAAGCTCGTCCTCTACATCTGGTGTGTTGTCAAGAGGACTTTCTGAATTTGCACTTTGGCGACTCTTCTTATTTCTGTCAACAGATGCATATTCTGCTGACTCAATTCTGCACTCAGGAATCTGATTCTGACCTTCAGAAACTGTCAGCGATTTTCTGTTAGAGTTCCCTTCCATGCTGACTACTGCTCCAACATCTTTAATTTCCTTCACGGTCTCGTACAAGCAGTCTTCAACTATGTTCTCCTGAGAGGAGCTGTCTTTCAAGACTTCATAAGGTCCCTCCATTCCAAGACCTTGATCGTTTTCTGCATTTCTAGATGAGATGATAGTTTCCATGGGGTTGTTAGGGGGAATACTGGGTAGTTCCCGGCTCTGGTGACATTTTAAAGACTTTCCAAGACTATCCTGTTGATCTAGTAGATCTAATGTCTGTACTTCTTCATAAGGCTGGATACAGGCAGCTGTACTGTCCTCAGAAAGAACTAAAGAAAATTACAGAGTAGTATTACAAACAAAGGCATAACTAAAAGGTGTGATTTGGTACTCTCTGCATCACTTTGCTTTTGAGACATGCTGGAAAGGATAAATGCTACTAATGCCTGGAAATGCCAAGTGATTAGCACGCTTTTTGCTTGTCAAAAGGTTTCAGTCACAGACATTTCTGCACTCTACTGGTAAAAATATCTTTCTCACAACATCTAAAATAGTCTGTACACCCCCAAGTCACATTATATGGCAACAGCATTCACTGTCAGAACAGGGGGTGGGAGGTTAGCTGTGCATGGATATTCAGCTGCCTTGCACTCAGTTTCACTGAATGATTACAGAGTGCTCAGTAGTCTCAGATGGGAAACTGGTGGGAGGCCTCTTTGCATTTTTCCCGTTCTTTGGAACCAAAAGGAAAGTGTTCCTTCTTCCTCCCTACCATCCCTCAGCTTGTTTAACATGCTGGCCAGATTCTCCTTGGAATTGCACTTCGCTCAGCCCTCCCTGCACGCTACACCAGAAGCTCCTCACCGAAGGCTGAGCCATACTTCTCTTAGTCTCGCAGCACATAATGTAGGTTGACAACCTACTAACGAGCTGGCCATATGCACCAGAGAGAAGACTAGACTTCAGAAGGTAGTGTTAGGCAGAACATGTTGTTTTAGGTCCCAGAAGTGGGCCACATGTCATTGTCACTAGGGGGTATTAGGGACTGAAATGTATGGGGCTTCTTGTCTTACACCACACATGCACACGCATGCACCCACGGGCATATACAAGCATGTTTCAAGCATGGTAGGTAACTTCACCTCACACTATTTCTTTAATAAATCACTTCTGAACAGCTTTACTTTTCCTAATACAGTTTTTAAGGCACTCTCTCAACAAAAACAACCCATTCTTCTGTGCCCTTCGGTGTGTTTGACATGGTGACAGAAGTGTTGCCAAAGCAATCAATGCCCTCGATTTGGTGGTTGCCATGGACATTGCTTTCTCTTGTGTTCAGGGCATGCAGACACAGCCAGCACCTGCAGGGAACCATACCCTGACTGCAAAACTCAGGACAGAACTGCAGGTCTAAGATGGTAATCACTGAATGGGAGATGGGCGTTTTGCCTTTCTGGTCCTTGATTCTAGGGATTGCTGTGCTGTGCTGAGCACCCTTACAGAAGCCAGAAAGCACACACCCCATTCAGGCTGGAGGGGATAATCAAAGACAATGAGATCTCAAGTTTCTGTGGTAATGGGGGGTAGTACAGAAGGGGCTGGTGTGGCTGGAGGGTTGGCATAGATAAGACAATGCTGGCAGGCTGGGTAAAGGACAAAACCACAGCATTTGATGGTTCTGCTTCCACAGCCCTACCCCTGCTCAAAAAGCTAGCAGAAACAGTAATAAAAAGAACTAGTAGCAAAAAGTGCATAAAGTATAAGTAAGAAATTAAAGCACAGGGGTTCCTGTAATTCAGAAGGGCTATTATGCAGAGTGTAAGCTGAGTATAATATCAGACAGTCTGAAAACTGTCTGCTGGTTGATAGCAGCAGCTCTGACAGCTGCACATGTGGTGACTCATGGCAGAGAGAAACACTTCCATTCTGCAGGGCTTTGCTCTGCACATCAAGTCCCTCAGGGAACCACACACGTACATACACAGCAAGCCAATGGATGGGAACAGGAATTAGCTGCAAAAACAAAGTTTAAAAATTACTTTGGATACTTGTCTCTAACGGGTAAAGTCTGAATAGCTTAGCCTCTGGTTGCAGGAGATGAGGAGAGAGCTGTAAGCTGGAGTGCAGCCCCTGGTGTTGCTGTTAGTGTGAAGACAACAGTTGGCTCCCAGTGGCTCTGAGCTGAGAGTGAGTTTATTTTTAGGTGCAGCTGAGTAAAATATTTTCCAGTGATACTTCAGGGTGAATAATTTTGAGTGTTCAGCAAAGCAAAGACTAAAGAAAAAAAAGGAAGCCTATTTATGTTGCCTATTTTCTAAAATATAAAAATATAAGTGACAGCACAGCACAGGACTGTGATCCAAAGCTGTAATTCCTGGAGGAGGACCTGAAGTATTTCCACAGCCTCCTGGAGCACTTTTGAAACTCTGAGGCACAACTTCATCTGGTTTTATTCCAGTTCCACAGCTTACCAAGATGAGAGAAGGTCCCATTCTCTGCCTGATGACCTGCTCAATGGCTTGGTGACCCAGACCTGGTGGCCCAGGAGAGGACCTCAGCACCTCCCAATGTTGGCTGGTGTGGAGGACTGGGAGCAGGGGCATAGGGCTGTGCCAGGGCATGCCCAGTAGTGAAGGGGAGATGCAGCCTAAACCACCTCAATCTCCATGAGATGATCATCTCCATTGACTTCCCAGCAAGGCAAACGACTTCATAGCATGGTTTAACTTGGTTGTAAGTTCTGTGTGATCTGGTGTCAGACCTGCAGAGGTGCTGCAGAGTGTTCAGACAAACGGCTTGCCTGTGTGCTTGGAAAGGTGGGAGCTGTGAGCCCTGGGGCTACTCACCATCACCATTGCTGAGTGCTCCATTCTGTTCACTGTTTGGGGGAGGCTCCGTGGCTGAGCTTGTGATGGAATGGCTGAAAACCTCCTTCTCAGAAGGCTGCAACAAAAATAAATCAGTGATTGTTGGATCGGAATAAATGTTCACGCGAATACACACACAACGAATTTCATTCTCATCTCCGCAGCTCTGACCCACAGGTATTACTGGCAGGAGAACCAAACCATGCCAGCTAGATTCAAAGATTTAAGTGCTTGTGTTTACAGATGTTAAGAAGAAATAAAGGCAAAGATGTCCCGAGTGATGTCCTTTTCAAGCATTATGGTAATAGACATTACTATGGCTTTAACCCGTGAGAAGACAGCAGGGTGCATTGCCCTTGGGCTGCAGATGGAGTGAAGGAAAGGCTGGAGTACAGTGATGGCACAAAGGGCACTGAGAAAGTGCAGATTATCAGAATCTACACAAGTTTTCCTTCTCTTCCTGCTCTGCAACTTTTAAAGTTTCCCATGCTCAACCATCTCAAAATTCCTGAGCTATTTTCTAATCTGTTTTATTTTGAAAGGAGCTTGGTACAAACCAACCACAAGACAGAAACAAGCTGCCAGAAATAAATACTTACCACATTCATCAGATTTTCATGATCTCCATTCTGATTTTTGGCCTTCTTTTCCCTTAATGAAAAAGGCACATGAATTTTTACTACAAATTATGCTAATATACAAATGCCAATCATTCATAGACCTTACACTCCTGCAGGGAACAGAACTATGATTCACAATAATACTGAAAATGGAACAACTGAAAATTATTACAGGAATTGGTATGACCTCTGTGTAAAAACACCATTGAGGCAGGATGGTGATAAACGTAACTGAAGAGGTACAACAAACATACAGAACCCTTCTTCTCACTCAGTGTAAGATCACAGTGAGAAGTGACTGATGATAATTACAACATAATGAAAATAATTATGAAGAGACAGGGCATGGGGAATGGGAGTAGGTTAGATAAAATATTAGGAAAAAATTCTTTACTGTGAGGTTGGTGAGACACTGGAAGCAGCTACTTGTGGATGCCACATCCCTGGCAATGTTCAAGGCCAGGCTGGACAGGGCTCTGAGCAACCTGCTCTAGTGAAACGTGTCCCCACCCATGACAGGGAACTAGATGATCTTTAAAGTCACTTCCAACCCAGGCCATTCTATGATTCTATGATAATAAAAATATTATTCTTCAATTTAATCATATCTGACATTCTCAGATATACATTCTGGTGACAGACTACTTAGGAAGTCCCTTAAACTGTGTCAGTAAAAAGTGTGTATCCTATGAGGAATTAGAAAAGGCCAACAAAATCCAGATAACCTCCACTAAAAATGCTAGTCAAATTGATAATAAGCAGTTCATGAATAAGCATGAGCAGTTCAAAAAGGTGTACAAATTTCAGAGCAGCAGGGGTCTACACTTTTAAAGGAATCCCACTTCCCTGGGTCCCTCACAGGAGTCTCAGTGTGGATCACATTTCCCGTTTTTACCATTTGGGAAATACAGCTCTTATTCAGAAATACTGCAATAAAGTATGAGCTTAAAATTATGTTAGTCCTTCCCCTAGATGAAAAGCCAAACAAAAAGGTGAGAAAATATTGACAATATGAAATTTTTGCTTCTTCTAAAGTCTGCACTGAACTATACTTCCACATTAGCAACTGTTAGAATTTTACCTAATTGGGAAATAGCAAAAGAGCAAGTAACCATGCACCAGTGCAGAGCAGAGAAAGTTAAAAGCTGTATTTCCTCTCTGGAAGTTTTTCTGACTCTGATATTTTAGAAAGAGTGAATTTTATTCCGTTTTCTATGTCCTCATCCATTTTTGAAGAGTAAGCCAGGAAGAAATTCTGCACAATTGCATTTATGCATAAACAACCTGCCCTACAGAATGACCTGAAACAAAAGATTCTATGTCCAAACTAGCAATGCAAGAATTTATTACAAAACATCACCAGAATATTTTCAGGCAATGTATCTCTGTAACTGCAAAGATTATTCAGTGGTTTGACCTATCTTTCTAGAGATGTTTCAAGGATTGATGTGTTACAAAACAAAATACAGAATTATAGAATCATTTGGGTTGGAAAAGGTTTTAAAGATGATACACAGTATGTAAATGCAGTATTTGTGGGCTAAAGAATATTTTAAATAGGTTTTCTACTTTTAAATAAATTTTAAAAAATTCTACTATTTTTACACAGATATCATAGGAAACTGTGACAATACTGAAGTGTCGACTTAACAGTTTGCAAAAGTGTTTCTCCTGAATCACATAAAATTACATGTTCTGACTTAGGCTTTTCAGGGTTTCAACCAACTTTGGGACCTGTTTTTTTGCCCACAACTGTGTTTTTTTGTTTGGTTTTTTTGGGGTTTTTTTGGTTTTTTTTTTTTTTGCATTTGATAAATCCTGCTGAAAACCAGAGCTTTCTACTGGAGACACATTTTGTGCCAATACAGTGCATTTTATGCCTGCACAATTTCCTCAGTGTTCTCAAAGCTGAAGGGGTGAAAGCACATGCTCCTTATAGGCATATGCATCCAAACTGCAGATTTTGCTGCTGTACTGGATTTTTCCCCCTCATATACTTGGTTGATTCACCTGTGCATGCAAAATATACCAATATGGACCACAGCAGCCCCATTCCTCATAGCAAAGGGTCTGACTGGTCTGGCCTGTGGAGGGGCACCATGGACAGACTGCAGGCTGCCCAGCTTCCCTGTGCAGCCAGCAGGGCTCAGCTTACATGTCATGAAGGAGCCTTGAAACGTGCATAAACCAAGTCAGTAGAAGTGCCTGTATTGGTAAAATTGAATCCTCTTATGGAGAAGAAAGTAGGGATAAGGTATAAGGCATTAATTAGTACCACTATTTGATCCTTACTCATTTTTGCTTGAAAGACAGGATCAATACTATATTCCCTGTACTTCAGAAACGGCCACAGCAAAGCTGAAGTACATAATCACTTCCCTTTCCTTTTTACCTACACTTTTTTTGTCCTGTTTAGCCCACATAATATTCTCAGTTTCAGCTTAGGGGTATATCTGCTAAGAGTTCCTGTGTACCTGTGCTCCAGGGTTCTGCTTAGGGGAAACCACCAAACAAGCACAATTGTGTACTTTGCTCATAGAAAAAGAAAAATATAATTAGATTTTAGAACGAATAGAACTGTTCAAACCGAAGGTTGCTCTGAAAACTGTACCTTAATTTTATTTCTGCAGCTCAGTCCTCAGTATTTCCTGCTAACTATTTACACATGAAGCTATGTCCAAAGTGAATCAAGAACCATTAAGCCCTTACCCATTGCAGCTGGAGCAAAGGAAGATGAGGAAGGTGAGGAACAAGAGTGTTGTCATGGCTGCCAAACTTCCCCACAGGATTACATGGATCTCTCCACTGCCTAAAAAAACACCCTCCAGCCCCATGGTACTAGCAGGAGCTGGTATCACTTGGGGTTGAAGAAGTTACTTCTTGCAGAAGACTGACATCTGTGCTGCATCCACCTTCTGTTTCTGCAGAAGGAAAAACACATCAGAGGTTAAGAGAAATCTTGAAGATAATGAATCTGACAGCTACAAGTCTGGCAGGAGAGATTTTCAAATGTAGATCTTATGAAAACCAGTTTCAAGTACAAGCCAGCCAGCCAAAGAGATTTTCAGCTACATTTCTGAGAGTAACACAGAATGGATTTGTCAAATATTAACACAAGCTGTTACCTATCTACAATCTCAACGTGAATAGAAGGTAGTACAGCAGCTCTGTACTTGTATCTTCAGGAAAAGATTTATAAATCCACTTTGAGGGACAGAGTAATCTTATTTTGTGGTTGTAATTGAATATTTAATTGAAAAGTGAGCTTTCAAAAGCAGCTACAACTCCTGAGAAGTTAACAAGCCAAAAAGAGAGCTGAAGGAATCGTTCACCTCCTCTCTCAGTCTCTCCTACCTGCACGTGATTCGAGGCTTGAAGTGCAGTGACAAGTAAGTCAGGTAAGTCTTTGAAAGGAATATAACAAAAACCTTTCTCACAGCAGGTAAGATCCAGTCTTATCTGTGACATGCTTATTTTGTTAACAGTATGTCTGGAGAGTAACAATACTGAACTTTCTTTTCTAGCTTCTCCCCACCTGAGTCTGAGAAAACAACAGAGCAAAGTAAACAGGGTGTTTTTTTAAGAATTGAATAAACACAACTTTTGCTTCAGCACAGCAGCCCATGGGGAAGACTCCTGGATAAACGCTATTTGTGACACATAACTTTTGGTATACAACATATTCTAAAATTCTGTAGTTATATTTTTGTAGTTATATTTATATTTATTCTGTAGTTATTTCATTTTGACATGGCAAAATGAAAAAGAAGTTATTAATTCTTCACTGTTGAAAGTATCAATTCCTCCACAATTTGGGAACAGGTTATGCAAAGCCTTTACATATTTACAGGCTTTCAGCCTGACTTGATAAAAACCGAAATAGAATACAACGGCTAAGAAATCAGTTGATAAAAACTGAAATAGAATGCAATGGCTAAGAAATGAGCAGATACATTTTGGGAATGAAAAAGTAGCACAAAATGTAAGATTAACAATGTCTAAAGCCACCAATGACTTACTTTAATGCATATGTTTTCATAGAATTTTTTTTGTATAGGAAATATGTATGTACACATACTTATTTCTTTGCAGCAGAAACATTCTTTGTAAAAACAAATTCAATTAGATTCTAATATCATATTTGTATACAAAAACATATCACCATTTTGTTACTAAAATCTTGTGAGAAAAGAAGATTTATTTCCAGAGAAAGGCCATTCAGAACAAAGAAAATATGAAGATTTGAAGAGAAGATACTTAGTTACACATAACAACTAAGTTATGTGACTGGGTAGCTTGGGCAGCTTTTACAAGTAACATTTCTGTTCCTGCATAAAATGGACTCATTAATTTCAACCATGCAGGCTCAGACTTCTCAGCACCTTCCAAGAAGAACCTTACTAATTTATCCACAGTGGATAAAAGCTTTTTAAAGAATCTTTTCCCTTTAGATAATAAAGGCATGGATATAAATTGAAATGGGAAGAAACAAACAAAAGATGGAAAAAGTTCCTGAAAACAGCAGTTTCAAGGTGTAGTTAAATATTTTAGTTTGGGCACAAAACAAGAAAGGCAGACATTGTGTGACTTCTCCAAAGCCCTAAACACACGGGAAGAACAGGTGCCACACACCTTGGCAAAGCACACACATCTTACTGTAGGTAATCCTGAGCACTGACACCCAAGAGTCATTGCTCTTCAGTGATGACCACTGCCATGCAATGTGCCTCCCTGGTTATCTTGGTAGAGCCTGAAAATTTTAACACTTAAAAGCAGTGGCAGATCACTCTAAAAATTGTGTATACAGCAGATGATGTGGCCCTGCCTCATCCCTATTTTAAAACCCAGGTTGGATTATTGCTACACTGAGTCAAAGTCATAGCAGTGACTGTGAAATGGAGAGACCTTAAGGGAAACTGAGTCAGATTTAGTCAGGAGAAAACTTGGTGTAATGTCCACAAAGACCCCAGTGATGCACTGTGCATTGGGTATGGATTCCTGTAAAGGTGATGGACTGTCCCCATCTAGAAAACATTACAAAGCACACTGTGCTGGCTGCCTTAAGCAGCTCCAAACCCTTGTTAAGATGGTTGAATAGAAAGTACTTCCCTTTAAAACTTTCCTTTTCTTTTTTATGAATTTTCAAAGACATTTTCTGCCCTGCTGAAACTTAAAAAAAAATCTTTAAAAAGTCTTTTAGTTTCTTTTGTCCAATTCTTTTGCCTTCAAAACCTCCTAATCTTCTTTCCTTGGGGAATATATATATATATGTATATATATATATATATATATATGGAAATGAAAACAGAATGTAAAAACAAAGGAAACGGAACAAAATCTTTCTTCAGCATTTTTGTTGTTTTTTCTTCCTTGGTTTTCCCAAGAAATAAAAAGAAAAAAAAAAAAGAAACTAATTTTTTTCAAATATTGAAATAAAGGAGAAAAGGACAGAAGGACAGAAGGATGGAAGGACGGAAAGACGGATGGAAGGAAGGATGGAAGGAAGGAAGGAAGAAAGGAAGGAAAGATAAGATATAAGAAAGAGAATAAGGGTTTAAAATCTTTTTCTTAAAACAGAAACACATTTTCTTTAGAGCACACCTGTTTTGAAAGATATTTAAATTAGAAGACTAAGTAATGTAACTTAAGCTAATACTGTAAGAAAAGCGGGTTTTTAAAATTCTAAAGATATATTCTTAAGGTTCCAGGACTTTAAATAAAGATAATATTTGAGCTAAGGAAAGCTAAGGATACATGGGGAGCAACCCCATGGAAAAACTGCATCTTTAAAGGCTTCAGTACAGAGTTAGGAAGTGTTGGGATGAGCCGGAGCAGAAGGAGTTCAGACTGAACTTCAAAAGGAGTGAGATCAGAAACAGTCAGTCAAGGAAGACCTCTACATGTGATGTCAGGAGTGAAGCACAAGACTGATGCTACACACGAGGCATCCCACCAGGCAGAAGTCAAAATAGCAGAGAATGACCAAGGCCAGATGTAGTTAATTTGCAGGGAAACAGCACAAAGTGCTTTGACTGTATGCTGAGAGAAGGAGGTCAGAAAAGGACAGAAAAGCACAGTGGCATTTGAACCAGGGGAGGTGACTGCTGCAGACACCTGTGCAGGCAGAACTGAGAAATAACAAATAACTAGGAACAGGCTAATGACGGGTGAAGCCCTGAGTGAAGGAAGCTGAGCAGGCAAAATGTGACCAGTGATTCCTCTTAGCTCCCTGAAAAGCAGGAGTTTAGCATAAGTGCTAAAGGACCTAGAATCTGCTCAGCATACATGACAACCAGAAGTAAATATAATTATAACACAAAAACATCTCAGCCTTCCAGTACCTAAAGGAGACCTACAAGAAAACTGGTGAGGGACTGGTTTAAAGGGCGTGTAGTGATAGAACAAGAGGGAGTAGGTTTGGATTAGATCTCAGAAGGAAATTTTTTTACAGTGAGGGTGGTGAGGCCCTGGATCAGGTTGCCCAGAGAAGTTGTGAATAGCCCATCCCTGGAAGTGTTCAACACCAGCCTGGATGGAGCTCTGAGCAACCTTGTCTAGTGAAAATTGTTCCTGCCCTGGCAGGTGGGTTGGAACTGGATGACCTTTAATGTCTCTTCCAACCCAGGCCATTCTGTCATTCTATGGTTCTAGATTCACTTTCTGTGAACCCTTATCATGTAGTGGCATCAGAGGGCTTACTCCTTCTGTTTAATGCCTCCCAAAAAAAAATGAAGGTGAAATAGTATTCATCCAGGCTGGTGCCTTTAGCACAGGAGAGTTTCTGGAATGCTTGAAGCTGGACCAGCACCCATCAGCTGCCCCAACCAGCCCTGGACAGAAACCTGGCAAAGACATACATTGAAAACACAACTCCCTGAACCCCCTCTGCTTCCACTATGTGAATTCCTGGACATTAGAACACCAATGCCTAATACCTTGGATTTAGGAAATGCTCCAGAGGCTAGCTTTAAAGAGAAACTTATTTGAAATCGTAACAATGGAACAAACAAGCAGCTAATTTCTATGAGGTCTCTGACAGTTGAAATTATTAACTCCTGCTTTTACAATAGAAAGTGATATTGTGCTGCCCTCTGGTGAATCTCTCCGTTTGGGGACTGGGATTTGTGGCTCTTAGGGATGTGCTTCAGAGCCTGGTACAAACTCTGCTGCTACAGATGGAGTTCACATGGGGCCCTCCATCTGTCAGGCTCAAAACAGTCCTACCTCCACCCTTGGAATTCTGTCAGACTCAAATAGTTCTACCTTGCAGACAGACACTGCTGAGAGAGAACAGTGGTCAATGGAACTGTTTGGGGTTTTAAAAATTTTCTTGTGTGACGACCTTTTAAAGATGATTTCTTCCACTGTACCCTTTCCACAGAACTCTCCCCACAAGCTGTTGAGGATGCTGAACTCTAAAAGAGAATAACAGGGAAAGGCTTGGAAACATGGTTATTTAATCTGTGGCCAAATTTAAACAATAGTCTGCATTCACATTTTAAAGTCACTACCAGTTCAGAAAACTAATCTTTACACTCTATTGGATAAAATTTCTTCTTCTTGTGGGAGCTTCTTGCTTTTTAGACATCAATATTTGCCATTACTGAAATCTGTATGACAAATGATGCCTGTAGCCATTCCTCAAAATTGCACTTAAGTGCCCAATTATATTTGTGGTTTCAGAATGACAGATATTTTGTTGCATTACCCACACTTTTATGGTGAATAATGTGTTATTTTTGCTTGCAGCTGTTGCAGGGATAAAGCAGAGCTAAGGCAGTTCAGCCTGACATGATGATGAGGAGAATGCAATTTTGGTTCCAAAAATCCTTTATCTGGAGCGAAGCAGATAGACAGGCTGCAACTCTGAGGAACACCTGGTGTATAAATTTTAACTGGTGTGGAAGCTGCTGCAAAAGTTTGGAGTGAGACCCGAGCACCTTTGAAGACTAGCATCCAAAACACCCGGTGCACTCAGGTCCAGGATCTGGCCAGGATTTTCTGAGCAAAGTCCTGCCTGAGTTTATGGTGGTACATGTAAAGGATGTGCTTGTGATAGGCATTTGCTATGCTTTGGTGTCCCAGCAGGAGACGGCAGCATGTCCCTCTCCCACCACCTTCCCCTTGGCTTCTGGGTTTAGAGCAGCTTCATTCATGTCCTGCTGCAAAGAATGCTCAGCCCACGCCTTCCAGAGGGAAAAGAGTGGGAAATGTCAACAGCTCCACCTCTCTGGGTTTCTTAATGAATTATAGATGGAGTGTAGGCAAGAGACTAAATTGTTCTGACAACTGAGCGGCTTTGAATGTGAGAAACCAAACGGGAGAGGACAGGAGAGATTCATGGAGGCTGTGGGGATTGTGGCTCCCTGTCCAGGGCTGTCAGGCTGTGTTTGGCTAATTGGGGCACTGCCCAGGTGCTTCATCTGCTCACCCCCAAGCTTGGTTACAGGACTCCCTTGTGAACTGCTCAGTCTCCTACTGCTCTCTTGTCCCTGCCACCCCTCCGGCTCCCTCTCAGTATAAGAGCCTTTCATCTTCTGTTCTTCTTTGTTTGAAAAGACAGGTGTCTGCTAAGGAAGGCAGGAGCCTCCCTTGGAATGGAGAATATAAAGCCCCTCCCTCCAAATTATTATAATTTTGAAATTAAGGGAGGGTTCAGGCAAAGATATGGGAATAGGAATAACAGGTCTTTACTAGGAAAATTAAACTAAACATGCAGTAGTACAAAAAACCCCCCACTGACAGTCAGAACACAACCTGACACCATGTTGGTCAGGGTGTTGGTAGCAGTCCAATTAAATCATGCCTGCAGTCCCCCTGGAATGACAGATGTGGTTCTGTTGAACCTTCCTGTAGAAGGGTGTAGTTTTCCACTGAAGGTCCAGTGGTGGTGAGATGGGTCCTGTCTTCCTCTGGTGTTCCAAATCTCAGTTTATATCCACGTAGGAATGCTTGGCTCCTCCCACTGGGTGGAGCATCTCACAATGGAATGATGTCATTTTATCAGTCATGTAGTGAGCCTTAATGATAAAAATATCCCCCCCTGGAGGGAGGACAGGTTGTGGAAGAGATAAGAACATTATCTCACCTGGTTTTAACAGATGGTAATAGAATACACACTTTTGGTTACATCTTGCATTGCAACCTAGGCCATCTTCCAAATCCTGAAAATACACTTTCTCTATGAAGGTAGTGTCCTACAGGAGACCTGAGGATTTACCTTACTCCCACTCCAGAAAAGTCTCTCTGCAACTTCAGATCCAGCTCAGGCACCAGCAGGCAGAGTTTATCTCTAAGGGCCCAAAGATTGAGCACATCCCTTGTATGTGACACCCTCAAGGCCACCCTAAAGAGAACATCTGAAGGCAGGCAACCCACCACTCCTGTACCCACAACAGCTCACACCAAACTACACACCTCATTTAGAAAAGGGGGAGGACATGGCAGGTGCGCTTTGCTCAATCCATAACCATTTCCATGTCAGGACTGCTCTCTGCATGCAGACACCGTGGCACCGGCAGGAAAATACCATTCATGTTCCTGAAACATCCCTTACATGTAGCACTGTGCTGACCTGTGTTAAAATGAAATCAAAGCACCCTTCCTTCACCCAACCAACCTTCCTTCCTTTAAAACCCTTGATTTTAAATGGAATGTGTTTTCTGACCTTTCCCACTATGTGGCCTAACCAGGCTTTATCTGCAGAGTAGCTGGAGGCAGCTCCTCAGTGTCTCCTTTCTGTAACTTGCCATAGTTGGTGGATCCCTGACAGCATAACCTGACAAGGCGTTACAAACATATTTTATGACATCATCAGGGCTGCATTTGTTCTTGTGTGGGCAAAATACTTGGGTCAAACTTTTCATAGGTATCTCCTACGGCAAGTCCTGCTTTGGAGCCTGTCTGCAGAAGCTGGTGGGAGTTGTGCTTTGAACATTATGGTTGGGTCCATTGCAGTACATGATACATGTTGGAGATAATTGTCTTGTACAGCCCAAGCCCACAGTTTTATACTTTCTTATTCTTCACAGAATTGTGGTTGTATCATCTTCCAGGAGTGGTCCCTGTCCAGAGCTAACTCCTGAGTGGTGCATGGGATTTGTTTTGGGAAAGAGCCTTTTGACTGCAGCCAAAATTATGCTTCAGGCTGTTCTAACTTGGTAAAACCATATCTTTTGTGTTTCAGACTGGGCATCTGATAACAGTGGGTCCTTTGAACCTTAATCCTCCTGTAGTAGAGACCTTTCTCTTCTCTCAGTACTTCTCCACCACAGGACACGTTCAACTCCAGCTCCTCTTTCTTTCTTTCTTAGTTCCCAGTGCTTTTTGCTGCCTGAGGCAACCACCTCGCTACAGGTGACAGAGACTACATTAAGATATCAAAATAGGAATAAGTGTGCATGAGAACCTAATAAAATAAATATAAAGATGTCAAAATTTTATCAAAAAGAGACATTTCAGATAATTCTCAGGCATTGCCACACTAAAGCAGAAAATACTATGGAACAGCCTGAATACACAAACATGATCCTTGCTTTACATTAGTATTAAGTGAATAAGAGCAATTGCAATTAAATGCTTCTGGAGACAGTAAGCAACAGGATTGCTGTTTGGACTTTGGTGCTGCCTGGCAGAACATCTCCTAACACCACAGTGTTACTGGAGTCGAGACTGTAAAGTTTCTTCAAAGGCACTTAAAAATGTTGTAAAATGTATTTGTAATTGGTCAAATTGCTGCTTCTGCACCTGCAATGGCTTCTTTTGGCTTCTAGCTGTCTAAATGTAGATCCAGTACTGAACTACACAAACCTTAAGACCAAGATTGCCTCTCTCATGCAGTACCTAATGCATTTTGCTTTTAGGGTTCCTATGCACTAAATCAGGACTAATCCTTTCCTACAACAGGTTAAAGCTCTTCTGTTGCAGTTGTGTTTTGAGCTGCTTGGCTTGGCAGCACCCATTTACGAGAACAGTTCAAGACAGACACATCTTATTCCAAGCAACAAAGACCAGATGTGCACATAATTAAGGCCTGGTCCTAAAAGCCTGATGCTGGAAGGAATTACTGTCAGGGACCAAGCTGCTCTTGCATGCTGTCAGACAAGCCTTGCAGAGACTGTGCGTGCCACAAACCTTCAAAACAGTTCATGTTTCTGCTTTGTGAAGCAGCAGAATAATAAGGTTCTGATCTAATGTACCTATACCTACTTCTTCAGAAATCATGGCTGGTTTATCAAAGGATGGGTGTGCTCTATAATGCAAAAACAGATCTAAGACAAAACCGAACAGCCCCAAACCACTGGTCACTTTCAATGCCTTCTAAGCCTTAATATCTTCTAGAAACCAAGTCTCTCTGAGCCCATCTATCTGTGGCACTGCAGAAAAATTAAAAAGCCTCTTGCAGCAGTAAAAGCTGATCTATGCCACAATCTGCCTTCATACTCCAAGCAAGTCATTCATGCCTTGTCAGATCACGTCATCTCAAGGTTAATGTATTCAAAGCTGACCTGACTTCTACCACTATTCTTACTAGAATTCCTACTAGAATTCTAGCAAGTCCACACAAGCTTGCAGTGCAGGCAGCCTCTCCTTAGAAAGAAAGAAATTCAGGAAAGTGGAAAGAGTCAGGAAAGTTGTATGAACAATTAAGCGTGTGAATTCAAGAGCTCACTTACAGACAGTGGAACAGTTTTCTTTAAATGGTGGAGAATTTCAGAAACTAAGATGTCACTAGCAAGGTTTCACAGCAGGCTGTGAAACTAGATTTTCAAAGGAAGGTGAATGTAATTGCATGTGCATATGATTATGTCCCTGTGAAACACATTCTGCATTCTGGGGTTAATACACGTGCATAATCATCCACCTAACCTGTCACGGAGCTATCACATTTATTTCCCACATTCACAAGGTCTTTCTGTGTATAAAGCCCACGCTCACAAATCTCTGACAAACGCAGTTTCCATTATAAATCAGGCCCTGAGCAAAGAGGTTTGTAACCAAAAACTGACAGCTCACAAATTAATTCCACAGTGGCTAATAAAGTTCACCCCATTCCACTACCAGCAGTACAAACCTCCCCAAGCACAAACAGGGAGAAGGGGAGTGCTGAGGCCACAGCTCTGAAATGCAGAGAGCTGGCTGGGTTTGGCCAGCTGCTGAGGAAGAAACCCATAATGAAGCCTCTGTCCAACAGCTCCTAGGAACAGCACCACATATTTTCCCCAGGCTTTAGCAGCCAAATAATGACTGTCTCAAATGTGACAGCAGAAAAGCTTTATCTGCTGAGTGACCATGCCAAAGATTACAGCTTAATTGTAGCATTATTATGTTCTTTCCCACACCCCCACAATATCCCATATTGCTTTCTGGCTGCAGTGAGGTAATTAGACCACGATTACTGCATACTTCAGAGCATATAGAAATGAAAGCTGTCTTTGTGTTTTCCAGCTCTGACACAACTACTCCTGATAGCTTTGCTTTTCCTGGAACTAGATGCTCTTTCATATTAAACAAGGCCTGTTTATAATTGCACTTTGCTGTTTATGTAATTCTACCATGCCAAATCCCCTTTCAGTTTTTGCAGTGCAACCACATTTCGAGCAACCCTTTTGCGAACTCAGATAATAATAATGGAAACTGAGAAATTCCCCCTAGCCTGGGAAATAGGCACATACAGAGCTTGCCTCAGTCATCTGACCTAAAAGACCTCTAAAATCCATGGCAATTGTTCTTGCTCTCAAACTGGTGGTTGAATCAGGCCCATGAAACACAACAAATAGATGGTACTTTTCCAGAGGCTACTTCCAATTTCCAAAGGACCCAACCATATAAAGTTACAAAAGACTGCAAAATATGCAGCAGCAAAACACAATGCTTTGACTGTCCCCAGTGAAATATTGCTTTTTCCCTAAAAAATTAAAAAAAAAAAAAAAAAGAAAGAGACTCCTCCTTAGAATGAGATTCCACATCTGTATGTTTACATTTCTGGAACCAGGCTTTAGTTTACTCAGATGCTATCCACAGGGTCCCACCTGTGAGATCTCACCTCTGTTCCCATCACAGGAGAAGACTAAATGACTTCTACTAATACTAAACTTTCAGATTGCTAGAATTTTATTACTTATGGTGAGAATAACTCTTACTTAAAATGAGAAATTAAAAAAAAATGTCTTGTATCCAGCTGTCAGGACACTACAGCCTTTTAATGTGCCTCGAGTGAGATGTACCCCTAAAATTAAGTACATGAAGATCAGCTCAATTTTTTAAAAAAATTAATCAAAATAACTTTAAATCTAAATGGTCCAGATTACTGAGTGCCAATGCTATCATAAAATCCATGTATATAAATGTCTGGAAGACAGGAGTGTTCCAGAGAAGCTTAGTCATGGTCCTTGGAGGTAGAATGAAAATTAAATCAGAAGGGTCTGTTATATTTAACATTAAGTAATCTTGAAACAAAAGGAATTAGTGAGAGTTGAGCTGTGTGATATCCCACTACAAGAGAGGCAGCAGTGATTGATCTTGGTGACAGATCAATTTGAGGAAAACAGTGTTCACCTTACAATGTGCTTTGTATAGGTGTAGAGCTATTTCAAGCCCCAAATTAATTTAACTTTAACTGATTCAAGAAAATAATTTTTAACTTTTCAGCATTTGTATCTTATCAGGAGTGTCAGCTTTTCTTGCGTATTTGGTGCATATATGCAGAGCCTTCTTCATTGCTGGAGATAGTCTCTGTCTTGAAGAGTTTACTTTTTGTCAAGGTAAGACCAAGACAGTACATGAGAGAATCCCTGTCTAAATAACTTCCTTTTCATGAAAAAAAAAGTCTAAGACAAAGAAGGATTTGGTGGGTTTTGAAGAATTCTTGCAACTTATCCAGGAACCTGGTGTCCCCGCCCAGTGCCGCCTCTCCGTGATCTTTGTTTTCTCTGAGTTGGAAACACAGCCATGTGTTCCTTGAGAGAAGGTGCCACCTTAACTTCAATATTGTAAAGATAATCTGAACTGGCTGCTTGTAATGCTCTGCATGATCAGTAAAGACTCAGCTCTTCCTGTGGAGAGAGGGGTACCTTCAAAGATAGCTGTGAAGGTCATTCCTTACCTCCTCTGACAGACCAGTGAACTTTCAGACACCTAGAATTAGGAGAGGAGAATCTGTAAATCATGAACAAAACCAGGGAAGGTTAATGTGTGCTGAGCCACTGGGAAGGGCCTCAGATGCACTCCTCTGAGCTGACCTCCTTGGCTGACCCATCAGACCAGACAATGTGGATAATGAAGCCTTTGGCCAGCAGGAGCAGCCCTGACAGACTCAAGCTTTTTGCAGCCTCATGCTGTGGCACCATTTCATTGCAATTTCTCCCTGAGACCAGCAGAATTATATCATTCTGTCCTTTCAGTTGGAAGCAGAGCTGGGGTAAATGAAAACATCACTTGCTTTTGACAGTCCAGAATATCCTGTGGATTCATCTCCCCACTGAACCACAGGCAGTGTCCTGCTTGGCACCTGCAGCGGCATGGAGCAGGGAGGCAAAATAAACCCAGCTCTGTCCTGCCTCCCCACCCCCAGCCAACACTGTGACATGTGGTCCATTTTATCCACCTTCTCTCCTGCTCTGGAGAGGGAAAGAGAAAACCCTGGGCTTGATCCCAACAGACTGAGGCAGCAGAAACTAATCATGAGTCCTGCAGGAGTGATCTACGAGCTGGGTACCACCCCCCTCAACGCATCCAAACCCCTCACTGCCTCATCCTGACACACAGCAAACACAATTATAAGATCTAATCAACTGCAACTAATGTAATTCTGAAAGTCTTCACGGCTAATGAAAACCAGGTCTTTCCCTTCTCAATTTAATTGAGATGTTTGGTTCACACACCGTGGAAAAGAAACCCTCCATAAAGCTATGTATGAATATTGCATTTACATATCCAGCCTGTCACAGTTATTGGGCTCTTTTTCCTGACTGTTGGATATTACATGGTAGGAAACTATCTGTGAAGGGAAATGGGCTTCAGAAAATAAATACTTTCCCACATTGTTTCAAGGGAAATCTCCAGTCTGAATGTCATCTACTAACTACCACTTTGTAGTCTGAACTTGGCATAAAAAAAGCATTTCCTTAACATGAATAAATCATGATCTCTAGTAAAAATACCCTCCTCTTGCATTAAAGCAAGAATCAGAAGACAGAATTTGGCCTATAGCTTGTAAACTCAAATTTGTTGAATAACCAATGACTAAAGAAAATCCCTTTTCCCTCCTTCCTCCAGGTGTTCTTATTGCCTGTTGGCATCAGTTTTTCTGCAGTTTAAGCATCACTAACGCTTTGAGACTTCCCCTGCCTCTGTGCTTTCCTGTGTTATCTTTAGCATTATTTTTCACAGGAAGCTGTACAACATGGGCAGCACTGCAGAGAAAAAGATAAATCCATCATGCCTCCTGCAAAAAGTTTTGCTACCACCTTGAGTTACGAGCTGCCAAAGCGTGATGACAGAGAATGGCTGGTAGGCAGGATAAGCAGAGTATCCCATCACTTCCTGCAGTCAATAACCAGCTGGGCTTTGCTTCTTCCAGGTTTCTCTGCTGTGCTGACCCAAATCATTACTTTTTTCCCCCACAGAACGTGGGGAACGTAGTCTTGTTAAGGTTTTGAAAGAGAAGACTAAGACTGGGATTTGATGAAAGCCTGTCAGGATACAGGATAACTGTTCTCCAGGGACAGGAGAGACAGTCAAGACAGACCAGGTAAGAACAATCTTTCATCAGTGATGTTTGAGGGAAGAGCAGATAGCAAGCTCAAAACCTTGACTGATGAGCAGTAAGCACGTGTCATTCCCCCTGCAGCTGAGAAGAGTCTTCCAGCTCTGGAGGTGTGAGCACAGCAGGCTCCTGCACACACACACTGGAGCCCTGGGCCCACGTCCACCTGCACGCTCACCACAGGAGCAGGTCCTGCCTCTGCTCCTGCACGGCCAGGAAGCCTCACCTCTGTTATCCTGCCTCCTCTTGGCACCTTCACCCACCCTCTGCAACCCACCAAACCTTGTTCTTCCTTCCACAGCTGCCTCCTCCTCCTTTCCAAAGGCCACACCGGTGTTGCCACAGTGCCACAGCTCCATGAGCTGCCATCAGCTCTGCATCCACCTTGAGGCTCAGTGCTTCTAGTACAGAGCACAGCCACCCTGACTATTCACTGAATATTTCCCAACCTGAGCAGCCTTTTTGGTTTATCACTTCTCCTTTGAACTATTTCTCTGTAATAATGTACTGATCAAACACCCACACAAACTCTTTATAAAACTGCCAGTACTGATAACAACATATATTGATTACTTTGTTTATGACCTATTAGTATCAGGATGCCCAAGTGGTGGAAAAAGGGCATGTCAGAAATACAAAGAGCAGATACCAAGAAATATAGGAAAAGATTCTCTCAGAGGAAGAATAGAATGATAAGAATTAGGCAATAGAAGAGCTCACCTAAAATGTGTTAAATAGCCTTAAGAACTATAGCAGAGACAAACATACATGATAATGAGCAGTCAGCTGAAGAACATATACAGCTACAATACACCACATCCCACCCAGTAATTTCAGCAGCTACTTATTTTTTACAATTTACCATTACACCACTGCTATAATACCCTGTTCAGATTCCATTTTCCTGCACCAAGGAGTTTGGATTTCATCGGCTTTATTCTTTGAGAAATGTGCCATGCTCAGGCCTCTTGTAATACCTCCTGAACATGGTTCATTTTAAAGGATAACCTAATGCTATATGGTGAAAAAAGCTTCTTTTATCCTTTTTCATCACTTTGGGACACAGTTTTATTGCAAAGCAATCAGATCCTGCATAAGGAAACAGTTTTCAAAGAAACCATTTTTAAGTCAAGAGAGTGTCCATTCGTTATTGAAAGCTGAAACATTTACAGGTTGATTTGATGGCAGTAACAGTAAATTCATTTTTCTTTTTGTTGTAATTTTTTCTTGACTGCAATGAACACCTGGCAAACTGCCTGAAGAACAAAGGTCATCTAGCTCTGCATTTACTTAGATTCAATATCAAATTTATGAGCTACTTTCAGAAAAACAACCATGTCATCCTTTTAGAGAGGCCTTTCTGAATTTTCAGCTGACTTGAAACATATGATTGCAGACATTAGTTTGGGGCAGCTGCTAAACTACATGCTTTGCTGTGTATTTCCATAAGTTATTCAACCAACAGGAGAATTGCAACACTTAGTTCATCTGGAAGAAAGCAAAAACAACAGAAAGACTCATCACGCTACCCCAGTTTCACAAGTATAAAAATAGCAGAAGGTGCTAACAGATATTATGTGGGTAAGAATGAGAACTGGATTGGTGTTGGAGAATTTATTCTTAGAAAATCCCTGCTTTTGGAATTGTTACAGGCATGCACTGACCCAAATAGATCATGGCTCCCATCATTCCCCAGTGCATGTGAACAGATAAAATGCTGAGATGCACCAAAAAGGTTTGGGGCAAAAAAAAAGCAAGCACAGTCTGCACGGAAACTGCCAAAAAAAGAAAAAGCACAGCAGCCGGAACACAGCTGCTAATAGACAAAGACAGCACTGCTGGCAAAGGCAGGTGAAGCGAAGGAAAGGCAAAGGCAAAATGATGTTGGGAAATGATGTAGGCCCAAAGAGATGGAGAAAACAAGCCAGTTACCATAGGGTCCCTACTGCTGTCTCAGAAGGACAGTCATTTCAGCCATTTCAGGATACACAGTTTTTTCCACTGGGCTGGTGCTGCCCAGTGATGAAGCCCCAGGGCCACTGACGTCCCTCTGGTGCAGCTTTCTGACTTGGCTCTGCTGGCCAGTGGATGTTTTGTGGCTATGCAGGTAAGGCAGGACGACAGGGAGACCCCAGATGAAATCCACAGTGTGTCTCACCAGCTGAGCACAGAGCACAGCACAGCAGGAACACGTGCAGAACTACACTGTTCTCTCCCTCCTTCCTCAGCCCTTCCATAGCTTTTTTATTGTCTCCCAACAAAGTCCCAGGCAGCTCTGCAGGCTCAGTGAGGTGTCACCCTTGTGACAGGGTGTGTGGGAGTCAGGCACCCATTGTGAGATGCCCAGGCATGTCTGTGTGTGAGTGAGGTGTCTCCTGTGTTTCCAGGGGTACCAGGCAATGGAGCCCCAAAAGGGATGCAGATAACCGACCCAGGGGGATGCCATTTAGTTGCCTAAACACTGGCAGCTGGAACCACCTGAGCTGCCTAAAGGCATCCACGGAGTCTGGATGTTCATGCAGATATGTCCACAGAGATGAACAACTTTGATGCATGAACTGCAGGAGATTTGTGTCCTTCTGGAGGGGCAGATGGAGGCCAAAGGGCACAGTTTATGGCATTTCAAACACCATTCAGTGCCCTCTCTTTAGGCAGATGGAACCTGCACCTGGATGAGGTCAGCAGACATGGCACAGGACCAACTCCCACGCTTCTCAAATAGCTATTAAACTACAAAAAATGTACCAGGGCACCTCAAATGGCACCAGCTGCTTCTGCATGAGCAGCTGAAGGGGGCTCTGACTGCCACTGACTATAATGGGGCCTGAAGGTGCCTTGCAGATACTTGCCTCAATTTAGGAGTTTTCAGTTGAATTTGAACCTCACACCAGTAACACCATGCTTTACTATTACACAGGCACAAACATCTTCCTCTAAAATCATTTCCTACACAAAGCTGAACGCTCTTAGCATGAAATCCTTCTCAGAAAGCCACAGGGATATATTCAGGGATGAAACGTTTTAGTCTAGTATCAGAGAAACACCCTTCCCCAAGTAAAACAATGCCAGAGCATCACACTCCTTCCAGCTGGCAGGACACAAAATTAATGTCCAGACTTTCAGAAACGTTCACTGTCACAGACCCTGTGATGTTTCATTAACTGATGGTGCTTAGGACTTTGAGTAGAAAAGAAAAAAGCACAAGTTTTATTTAGAAATAAAACAGCACAAATCCAGTCATCATATGAATATTTAAGACCCCTCTGCTGGAGCATCAATGTGTGGGCTCATATCAACATTGTGTTTAATGTCCCTATGCAGCTACTGAACACATGTGTAAGCATAAAATTAGCAAACAACTATCAAAAGACCTCTATACAGGCAAAAAAAAAGAAGCTCTTTTCCCTTTATGAACATTTTTAAACAAAGTGTTCTTTTTTCCTGTAATTTTTCCCCATTAAAATTTTATGTTACTGCAAAGAGATGGAAGGCAGGGAACTTCTGGCCCAATTTTGTTCCCAATTGCTCTTGTATAGTAACTGGAGGCAGAATTTTGTTGTCTCTGTAGAATTATGTACAACTGTAGATTTCCTTTGATTTAATGCAACATTAACATACAGATATACAGACTCAAATATTAAAACTAAATTACAGGCAACACTTCTCCAATTAGCTCATATAAATGTAGAATATACAATTAAGCCTCTTGCTCTCCAGTTAAAGAGACCAGCAACATTTCTAAAGCTTCAAGAAAATGCTGAGATGTTAAGAAAAATAAAAAAAATATTGCTGCTGCCACAGAAAGTTTCCAGGAATCTCAAAAATTTGGAGTACAGTCATGGACTTCTTTTGTAGGGTATTCTTGCTTTCTCTTTAATGTTGGTTTGTTGTTACTAATAAAATATCTAAGTGTCCTGCAGTTAGTGCTGAGGACTAGTTACTGTTTTGTGGAAGTAAGTTGCAACTGAAAATTGTCAGCCTTCAAAGTAAATCTGCAGAGATCGAGTCTCCTCCCGGAGTAAATCTATTACATGTCAGTAAATAGATGAGATATAAATAAAGTAGGAGCTCTGCAGAGTGTAAATCAGGAATTGCCACCATATTAAGAGGTTTATGGCAATGTTACTTAGCAGTATTTGTTTTAAAGTCTCAGCAGGCTTGTCCTGCTGAATGTTTTGTGTAAAACCATCTGCCGAACAGGCAGAATCGATCTCTGAGTGTGTCCTGCCTGGTTTGTAAATTTACCTACTGTGACTGAGTACATAACTCATTATTAAAAACAGCCAGACCTGGTCTTTCCTGAGGGTAAACTAATGTTTCTCATCATCCTTAAAAAAACAGCACACAACATGAGATAAAGAATCAGCAAGGCATTTAAATAAGAGCTGATATTTGAAAGACTCACTCCCGTAGCCTGAATCAACATGCAAACTGAACTCCCAATCATCTTCAGAAGATAATTATAATTCATAATTGGCACTTTAAAGCGTTTTCTCGGAGCTGTGCAAATATTGACTAATTAGCCACACCAGAATCCTGTGGGATGGGCAAGCAGGTAGCCTAACCCTCTTTTTATCTGAGTGCATTGCTGGGGAATAAAACCCCAACCCCTCACCTGCTGCAGGGGATGAGAAGGTGGGGAGGTTTCCAGCCCCATCCCCTTCACCCAGCCCACACTGCTCCCACCACTGACATTTTTCCTCATCCAGAAAGGGGATGACATGAGCTCTATATTAGCAGAGCTCTGGAAATTGTGGACAAACCTCAGTTCATTAGCTAAAGTCCCATCAAGCAAAAGGCATTCAAATGTCAAAATAAAGCCTGAGGATTTGATCCAAGTACATGCAGTATTTATATGAGGATGGTAGCCCCTTCTGCCAAGGAACACTTAAACAATGATGTACTGCACAATTATGGCTTATTCCTGGAAATAAAACATTACACTGGTACTTGTAACTAAATAGTAGGAAAAGAGCTCTATATGTTTGGAGTAAGACACTTCTTTACTTAAAATTCAAAGAAATTTTATTATTCACTGTGTGCTCAAGACTAGGCTGAAGAAAGTGTGGTGTCCTGTTAGAGCCTCCAAGGGGCTCTACCTTCACCATGCAATAAAATGCACCAGGCAAACCACACCTTCAAGATGGGTCTAAAAATGGACTCAAGATCCTTGGAGGCCACAGCAGCTAGAAACGAACACCGAATACATCCTCCATTAAATCCAGCTCTTTAATTAAATTTCCTGTAGGAGAGCAATGATTAGTCATTAGTGTCTCAGGTTTTCTGGTTCAAACCAGCAAACACTAATGATGGCTTTATTCTAGAGCTTTGTTACGAATCTTCACATTCAGGGGCACAAACAGGTCTTTTCCAAATAACTGGATTATTACAAGCTTACAACACACACAAGATACGCAACAAGAACTATTTTTATTTGGTGTAATCCTGCTTTGTCTATTGAAATAATTGGTCCTATGTTGTGTCTAATTTCAGCTGCAATCTCTTTAGGGCAAAGATTGTGTCCCTGTGGTTTTGTAAAGCCCCATTCACAGTTATAATGATGTATAAATTAAATAAATAATGAGAAATTATGAATTATGTGGGAATTTATTCTGCATTTATCAGGAATTCACAAGTGAGGATTTACTTATTTTTTAAATGGATTTTTTAAAAATGATCTAGAGATCTGGTTCTCTCCTCTGTTTTAGAAACTGGGAGGTACCTTTCAACTGCAGCAACCATTTAGGTAAGAATAATAACAGGAAAAACCAGGTTAGTGTGGTGACTGGTTGAATAATAAATCCAGAGTCATTCCACTCTGAAGCTAATTCTTCTGCATGGTTCATGTATAACAGCTTCTGAGACAAGCAGGTTTTCATCCATGGTAAAGAGCATTAAGGTGATGGTATTTTAACTACTGCATTAATTATCTACTCTGAGCAAAGCTAGACAAAACAAATAGTAGGAATAGAACAGAACTGGATGCCTTAGTGAGCAAAATTCATTTAAAAATGCCCAAGCCAGGAGAGTACAGATTAGGTGGCTTGGGCTGCAGTATGATAAAGGCTTCTGTGCTCAGGTTTGGAGAATCGTGAAACAATTCAACAAAAAATTAGTATTTTATACATTTGGCACTCCTAGCCACTCATCCCACATGAGTTCCCTAAATACTGGAGCAGAGGCTGGGGGATCATGGCCACAGCCAGAAACACACTCTCTGCAGTAACAAGCCAGTTTTAAGCCAAAGCAAGTCTATGCTAAAGCTCTGTATGCTATACCTTTTTTTTTCATGTGTGTGTGTGCACTCATTCTTTTTCCTTTTCAGGAGGAAGAGAAGGGGGAGGGAAAGCAAGATTTTTAATCTCAATAAAGAAGTATGTTCGTGCAAAGAAGCATTCAGCTTGCTCTGAGGATTCAATGAGCAGCTCAAAGGACCTCAGGAGTCTGCTGGGCTCCCACACCTGGACCTGGCAAATTAGTGGGAACACAGGGTGACTTGGGTCTGTAAGAATAAAAGGCAAACACTAGAGTGGGTGCCTATTTCCAGGTTCCCCAGTAGGTAAAGCACAGCAATAATGTAAAATAAGTCAGCTGTGTTATTAGAAATGATAATTGTCCTGGCTGGCCTTTTGCCCTTAAAGACCTGCAACTTCACAAGCCTGTAAGGTGAGAGGTCTGGTCCCCACAGCCTGAGCATGTAGTTACAGATGGACATGCCCCATGCTTCAAGATGCCAACCCAAACTCATCAAATGCATACTTTTCCTCATTTTTCTTTTTGGTTAACAGAACTAAAACCTGCAAAGGAAACAGCATGTGAAGTCAGCTCCGTACACTAAGATGGAAAATGCACTGATTTGCACAAAGTTAATAACATGCCTTAAAATGGCCATTCACCCTCAAAAGACATTAGCATGTAATAGCAGCTGCTTATCCTCTGAGTGCAGATGAATATTGGAAAGAGGTGCTGAGAGGCTTTGTCCTAGAATTACACGTCACTGGTCTAAACATGATGTGTGGAAATTATCTTAATTGCCCATATTAGTCCAGGGCTGAAATGGTCTGGTATTGTTAGGAGTGATGCAAATGTCTTTCTCTGGTCAGGGTGTTGTTTGAGAAGAACATGTACATACCTGAATGCCTAGAAAGCTTCATCACATGAAACTAAAAAAAATCCCAAAAAATCACCCCAATAAAATAGCTTTGAAAAGAATTAGCTAGTTAATGATAGTTTTTGACTGTCTTACATATAAAGATCCAATTTCTTGCAAGTATGGGCACTTGCAAATATGGGCACTTGCAAGAGCAAGAACTGTTATTTTTGAGATAAATGTTACAGTTCAAATGTCACAGACTATATTACAGACATTTGCAATTGGCTCTGAGATTTAGGAAAAAAAAAAACAACTTACACTGTGGTATGAAGGTTGGCAATGATCACAGTGCTAATGACCATGAGAGAAATACGAGATTTTTTTTTTTTTAAGTATCATTATCTAGTGGCCTTGAGTGCTAATCAAAACAAGGACTATAATGCCTGCTTTAATGGGGTTTGTCTCAGTAACGCTCCTAAATGGAATAAACTATATTAAATCCAGACAAGCTACAAAGAGACAAATGGCAAAACAATACACTGAAAACTTAAAGATTCCTTTAATCTATTATTAACTGAGTTACCATCCCTGGCAGTCACAGTTAACTGTGGATTTGTAATCCATTTGCTGAATTGTACAACTAAAATAGAAATGTTGTTGTCCTTCTGTTTAAAACAACAGACTGAATAAGGCCCAAATCAACCCACAAAATGGCCTGGCAAAGAGCCAGAACAGGCTGCATGTCTATTTTCTTCTTTTAAATTTAGGAAAGCAGCTCCTCTGGAGTTTTTCCTCAGAGTAGAGGGAATCTGACCCCACTGAGGTGTGCTTCATATAAGCTGAGCCACTGTGCACCACAAGAAGGATGCCCTGGGGAAGACCAAGGGCTCCACATGCTCCCTCATGGACCCAGTGGTGCAGGGACAGACACTAACTGATACCCACAGCCTTTGGGACATCCTCCTAAATGCTGACAAGAAGAGGCAGTGAATGCCAGGAAGATGAATTCATCACCATCCAGCTCCTCCTCTGCCTTGCTCCTTTGGCCTTGCTCATCCCTCCTCTGCATGTGCTGACCAAATGCACAGACATGCTCAATTTCTTCAGCTTGATACCTCAGAGGATCAGTCATATCTGAATTCCTCAAAGCAATTAAATTCCTCAAATTCCTCTGATGAATCCATTTTGCTGTATTTCTCACACTGCAAAGGGAGGATGCATGGCAGCTGAGGGGGAATGCAGACTATAGCATTTTGGGCAGATCCTTCAGGAAGAGGTGACAATTTATTGATCAAATGACAGCCAAGCTAATAGAGGTAATGACACTTTTATGTTTGTTTAGATGCAAGAGTGAAATATTTCCAGGGGTCCAGGTTTAAAAAGGATAGAATAGCTCTTTGTTTGTGGTGTACATAAAAAGTAGGATCATACATCTTATCTTGAAGAAATTTTCAATAAAGATCTTTACAAACTGAAGCTTAGGGAACATAAAATGCATTCTGTAATTAATGAGTTCCTCCCAGTATTACAGAGAAAAAATTCCTATGGTTTTACTGCTTTTGTAAAATGCTTGTTCTCCAGCTCTGAAGGGACTGCAAAAGGTCAGAGGTGTTGAATATACATGATTTATAAAGTCCTCTGGGATGAGATGTGCCGTGTAAATATAAAATATTATTAGAGCATACTCTCTTTAATTCACATACACTGAAATGGAATTGGCTGTGCCACAAGAGCAAAACTAAGAACCCAAGTCAGTCTGATGACAGCAGATTGTCCAAGGCTACTGACAGTCCAAACAGCACAAGGATAAATTAATTTCAGACATATTTACCTAATGCTGACAGTTACTACTATTCATCTGGAACTGGTTATATGTAGATATGAAGGCTGTGTTACATAGAAATGACTGAACAGGCAAAGACTGTGGACTGCTCTGTACCATGGTGAAAAAGGGGCTTCTGACAAAGCTGTAGGCACAGGAGCAGCCCATCCACCTTCTGCAGAAACTCTGCCTTACACAAGGCTGTTCTCAAGTGTATGCCAGAGATGCTTGGGATACCGTGGTCCTCATGTGCTTTGTAAAGTCACACTCAGATGGCACTTTCAGCCTCAAAATACGCATCCTATTTACCCCTGGCTTTGACAGAGGTTTCCAAGTTTCCCTTGTAGATTTGAACCTTGAGATTTGTTCACCTCCAGCTACATCTATTTAAAGAGGCTTCCTAAAAAACCAGTCTCTCAGAGAACTGGGTTGGAATGAGCTGAAGTGGACTAGCAGTCCCATCATTCCCTTTCAGGGAAGCATAAATTATACTTTCAACCCACTTTTTGGGATTGATTCCAATTTCTCTTTCTCTTCTGTCCACAATAGTCTATACTTTAACACTGCAATAGATAATAAGTTTGAAGCAGATTTCAAAATATTTTAACAGCTGGAGCAATGACATTCTTACTCGACTTTACTGTAAATGGAAAAATTCCCATTCCTCCCTCAAAGACAAAGATTGCAGATCATATTCTGAATTATTTTCAAAACCATGGCCAAAAGATATCACCAGCACAGTCTGTTCCTCTTCACATTATTATTCCCACTCTCACAGATTTTTTTATCTAAATCCCTTCTGCCCCAAAGTTTACAGTCTCCTTCCAAATTTTTTTTCAACTGCACTTCCCTTCTCTTAAATTCCCTCTCTCTCTCATCAGCTTTCAAATACTGTGACTTTATTTTAGAAAAATGATGCTGTGAATTCAGCACTACAGAGCAATCTGTTCCTACCTTTTTCCCTGTACTAAAACACAGAGTGTAATTTTAAGTACCTTTCTTATTTTTAAAGGCACGATGCCCTTCAGCAAAACTTCCTGCTCATAAAGGAGAAAATATTACATTCTTACTTTTGACTGTATTAATGCTTTCCCGTGAAAATTGATACATCTGTCAGAGAGATAAAGAAGATTTGGATTATCTGTATTCAAGAGAATAATTAAAAGAAGTTATTGCACAAAATGATTAGATTTTCTGGCAACACAAGTGTGATTCTGAGATAATGTTAAAGTTATTCTCATCTGTGCAGAACACTTCTCATCCACACAAGAGGGGCTCTTAATTTCCTCCTTAATTTTCTACTGAAAAAGCCATTGTATTTTCTCTTCACTGGTGACATTTCATATTTGATTTCTTCTGCTTTCTTTAGATAATTTAATAGATAGATTTGCTCATTTGGCTATAGCTAAACTGCTGTAGTAGTGGCAGACAATGACACTTTTAAGGCTACACTATACATGATTAATCTTTGCTCCAACTGAGAACATCTATCATCTGGGGGCTATCCTTCCTGTTTGTCTTTTCCTTGTGTTTTCAGTTCTCCTTTTTTATCAAGGAGAACAACAAAAATCATTATGGGTTTTTAACCTAAGGAATGACATTTTTTAGCTCTGAGGCCTATGTGTAAATGTAAATTTCCAGCTGTTGGAACAAAGAAATACCAAATGTGAGGCAGATGTTAATATTGTATCCATTGTTAGTAATACAAGCAAAAATCAACCTTGAAAAATCCCCCAGATATTGCAGTAATGAAAGCTTACTGCTTGGGCATTTACATGTACCTGTGCCTTCAGAAATAAGATCTACCTAGTTTCTTGCAATCCATGGAGTCTAGACAGATCTTCTGTGTTGTTTCTTCCTCTTCTGATATTACCAACTGGAGGGCCAGAACATACAGCCAATGAAATCATCTCCAGATGTTTCTTCTGCTTAACAATCTGATGAATGCCCAAAGACCATTTACTGCACAATGAAGTCAGGTGGAATGTGGAAGGATTCTGGATCCTATGCTGTTTTTCAGGACCACATTCAGTACCAAAAGTTAAACCACATGACTGGCTTCTATCAAGCACCACTTGAACATAAGTCTTCACACACTCATGAAGGCAGTTTAGGCAGAACTGATGAGCAACCACTCTGAGCTCCCTAAGAACTCTGCTTTCCTTTGAATCCACCACCTGAAAAGCCACAGCACATCTGTGAATGCAATAACGTGCTTCTTGCTGAATCTACTATATTTGTGGCTTCTACCATCTTCTAACCCTTGAAAACTTCTGAACTGACTGTTCTGGCACGGTGAACACAACCCATAGTCAGTGGCATGGAGGACCGTGGATATTCAGAGCATACTTACAAGTTGAGGTTTCCCTCCAGAGAGTCTCCAGCCTTTGTTTAGCCCTCACCATAGCACATCTCTCATCATCTTATCTCTCTCATCTCCCATCATCCTCCCCATAGACCTTGGATGCCCATGAATCCTGAAAAGTCCTTCATTCTAGCATTAATACAGCAGTGACTTCCGAATGCCTTGTGTCAGGCACATTTGTGTTTGTAATTCCTTTCACACTAGGCAATTCATTAAGGGCTCTGTTTTGATTACCAAAATGTGTGAACACAATTTTATATCTCATCTATACAGGGTCACTCCTATGTCAGCTTGTTTCTGACTGCGACAGTCTTTTCCCATCCTAAAGGCAAAACAGTGTTTACATTTGGTTAGTTAAAATATTTACATTACACATTCAAATGATGCATTTTCCCAGTGACAGGGCTCTCCCTGGTATTTCCTCCTGTACCTACTATGCAGCGGAAATGATTAAGATGAATATTCTGGGTGTCTCTAAACAAGCAGATTAAGGAAACATGCAGCACAGCTGTACTACACTAACACTGCTAGACTTTGTAATATGCATGCAGGCTGTGTGAACTGCCTAGCATGAAAGCCTGTCTTTTAGGACCCCAAATCAGAA
Source organism: Brachypodius melanocephalos (assembly GCA_013398615.1). Classification (NCBI taxonomy): domain Eukaryota; kingdom Metazoa; phylum Chordata; class Aves; order Passeriformes; family Pycnonotidae; genus Brachypodius; species Brachypodius melanocephalos. The sequence continues at coordinate 28,740,195 of VZSR01001685.1, forward strand.
GAGTTCCACATTTCCTCATCAATTTATTTCAAATAGATTCGCCATTTATTGACAAATTATTTGGCCGCTCAGTGCACGAGGTAGAGTAAAACATAAGCCCTGGGAGAGGAGGTGAGGATGATGCTGTTTGTTGATCATCAGTCTGCCTGCAGATAAAAGCCTCAAGTGCACCATGTGTGTAGGGGAATAGAGATGATGGGAACTGCTACCCAGAGAGAGAGGAGTGTAGAAGGAAAGGTGACACTAAAGCTGGCAGGGGAAGGCCCTGAAGTGACAGTATTTATGGGAAGCAGAAAACACACGGCACACTCCTGTTTCAATGTAACATTACCAAGTTGAATAAAACACTGCCAGTGATGCTGCACCAAGAGCATGAGCCTCTCCACAAAGGGACGGTTTGAGCAGAGAAACTGAAATTCAACATCATTTAAGACATGTCATCATCTACACTGTAAACCCTTAGTCTTGCTCATTTATTTGTTACACCAAACAAGGGAGAACCATATGCAAGTCTCTCTGAGAAGAATTTAGATAGAGTGTAGCAACTTTTCACACAGAAACTCAATAGCAATGCAAAATTAAGAACTTAAAGAACACATTTAAGGTGTATTCGTTACCTTATAACATCATCCACACAGGTCTTCATACAGGCTCTCCCAGTGAGGAAGCAAAAGCTTCTGGGCTGAAAAAACAAAGAAGCATTGGTTAAGACATTATCTCAAAACCCCTGCCTGTGCTTATATCCATCCCAAACTCTGCTGCATCTTTTTGTTTACAGGAACATATACAATAGACTGAAGTTGACTTCGTAAGCAAAAGCTATTTATTTTAAATTGACCCTGCCCACTTCATATACTCTGAAGGAAATGGGTTATAAAAGTCTCTGTGTAAGTGAGGCACACATCTAGCAAACAAGTATTATCTGGGATTATTTTGCGTGGGACGTGTATTTACTCCACTTTTTAAACTAACAGCAAATTAAACTTTATTTGTCAGTTAAAACCAATCAGTAGAAGAGAAGTAACAGGCTGTACACCAGTATAAGGCAGTGTATTCAAAATAATAAGCAACCAATTTTGATTTAACTAAGAGCCTGCATGGAGGGAGTGAGCAGGTTCATTACCTGCCTGCCTGGTGCCCAACCAGCCCCACTGCCAAGCAGCCTGAGGAGTGTGTAGGGATTAGTGGGCAGGACACTCCTGCAGAAAGGGGATGCCAGAAATCCCTGGGCTGAGGGGGCTAGGATAAACACAGATCCTGCATTTTGAGCCAGCAGCTTCACAGTTTTAATTCAGCGCTTTGAAACGTGATTTCCTTTGGCCACGCTCGGGAATAGAGAGTTTGCAGCTCCCAGCCTTTGGCTGGCCAGCTCACAAAGCCCCGCCGGTTTTGGCAGAGGAACGTCCAGGATGATGGGCAGCGGCTGCCGCTGTCACTAGCAGGATGTTTCCTGGAGTTTCTCCTACAAGGCAATGTGTTTATTCTTTGAAACAGTTGCTCCCTAAAGATTAAAACTGAACAGAAGCACAAAAGCAGCGTGTGTCCTCTGGGGCTGCTACGTGCCATCGGGCAAACAGGAGGTACAAGCTGTGATCTCCCAAATTACACAGAACAAACGGTGCTGCACTGGCAGAACAGAGTAAAATTCTTCAGTACACAAACTGCACTCTGTTCATTTTAACCTCTTATTAGGAAAAAAAGCTTTCAAACATCTCTTGTGTTATTAAGAGCTCTGGATTTAGAGTTGTGGGGGAGGTCTTCAATGCAGCTGAGCCTGTTCACCCCAAAAGTGTGTCAACCTGGGCACAAAAAAATGAGCAACAACCACAAGGCTTGTGCTTTTAAGACCGTGTTTGTTATTATCCCCAAATGATAACACACACTCTCAAAAACAGACTTAACCACAAAGAACAGACAGCAATGTGAACAGCAGACACTCAGACAAAATGTATCTTTACTTAGAAACTAAAAAAAAAAATAAAAAAAATTAGTCATTTAAAACCCACTGAAATAGGACTGAAGTACTAAGAGCACATGAGAAATACTGGCACAACAATGAAAAATCTGTGTGGCACAGTCTGTGCAATCATAGTTATTGCAAGGTGGCTGGGAAAATAAATGCAACAATGATTTTTCTTTCTGCTGAGGTATGTGCAACAAATGTTAATTGTTTACCACTGTACAGGATGCATTGTACTCCAGGGAGTACCTTGAGGGGTGAGGAACTGCCTCTGGTAATAAGAAGTATTTACCTTGCCTAATGGCTATATATCAATGCATTTCTATTAGCAGAATTAATTTAATATTGCATCTAAATAGTAACTTTTGGCTTAAAAAGTAAGATGGAGAAGGAAACTAAATAGTCTTTTCTTCCGCTGATGGGAACACATACAGATTTTCTTATTCCTGGTAACACAAACTAAGCCCACATAAAGGGGAACAGACAAACTTCAATGACCCTCAGCACGATGCCACCATATTATTCATCCTCCTGCAGAGTACAGAGGACTTCATAACTTTCCTCCCTGTTGTATCACTCTTCTTTTAATAAACAACCAAACAGCAGCAATCTGTTGTTGGCCAGCAATCTGGCCACTATCTTACGCTACTCTAAAGATAAAAGTATTACCTTTGATTAACAAGGACTCCTCATCCTAGACCCCCTTTGCAGAAGATACCAGGGGAAGCTGTTTTAAACTCCCTCTGGGTGTTAATGCAGCTCTCAGAGCTTCTCACCCCTGCCCCGGCCGCTCACCGATTCCGTATGCAGGGCGCAGATCCCACCTTCTCCGGCTGCCAGGCGGGCACAGCCTGCGAACAATGCCGCCTCTGTCAGCCCGCCCAAGGAGCACTGGCACAAAGACACACTCATCCGCAGCCCCGGACCTCTCTTTTCTTCTTCTTCTTGGAGTACAGGGGGATGAGGACGAATGGGAGAGAAATGCTTATGTGTTTGTGATCAGCCAAAGCTCCGCTGTGTCCGGGAGTGAGGCTGCCAGTGCACGACGGGCACCCACCCGGGCGCCTAGGGAGGAGATGGAATCTGCACTGGCAAGAGCACTCCCTGCCTCGCTTCACACATTTTTGTTTCGGATCCGTGGGTGGTTGCATGAGCAAGCAGCCGGAATAGGGGAGGAGTTAGACAAAATGCAGTTTAGGACTTGGAAGGCTTGTCTGCCTTTTCGAGAGGAGGACGAAGAGGCGAAATCACAGCGAGCTGACAGAGCAACGTGCCCTTCCCGCCCCGCCCGCTGCCACCTGCCTCTCCCAACTTCCCGGGAAAGCGCCTGTCCCTGCCCGGGCGGGATCCCTGGACAGAGCCCAGGCACAGCAGCTGCTCTCCATCCCCCGGTAACCACACTGGAGAGCCTCTGAGCACGCTGCTGTTCGCTCCTGCCCCACAGCACTACCAGTTTAATTTTCAAGGAGGCACGATGCTTCATGATCTTCATGAGCAACTAGAGGGTGAAACAATAAACGACATCCTCAGCAGATGTTTACAGCTGTCACTAGGCAGAGGAGGAGACAGCAGCAGCTTCAATCCCAGTTTTCTATAAAGCTTTCCTTGGAAATCAGAGAGGCAAAGCCAAAAGCCCTTTTAAAATCAGATGTCCATAGTTTTCTTGTTTTGAAAGGATTATCATGTGCATATATTTCATGCAACTTCAGCTTTGTTTTCCTTCCTAAGAGAAAATGAGAAGGAATGTCTGGCTCAAGATGAGACAGTGATGATTCCTGCTGAAACCAATTAGAATACTGGTTTAACTCAAATATTCCCAAGCCAAGCTCTATGATAGATGTGAGATGTTTCCCATTCCTCCACATTAATTACAGTTCAGATCTTAAAACACTGCAAGTGAATGGAGCAGCAAGCAACACTGTGTTTTCTTCTTAAAGTAAGTACCAAGGGATGCACAACCCTTGGGTGCAGCACAGCTATGAACTCATTGCAGTCCCTGATGAACAATTGCAGCCCTACAGTATTTTCCCATGCAATTAGTATTAATTGGTGACTTGCTGGCAATCTCCCAGGGGCCCTATCTCACCCTTTTAACCAGTCCTACCAGATCAGCCTTGAGATGATCATCAGGGCTAGGCAGCCATCCTGCTGCCCCACCTCTCAGGGCTCTCTCTTGCTCTTCTATTTCTGGGGACTTTGGCAAGGCTTATCTTGAGTAACAGACAAAGATACGCCTCTTCCAAATGAATATTCATGAGTTTGTAACCTGAGACCACAAAGTAAGAGGGTGACTTCTACAGGGAATTTATAAACACTTTTTAAAAATATGTTGTATTGAAGCATTTCACTGAAGTGAAACTCCAAAATAATTTTCAGGAGAACTGAGCAGCAGTGCTCAGTTCAGTGTCTGGATAGTAACAGACCCAAAATACTCTGCATCTTGTACTCAAAATTAGGCTGATACAGGACAGCTATAAATGAGCAATCATCTCTGCTAATTTTATTATTTAACAATAATTCTTAAGGATTTCCTTTTATCTATTTATAAGATAAAATTTGTCTTCAGCATCTTGTCAAATGGACTTAAGCAGGTTGAAGAGTGCTTTGTATCAGCAGTGCCCCACAACTTCAGGGCAATAAATAAAATCAGACGTTCTTTGACTGAGCATTGTAAACATCTAGAACATATTTCAGAGCAGCTTCCAGGTCATTTTCACAGCATGAATCTCTTTTTGCAGAATGATGTAAGTAACCTCAAACCTTTAGAAACCAGTGCTGAGGTGGTTATTCAGAGTCAAAAGGATGCCTGAAAAGAGAACAGTGCAGGGGGTCAGCCTACACACAGCACTCCAGAGCTAGCAAAGGATGCCACATCTAATGGTAGAATACATTAGGAAATGCTTGTGGCCAGAGGCAAGCAGAACTACTTCAACTGAAACAGGTCAAGTATAATCAAGAGCAATGTCCAACAGGCCAGCTTTATTCCTTCTCCTTTTTCTGCTTTTCCTAAGTTTCCAGTCCACATACAACAGTGGTCCTCCGTGTTACTCTTCTCATTATCACTTTTGTCTTTTACTGTACAGCATTTAGAAACCATAACATAAATAGGTGCCTAAAATGGCTGTATTTTGGCTTGGAGGTAGTTAAGAACACTAAAGATGATTATTTCTCTTGGAAATCTTCAGTCTGGAGTGGAAGAGCCTGCCTGTGCTATCTCACTTTATCTCTAACAACTTGTACCTTTAGATTTTACTTAAGGGATCATGTACTTAGTGTACATAAACTCAAATGTGAGAGACAAAACTCAGTCTTTACACTGGTCAACAGATGTAGAGAGATTTATCACTTTCATAGAAGTTGTTTATATGACATGGCTTACTGATTCTTTCTTTGGAGGTACTTCTCTTTCTGAATCTTTGTGATCCTACTTGATTTTAATTTTTTTAAGACCTTACTGTATTTTTCCCCCACATTTATGGCAAGTAAAGATCCAGATATTATTTTTCAGGGCCCCATGAAAAATGAATACTTTCAGACTATTCTCACAAATACTTTAGAAGTACAGAAGAAAACCTCACTTTCACTGGTGTAATTTCCCAGCAATTCCATTAACTTGCAGTATCTTTGGATGTACACCATCAATCTGAGATAGCTCTCACCTCTATCTTACAGATCCTTAGGTCTCAAAGTGCATAAAACCACAAGGCTATTACTCAGGGCAACTTAGGTGGCAGAAGAATTCTGTCATTCAATGGAGGGATGGATTAAGAAACCACAGAGTAAAAGTTCCAGAGAACAACTTCTCCATAAAATCATGCAAGAGGAAGGAGCACAGCACACATCCTCTGGCAGGGACAAGAAGGTGCCATGTGTATCTTTGGAGGTGTAGAGAAACTATTAGATTTCTTAGTATGATGAAAAATCTGGTTTGCTTACAGGATTTTAAAACACACACATGTTCAGACTACCACTTTACATCTACAACTAAGAGAAAGAGGGACTCAACATTCAGTTCTCTGAAAACAAGAGATTCTTTCTCCAAATATGTATGCCAAGACTTAGTCAGTGCCACTCTAATATCCTGATAGCAAATTCAATCTTTACAAATACAAAGCAAACATCTTTAAACAAATTATGAACATCTCTGGCCCCACAGATAAGACTTACACTTGTAAATTACTTCTCTAAATAGGTGTTATATCAAATCTCCAATGAGTCCAGGAGAGATGTGTTCAGCCTGCATTAGGTGATAATGAAGCCTGAACCCAAGAGATCTTAGTTAAATTTGGATTAGCTGTTGATGAAAAACAATTTGATAACACCGCTTGTTCTAGACTTCCCTCAGTTACAGCTTTTCCAGTCAAACTTGTCACTGCTATTCCTTCTTTCCAAGAGCATTACTTCCAGTGACAGTTTTATTTGGAGTGTTACATGGCTTTGGTACATGAACCTCATCAGGTCCTACTTGCCTGAGACAAATGCTGGACCATACCAGGTCCTCTCCATCTATGGCAGACTAAACACAAAATTACACTTAATCAAGCATCACCTCTGGCTGGGAGCCTGTCAGAGCTGGGAAGTGCATATCTCCACACATGCTGAAAACCAACACACACCAGACTGCCCCCACTGCTAAGAGGTCTGTATTTCATTTTGAGCTATTGATCAAGCTGAAGTATTTTACTTGGGCACAGGTCATTTGGGTCTATGCTCTGTTCTCTGCTAAAAGCTCTTTAACTCTTGATTAACTCAGGTCATGTGGATTTTTAGCTTGGAATAACTTGCATGTGAACAAAGCCCCTTCTCAGAGCAGTCAAGTCAAAACCTTACAAAGATCTGACGTTTACCAATATAATCTAAGTCTAATATTCTATACTGCAAGAATGCAAATAATTTTCTAAAATAATTTTTCATATGGAAGTTGGTTTGCAACATTACAGTACTTATGAACTACTACACATCCAGCAAAGAATTTAAGAATAATATCTTATAATAAGAAGAATTTGCAAATTTATTTCTCATCTGTCTGATAAGCACTGATGGTGGAACTGAAACTTTCTCCTCATCTCAGTTGAAAGCATTTAAGCATGGCTCTTTGGTTTCCATTTGTAGTAACCAGAATTTCCAACTGTTTTTTCACCCATGTACTTGATAGATTTGGGCTTGTTTCCTGCAGACAAGACCAAATGTATTCAATCCGTTACAGTCAAGACTAAATACTTACATATGGCTTCCTAATGTTACTCATTAGGACATAGATGGCTACAAATGGGCTTCCTTCGACTTCAGCTGTCTTTTACTCTTCCCTGCAGCTTGCTCATTTTTGTTAAAAATGAAGAAAGGAATCAAATTACTAAGTTTTCATTTTCCACTTTTCCTCATTTTCAAATTTATGCCATTTATAAGGCCCAACTATTCAATGAAAAGAGTTTTTTACACTATTTAACAGGACCAAAATCTTGAAGGAACAGAGATTTTGTTGTTGTTGTTGTTTAATCCTCTCCTGCGTCCACCCACTTTTCCTATTTTCCACTCCTTGATTAAATTTCAGGTCAAAGATCATTCTGACTCAAGATATCCCAATGTTTCCAGATTTGACTAAAAATTGTGCAAATCCATTATCCTATACTGGATATATGTCATATCTAACCAGGAGAAACCCTCCTGAATTATGTGAATACATGGACAAGATCTGATTATCTAACTCAAACTGCTAAACTCTAATGCACAAGGGAGTATTATTTTTTTAAAATGTCAAATATAATTAGAGCACGCTTAAAATAATTGATCAGACTGTAAGATACTAGTGGGCAGAGGTTCTGGAAATGGAAGTGACACCAGTATAATCAGGAAAACAGCCATCAGAAGATATAAATCTATTTACAAGGATTTAATTTTGAGATTGTAAGTGCAAGAGACAAAAAATGACACCCTCCTGTCATTTGTTGACAAGTTGTGATGGGGAGAAGCTTTGTCACCCCTTCATCACCATCCATGACTGCTCTGCATCTTGCCTCCAATGGCTGACTTGCATTTCTGAGCCCTGATCCTGTCAGACCTGTTTGAATTATCCCAGTTTTTCTGCCATGTGTGGTGGCACCCTAGTCAGCAAAAGCATACCAGATAAAACTGCTTGTGCTCAGGAAACTGCATTATGTGAAAAGTAATTATTAAAATGTGATTTTCTCTGTACAAGCTATACCGTACAAGCTGTACTATCCAAGTTCTCTTACCACAGCCACTGCCACGTAGAAACTGTGGAAGCACATTTAAGCATTGCATCAGTGATAGAAGTGTCCACAGCATTTATTTATTCATAAAATAAGGAACACAGAAACAAAAAAAACTCCCCAAAACCAAACAAACCCCTCCCCCCCTTAGAAACCTTTGTTTAACAACAGTGAATTGAGATAGTGCTCATGCTCAAAGTTCAATTTCAGGAAAAACAGGATGGGATGTAGACTGTCAGTTAACTGTTCTTGTTCTCTTTGATTATCACTGTATCTTTCAGAGTGAAAACTGGTTTAAAAATCAGGAAAACCAAGATGGACAACCTTAGACCCAACCCAAACAAAAAGCTGGCTAATTACATCAAACATTTCTTAATGCAACTAAGCCCTTTGTGCTGTCCCCCTAAGTACCCACAGGACAGAACAGGAGCTGGCTGCCCCTGCACCTGCTTCATGGGACACTAGATTGAAATTTATCAATGTTGCCCAAAGTTTGTCATATGTTTCTGATATAAAAGAAAAATATCCTAAAGGATCTGCTGACCCTTCAGATTCTAACAGCTTTTGAAGCAGGTGAACAACAGATCAGTAAGATATGGTGTTTCCACCTTCTTTCTGCTATTGTTTTGGGATTTTATGCTTTTTGCCTGGACTCCACACTACCTGTGAGAGATCAGACCTGGTTTTTATCTAATACTGTCCTTCAATACTTTGCTCTCCCTTGGAGATACCTGTCATGGATGGATTGACACATATCTGAAAGCCTCACCCAAGCTTGGTTCAAAAGACTGAACTGAAAGAATTTGCACACTAATTTAAATGGAATTTAAAAGAGCAAAAGTCTTTCAAGTGTCCAATAAAGTGAGTCCTACACAAGGGTGCTGAGAAACTGGGCCCTGCCTTTAAAGTATACTTTAAACAATCACTCCTGGGAGTGAGGTGGCCCAATAAGGCAGAGGTGTCTGTCCACCAGGGGAGTTCCATAAAAGCTCTCAAAGTATCTGCTAATAAAGGCTTTGCCCTGGTCACACGGCAAGGCTGTGACAGAAGCTGATTTGCTTAGGTTTTTTTAAATAACTAATATCAACGTAATGAAAGCTATCTTGGGCATCAAGAACACATTCCAGCCAGCAAGCAGAGGCCCAGCTTTTGGCATGCCCCTACTCCACCAGCCTTTGATACACAAAAACCACCTGCAAGGGAGACTTGACCCTGTAACATCGAGGCTCTACAGGAGCATGGCTCAGCAGAGCAGCCGCTGCCAAATGGAAGGTGCTGATGCAGAGCACCACTGGGCAGCCTTCCCCTCCATTTCAGTGGGTGAGTTTTGCAGATATAGCTGTCTTTTGGGTGCCACCACCTACCACCTTCCTCCTGGGCATGGGAGGTGATGTGGAGTGGACTGATGGACCGAGAGTGCAGAGCATCACTGCTCTGACCAGTGTCCTGACAAGGACTCGCCAGAACATCTCGCCAGACATCTGTATGTCTCTCTCTTTTGAAAATGACCTTTTAAACGACTCTGCCAGAGAGAACTGAATATGATGTTTAAAGGAAACCTGCAGTAATTTGTGGATGATAAGATTTTATTTTGAAGCTTTTTGAATGTGACTTCTTCATTTACATGAGTGGCTGAGACAGCCAGAGTGTTCGTGTGCATATTCACCACCTCCAGACTCCACGCTGGACTAAATGCACTGGAGAAGACAGTAAACAGAATTTCCTATGCCAACTCATTGAACTGGGAGATATACTAACATAAAACCCTAAATCCCAGAAATGGGATTTGCTTAATCAAGCAAGCCTTGCCAGAAGATGTAATCACACACCACAGAAGATTACATTAGCCTTTTAGAAAAAAACCCACACTTAACCAACTCCTGAAATTCTGCTTTGGTTATTTGCATTAAATCCATGCAAATTGTATGGGCTTCAGCATGTGTTTTCTCCCACACCAAAGCAGCCAGATGGACAACCAGGGATGTGAGAAAAATATTTTCTGCTAAGCCTGAGGGGAGATGAACAAGAAAAGAAGCCCCCATGTGCTTCTCCCCAAGTCCAGTGCATACATCCCACCCCCCCTACTGTGAGCCTTCTTTTCACAGAGATCCCTTCCTTTGACCATGGAGAAAGCAGTGGCCTGGCAGCCAGTGGGCAGTACTCCTGCCAGCACCTCAACCACAGCCAGGAAGTGCACCTGGGGTGCTCCATGCTGTGTCTGAATAGGAAAAGGTCTGGGGGTCCTCACTTCATTGCCCTGCCAACCAACAAGGCCCTGGGAAGAGGGGTGACCCTGTGGCATAGCCATCAGTTATTGCAATGCATAAGGTGGCTTTGTATAAATAGCTTTTGTTCTACTAAAATTCATCTGCACGAGCTTGCTTCCTTCCTAACAGTTGTTAATGGATTCCATTACAGTTTTTCTCCTTTTTCATGTGCATTCCTCCCTCCACGAAGAAGGCATGGGAGCAGCTGCAGCCAGCTGTGAGCTTCCCCACTGGGACCCTGCCTGCTGCCTCTGAGACACCAGTGACAGTCCCATGATGATGGAGAGCATCTTAACTGCACAAGATTGCTTGCTGCTGCCGTGGGAATGCGGGCAGCAAAGCGCTGCTCACATTCCAGCCAGGGACAAGATGAGTGTGCCTTGCACACTGCAAGAAGGAGAAGCACCTCATCTGAATACAGTGGGGCACAAGAAACAACTGCATCGTGTAGAATGTTTAGGAAAGCCTCACCCCCTCTGAAGTGTTTCAGGAACAATGTTCAACAAATGGTAATTGCACCCTCCCCATCCTTGCTTTTAGTAATTGAGGAAGGGAAAGACAAAACATTCATTCTTTTTCCATAATTTTTAAAATCCAGTTTTTGGGTGGCTATTAGCATCCTTTCTGCATTAGATACCAGAATTCATCATGAGTCAAAGCCTGAATATCTTTGCTTGGACAAATCTCCTAGGAACGTCAGGCTGGAAAGCATGCCCTGGGAAACAAATCAGTACTTCTTAACACAGGAAGCATGTCAGCCAAAAATCCCAGCTAATGTGGATCTCTTCATTGTTTTACTTTCCTGATTTTATAGAACATAAAGAAAGTACACTCAAACAAGGGTATTTCACATGTGCAGTCACTTCAGAACTAAAACCCAGACATCAAGAATGTGAAATACCAGACACATACAGACATTCCCCAAGTGATTCCATTAGGACAGATACAACTGGGCTGGCAGGTACACTTTGAAAAATTACACATCTTGTACACACGAGAAATCTCCTTGCCTCTATCTATCAAACACTGCTTGGTTAGTTTTTTTGAGACTTTCAATTAATTCCAAATCCTGATAATATAAAACTTACTTTGCTTGATCATAAGCTCATAAAACACAAAAAGAGGTTAATAAAAATGTGAATAATTTAAGCCGTCATTTAGATATTTGCTCATTCAAACAGGGGACATTCTTTTCAGTAATGTAATGTTGTCAAGCAAGGATGGGAGGCATCAAATGCTTTTGCTTTTATGTTGCTCCTTACTGATATAATTGCCAGTAGATCCTTTCAAAAAAACCCCAAAAACACAAGAAAAAAACCACTCACCATGCTATTTGAGGGTTTTATAAAAATATTTAACAGAGTGGAGAGCATGAAAGGATAAGGGCCTGAAATCATGCCTCCAGACAAAGTACATATTTACCACTCACTATAAATTATGTGCAAAACCACTGTTCACAGATATAAAGACAAGACAGTCAAGGTCTGCTGTGACCTGTGACCTACCTTCTCTGAATTCTGCTCCATGCTCCTGGTCCTCAGCCACCCCTTTGCTGCAGCTGCATCCCTGTCCTTCCCCTGCCCACTGCTCCAGCCCCTCTCCTCTAAAGCCATTAGCAGTACATCTCACAGCACTGCACATTGCCTACTTGATTCATCACTGAATCAACACAATATAAATCCCCAGGCACACCAAAACACTGCTACATTAATGCTTCATCTATGCTGCAAGAGCATCTTTCAAAATGCCTAGAAAATTGTTTTAGAAGACCATGGTTTTGTTCTTGCAGCACTCTAGCCAGGAAGTGGTTAAAACAAAGGTGAAAAATCACAGCAAATAATCTGAAAGACTGTATTCCCATCATGTTTGCCACTTCCAATCCTATTTTTTCCCTATACAAGACTTTGTGCAGTTGCTCTGTTGAACTCATCAGGAAGGCTCTGGCTCTCCACAGGTGGAAAAGGCCAGAACCTGATCCTGTGTGCAGGAGCAACACTTCTTCACCCACCGTGAGCCTGCAGTGCTGCATCAGTCCTTCATTTCTCCAGACATGCCTGCTTAGGAAGAAGCTTTTACAGGAATTGTTTTGAATATGTTCCGTCCCATGCAAGCATGCAGCCAAAAAAGTTTAAACCCTGCTCTTGACACAGTCTTCTTCAATACAGATGGGAAGTTCACAGGAACCATTTGTCTTTCACATTTGTGTCTTCAGCTTTACAATTTCCATCTGCTCAAGACCTCTTGTCACACCTCATCCTTATTTTAGCGCTAGCCCTGAAAGAGTTACAGAGATGATAGTTTTGACTCAGCATCATCCTCCTATCCTCAGTCTGCCTTAACACAAAAAGGACAAAAGAAACAGCCCTACCCCTCCATATAATTTTATGTTCTCAATAATAGTGTCTGAAGGGCAGATAAATGTATGATAACAAAACAGAGCTGCCCATGTGCATGGGGAAAGGATTCCTATCACTGCTAAAAGTCCATCTTCTCCATTTTTCTGACTTGGCAATAAACTAGAGACTCTCCACAATGGTGACAATGAGCAAACAATTCCCTTTAAAAAAGCCTTGTAAGGAACTATTTGATAGTATTAAAGTTTTTGTCTCTTAAACATGCAATTCTCTCCTGAAAGCAGATAATGTTAAATAAAGTACTGGAAAATGAAGTGGCTTAGGATTATACACAGCCAGTTGGGCTTGGTCTAAATAAACACTACACAGACCCTTTACAGCCTGTGGACCTGAGTTTCTAGAAGCCAAAAGAAGCAGTGTGGAGCAACTGAAGGCTTGTGTCAAAGGACAGCAGCAGGCAGGACCCCACTCAATGGGGCTGCATTGCAACCACACTAATACCCTCGTTGCATAAAAAGGGCAGGAGCAATAAATAGGAATTAAAGGGAAGATTAATTCCCAGTGGGTTTTACAGCTAAGAGGCATATTATTGGGGCAGCAACACCAGCCAGGAAGTTTTGATCTCGATGGCTAGCTTGGTCACCACTCCAAACCAGACCTTGACTGTGTGACACCACAGGCAGGACACCCTGTGAACGCTGCAGATGAGGAGGCCTTGGAGAGCTGATCTGGAAAACGTGTAACAGGGCATGCCTCACTCAAACAACCTCACTCGTGGCTTTAGCTTTTGAAAGGAACAAAAATAAAAGCAAAGAAATGACACCAGCAATGCTTGCCGTCACTGTCAGGAAGTGGAATCTACTATATAAGCTGAGAAATTATAAATACAAGAGTTTAGGAGTGCAGAAAGAACTACGTGAAATCAGAGCAAAAATGTGTCATGTAACAAAGCTATGAAGCGAGTAACAAATAGAACTGGAAAAAATATTGGTACATTCAAAAAAATAAAACTATATAAATCACCAAGTTCAAATTAAAACTACTTATACTTAGCTACAAGTGTGAAAAGAGATACATCTACAAGGAAGAAAATAAATCAAAATGGACTTAGCAAGAAATGTAGCTATGCTAAAATAAAGCCATATTAAATTCTGTGCAAGTTGTGAAAGATTCTTTGCCTTTTTTTTTTTTTTTAAATTAAATAGTAGAACTAGCCATCTGTTTGGGGACAGCACACAACAAGAGTTCTGAAGTGCTGAAAAAAACTGTACCAGAACTCCATGCTCACTCTGGTATCCCATGGCACAGCCACACCAAGTTCAGCTCTCCGTATGTTGTTGAAAGTGTTTCCAAGCAAACCAAGCAGCTCAGCATGGAGAGCCATGGGATCCCTGAAGAGCTCACATGGCTCCATTGGCATCGTGCTCCTCACAAATCCCAGCACTCAAGGAACAAATCCTTTTGGCACTAAGCTCACCTAGGGCCTTAACAAAACCATCCACTCTGTCCTGGAGCAATGGATGTCCCTGGAACTCCCTGGAGTCTGAGCCCAGACATTCAGACCCTTTTTGAGTTTCCTCAGGACTCCGTCCGATGGCAACTTAATGGAGAGAGACAGCTTCAATCTGTTGTCCAAAAAGTAAATTTAATAATACAAAAATAACAAACAATAAGGTGTCCACTGTACTGGAGTGAACCTGACCAAAGCAGTAACAAGGGACAAAAGGCAAGATGCCAAAGGCTGGGTTTAGGGTCAGACCTGGTGTGGGTGAGGAGTTAAGATGGGGTCTAAGGGAAGGGTCTGATGGGGGACAACCATTAAGAAGGTTAAAATTCTTGCACCAAAAATCAACCTATGATAACACAGAGAAGTAAGAACTTTCTAGTAGAGAGCATATGAATAAGCCTTTTGCTTATGGCACTGAAAATGGGGTTTCCCAAGGCATTTTCCCAGGGTTTTCTTCTTCCCCGAGGAAACTTCCCTCTACCTGTCCCTTTGGGTCTGACCCCATGGCACGGTGTTTCACGGGCACAAGGAGGGCTTGCTGGAGGGCAAAAGCCAGGACATGCAGAGCAACTGAGACAAAAGTTCTTTCCTCATTCTGCCCTGTGCAAGGATCTGAATCCTCAGCTTTTCTGGAAAAATCATCACCTTTGTATTTTTTAATCTTCTCCACGCTGAGCACTGCTACTGTGAGCACTTCCAGGATGAGGAGGCTGCCGCCGCATCAATATTCATCAAAGACATCCTGAAGAAAGTTCGTTTATTTTTCAGAATTATTACAGTTAATTGGAAACATCTGCTACAACTATCTGTATGCCAAAAGCATCCCCATCTACTAGGCAATCTCTGCAGGAATACCCACTCTGTTCTTTCTGGATAGGTTTTGCCAACAGCATCTTTATTGTCAAAGAAAAGACACCATAAGACTAATCGGCCAAATGCAGAGTTTAAATTGTCTCTGCTCATTTTCACACAAAGCAGTAACATATGTTGTGCTGTCACAGCTGTGAAAGATATTTTCCACTCCATGTTGGCTTTTAACTGCTTTCTTGCAGTGAACCAGGTCGAAGAGTTTTGGGAACAGTGCTCCCCTCTGATACCCAGTAGCATCCTTAGCGTAATAGAGCGCTGCAGTGAGAATATCCAAGCAATCAGCATTTTACATTTGTATTGAGATTAATGTCAATATATGACATGAATGTAAGCACACTATTTCATGTGAATGTTAAATGTTTGTTGAAGTATTTATGTGAGTAAAGGATAACTATTAGACTGTCCAATGGAAAAATGTTCCTGTGGGGATAGAATGCAGCCTAACTATGCTAACTATGAAGTATTTGCGAATTCCAATAAATATTCACTGAGACCTAGTGAAAATCTGCGCTGGAACTTACAAACATAGAATTTCTAAACAGGTTGTCAATCATAATGAAAAATGCATGTGCAGACTGGACTTCCTAAGTATTATTAGCCTTCTGTCTAAATCTGTTGTAATTTTGTTTTTAATAGGCTGAAATGTGAGGCATGATCATTTTTCATAAAAAGATTGTGTCAAAATTGTGAATTATTAATGGAAATCACAATGTCAAATTTATTTTTTTAAGGAAAAAGATGAACAAGACATTCATATTAAGGAGTGAAGCACGGTTGTACCTCTGATGAAGTGAGATGAATGTTTATACTGTAGACCTTGCCCATAACAGCAGGAGATTTCTTACTGTCTGCATGAGGCAGCATGATGGAAAAATTTGTTAAAAAGGTAAGGAGCAATAACTCAGAACCTCCAAAGACATCTTTGAAGCAGATGCTCTTTCCTGAGACGCCAGACTAGGAAACCTTACTCAAGGAGATGGAAAAAAAAAAAAAAAAAAAGAACAAAAGCAAAAGAAAGCACCGATATTTTGAGCCAGTTTTTTTTTTTTAATTTAAATTAAAATTACTATCGGTAAAATTTTCACACAGATGGTCACAATGAATTCTCATCCCAAACCAGATTAGAAATAGATTTGCTTTTTCCACGAACAGCAGAAATCAATCTTTTGTAATGTAATCGTCTTAGGTCCTTGCCTACCCCAAGGGTAAGAAGAAACACAAATTTCTTGTTTATGAGTGTGGGAATGTACAACTGTTTGTTGACACCATTAAGAAGTTTCAAATCACGGTGAAAGAACTTGCACACATCAACAGACAGAAAAAAAAATGAACTGTGAGAAGCAAGAAGACCACGTAATGTCTGGATAAGTATTTTCATTTGGCAGAATTGTAATGTTGATAGCAATAATGCAAAAATAAGGCTTCTGACTGAAAGAGCAAGTATTCCCTTATTGCCTAGAACAGAACAGTTCTCACACTATATTATAACTGCAGCAATAATTAGGATGTGAACTACTGGTCCAACTTTCTTCCCTTTATGTAATAAGGTTATAAGGACCTTCATCACTTCATCTCATGAGTTTGAACTAACTGGTTTGTATTTTTTTCTGCCTTCCTCAAGAAGAGACAGTGATAAGGCAGGCAGTAATTATCTGTGAATATCAAGAGATATTAAGTGAATAAACCCATGAATCTCAGTGTTCAGGTTAAAGTTCAATGCTAGTTAAGAAGTGTTCTTGAACCCTCATGATACTGCTATATAAAAATAATACAACTGCTCTGCAATTTTAAGGCATAATCAAGTAGAAAATTATAGAGTGAAGTGTATGGTCCCTGAGCACATTCATAGGTCTTTATGCCATGAAAAATAAAATCCTTTCACTCATTTGGACCGTGAAGCAGCTTTTTCTCAGAGAAGCAGTAGACAGTGGGCAGTGCCACAGCTTCCTCTGTCCCCTTGGGGAAAGCCCTGATGAAACTTTTCTGGATTCAATGCAGAAATGCAGAAGCTGTACTCACAGGGAAGTGGGAGATGTGCCATTTCTGTTGGTATTAAACAGAACTAGATGACAGAACGAAAATCACACATTCTTGTCTGTAGCATCAAGTCACTCTTGATTCTCATGTTTGTTGGCTTGCCATGCTGCACGTCTGACACAAAAGACAATCTTACTCTCAAAGCACAGTAAATCAGCAAGTAAAATTCTTGGAATAACAACACCGAAATCTGTCCAGTACTTTCCTAAAAATGCATATTAAATCTGCCTCAGCCATGGAAACTTGATTAATGTGTTTAATATATTTGGAAGAAATAATCATTCATGTCAAGGGTAAACAATGCAAGCTTGGAAAATGGGTGAGAATAACATGAAGAGAGGGAAAAAAAAAGAATCAGATGCTTCAGGATACAATCCCACTACCGATAACCCTTGTCATGGCTAATCCAAAAAGCAATATGCCCTAAGTGGAGTAAACTGTCATCTCCACTGTGTGATAGGTAGGGCAAAATGAGCATTAGCATATGAATAAATGAAACTAATGACTGGATTTTCTGTGAAATCTTAAATTCTGCTTTTTTACCATTAGGGAGAACAGAAATAGTGACACATGCCTTCTCCTGAAATCCACAGAGCCCAATGAACCCTCAAAGGAACACGTGCAAGGAGGGAAGATGAGCAGCCACAAGAGCGGGGAAGAAGCAGCACCTGCTCCGACCCAATGCAAGCATCACAAGCTCAGCTGCAGGTTGGCCCTGGGACCCAGCAAATCACCCACCACATCCTCCTCTGACACTCAGGCTCCTTCCTCAGTGCACCAAGGTCCCCTCCCCATGGCAGTATCCAAGCAGCAGAGAAACCATGCTTTGGCCAGAGCACAGTGACAGTACCTAAGGGCGCCTGTATATGCCTGCCCTTGGCATCATGTGCTGCTGGAAGGTGCCATAGCAGAGCTCATACTCACCCACAGTGTGCCTGCCATGGAAAGCAAATTTGACCAAACAATCAATTTAAGAGCTCCAGGCTGCCTTTGGGAACTGCAAAAATGTGGGATGTGGCACTTAGCTCACCATCAGGACACGGCTCTCTCGTGTCTTCCAAGAGAAAAACTTATGTGCTGTAAAAAGGGATTTTTTTCTATTTCTCTGCAGGCAAGTCAATATTTAGGTTGTGCTTATGAGCAGTGATGGCCGATCATCCGAAGAGGAGCAGCAACTCAGCACATTCCCAGAGCAGCAAAGGGCCTGGGATGAGTGGATGTGACTGACAACCATCCCTCCAGGAGCTGCCCAGCTTGCTCTCTCTTCAGTCTCCCCCTCTCCTGCTGTGCTGCAGCTGCGTGCACAGGAACACATCATCCTTCCCGCTGCTTGCGGTGCACAGACACACACACCACTGGGGAATGCTTCAAACACATGGAAGCAGCCAGCAATTTAATTAAAACATCCACACACAGAGAGGCACACGCACAGCCCGTGCCTCAAGAGAAACACCTCAAGTAAATACAGGAGCACAGGACTGCAAGGAAACTCATGAGTCCCTTCTATGAACTCTGTGATACTCCATCCTAAAGCTGCTCTTTATTTTTACCTCTGCTACACCTGGAAAAGTCTGTTAATGAGCCTCAGAGATAATAGGGATTGTTTTTTATTGCCTAGCCTCACTTTACCCAGAGTAAAAAGCAAGGCCTTGCACTTTGCACCATTACATTTCATGCCATATCTATCACTCTGACTTGGAAGAAAACAGAGTCCTTGTACGATGCTATGATCCTCTTCTGAAAAGCCAGTGACTCCTACCTTTGAGTCACCCATAAGTTCATAAGAATTCTGTCACCCGTCAAATTTATAAGCATACTACTGCTTATTTATGACAATGACAGGAAAATATTAAACATGTTTCATCTCCTTTGAGGAATTTAATTAGCAGATTCCCTTTAGCTCAACACTCCCATTTTAAGACCAATATTGACATCTCCTCTTTGTTTGATTCTCTACATATTTAAAATTTCTTCCGTGAATCTTCTTTTTCTCCTGCCATATTGATAGATCTCCATGTGGATACCACATTCAAATTCTTTATCAAGATTAAGATGAATCACATCTATTGCTTTTATTTAGCAACAGAACTGAAGAAGATGAAACAGCTAACCTTGGCACAAAAATATTTATTAATAAATTTTTCTTTTATCCCATTTTCTGTTAGCTTCCCTGACTTTATTATGGTGTTCAATGTTGGTTCTAAAATATTATGTATTCTAGAGGTTGGCCTTACAGGCTGTTATTTTCCCAAATCCACTTCCACTGGCACCATCTCAAAATCTGAAGTTTACATTTTATATTTCTCATTCTCATGCCCCAGTGTTCAATATATTCATTAGAAAGTCTGCAATCTCATGTAACAAAAAATGGCTTTCCAGGGAGGAGCAAAAGTGCTTTTTAGAAGTAAAATCTGACAACCTCTCACTGCAAGTCTCTGGAAGAGAAGTGATGGATGTTGTTTCTCTGCCTTGTCCCTGAAACTGCTCTGCTGTTTTAATGTTGCACTATATTGGTTTTCTTCAACAGCTAATATGGGAAACATGACTCCATTTAAAGAGGCCTCCCAAATCAAACCTAAAATCAAATACCTCCTCATAACTTAATTTAATAGGTTAAAAAGGTCAAGGGTCTCTTCACCATCAAAGTAGTTGTCCAAATCTCAATAGGAAATTTAATTTCTGTCACGTGGAGCAAATGTGCACAATGCAAATGGCATTCAGAAACTCTGTTGCACTTAGAAACTAAACCCACTTGTTGCAGCTACTACTTTAAACATCATCAGAGTCTGGAAATTAAACAAAGCCTTATCTCACTGACATATTCCTACATTAACATGAACTCCAACAAGTGAGTTTAAGTGTGTTTGGCCACCAACTGTGGAACTCTGCTGTACATTCCACTGTACACTGGTCTACAACCTAATCAACAGCCCTGCAAATATTCCAGATATCTGCTAATATTATGCACAAAAATGTAATTAGAAATGTGTGTGAACACAGATATATTTGAAAAAAAAAGAGAATAAATGTGCAGCTCCAACTGATATCATTATTAACTCATTCTCACTGGCAGTATCATACACTGGGTTAGTGTAAGGTTAATGTGTACCCCATACTGTGACCTTTCAGACTCAATTTAATTGCATCCCTACCAACGATACAGCAAAATGATAAGGTGCATCCTGATTGATTTTCTTCCTTGCAGACCACAAGAGCTCATTTCAACCGAATCCTGCCATTAAATTTGCAGCACAACTGAAAAGGAGTTTTAAATGGTATACACCTTAATCTAATATTTGAAACTGTTATATCAAAGACACTCTTCATTATAAACTGCAAAATCCCTATTTGCCTCTTCTGTAAACCCTCTACACTATGTACAGCATTATCCTTCAATTGTTAGCGTGCTTAAAATGTGTGTCTAACACTGTCAGAGCCAGGCTGTCAAGCATTAAAGAGCACTTTTAGGCATTCTGCCCCTGTAATCCTTGGGGACTTCAGTGACTACAAGTCAGGGGAACATCAAAGTAAAGAGAAAAGACAGGTCATCATGAACCTCAGTGCAATGTAATCTCGTGATAGACATTTCTACTCTACATGCACAACACATTGAGGTTCTACAAGAATTCTACTATCCCTACTTCAGTAAAGCTGGGACGAGTACCTTTGTTAACATACCAGTGCACAGTGAATTATCTGAACTGGAAAACTTTGTCAGAATATTTTATACACTGTTATTACTGCATAAAATATTACATATCTCATTATAGAAGGGTTTGTTCAAGATTTAATGCCTTTTGTTTGATAACAACTTGGACTTTTTTGTAAATTTTTCATTACTCTTTCAAATAAATTTTTGGTGATATTTTCAGATATTCAATACTAAGACTATATTCCGCATTAAAAATGCCCATGGGAAGCTTTGAGATATGTGCCTGTTTTTTAAGCAGTTTCCACTCACAGTGGATGAAATTAACAGCTAACCACACTGGGATTTCAGGACTCTTTTTAAGGAGGTGATGGCAGGCATCTTCTGTTATTACTGGAATGGAGTTTCATCTATTGCACTCATCATCACAGTCAGGATGCTCATCTGCATTAAAGTTCTGAGGAGCACTGTGCACAGCTGAACCATCACTTAGATCCCTTGCATTTAGAGAAACTTGGATGAGCCCCAAATTATGGCAGACCTAATGTCTCATTTGCCAGCAAATCATCTGTATCAGAAATTACTTTAAATGACAATACTAAAATTGAATTTGTCCCGTGTTTAACATGCCCATTAAAAGGAAATCCTTCAATGCCATTCACCGAGGCTCAGATGCAGGGAGTCAAATGATCATGAGGTCATGACCACAGCCCACCCTCAGCAATATCCCTGACTTTGATAACCTGCAAATGCCGTGGAGTCAAGGAGGAACTTCCCACTCAAAACCTCTCACCTTTACAGGTGTTCTAGATTCATGAGTCTCTGATGCACAGTTACTGAGAATGCTACAAAGGCTTGGCCTATGAGTGAATTTGTCACTTTATTTGTCACTTTACCATGACTCAATTTTAATTTCACAGTGAGGCCATACCCAGAGCCATGCTGGAGCCTCCTGAAGCCTTCAGCCACCCCTAGCCTCCTTTGGATGACCCTCAGGAAAATGAACACAGTGGCAGCAGAAGGTTGGGGTGGACCTGAGGCTGGGTGAGTTTTACAAAGCTTTCAGCAAAGTCACTGCTCTAACAAAGCAACCTCCTGAGAGCCCACTGTGAACCTAAACACCCAATTTCTCATTCAATCCATCAGAATGCAAGTGCAGAGTGAATAATTCCACCAAGGCAAAGACAGAATTAGCCTCATCATACATGCAGCAGCATATGTCTCTTTCAACATGCACTGCAAAATAGATACTGAATGGAAAACAGATGATTTTTAGCTTCCTATTCTGTCTACTGGTAAAAAAAAATCTCAAAATCCTGCATATCTTCATGTAAATTACTGTATTGCAAAGATAAATACCAAAGTTATGCAAGATTCTAGATAAGTAGAAAGACTTAAAAGAACAAGGAAGAAATAAAAACACCTACAAAACCCCCTGAAGACAAAAAATAAACAACAGTTTATTTGTGTTCCCAGGAAAATCCAAAGCCAAATATTAGCATTTTCTTCTGGAGGCAACTTTCTATGTACTGAGAGCCAGCTTAAATAAACGGCTGGCTTTTCTTCTCTGAGTATTTGGGGAGTCTGCAAATTTTTTTCTCCTTTGAGAAAATAAACATGAAAAACAATGCAGGAACAACTTCACACAGGAGGAGCAAAGAAATTCAAATACCTAGTTATAATTATAAATCAAATTTTGGCCATGCAAAAAATACATGTGAAATTTTGTCAGGTGGAAGGTTTGCCAACCACTCTTCCAAGCAACAATCACAGAAATCTACCTTTGTCACCTCCTTGTTGATCTCCTTTCTCCACGCTTCATTTATGCATTTTATGTGGCTTTTTAGTTTTATTCCCATATTTCTTAGTCTTACCTGAGCCCATTCCCTGCTAGATCCCCAGGTTCTTCTTTGGTATCCCAAAATCTCAGCCCAGCACTTGCTGGTATCTAACATTAGAGGTTCAGAGTCTCCAGTCAGCTTTAAGCTGCAGTAATTTTTTCTACTCCCTAAAGCCTGAAGGGATAGTACTTTTCCTGCCTTGCTAAATAGTAAACATTCCCCTTCCAGTGGGCAAACAAATTATCTTCTGTTGTTTGTAAAGACACTCAAACAATATTCTTGTTTACCTTTATAAATGTATTTGTGCTATCTCCAGTCTAGCTCAGGGAACTGAGTAAATGCCTGAACACCCACAGAAATCTCTGCCCAGCAAAGTACAGGAACAGTCACTCTAAAGTCTGAGTTTGGGCTAAGATAGCAGCAGCAGCAAACTGAATCTCAAGACAGTAAGTATCTTTAGTAAGCAAATTAATTTTACTCATCAGCTCAGCAGAAACATGGTTTTCTGCCTCCAGGGAAGGGTGCAACGTGTACTCATAAATGACTGTTTATTCAGATCAACACTACTGCTGCATAAATTCACCACCACCACCTTACAGGAGGTATTTCATGATCAAAGTATTGCAATCAACACTGCCAAAGCAACATTATTTGAGCAGTCAAGTTAAGCACAGGCACGTTTGAAGGATCAGAACTTAATGAGGTTTTTTGATTGTTTTTTTGGCACGAATACAACAAACACTTCAACACAAACAACTCTGCCCATGCAAAGTACAGAGGTCTGCTCATGCAATTAGCATCTACAAGCACAAATAACAAATTGTAAGAATCAGACAAGTCATTCAATATTATTAGCTTATTTCATAAATAGACTAATTACTTCTGAAATAGCTGCTTTCTTAAACTACATGGCTGATATGTAATCTCTTAACCTTCATTTACCAGTTTTTACTTAAATGAATCCTACAAATCTGACCCAACTTCATTAAAACCAACAAATGTTGCACAAATCTTTGCACATGGAACTCAATGCATCCAAATGAAAACCAGTTTACTGCTGACAAAAAGGCTGAGAGCAAACTAGTATCTCTATCTCAGCTATCACAACCTCAACTATGTGATGTGCATCAGCACATATCCTAGAAAATGCAAAGCCTGTTAACTCGTAGGGTCCTTCTGAAAATGTGAACACATCCACTGCTCACACTGTTTTGTTTAAAAGCTGGTCTTAAATATATCAAATACAGTTTGAAAGTGAAGGTGACTGAAACATTTTGCACTACTATGTCACTCCCTAAGAAAGCCGATGTTAGAAATATTTCCCAGATGTGGGCAAAGATTTCCAGATGAACAGAGAGAGCAGGTGAAAGCAGGAGATGCAGGCTCCTGACCAAAAGCCACTGACAATCTGCATTAAACAGCATTTGCCCAGAACATGTCAGACAAGAGACCTGAGGCTGGGTTCCTGTTCTACAGGAAAGTGCCTGGCCAAAATACACTTGTCTGCTCTGGCAAGAGTTTCTCTCCACATCGTTTGCTTAATGTTTCCAAAAGGTCCAGTTTTGCTTCTGTACGGAAAAAACTCCAACCCTGCAAGTTTCAGCTCTCTCACTTTGCACCAAAATAAACTGTGGGGTTTGACAGGTCACAGCCACAGACACCCAGACTTCCAGTGCATCTCCTGAACTATCAATGCACAACAGAAGCTCAATATGAACTTTTCATAACATTTAATAAGCAAACTTACCCAAATATCTCCTCCAAACTCTGATTAGTATCTGCCATACTTAGATTATTTTTTTTCTGTGCATTTTCCACATTCAGAAACATTTTTATGGTTTTAGGGTTTTTTATGGCATCAATAAGCTATATGACAAATGGAACAGACAAAACAAAAATGTAACACAAAAGGCCCCTGAAATATGCTGTAACCTTGTCATCAACAGACCATAACTAGAGAAACATCATGGAAATAATACAGGCAATAAATTGAAGCTATGTGAATATTTATTTTTATTTTCAAGACAGCTCCTGAAATTATGAGATCAATTTGGCCTTGTTTTTCTCTCATCACTTTTCAAACTTGTCAGAAGGAAGTGTAAAAGCACTGCAATCAATACTCTCTCTCTTGCTAGCCCGGATTAATAGATTTATGTTAATTGCAGACATCAACATAAAAATACCTCTTAGTATTCTTCTTCCACAAGACTTTTACTGTGGATGAAAATCTGACACACAAATAAAGTAAAAAAGAAATTTTTTACTTTATTTTTCTTTTAAGGGAAAACTTACCTTGTAGCACATTTTCAGCAAATGTCATGAAAAGGTCTGATTGCTTCCAAAGGCTTTGATCCTGCTGTGATGCAGCAGCTCCTGATTGAAACAAGTGACCTTGGGGAGACTACGAGGGAATGGGGATCACTCATCTTAGAAACAGTCTCCTCACATGAAAGATGCTTTTTCATACTCTATTTACTTCCAGGCTGGATTGCATGAAGTATCAAATCTCTGCAGCTCCAGCTAATGGGATGGGAGTTACCAGCTCCTCAAAGGTTCACACTTCTCAGCTGTGGACAGGACAGCAGGACACCTGCTCCCCTGACACCTGCTGAGTCTGGTGGGGTGGTGCTCAACTTCACCTGGGGTCTCTGAAGAACACCCAGCAGTGAAATAAAAGAGAGACAACTAGCCAGCATTGATCACTCACAGCTTTCAGGCAGGGAGAAAAGCAGCAGAAGAAGCCTTAGCCAACGGATGGGGATTTTGAGGCATTTGACATTTCTTTCAATAGTGTGAACTAAGACCCAGTAAGCATCAAGTGAAGAATGAGTTGCTTGTCCTGGCTAAGCACCGAGCTTAGATAGTGGGATAGAAACTAACAAGGAAAATCACTGAAAATGCAGTATCTGCTGATATTTTCCAGCATGCATTGACCTTTCCAGTACCATTATGTTTGGTTTTGCAGCACAATTACAGTTTCAGCTCTACGTATTGATAAGATCCTCATTATCTGAATTCTATCAAGATTTTTACACTTCTCAAGAGAGCAGAGAAAAAGGTCTGTCTGAAACAATATTCAGTTCAGTGACACCAAAAAGGCCCCCATTTAGCTGCTGGGGTTAATTGTTCACACCACTGCACTGTAACCTTAGCCAGGTAAGTAGGGGAAGAGGCTGACAACTAACATGAGGATGATTCCTCATGACAGTTACAAAAGTAGGTAGCTAAAGAGCACAAAATGCAATATTCAAAGACAGAGCCTAGAAAACGACCCTTGCAATCACAAGCTCACCTGCAAACCAGAAATCGTTTCGTGGTATGTGAGAAGAGTGCAAGTTAATTTGCCACTCTGACCTAAGAAGCCCATCCTATCCCTTAAGTCAACTTACAGGGTTGTAATGGCTAGTTTTGCTCCTAGCAAACCTACCAACTTGCTTTCCTTCACTCCTCTTCTTATTTCATATGCAAAGGTAATGCATTTTATTAGAGAAATAAAGAAGGTCTGCATTAAGTCATGTCTGCTTCAGAACTCAGTTGACTCCCCACCAGCTGGAATCTATTGTTTGATTAAAAATGTTGTTGTGCCAGCTGCCATGCAGCATGTTCCACTACTCTGATTCCAGGTGGAATTAAATCCATACTGAAAATGAAGTCTAGCATGAATCAGCCTCTTCTCAATACTAATGCATACCTGGGGAAAAAAGGCATTAAAAAACCACCACAAACCCAGCCTTTCTAGGCCTGGCCACCCCTCTAAAGCAGGTGTTCAATGGGGAAGAACTGAAAATTTCACATATTATAAGGTAGTGATTTCATAAAGCAATGTCTTAATTATAATCTCAGGTTTGTTTTTAAAGTGTTCTTTCTTACCATAAAAACAAACCTAACTCCTCTTCCAACAGAACCAGTCCTGAAATTAAAGACAGTTGCTGAGTTAAAAAAAATTAAAAGCTTTTGTATCTCCCAGATACAGTTAAGTATTTACTAGTGGAGGGTAATTATTAGAGAATGTGCCCAGAGTAAAAAATAATTTATAGTTCAGTCTGTTACTGCTAATTCATTTAGAATGAGGGACTGTATTGGGCAAAAAGCCCATTTAATTTGAGGTGGATTTCTGCCTGATGTGGACTACAGGAATACATGCCAGGAGTATCTACTGTGAACAGGCACTGAAAATGTTGCTTAGCTTCTTGCAGTGCAAGAACTTTAAAAGCTTTAAGGCAATTATTTGCAAAGGCATACTTACAAGGCATCTCAATAGAAACACAGCAATGGCATATTGATAGG
This sequence comes from Brachypodius melanocephalos, assembly GCA_013398615.1. Taxonomy (NCBI): domain Eukaryota; kingdom Metazoa; phylum Chordata; class Aves; order Passeriformes; family Pycnonotidae; genus Brachypodius; species Brachypodius melanocephalos. The sequence continues at coordinate 28,767,197 of VZSR01001685.1, forward strand.
TCTGATTCTTACAATTCTCTTTTTCTGGTACCTCACAGCAAGTTGCAGACTACAGCTTCAGTAGCTCTGAAAAAAGTCCATTGTTAGCCCTGAAGAAAAGTCTATATTCAATGGATGTTTGCAGCTTTCTCTGTTCAATGGATGGCCATAAAGTTAAAAAGTTAAAAGGTTTTGATGGCTTCAGACAAGATAGAGTCTCTTAACATGCAGACATAAGAACCTGCAGAGGGAAGGCTGAAAGCTGAAGCCCACATCCATTCTTGGTGGTGTCAAGGCAGAGACAGAGTGCTCAATACTTTATTTAGGAGAACTAGGTAAATATCATGTGGATATTTCACTGATTGAAGTGATAAACAGCAGCCAATCTAAATTCCCAAGTGGCAGTTACGCCATGTATAAAATAGCTCACAGAGAATACAGTAGGCTTTAGTCACAGCACTGCACATAACTGAGGGGTCAAATCACTGCTGACCCCAGCTGCTGGGAATTAATGTTTGCTGAAACTGAACAGGGGCTCTGAGCAGGGCAGAGAGCACCCAGAGTGAGCACTGCAGAAAGTGCCACTGTGATGGGCAGCCTTGCTGACAGTGTCTGCAGGGAAACGAGTCCCTGCAGCTGGAGCCCCACAGCTACTGAACTGCTCCTCAACACTGAACATGGATGCCCAATTCTGACTCTCCAGAGAAACAAAAATAAATTAAGTCTGTTGCATCTTAGAGATCTTCCTTTCAAATCTATTTTAATTCAGTTTGGGAAAGCTTGACCTCATAGTTCTCATTTTGTTGGTTTAAATTATTTCCATTTCCAGACCAATTATATGACTTCCTCAATAAGCAAGAAATGTGTTATTTAATCCACTTTTAAAGACTGAGCTTTGTGTATTTTACCTTTTCATTCTACATTTTCTTTCACACCAGTACAAAGTATCATACTGTAGCCCTTTCCATGCTCGTTCGAGTACCAATTAGAAATGCAGTACGTGTGCACATATTGACAAACACACCATAAATACAGAAGACATGAAAATAATGTTTATGCACTCCTCCCATTCCCTGGCTTTCCTGGCAGCAAAGCCAGCAACCTCAATCCACCATCATCAAATGAGTCAACTTGCCATGGATGCATTCCTCTTGTCTTGCCATGCAAAATGAAGATACTCTCCATGCCAAAGACACAACCTTCCAACAGCACCTGCTTTACTGAGAGACAATAACAGCTCATCCAGAGATATCAAGAAGAGGATTTACACCACTGGAAAGGAACTTTAGTTTCTTCCTGGGTATACTTGTTTCAAAAGTGTCATAAGACAGTGACATTTAAAGTCATGATGCTCAAATATACATAAAAACCCCATATATTAAGATTTAGCATGATTTCAGGAAGGGAGCCCTGTATAATAGGAGTACAACTCCCAGATTTGCTAACAAAGACATTAAAAAATTGATTCAGTGGCAATTACATTATTCCTATCCCAAACAGTAGCTAGAACTTTATCCCATCATACACTGGCATGTATTGTATGTAAGCCTTACATTTCAACAAGAAGAATCAAATGCTTTTAACAGCACACTACAGAGTATACAATCTACAAGAAGGCTATTAAGCCTCAATAAGTATTTGCTGACTAAATATACTATTTCAATTAACCCCTATTGAAATGAAAAAAGATGCTGAAATTTAACTAAACTTTAAGAAAGAAAACTACTGAGCAGTAACAGCTGTAAGGCTGTTTCATGTAAACCCCCCCATGTATTTATATATTTCTACTTATATTTCAATACCACTAGTGTAAAATTTCAATACCACTAGTGTAAAATCCTCCGTAAATGTTGCAGGAGAGGAGGAACCTTCTGTGATTCCAGAGTAAAACCACCCAAATCTGTACCGGCTGATGCTCTCCCAGGAGGTGGGGCAACACCCAGACCCCATGACTCTGCCAAACACATGTGCCTGAATGTGGCAAAACCCACGGTGCCCAGAAATCCCATCTCCTGATGCCTGCAGTCCTGCCTGAGCAGCCCCTGCAGCCCAGGCACACACCATGCCCTCAGGTGAAGGCTGGTGCTCGACACAGTGGTGCAGCTGAAGGCTCCTGTATCACTAATTTTCTAAATATTGCCAGCCCATGGGATTGCGTTCCCTTGCTTCCATAATCTGTAAGGCAAAAAGTCACCGCCACAGGAGACCTGAGAAAGTGTGAGGATTAAACTGGTAACATAGGTTCTGGCAAAGAGCTCCTACAGATGCCTGGGAAAACACTGAGTAAACATTCCAGCCATACTCAAACCTCCATTTCCCAAGCTCCTGATGTGCAGCAGTGAAAGCTCCAAGAGATGTGAAGTACTAAGGAATGCCACAAGCCCTTCTTTTCTTAAAAAAGGAGATATTGGTATTTCAGCACAGATATTTCATAATTATGAGAAATCTATAAGAACATTCCTTATTAAGGACATATGCCATCACTTTTCACCTTTACCATATGTTATTTGTTTTCCTACATGGTGCTGTAAAAAAGTCTGTGACAGTTGTGAAATGCTGAGCCATCACAGTTATATTCTCTTCATTGTGTTATGGCAACATGGAATCACAGAATGATAGCATGGCCTGGGTTGAAAGGGACCTTAAAGATTATCTAGTTCCAACTCCCTGCCATGGGCACTCAGACCAGGCTGCTCAGAACTCCATCCAACAGTCTTGGACACTTCCAGGGATGAGGCATCCACAACTTCTCTGGGCAACCTGTTCCAGTGTCTCACTCCCACAGTAAAGAATTTTTTCCTGATATCTAATCTAAACCTACTCTCTTCTAGTTTGAAGCCATTCCCCCTTGTCTTGCCACTACATACTCTTGTAAAAAATCCCTCTGCATCTTTTTTGCAGCCTCCCTTAAGGTAGTGGAAGGCCACAATTAAGTCACCCTGAAGCCTTCTCTTTTACAGGCTGAACAATCCCAATTCTCTCAGCTTCTCCTCCTAGGATAGGTGCTTCATCTCCCTAATCAGCTTGGTGGCCCTTGTGCTGGGGACCTCATCTAGCAGTCCCAGGCAGGGTAGAAGCACACTGGGGGCTGTGCTCAGTGAGAACAAAACCAGGTAATTCTTGCCTGGAAAGCCACATTTAAATTTTTTTTTTTTTAAGTCCAGTAAGTGGATATGGATTATTGACAAAGAAGTAGGAGGAAACAAGAGACCACATCAGTCAACACAAGAGGCAGTGGCTGTAACACATCACTAACCTACTTTTCCTCTCTCAGGGATTATGGCAGAGGAGACTCTAAGAAGGGATTTAAAAGGAGAAAACGAGGTTAAGTGTGTTGATGTCTATCCACAGCTCGTCCTTAACTTCAGCATAGCAATGAATAAAGCCTGCAGATGCTGTTTTGAATACAGAGCAGGTCAGTGACAAAGCTGGTATTGCAAATGAACTGGGGGGCTGTGTGGATGGATGGGCCAGAAGGGCTTTGGATATGAAATCAGACTGCTTCTTTCCACCATTACAGAGAGAAATACATGAATGTTACAGAAACACTCACAAGAAAACAAATTTCTTTTAACAGTAGGTTTGAACACAGTAAGTTACATAAGCTATACGTGGACCATGCTTGACAGTGGACTGAAGGATGGCATTGCTTCATGGCCACAGGCATCCCTAGGGGTGGCTCCTAAACATATCTCAGTTACAGACATCTCTGGAGGGAAAAGAACACCTTATCCAACAACTTTCATGGTTCATTTTTTAAGACCAGGATATCATTAACTATCTTGATTGTTATAAGGAGTTACTATCTTCTAATGACTCCTAAAGTATCTGTACATAACAGCTGGCAACTTCTGCATTCCATAACTAACTTGGTCTTCTAGAAACTGATTTACAAATGTACTTGCTATTTAATTGTTAGAAAATATTTAAGGTTGTATGTTTTTCTGTCACCTCCTTAGCTCAGCCATTCACCAAGTTAAAAGAGCAGTGGCTGAGGGGCCCATTTGAGCTCAGTAGCAAACCTTGGTCCTAAAACACATTTATCTCTCAGCAGATAATAGTTCCAACAGCTGTGCAGCCTTTTATCCAGCTGACCCATGAGATGGACTGATGTTTGCCATCCTCTGGAAATACCTGTTTGTTTGGTAAGGCTAGGTGTTTTACCAAAGATATGCTGGAATTAGGTAAATTATTGTCACATTAGGTAAATTACTGAGAAGGTAAATTACAAGAAGATAAAAAATAGAAAACGGCAGCAGACATCATCTTCCCATACAAGGCCTTTTTAACAGTGGTTTACAAATGAAACACTTTTCATCAAAGGTTCCAGCAAAGCATCAGAAGAAAGCAATTTTAAGAACACGACAATATCACAAAGTTAAGAAAATCCTTTCTGCTGTGCTGCACTGCATTCATGCAAATCTTAACAACACAATGCCTGTTAAAAATGTGGACTATCTTTGATTATTTTCCTTAATGTTCTTCGCTGTGTCCTTTAAAAACTAGTAATCAGCACCTGAAAGCAAGCCAGGAGGGAACATACTAGCTAGCTATGTATCACTGCCACAAATTGATTGGAAAAGCCCACCACTTGGAGTCCCAGCAACCTGATAACAGGAATACTGTGACACCTCCAGCCCAGTCTTTCACCCATTGTGAGGAATTTCACCAAGCAGAGCATGGCTCAGAGAGACCAGCAGTGCTTTCCAGAATCACAGAACTTCTAGGCTGGAAGAGACCTTCAAGATCACTGAGTCCATCCCATTCCCTAACACCTCAACTATACCCTGGCACCAAGTGCCACATTCAGTCTTTTTTAAAAACATCCAGGGATGGTGACTTCACCACCTCCCCAGGCAGACAATTCCAGTACTTTATCACTCTGTCAGTAAAAAACTTTTTCCTGATATCCAGCCTATATTTCCCTTGGCCCAGCTTGAGGCTTTGTCCTCTCGTTCAGTCTGTTGCTGCCTGGAGAAAGAGACCAACCCCCACATGGCTACAGCCACCCTTCAGGAAGTTGTAGCGAGTGATAAGGTCACCTCTGAGTCTCCTTTTCTCCAGGCTGAACAACCCCAACTCCCAGGCTCGATGGGACACAGGGATGACATCCCCACTGACTCCAAGGGAGATGCTCACATGAAGACAGAGCTGCTTGGAAAGGAACTCAGCATGTGTGTGTCAGCCTGAAATTGAACTCCACCCCACAATTGGGTCCCTACACTCACACTACAGCATCCTGTAAGGTTTTTATAAGACACAACCCACCACACAATAAAATAAGCCTGCAAAATATGTTAAATGAACCATGTCCTAAGAGTAGCCACTTCCCTGCAGTGACTAGAGCTGGACCTTGGGCAAGCAGCTCTGGTGCACACATCCTCTGCCTGAGTGTCCTGAAGAGCACTCCAGGCCAGTGAAGCAGAAAATGCGTGTATTCATCTTTCAGTGCTTCATCTGGGGTGGGTACTCCTCCGCTGTCAAAAGCCAGGAGTTATGTTCCTGACAACAGTAAGGACAGGACTAAATCAAGAAAGGAATTCAGAGAGGCAGAGAAATGCAGTTGAGCTTTTGATGAACAAACTTCATTAACTGACTGGCTATCAGCTATCCAAATAGATTAGAAGTATTATTATTAGAGCTGTAGTTTAACAGTTTGGAAAAGCGACATTTAAAAGTCACTACATAACACCGTTACCTGTAATGCTATGCTGTAAATTTGTTATTTAAAACCTACTCTTGCAACTTATTGGCAGCATTCAAAAGTACTGGCAAGAGCAAATGAAAATGCATCCATTTGAGGGAAATTAAGTATTCTTATGACTTCATGTTCTCATCAGGTAAGCAAGCATTACAAATATTCCCATTGCAATGTGTACAATAACCGAGGAAAATGCTGGGCTTGCTACACTTTCTTCAGATTGAGTCAACTGAAATTAGGTTTTCAAATCCATGAAAGACAGGCATAGTCGAACACTGGAAGGCCTTCCCAATGCCATCATATGTCAGAAAACTACATGTGAAAGTTCATACACTTGATTTCCTAGAAGATACCACTTTTCCCTTCTTTTTGAAACCATACCATTTCCCAGGGAAAAAAATACAAATGTGTGCATGTTTCAGACACTCTTACTTGTTGTGGATGGACTCAGATTATGCTGTCACAGTTGAATGATTTAAAACTGGATTTATTGTGATTCTTCATGACTGAAGAAGTCAAAGCCTTTCCCAGAGAAAACAACTATAAGGTGTTCTGCAGACTAGTTCATGGAGTACATGTGAACTTCTTAGCTTCACAAGGTTAATGTGTGTCTTGGTTTCACTGTAAGTAACACAACCTTTTTATTAACCACAAGAAAGAAAATAATAGAGTAGAAATTAATTATTTTCTTACATTTCCCCTCCCCCCTCAGAATATGCAAAGCAAATTTTGAAATTCCCAATTCAATATATATCAAAGAAGAAAAGGGTTCAAAGTCAAATCCTAGAAAGTCAAGAAATGCCAGAACAAATTTAGTTCAGCTCCCTTGTGCTTATACATCAAGATGAAATATTTAATTACACGATGACATGCTATTTTTTGACTGCACTATCTTGTTTTAAAGAACAAGAAACAAATTCCATAGTGGCCTGACTGGACCAGATGTTTAGACGTTCATTGCATTTCAAATATAATACTTCAGTAGTTATTATCTTATTGAGAGAGGTATAAGATCAGATTAAAATTTTCCTAAGATTACCTGATAGTTTGAATTTTTTTTCAGTAGAAGAAATATTTTTGGATATAAAAAATATCTTCCACCAGCAAATATTGCTTGATAGTATGCTGTGATCTAGTTTTGAATGAACAAAACCAGAACAAATCTCATTTGGCCTGATGGTTTTTTTTCAAATGGGTCTATCACAATGACTAACTTATCAAAATATTTCAAATTGCATTCTAAAAATAGCTGGTATTTATTATTTTACTCTGCTGTACAGACATCAGTCTAACACTCAATCAGAGTAAGTGGTGATGAATCATGCACATTTTAGGAATGTCTTGGCTCTCTGAACAACGTTTGGGTTCTAAATCTTTATTGATAGAAACATCTTACTTCCAACAGAAATTTACATACAAATGTGCAAATCAGGGCTAGAGCAGCAAGCCTGTGTTATGGCTAAGAGGTGTCTGGGCTTGGCTAGCTGCCTTCAGTGCCTACTTCCACCTTGGCTTGGATAATTGGAATAAAGATGAATGAAAATTTAGGCTTGCAGTTTTAATAGTAACTATTTGTTATTTAAATTTCCTATTCCACACTAAATGATTGCAAGAACGTGTGCTCAGAATTAAAAGGCTGTTCTTTAGCATCAGCACATTGATTTCTTGGGGTCCTTGCAAAGCTTTTCACATTGTTTCTGGGCTACAGCTCTACACCCCTCTAACTGCCTGTCAGACATCATTTCTGCTTTATGAATAAATAATATGATGCCCAGGGGAAACGTTGAGCTAAGACAAAAAAATCAATATGTGTCTAGCACATATTAGGCAGTTGCTCAGCTGAAGTCTGTCTCAAATATGTGGAGTAATTTTAATAACAAAACAAATTCTTTCCACACTGAGCTTAAAAGAGGGTCATTAAGAAAGCACTACCACTATACCACTCTGTATTCTATTTGAAGATTAATAATACTGCTCTCCTAAAATGTGAATAAATGTTCTGATTGCAAAGTATTTGGTGATCATTTGTGCTACAGAAAAATGGTAGCAAGTGATTTTTTTATTCTATTCCTCTTGGAGTGGCAGTGGTGCACATCTGCGTAGTAAAGCTGTCATTACAACTGACTTGTTCGTTATTTTGAAAACATCTTCCAAAATCGCCTTTTTCTGGTTTTTTTTCCAGAGGACCCGGGATCAAAAGTGAAACAAAAGCAGGGTAAATTAATCATTCATGCAGTTCTGTAATCATCTTAGTCGTTCCTGCAATGTAAGCCTGTTTCTGCATTCCCTGAAGTTCCTGCTTCACTCTCCACCATGCCCAGATGCAAACCCATCACAGGAATATCGGAATCACTCCCCTTCTACAGGACCTGTCTAAATAAACAGGCCTAACTCCTGTCATGAGGCAGTTCTTAAAAACTCCTTTGCATTATGCCCAACAAGGGCTGGTTATATTAACTGTACCATACTGGAAGCAGCACTGTAGGAACTGCTGCTCACTTGCTCTCCTGCAGCTCATTGAATTTGGACAAGCTTGACTCCCACACTCCTTCCTTCCTTCCTTCCTTCCATGTGCCCTCCATCACCAGGAAAGCCTGGGCTGTGCCAGGCAGCAGCACTCGGCCCCTGCTGACAGCACATCAGACATTCATCTGACACATTCCCTCTCCCAGTTCACTGATGGCCAGCTGGGCTGAAGTCTCACCCATCCTCATCCCCTCAAAACCACTGTCTTCCCACCATGTTCCTTGAAAACATAGATCTCATGCTGGAAAATGATGAGGAGATGGACAGGTCATTTTGGGACGAGGGCCAAGCTGCCAGTGCTCCTAGGAGCTCTCATGAAAGCCACAGGCACCCCAGGTTCAGCAGACAAACAGCAAAGAGCTAAAGACAAACCAGCAAGCTGCAGTCAGACCCATGGATGACCTCTGAGATCCCTGACTCCAAGTCACCAACATTCAGCTCATGGACATCGCTCTCAAAGGGGTTTTTTTCCACTCCCCTGCTTTTACGCACACCTTTTAGGGCAGATCCTCCCCATGGGAGCTTGCTGACAAGACGGCTCCTCCTGTTACATTCAGTATAATGAAAAGCACAAACTTCACGTATTTATGACCCTTTCAGACTGAGGAGCTGCAGCTGAGTGCCCTTGCCTGGGGGTGCTCACTCCTGCAGGAGAGCTGGCCATCTGGAAGGGCAACCTGAAGAAAGCAGAGGGAAAACCTGACATGTCAGGCACAGAAACCTGCAGAAGCTACTACTGATGGTGGTGGAAGGACAAGGTAACTTGAGGCTCACACCAGCCAGCATGGTGGAGCCCATTAACACCGACACTGACAGAAAATGCCTTTGCCAGCTCAAAGAAAGTGAAATGATAAAGTCAAGAAGAGGGGACTTCTAAGAACAAACAAACAAAAAAGGAGCAAAGCAAAGCCCCCAACAAACTCGACCTAAAAAAACCCCATTAACAAACAAAAAAGCCCGACGTCCACTCCTCAAAACCCACGCAGACAAAAAGGAGAAGCCTGAGGCTGATGCTTGCATGGATTTCTATTGATTCGGAATACCCACAAAACCCAATCCCTGGGTGCTTGGTGCAAAACAGCCAGAAAGGAAACTGAAAGCAGAACAGTAATTTCCAACACAGCAAGCTGTCAGAGCTGTAAGCACCAAACCATGTATCCTGTGCAAAGTCACTCTGAGAGGAGCACCCCTTCAGCCCTTCTTGCTGCCCTTCTGGTGAGGGCCACAGCCAGGTCCCTGGCAGTGTTCCCATGCCAGCGAGCCCTCTCCAGCTGGCACCTGGCTCACACATTTTTCCTTCAGCCACTGGCCTACACCTCTGCCATGCCAACATCAGACACACTGGGAACACAGGCAGACCAGTGTGAATGCAGCCATGGCCACCACAAACGTGGAACAAACCAGTCTTGCATGTCCTTTGCAAGATGTAAGTTACAGGGGATGACCTGCCAACACCTCTGCTGGCCTGCTATAGAGA